>OY856414.1:225808000-227008000 GCA_963693085.1 Alisma plantago-aquatica | reverse complement strand
ATCAGGGTGGCATGTAGGTGCGGGAATACACATTTAATTTAAATTGTGATATTCATAGTCACTTTATAATTGCATTATGAACATCCAAACAGTTTAGTTGCATTCAATGTGATTAAACATCCGGCAATCCGTCGGGAAACTAAAACGGTTATTCATAATTAACCACATACCTATAAAGCATACTTGAATGCAGAAATAACCAATCAATCAGGATTCAAGCAAGCACACACAATTTTTCCTAAAAAAGGCATCCAATTTCCCTATCATTAATTTCATCATCATGATCTATCACTCCTAGTTGTCTTCTAGGGTTATTACTCCTTTTTATGGTTTTACCCATAATTTAGGGTTTCACTTCCTTTTTATTACTTTTACCTTACTTTTATCAAAAATTCATCAAACCCTAATTATTTTCCATTAAGGTCCTTAAGATCAGGCTTGGACCACTAAAACCCTAATTTTCATATTACTATATCTTTTCTTTTTCTCTAGTTTAGGGTTTCTAAGCATCTTAACCATTATATTAAGTTTAAAACCCTAAACTTTGCAATTCTATTATCCAAAACAGGTTAACAACCATCTTAATCATTAATCAAGTTATACATGCTTGAATTAACCTAACTGCAAGATTAAAACCATCTTTAGTTAACAATTAGAGTTTTCTAATTACAAATTAACACTTTTCCCATCAAATTATATACTTTTGCCAAGATATACAGATTTAGATGTCCAAACCATTTTTAACATATTCCTCATATTTTCCTGATCATTTTTCATGTATTAACTTCCCCCATCTGAGGTTCCTAGATCAAGATACGATTTTTAACAAGAAAACTCTTTTTATTAATGTACTTTCTATTTTTAGAAAAACGAGAGGCGTCGGATCCGTGGTCCGCTGGTCCACTCAGGATCCAGCGTCCTGGATCGCACGTGCTCACAATGATAAGCAAAAAGGATTCAAAGGACGGAATTGTCCTTACCAGATAACGCGGCACGGAGGGACAGATTTGTAAATGACCGAGTTGGTCTTCGTCTTCTACCTCGCGTGAGGGTGCAGCTTCGATGGTCAACCTATGAGTTGACTCCGGGCTCCAGACCTCCTGCGGGCAAGCTGAGGGTACAGGGAGCTTCGTCTCCCTCAGCCAAAGATGAAGACACCCCTAATTGTCCACCTGAACCTCGCCAAAGCCACTCCCCTGCTCGCCGGATTCCGGTAGGGTATGCGGTGTCGACGATGGTCCAGGTTAGGGTCGTTGGCGCAATTGAAAGCGCGAAATCAATCCTTGCCTTCCGCCGCAGAGTTTAGTCTAGCAATTAGGGATGTTGGTTCCCTCCACAACCCTCCCCTATATATAGGGTCGGGCAAGGTCCTTCCGAGTCAGGCGTTTCCTAAAACGATGACCAAACTCAGCAAAAATAGGGAGGAATCTTCGCGATTTCCTCTCCTGAGTCCAATGGGACCAAAACTAGGCTGGCATGTCTACTAGTTTGCGAGAAAACCAAGTGAGAAAGTCTCCCTAGAACCTGCAGATTCCCAGTCCAGTGGGGACTTTGGACGATGACTGTCCATCGTTGGATTAAGATCCAACGGATCTCATTTCCCACGATCAAACATAAGAGAAACGATTTATTGCTTTTATTCAGAATAATTCCCAAATTGGAGAAATCTTGGAAAATTAATATCTCCCAAACCATAACTCCTATTTATCTCAAATTTTAAGGGAACGTTCCTTTAATTATTGCCTAGATTTGTATGAAATTTGCGAAACAAAAAGCAATGGATGAGAAGACTTCCTTCTCTCCCAAGTTATCTTATTAATTAATCCAAATTAAATTATATTCCTTCTTCCTTTGTGATAATCTTGTTGTTTTGCGTCCCTTGGACCTCAAGAAATCATAAAGGCACGAATTCCCATATTGGGGAATATTGGTTTGCCTTTATCTTCTTTTAATTGTCAATTTCTCATATTTCGCTTTTATTAATCAATTTCTTTTCCTTTTTAATTCTCTCTTCTTTTCAATTGGGCTCAATGGCCAACAAAGCCCAACATCAATCAATCAAGGCCATTTCATACGAAATCTATTGCAAATCAAAGAAAAGGATTCCTTTTATTCATTAAAGGAGAATTACATCCTTCATTACATATTCAAGAAATTGAGGTTATAGCAAATCAAAAAAAGAAATTGAGGTTATAACATCTGGGGACTGTATAGTTTTTAAAATGAAAAGAAATTTTTATATTCATTAGGATACTATATTAGGGATAATCTATTCAATTGTAGGAAGGTAGGGATGGGCTTTTAAGGACGAGTATATCCAAAAGAGAAGTTGAGACAATCCTGGCTCACTCCAACTCCCCACTCCCCACTCCCTACCCACTAGAGGTCCCCACTCTATTACTAAGACAACTTGAAAAGTGTTATATGTTGGACTTTATTTTCCATCCTTATTAAAGTATGTGTTCAATTTTGTGTAGAGGTGTGACAATGACAATGCACTGACAACATATCAAGGAGGCAAGAAATTCCCATGAAGATATTTCAAAAAGTTAAGGTTTTTAATATTTGGTGCATTAATTCTGTGGTCCCATTTGTCTCCTATAAGTCAAATTTAGACATATTCCTAGTGTGTCTAAATGGTTGGAATCAATAACAACCCCAACCAATGATGCTTAAATAGTAGGGCTAATATTTTGCAACTTTGGTGTACCCTATTTGATCATTAGTGATGTCGGATCTCAATCCACCACTTTCCAAGTTGGATCCCTTTTGCAAATATATATGGAAATTCATAGTGTAGGTACACCATATCATCCCAAAAAAGAAGGATAGGGGGGAGTTTCTAATTGATAAATAAAGATGATCTTAGAAAAAGCTATTTCCAAGTCTTGTACTGATTGAAATTCAATAATACCTCGTGGGCATATAGAACCACCTTAAAAAAATTAAAACTCCAATTGGTGCAACACCATACATAATTTTTTATGCTAGGGCATGCCACCTTCTAGTGGAGCTAGATAACAGATCCATGTGGGCTTTTAGGATGTTAAAATCTGATTTGAATCCAACATGAATAATATGGAAAGAGGAACTCCATGAAAATGATGAGATACATCTTGATGTTTATGAAAATGATGAAATTGACAAATAAAGAACCTAGAATATCCATGTTAGACATATTATACACAGGGAGTTCCACTCAAGGAAGCATGTTCTTTTGTTAAATTATATCAGGAAACTGGACTTATGTAAGCTTAGGTCTAGACATAGTGGCTCATATAAGATATTGATTGTTTATCCACATGGAGCCATTGACATTAGTGATTGTCCTATTGTGTTCAAAACTAATGGCTAAAACATTACTTTTGAGAAGAGATAGTGTGTGAGCGTGAAGAGCTCAATCTTTTGATTGTCCTAGAATAGTTTTAATGAGTCAAGCCTTTAAAGTTAAGAAAGGGAGCTTGTGGGAGGAAACACATATTGTATACTTTATTCTCCTAACTTTATAGCAGTTCGATAGGTTTTCTTCACTTTATGGAGTTTTTGTTAAGTGTTTTGATGCAAGATAAGGGTGCATGATGCAAGTGTTGTATGTGCACATAGAATCACTGATGTCAATAGCACTTTGCACTAATGTTGAATGTTATATAGAACTATAGAGAAAATTCGATGGCACCAACACACACTTTGATACTACTGAGAATTCATAAAGAATTCATTAGTTTTCACAATGAAGATACATCAACAAGTTTCTACCACCAAATATCGGTCGGTGACACCAAGGTCTGAAGAATTTCTTCTGTAATGTACATAAGTTATGGTCACTAATGCCAACACCCTTTAATAGTAGTTACATGTAAAAGAAATTATGCTACCTTTATTGGCCACTTCAATTCAAAACTACTGGGGCCACTCTCAAGGGTACAAACAATTTTGACAAATTCAATGAATTATATAGGATATAGTTAGTACTACTAATGACAAATTTGCTAGCACTAAGATGGATATAAATATTCTAAGTTTTCAACTCAGTACCACCGATCACCAACATAGTGGCACTGGGTCAAGGGGTCAGTAGCCGACTAGAATTTTGTCAGTACAAAAAGCTCTCTATCGGTGCTAAAGAAAATGGCCCAAAGTGCGATAAATGGGGCATTTATCCAATGAATGTGCACACACACATCGAATGACCATGAAGCATGATCAGTGGATTTGTTCCCCAATTTTGGTACCATCAAAGAAAATGCAATAGAACTAAATTGAAAATACATGTCTCGATATAGCAATAGTTCATGCATCTTAGTATTAATGACACTACCGAGAGGCACACAAATTTTTCCCAAGTCGGTACCACTGACTCACAGATTCTTGATTAATTTACAATTTTGCTATAAAAAGGATGGGGAATGACGATGAATTCTAACATCCAAGAACTCCCTCTCATTGTACCATAAAACAAATAACTTCAAGTAGTGCCATATGGAAATGGCAATGGTATCTTTGTTGATGTCTCTATGTATCTCTCTCTCATCCTATCTTTGATCATGGTGATCCATTAATCTGAAGCAATAATATCTTCCAAGCTAATTTTCCATCAGCTTGTCCCCAGGTGAAGTGGATTACTTTTCCTAAGAGAGCATCCACAACAGGATGGGATAGGTAAAATATATAATGCAACCACTCTTTGATCATAAACAAAGAGAGCATTTACAAAAATGTGATGTATTTAGGGTTGAGAAGAAGAGGTGGGGTAGAGGTTGTGGGAGCTAAGGGATTCTAGGTTTCAGGCCACTAGAAGTCAACTCGAGTTAGATCCTGAATACACCATGAAGCATGGAAGGATTGGTGGTCGACTCCATTCTTAAAGAACAATCGGTTACAAGGAGTACCAACATATCACCAGTCTAGATTTAAGGAGTCTGGTAATTGATTTAAACTGTACAGACCAAGAAGGAACATCCAATCTCATCATCACTAGGGTCGTTGGGATACTACCACAGATGTACATCACATGGCTATTGGAAAAGGGAAGTATTTGTCCCTCAATTCAAACGCTCAATAAGGTGTACCTCTTCAAATAAAAAATAGACATCAATTATCCTATAAGGGCATCATTTCCTATGGGGTTAGAAGCTGTGAGATGAAGTCTATAATGGGGTTCAAGGAACTGTATGTAGATCTGAAAAAGAATGATATCACAAGCAGAGAGATTGAAGGAATGTCAAGCTTTGAGATCAAGGAAGGTAGTATGCAGAACAAATGAAACCACGGTGATACAATGTCATCGTAAAGGTTTTAGGAAGGTAGATGTGATTTATGCTTCTCCTAAACCATGTCAAAAACATGTGGAGCCATGTGGTCAAATTTTGACTCATCAACCTCATGAACAACTATTTCCTAGTCCAACATCTACAGAAAGATGACTACCTGAATGATCTCACCATTGGACATGGACAATGATGTACTCATATCTGAGTGTACAAATATAAGATCCCAATTTCACCCCTTCCATGGGAAACTTTATGTACATCATTGCATGGGTGTGGATCCCTATTCTCCCTATATACCTATATTAGTAGAGATTCTTGGAAAAAAATGAATACCATATCAAAGAAATGTGTGGGAGGATACGAACACAGAGCTCAAGATCTATGGAATGTTTATGGGCATAACCGTCAATCGTGATTCAACCCAACACTTGGTTCCAATGTTCTACATATAAGCTGAGTGGAACAATCTGGAGAATGAAGACATGCCCTAATATGTATGCACTATAGATGTTTATGAAACACACAAATGAAGTGCCAGAAGAATATCAATCCACACAAGAGGTAGGTGACTGGTGATAGAATGAAACGGATACCCCCTTATCCTTTTGGTGATTTCACTCCTACAATGCATGCCAAAACTTTAAAGAAAATGGCCATATAAAGTACAACAAGGAGGAAACAATATTGTAACAAATTTTGATATAAGAAATAGTTTAGAAATATATCAATCATTGAAAAGAAAGTAGGGGAACAAACAAATCCCAATAGTGTGACCGATTGAGAGGCATGGATCAATTGAAGGCACCATAAGGACAATCACAAGAAAACCAATTAGAGACAAACCCAAACAATAAGACCGCCTCTATAGGGAATTTAGAACAGGAAAAGCCAAAAAACAAGAAATTGTCAGGAAGGAAGTACAACTACAAGAAAAGATAACCACCACGTGGCCACTAAAATTGTAACAAACCTCTCCCCCTATTATACCCTATTCAGGCGGACCGCGAGGGCAAGTTCTATTACCTTCATTACAAGACCCATAGTTTAGAAAATAACAAAAAAAAATTAATAAGTTTCACTAAATCAAAGTGAGGTTTGTACAATATAAATTCCACATTTTCCACAACGAGTTACATGATAGGGATTTTCTAATGTTGCAACATGAAAGTAAAGACTAACTAACTATAACCTCCATGATTACATTAATGTTTGTTCCTATCGATGCCTTTCTTTCTTGGATGTACGTTTTCATCATACTTGTAGAAAAATGATAGATTATATTAAAATGGAGTGAAACAAAAGAACTCTTAGTATTACAAGTTATACTGTTATGTGGGGTAAACAAAATGTTCGCATCTAATTATAACAACATATCCACAACAATTATTGTTACATAATTAAATTTGTCATTTTCTTCATAAACTCTCAACCTATTTTTACTCAACCTCTAGGAAACCCTCTCTTAGGGTCTTGTCCCTATAGTGGACATTAGGTCACCTCTCAACCTGGAGCTAGGTTCCATGTTGGTCTTCCCAATCTGGGGCATGACCTCGTATGACCTTCCCAATCCGGGGTCTAGTCTGACCTTCCTAATTTGGGGTCTGGTCTTTAGTCATTTTCATGACTCTTTCATTTCTTTCCGTTCTCAAACATCAATAGTTGGTATGTGGGGTTTGAGTAAGTTGCAAGCATACATTGTGATAGCCATTGTGACTTTAAAGTTTGCAACAAATAAGTATCATCAAAGCATTTAATTTCTAGCAATCTGGAAAACCTCAAAAAATGTTAGGAAACTAATGAGGTTAGTCTTACGCTTAACCACATACCTTGATCAGGTGTACTTAATGTCCAAGCAAGAGCAATCAGGAATAACCAAACAAGTAACCAAGCAATTATCCTAAAAGTTAAAGAATAACACCCATGTATCATTTTCTATCCAAATTTATCACTAAGACCGGTTTGGTTCTCAAGTTAGGGTTTTATTAGGGTTTTTGCTTCGTAAACCCTAATTATCATTTTTCATTACTTTTGGGGTTGACAAACCTTAATATTACCATAATTGCACTTTTCATTTCCAAGAAATCCTAATTCATCAAATAATGGGTAGTTAAGTTCACATAAGTTCCAAGTTTCTCTTTTTATCCATAAAAGATCAATCTTTTATTATCAATATCAATTGGACACATTCAGATCATCAAAACCTAAAACTTAGGGTTCTTATACGTTAATCCCCACTTTAGTTCACATTGCGCTACTTTTAGATCTGGAAGCATAATTAGACTCTGAAACTATTTTATTTGGATTTGTCTCGTTTTTCTAATCAAAATGATATATAGTTTTACTATATTCGGTATTCTTGACTATTTCTAGGATTTTTACAAGATTAGCATAATTGGACCAATGTGAGGTTGACACATCATCAAATGTAATATTAACCTTACCTTTATTTGGCCAACTTAACATCATTGGAAAAGACTCCCACACCCTTCACTTTGTACGTGCATCGGAGGGGAATTTTGGTTGTTTGCCTCTAACCATCCCCTTCCTTAAACTTAGTTGCCCGAGGTCTATGTTTTCCCATACACATCCTGCTTGACCCGGATGCCGACCTGCCCCACTCCTCGGTTCTCTCCTCCTACACGCTGATGCACTGCTAGCTGAGAGACCCAGCTCTGACATCCATCTAGAAGCTCCAACATAGGGTTCTAGTTTTCTTCCTCCCTTCTACACTTCCTCACCATCCTACCCTAGATCCACAACAACCTGCATCCTAGGTTCCAAGAGTGCAGTACCCACAGTGGCAATTTCCTCTAGTGAGGTGTGTTGGCTGGAACCCTGCATTAAGAATTATCTTCTTCTTGTCTTTATTTATATGTATACAAAGGTTAAATCAAAATAATGTTATTTGATTCCTTTAACATTTTGTTTCCACTCCTGACAAGATAATTATTCCTTTCTCTCTCAAAATTTAAGGGAAAGTATATATTCTCTTTGTCTAACCATTTGATAAGGAAGTGGTCAATGAAATGGGTCATCTACCCAGTGAAGTACTAGATGAAAAAGATCTCAATGGATGATCTTAACTTGTATATTGTCTCCTGGAACATTAGGGGATTAAAAACCCATTTGAGAGAGTTTAAATAAGTTGGTTCCTCATATTATAGTTTTGAACGAAACCAGAACTAGAGAAATGAAGTCCCAGAAGTTGCTTAGTAGACACTTTCCTGAGTTTAGGTGGATTTCAAATCACTCTTCTCATGCTTTGGGGAGAGTCATAATCCTTTGGAAGGAGGATTTTTGTTCTATTACTAAGCTGTATGAAAGTGATCAGTGTATTCAAACCTTGGTTAGAGCAAAAAACCATGTTTTCAATCTTTTGGTTGTTTATGGTAACAATGACGATAGGGAAAGATGCACTCTCTAGGATAGTATTGAACTCCTTAATTCTTCTGTTAATCTACCATGGCTTATGATGGGAAACTTTAATGCAGTCAGACTGGAAAGAGAAAAGATTGGTCGTGATCCACCCACTAAGAAGTCAATGGATGATTTTAACAATTGTCTCCTCAACTGTGGTCTTTTTGAATTGAATCTGAATGGACCTGGTTTTTCTTGGGATAACCACTAGGGATGTGATAGATTCTCTACTTCTCATATTGGTAGGATTCTTTATAATAGTCTGTTCATGGGGAAATTCTCCAATGTATCTATTTTTCTTATCACAAATACTATCAGTGATTACAAAGTCTTGAAACATAACATTGGGAAAAAAAAGGAAGAGTTGTTCTCCCTTTAGATTTATTAACATTTGTAAGAAGAAAGATGATTTTATTGAATTAGTCAAAGATGGTTGGACTAATAAGAAACAAGGATTTCCTTTGTTTAATTATTATTCAAAAATGAGAAACCTGAGGGTCAGTTGGTTCAATGGAATAAGAAGAAGGTTGGAAATTTTTTTGACATTGCTAGATCTGTTGAAAGTGATCTTCTCGAAGCTCAGTTGCAGTTGGATGCTAATCCCATGAATTCTGACCTAAGAGACAAGGTTGTTCTCCTTAGAAAGAAAACCCAAGTTACTCTAAAGGATGAAGAGTCTCTTCTAAGACAAAAGTCCAAAATTCAATGGATGAAGGAGGGGGACTCAAACACGAAATTTTTTTATTCTTCTCTCAAAGTTAGGAGACATGTTAACCATATCAAATTCCTGGAGATTGATGGTAATTTGATAATGGATAATGAAGCTATCAAAATTCACATATAGGCCTTCTATTCTAGTCTTTTCAACAATGGTCATATTTATAATATCGATCTTCTTGAAAGTCTCATTTTCACCAAATTGAATGATATTCATGGACTCCATCTTTATAGACATATCTCCCTTGCTGAAATTGAAGATATTGTCAAATCCCTGAATGTTGACAAATGTCCTGAGCCAGATGGATATAAAGGAATGTTCTTTAGAAAATTTTGGGATATTATTGGTTTGGATGTTATTGAAGGTATCCTCCATTTCTTTAGGATGGGAAGACTTCTCAGAGAGATTAATAATATGTTTATCTCCTTAATTCCTAAATCAAAGGACTCTCTTAGTCTAATGAACTGGAGGCCGATCGCTCTTTGCAATGTCACTCTCAAAATTATTATGAAAGTTCTTAGTAACATACTTGAAGGGGTTTTTTCTCCCATTATCAGCCCAAATCAGTGTCCTTTCATCAAAGGGTGAAGTATATGTGATGATGTGCTTCTTAGTAATGAAATTATCCAAGATTTCAACAAAAAGGGGGAAAGAATATAATTTGTCTCAAATTAGATATCTCCAAGTCTTATGACTCTGTATCCTGGGAGTCTTTGCTCTGTATTCTTAATCTCATGGGCTTTCCGTACTATTGGGTTATTTGGATTAAATAAATTTTTGACACTATCTCATATGATATTTTGGTTAATGGAGAACCTTCAGGTTCCTTCAAGACTAGTAATGGTATTAGGCAAGGAGATCCTCTCGCTCCTCAACTATTTGTCTTGGTGATGCAGGTTTTTTCTATTTTAATGGATAAAGCTTTTAAGAATGGGGATCTCAAACCTCTCCATGCTTCTAACAATTTAGAGGTCTCCCATCTTATTTTTGTTGATGACCTCATGGTCTTCATGGAGGCTGATGAAGGTAGTGTTAATACTCTTAAAATATTTTTAGATGATTTCTATTCCATCACTAGTCTAATATGCAACATGGAGAAAATCCCTATCATTTTTAGTGTTGGGGTTCATAAAGATAAGTTCATTAATATCATGGGTATCAATTAAGGTGGTATCGGCCAAAATTATCTTGGTATCCCTCTTTTCATTGGTAAATTGACAAGGAAACTATGTGGTCCCTTGGTTGATAAAGTTAAAATAAGACTAGATGGATGGAAAGCAAAGAAGCTCATGATGGCTGGCATAATTGAACTCTCTCAGTCTACATTGGCCTCCATTAGCCTATATTGATCCAGTTGCTTCCCCCTTCCTTGCTCGGTTATTGATGAGATAAGAAGCTCATCAGAGATTTCATACGGGGCTCATCTGAATCTCATTGTAATGTTCCCTTGATCAAATGGTCTTCTATTACAAAGCCTAAGGTAGAAGGTGGCTTAAGTTTTCGATCATTCAGAGACATTAACTATTCATCTACTATTCATCTTGCTTGGAACTTAGCAAGGAAAGTTGACTCTCTATGGATAAAATGGGTACATGAGAAGTATTTCAATAAAAATTCCTTCTAGTCCACTAATGATAATGGCAAATTTTCTTTGCTTATCAGCAGAATTATTAAAGAAAGAGACTCTAAAATCACATCTGACTTTCAAAATTTGTGATGGCAAGGATACTCTTTTCTGGGGAGATCCCTGGCTTCCAAGAGGTCATTTTGTGATGGATGTCCTAAGTAGGCAGATTATTATCAAGCTTGGTCTTGACCCCCTTTGTAAGGTTTCCAAGTTAATCTCTAATGGAGCTTGGGCCCAAGATAGCTCCAGACTTCATAAAGACCTGGATGATCTTTTGAAGTCTCTCGATAAACCCTCTCTTGGTCTGGATGTTATTTTCTTTGATGGTCTGAGTTCAATCAAGCTGAGAGATGCTTGGGAAGCTATCCACCTTAAAGTTGATCCCATTTCTTTTTTCAAATGTCTTTGGAATTTTAGAGCTCCTAGAAGATATTTGATTCATGTCTGGAAGGTGGGGCATGGGAAACTACGTACAACAAATTATATAAGGAGAATGAGTATCGCCACTCTTTACTCCTTTTTGTGTAAGAGGAATCAGGAAGATACAAATCATTGCATGTTCAATTTTAGTTACTCAGATCTGATTTGGGAGAAAGCTATCAATACTATGGGATTTCCTGTTACACCTACTGAATGTTTTGATTTGACTATCTGTTTGGATAAGAAATATCATCTTCTAGATCTATGTACTATGTACTGGATTTGGGATGAAAGGAATCATAGAGTTCATTGGAACAAAGAAAGAGTTTGTCCTACCATTTGGGAGCTCATTATGTAGGAGTTTTGAGCCCTCAAAGTTTGTTAAGTTCCAACCTTCCCTGGATGCTTTGATGGAGCTGGGTTTTCTCAATTTCTATTCCTCTTTGAATCTTTTCTCATCATTTCTCTTCTAGAGATGTGTATAGTCAGTTTTTTCTCCTTTGTGGGTTGACGACCTTGTAAATAGCTTTACTTTTCTAGGAAAATCTATACATGTATGTAACACAAAAAATTACAAAAAAAAACAATACTAGAGCTCGGTTCACCAAAAAAAAAGACTTTATCTAACCATGGGCAGAGTTTTAGACCATATCTTGAAAGGAAAAGGCACTTTTCTTAATATCCAAGTCTTCCCTATTAAGGCATATTTTACACCTTAATACACGTCTTTTTCTCTTTCTTTCTTTTCTATTATCTTCGTTTTGGCTATTCTTCTTATTAAAAAACCATATGAAAATTAAACTAATTAATAGTGGCCATACATTCCACATTCTAGAGGATTCTAAACAAATCTCTCAAGTACAGATAGTAATTATCTATTTTCCTTTGCTTTTTACTTATTATGGGATTTTATTCTCTTCCTCTTTCCTTCTATCCATTATTGGACTAATAAAAACAATAGAAACCACAAAATTCACAACTAACAGAAATTTTGCAAAAGAAACCACACCTTTATAACAAAGCATACCATATTTCAAATATATCCTTTTTATGGAAAATCATTGCATTTCAATTATATAAATACATATGAAAAGCCAAGTTATAACATTCTTTCCCTCTTATAAGAATTGTTTCCTCAAAATTCGACTAATCAAACAAACAAATTAGAATGGGGCGTTTCCTTGTCTGTCTTCAGCTCTCATGTGGCTTCATCCTCTTCTTGATGCTTCCAAAGAACCTTTTCCATCTCTATGTTTTTATTCCTGGGCTCTCTCCCCTTGGTATACAGTACCCTCATAGGTGACTTAGGATATGTTAGTCTCCCTTGGAGTTGAATAGGATCAATGCTCAGCACATGGGTAGGATCCTTCAGTTAGCACTTCAAATTGGACACATGGAATTTATCATGCATCTTATTATATTGCAAGAGTAAGACTAGATGGTAAGAGGTTTCACCAATCCGTTCTAGAAACTCAAACTGACCCACATATCAAGGACTCATCTTTGCTATGTTCTTAGCTAATGCTCAGAGGGGTCAGATCTTGGGATACACAAGTTGACCCACAATGAAGTGCAAGTCAGTCTGCTTCGCATCAGCATATGAGTTTTGTCGATCATGGGCTATCTTTAGCCTTTTCTTGATCAAAGAGACTTTATTTGCATAAAATTGTAGTCCTTCTAACCTCAGCAAGGTCCTCTCACCAACATCATCCCAGTGATGTGGTGACTAACACAACCTCCCAAAGATCATTGTACGGAGGAATCCCGATGCTGGCTTGGTAACTATTGTCATAGGCAAACTTAGCTAAGGGAAAGTACTTCTCCCATGATCCACACCAATTGAGTACACACACACTCAACATGGCTTCTAAGGCCTGAATTGTTCATTTTGACTGTCCATCAGGCTGGGGTTGGTAAGTCGTGATAAATCACAACCTCATATTGAATTCCTCATGCACTTGCTTTCATAATTTTAGAGGGAACTTGGGGTCTCGAGCAGAGATAATTGAACTCAAAACACAATGAAGGCAAACTATTTCTCTCACATAATGTTCAATGAGGTCTAATACCTTGGTAGTTATTTTTAAGGTGAGGAAACATGCTAACTTGGTTAGCTGGTCCACCACAATCGATATTGCATCATGACCTCTATCTTGGTGAGACCCAAATCCATAGTGATTTGGTCCCATTTCCTCTTACGAAACTTAATTGGTTGTAGTAACCCACCGGGTTGACAGTTTTCAACCTTCTTCATTGGCAATGTGAGACAGTTTTCTACATGTTGATATGTCTCTGTTCATTCTAGGCTACCAAAAATACCATTGAAGTCTTCAAACATCTTTGTGATTCTAGGGAACATGGTAAACTTAGACTAATGAACTTTCAAGTCCTTAAGGGTGAATCCTTAAGAAGTAAAATATGAATTTTTCATATCAAATTCCACCATTCACATCAACTAAGAGATGTATATGTGGATTCTTCATCAAGCCCTTCATCTCAACTAACTTTGCGTCATCTAACTGGGTTGTTACAATCTTGGTCAAAAGACCAGGCTTGATTTACCTTTATTTTGTACTTCAACCCTTGCATCCATCATGTTGATTACCAGATTCAATATTATACCTATGGAATCCAAATTCCCACTTTATAAATATATACTTATTTGAAATTTTAATTTGGCAATTGTCTTTCTCACCTAGGTTTTCCAACTATTTCTCCAAAATTCTCTCTTAAGGGTGTGATAATTCCTCAAATTCTCAGTTATCCTAAAAGGATTTCAATTTAAGTATTTATTCCTCATATCAATTCCATTCATAATATGGCATGTTCTGTCTCATATCTCACACTCATAAAAAGATCAAATAAGCATTTGGCTTAGTCCAAATACAAAGCTAATCTCATTCCAAAAGTAGAGACGATGCATCCACACATTACCATCTAATTTGATATATAGGTTGAGTCATTCTCCACATATCACCATTCCCTTAACTCTATTCACACTTATAGGAAAAACTTTCCTCAATCCCTTGAGTCTTATCAATCTCCTATTTATGATCCTTCATCATTCACTTAAGGTCTCTAGGGTGCCGGTACTTTTCGGGTGATCTCACCCTTATGCATCTAGGGAGTGCCTCTCACATTTACCCCTTGGGCCCCATGAACACATGAAGGTGGCTAATATCCTCGCTCATTGGCCTCAGGAAAACATAGTTCTTACCTCCCAATCCTATGGTCTTGTGCATTCAAGTAATAGTCAACTCCTACTTTTTGGGTTTTAGGGGAGACAGAGAAGGCAGCGGAAACAAAAAATTTTCTCCCCCAACCCATACCAAGGAAACACGTCAACGTCTATATAATAGGAAAGGATGGTTTGCGGAATCATACCTTGTCCCGAGGCTTGCTCGGCGACAATACCTCGCGCAATGCGCGGTCTTCAACTCCGGACTTCGACGGTGTCTGTGCAGCTCCTGGTCGCACCGGGACTGACAACTCCTACTCGAACCGGACTGTCAGATGACAGTTATCCTCCTAAGCGGCAGTGTCCTCCCGCCTTTGTAGTAGTCCACATGGACCACCTGGAACTCCACTCTCCTTGTCCCACAAGGAAGTGGAAGGATTCGCACCCTCCTGTTGACGTACTAGTCGCCAACACGCTCTCCTACCTCCTGTTGCAACTGCAGTTGTCCTTCCCTTGCTGCACCTCTCTTTTGCGGGAAGCACTTGCTCGGGCTCTCTCACAGTTACCAAAACCAGAGAGAACGACAACTTGCAGAGCAACTGGTTGCACTGAGCTGTACTTTGAGAAGCCCCCAATACCCCTATATATATAGGAGAGTCATGGGACAGGGTTCTCCATCCCAGGCAATGCGGGACTAAAGCAGGAGTAGAAGGGTTCGAGAATTTTCCACAAAAAAAGCAACCGGTTCGCAACTTGAAATGATCGGTTCACAACTGAACCGATCGGTTCGACCATTGAGCCGATATGTTGGACCTGAGCCGATCGTTTGGGGCACTCCAACCGATCGGTTGGTGCCCTGAACCGATCGGTTCATGGTCCTAATCCGGCTCAAAAAGACTTTCCTGGTTTCTTTCCCAATTGGTAGCGAATACCAATATTATTCCCAATCGAATTGGGCAATTTGAAACCAAAGGAAAATTCTTGCTGACATGACTTTCCCAACTGGTCGGTTGCACCAGTTGAGCCGATCGGTTCAACTCTTGAACCGGTCATCTCAACCTGGGCATGAGCCGATCGGCCTGGACACTCCAGCCGACTGGTTCAGCAACCTCAGCCGACCGGTTCATCACATGAGTCGATCGGTTGGGAGCACAGGTTGGGCAAAATCAGTCAATTGCGATTTCAATCAATCCGATACTCCAATCAATGCTTCCAACACCTTGAACCATATGATATTGAGCTATCGACTGATTGAGTGTTTAATTGAACTACTAAACTCCTTTAGTAATCAATCTAAACATTGCTTTGTGGACAAAACTCCTCTTCCAGGTTAAATCCTATGTGTGTGACCCTGTAGGTCCATTTCACGTTGGCAGTGAAAGTCCATAACACTTATGACTTCACAAGCAAAGAGCGGTGCCTAGTCACACATCAGTGCTACCCAAGTGAAAGTAGAAAGTTGGAGAACAACTTTCATCCTACAATCCGTGAATGGTGTTACAACGAATGTATAATTCCTTTGTCACTGATATCCCGAATGAACTCGAGGCATGGAACAGTCATCCTGTCAATGTTCATTCACTTCCTTGATCTCAGAGTAGACTGGAAGAGATATGTATGACATCAGTATCATATACTGATTCACACATGCGTGCACGCCTTTCTCAATCCTACTCATCAAGTGGCCATGGATATCAAACTCCCTCAGGAGGGACAAATCCCATATCTATCACTCACCCCTCAAAAGCCCCATGTGATAAAGCCACCCAATCATCACCTTTATAACAACCCATGTTTCAGGACTGTGTTTGATGATGTCAAAGTGTGCCCAACGACATGTGTTGAGTGTAGTGATTTTAGGTCTAAGAATCACACTCACCACCATCACTGTGAGTACTGACTGTGACTACCATCTCATGGTTCCATGTGTCAAACTCACGGTGGGTCTGTCCGATACCTTGTTCTCTAACAAGTACCTATGTGTTTGGTTTGATATCTCTATATCATGACTAATGAGATTCTGTCATCAACCAACACCACAATCTAGTCTTGTGTGTCATTGCTATCTATCTACCTTCCACAATGACATCCGACTAGGGACATAACAAGAATGTACAAACTCTTAGCATCCGTATGATCTCATCGTTCAGGTCATGAACCTAAAGGCATACGTCATTGAGTACTATCATTCTCTAGACATTCAATCTGTTCTATCACTATCTCATATGACTGAACCAGAAAGAATTGGAAGCTCGCCTTTTATGTTTATCAAATCAATCTTAATGTATCCCATCAATCATCCCATGATTAGCTCTCAGGGCATACATACCAACAGACTCCCACTTGCACTGCGAGCCAATCACCCATGAATCATATTCATAGTGATTTTCAAACATGTCCCACATGTTACTGTGCTGTAGTGCCAACATAGTGAGTAATGGCAACACCTTGCCAAAGTCTGTATAAATTGCATGTCTCTCATCTCTTCTTTGTACGTCACACGTATGAGATGGAGTTGCCGTAATATGCGATCTTGTATTCCATTTGCTAACCTTTAGCCACATTGCATGATCAAGGATTCCAGACTTGTCATCAATGACTGGAATATAAGTTCATCTCATGAACTTTCAAATCCATATAGTATCCACTGCTGTTCACTAACACATAGATACTCGGCTTTTCCCTTTTTCAAATGGCTTTATTGGGACATTTCCAATTATCAACAAACTTTCACTTTTATACATCTTATGTATATATATTGCGATTAATTTTCTATCCTTTCGGAAGTTCACATCAATGTAACTCTTTACATCGAACTCTTCCTTATCTCCATAGAACTAGTACTTCACAAGCACTTATCAAGTTCTCATGGTATTCTAGTAACCCTTACTGGAAATAGACAGACATCCACTTGTCATATCACACATACGAGTTATCAGGATGAGCATATCATATTGCCATGTCCTACATACAAGATGATGAATGCATTTTATTCCTGCCATGTCATACATGCAAGACAATGGGATGATTACATACATGATAGATCCATATCTATTCTTAGTGTTCCCATTCTTCATAAGAATTGGACACTTGGCCTTGGGATACTAACTCCATGTAACATGGACAAGTTTTCTCCCACTGAATCTGTGCATACTGAACACTTCAGTACAGATTGCCAATGTATGCTCTCTCTTTCCCGGTCAAGAGATTTTCGAGAACTATCTCTATAGATCTCTATTCCTATCACATAGGAAACATCTCTATATTCCTTAAAGATAATTTCCACATTCGGATTTCCAATCTAGAACATTTCCATTTCACATCAATATGTTGAATGTGAACACGCTCCCACTAAATCACAGATCCCTTCTTTATCTTTGACATATCAGTCAAACCCTTTGACTATATCATCAAAGTAAAGATCCAATTTTGAGTTGCTTGTACTCAATCAATCACATTGATTAGTCCATTGTAACTTATAGACTTCATTTGCATTAGTGGATTCATAAACCTTATAGGCTATGTCACGTACACATCCTGTTTTTATTCCTCATAGGAATGCGGTTTTAGTATCCATATGCCAAATGTCTTAGTCATTAAGTTGCAATCAACAAGCATCATCCTTGTCAAAATGTTATCCATGTGTCTTAACACTTAAGACTTATTTTCACTTATGGATATGATCTAATGAGTGCTACCATCAAGGTCATACCTTATGGTTCACATGGAAGTCATTTAGGATGTAATGGTTTTAAACCATAACTCAAGATTCGGTTCCTCATATTCATCTTGATAGTTGACTCATCACATGAACAACTTATCACATAGATAATTGAGGTGTATCTGTTAAAGATATAAGAACTCACAACCCTTGTGATTCTTAATTTCTTTTATTAGTGTGGGGTATTCTTTTATTAAGAAGAATTCAGTTATTTGATAATCATTCTCTAACTCCTTAGAGTATGATTCCTTCTTGATTCAGACATCACCATTCCTTAATCATGAGTTCACTATGATTCACTATCATAATCACTCAGAAGGATCTCAAACATTTGGTCCAAGTATTTCATTCATTGATCTCATCAAGAATTAATACTTTACCAAATTTGTACTTCATTTATGATAATCTTGAACGCTTCAAGATATTCATATTGGTATTTCTCTAAACACCATTTGAAGTATTAGCATTTATTCCAATAGGTATGTAAATACATCACATGTATTATACCTAATAGGATAATCACTCTCCCACTACATTAGTGAAGATTGATTAATCATGTCCAAGATATTCATGTCTCTTACTTGTTCTATAACCAAAAGAGTCTAGATTTATCCATCACATGGAAACTAGAAATGAATTTCTCATGATTAATGCTAATTAAATTGTTTGAGTTATCTATAACTTTTAGGTATCGTCTTATCTTATGCATATCAAATATCACAAGATAAATAAGGCATTGCCACAAAGATCACATCTTTATAAATTGAAACATCTCTTTATTAATTGCCATCATACAATATGCAAAAATAAAGTGTTTCTATCTATTGGCAAGTATGAAATAGCAGTTCATAACTGTATTACATGCCTTATTGGCTGAAAATAAACTAAAGTATTCCTATCTATAAAGGCAATACTTGCCCCAAGTAAGAATGCTTTACACTTTACATCTTGATATCATATATCTCAAAAAGTGTTACAAGTTTATTTACATGACACCTTCAAGTAGAGGCTTCAGTCGCCTCCTTCTTCTTTTGTTCTTCCAGGTAGAGAGGACAATTCCTTTTCCAATGTCCTAGCTTTTGACAATGGTGGCAATTTCCTTTCTTGGTCACGCCTCCCTTGGCCTTGAGAGCTGAAGATGGCTTGGACTCCTGGCTAGCTTCAGAACCTTTCTTAGCTTTGCCCTTGCCCTTGCGCTTGGACTTGCCTTTCTTGCTCGTGATCACCATCACGGACTTAGGCTTGTCCTTCTTCATCTATAACTCGGTTGTCCTCAACATGCCCAACAACTCTGACAGTGGCCTATCAAAGTTGTTCATGTTGTAGTTCATCACAAACTGACTGTAAGATTCTGGCAACAATTGCAGTATCACGTCAGTAGCCAACTCTTGGCTCAGTGGAAATCCCAGTCTCTGTAGGTTCTCCACATACCCAATCATCTTGAGTGTGTGAGGACCAACTGGATCTCCTTCTGTCATGACACACTTGAACAGCGCCCTTGAAACATTGTACCTCTCTTGCCGTGCCTGATCTTCATACATGTTCCTGAGATGCAGAATCATCTCTATGACACCCATGTTCTCATGTTGCCTCTGCAACTCATGGTTCATTGAACATAGCATCAAGAACTTTGCATCAATGGCATCATCAGAATGCTTCTTGTAAGCATCCCTTTCTATCCTCGGTGCATTAGGAGCGGGTTCCTCTGGAATTGGAGTATCCAGGACATAGAGCTTACGCTCTTGAGTGAGAACAATTCTCAATGTCCGATACCAGTCGTGGAAGTTTGTCCCATTTAGCTTGTCCTTGTCAAGGACCGAACGCAAAGAAAAGTTGTTGTTGTTTGTTGCCATTTGAACTACAAAAAGAAAATATGTAATTTTAGTCCAAAACTCATTTTTGACTTATTTGATTGATTTGAAAATTTGACGATATAATTAGGCCTTTAATTAATTATCGCTCCCACTATTTTACTTCAAATTGATAGCCCTCACCATCAATTCGGAAGATTGCAGCGTACAACCTTCTAGTGGGCAAGATCCTAAAATCCTCTAAGTCATGGACCAGCTAGGGCTGTCACCCACAACATAGATCTCTCAGGTAGGCAACTTTTGCCAATTGCATCATATGCAACTCTTGATAAGATGTCATATACAACTCCTTGCAATGATCATCTCCATGCCTCAAGGTACTAGATCCCATCTAGATCACCTTGTTAAGTCCGACCCAAAGCAAACATGATGAACATGCACCCTGCTAGGGCAGACCCACACATTCATCCTTCACGCTTCCACAAGGTAGACGGTGCACCACGCTAGGGCGTGCCCACACTTGGTAGAACAAGTTTTTCACGTGTGTCGCATTTGGAAGGCATCTAAAACTTAATATTTTAATGAGGGATTTCGTTTTATATACATATACATATCCAATCACCACAATACATAGTACGTATCATATACATGCTATATCCCACAGAAAACATGCACAAACGATAAAAAGCGATGATTATGGCCATCCTAAATGATCCCTCGAGCCAAGAGGAATCACGGTCATCTAGGTCTACATCACATGCAACCTGTACAAGATGAACTTCTGTGCCTTGCCATCCGAGTAGATCAGCTCATCACATGAACGGTCTGTACTCTCCAGCCGGTCGTCTGGGTGCCACCAGCCGATCGGTTGGCTCCTCCAACTGATCGGTTCGCCTGGTCGTCGTGCATCTCGTCATGTCTGCCATCCACTCGTCTCGCTCCTCAAACCGGTCATCAACCGATCGGTTCACTCCTTGAACCGACCGTCTGGAAGCTCAACCGATTGGTTCACGCCTTGAACCGACCGTCTGAGCAGTCGTCTTGATGTCCGCCGGTCTTTGACATAACAAGAAATAAAATCCTATTCTATTTATTACATTTCTTTAAAAGAGAAACCCCGATTTACATTCGGGGGGAGCAAAGGTAGGAAAGAATCTCGAATTATTTCAAGTTACATCAGAAAAAAAGAGAGGGAAGATTGGTGCGCAGACCGAGATGCAAGCAACCACAAACAACCACCCATAGATAGGGGTTTATAGGCCATAATCACGCTACACACATCCACCACAAAACTCATTTAAGGGCGACGCGTATCGAGTGAATTAATAATACATATCATATATGTAATTAGGGATTTGTGGATTTAGGATTGGACATGCATAAAGCCGATATTATTCGCATCGTATGCAATAAATAAAGGCGACAAACCAAAATCGATCATATCGATATTCCTAAAATATAGAACAGCTGAGGTGGCTCTGATACCACTGTTGGGTTTTAGGGGAGACAGAGAAGGCAGCGGAAACAAAAAATTTTCTCCCCCAACCCATACCGAGGAAACGCGTCAACGTCTATATAATAGGAAAGGATGGTTTGCGGAATCATACCTTGTCCCGAGGCTTGCTCGGCGACAATACCTCGCGCAATGCGCGGTCTTCAACTCCGGACTTCGACGGTGTCTGTGCAGCTCCTAGTCGCACCGGGACTGACAACTCCTACTCGAACCGGACTGTCGGATGACAGTTATCCTCCTAAGCGGCAGTGTCCTCCCGCCTCTGTAGTAGTCCACACGGACCACCTGGAACTCCACTCTCCTTGTCCCACAAGGAAGTGGAAGGAGTCGCACCCTCCTGTTGATGTACTAGTCGCCAACACGCTCTCCTGCCTCCTGTTGCAACTGCAGTTGTCCTTCCCTTCCTGCACCTCCCTTTTGCGGGAAGCACTTGCTCGGGCTCTCTCACGGTTACCAAAACCAGAGAGAACGACAACTTGCAGAGCAACTGGTTGCACTGAGTTGTTCTTTGAGAAGCCCCCAATACCCCTATATATATAGGAGAGTCATGGGATAGGGTTCTCCATCCCGGGCAATGCGGGACTAAAGCAGGAGTAGAAGGGTTCGAGAATTTTCCACAAAAAAAGCAACCGGTTCGCAACTTGAAATGATCGGTTCACAACTGAACCGATCGGTTCGGCCATTGAGCCGATCGATTGGACCTGAGCCGATCGTTTGGGGCACTCCAACCGATCGGTTGGTGTCCTGAACCGATCGGTTCATGGTCCTAATCCGGCTCAAAAAGACTTTCCTTATTTCTTTCCCAATTGGTATCGAATACCAATATTATTCCCAATCGAATTGGGCAATTTGAAACCAAAGGAAAATTCTTTCCGACATGACTTTCCCAACTGGTCGGTTGCACCAGTTGAGCCGATCGGTTCAACTCTTGAACCGTTCGTCTCAACCTGGGCATGAGCCGATCGGCCTGGACACTCCAGCCGACCGGTTCAGCAACCTCAGCCGACCGGTTCATCACATGAGCCGATCGGTTGGGAGCAGAGGTTCGGCAAAATCAGTCAATTGCGATTTCAATCAATCCGATACTGCAATCAATGCGTCCAACACCTTGAACCATATGATATTGAGCTATCGACTGATTGAGTGTTTAATTGAACTACTAAACTCCTTTAGTAATCAATCTAAACATTTCTTTGTGGACAAAACTCCTCTTCCAGGTTAAATCCTATGTGTGTGACCCTGCAGGTCCATTTCACGTTGGCAGTGAAAGTCCATAACACTTATGACTTCACAAGCAAAGAGCGGTGCCTAGTCACACATCAGTGCTACCCAAGTGAAAGTAGAAAGTTGGAGAACAACTTTCATCCTACAATCTGTGAATGGTGTTACAGCGAATGTATAATTCCTTTGTCACTGATATCCCGAATGAACTCGAGGCATGGAACAGTCATCCTGTCAATGTTCATTCACTTCCTTGATCTCAGAGTAGACTGGAAGAGATATGTATGACATCAGTATCATATACTGATTCACACATGCGTGCACGCCTTTCTCAATCCTACTCATCAAGTGGCCATGGATATCAAACTCCCTCAGGAGGGACAAATCCCATATCTATCACTCACCCCTCAAAAGCCCCATGTGTCAAAGCCACCCAATCATCACCTTTATAACAACCCATGTTTCAGGACTGCGTTTGATGATGTCAAAGTGTGCCCAACGACATGTGTTGAGTGTAGTGATTTCAGGTCTAAGAATCACACTCACCACCATCACTCTGAGTACATACTGTGACTACCATCTCATGGTTCCATGTGTCAAACTCACGGTGGGTCTGGCCGATACCTTGTTCTCTAACAAGTACCTATGTGTTTGGTTTGATATCTCTATATCATGACTAATGAGATTTTGTCATCAACCAACACCACAATCTAGTCTTGTGTGTCATTGCTGTCTATCTACCTTCCACAATGACATCCGACTAGGGACATAACAAGAATGTACAAACTCTTAGCATCCGTATGATCTCATCGTTCAGGTCATGAACCTGAAGGCGTACGTCATTGAGTACTGTCATTCTCTAGACATTCAATCTGTTCTATCACTATCTCATATGACTGAACCAGAAAGAATTGGAAGCTCGCCTTTTATGTTTATCAAATCAATCTTAATGTATCCCATCAATCATCCCATGATTGGCTCTCAGGGCATACATACCAACACTACTCCCATACGTCTCACACCTTCTTGACATTAGGATTGATTTAGGGTTATATCATAACTTTATTTTATTTCATCACACAATTTGCTTGTGGTTCCTCTGATAAGATCCAAGCACATTGTATCCTTTAGAATTATCACCCGAATTTCCTTCATCTATTAGGGCACTCATAGTTTTCCTTATGTCCCTTCATGGGAATCATGGTGACCTACCCATTTGGGTCTGGCCCCACTCTACCAGTCACACCTATAGTGACTTTTCTTCATGTCCCTTAGAGATGGTCATACATGGGTATAAAGAATCATACCCAATCTATGTGCTTTTGCACTTCATTCACTTAACCTCTCAAGTTTTTAAGTGACCTTAAATGTTACCTCAGTTCTTTATACTAATTTTGGAACTCACTATTTTTGGAAGGGTCCTTTCCCAGGACAAGATAAAACTACTACTTGGCAGTACCAAGGTTCACAATCACACACAAATGCAAAGTTTTATTATTAAACATCCCTTAGGCACATTTCCTATTTCCACTTCCTCGTATTAGGCTATGTTCCTTATTACATGTTCACCCTGAAGTTAGCTAGTCATTTTCCTCTATCATATTTCTTGCATGTGGCTAACCAATAGCAAGTAGATAACTTATTAATCCATTTCTAAGTTTTTCGTTATGTCATATCCATCTATCATCTCTCAAATTTGGACTAGTTTCATACATGGATATGATAGAATGGGAGTGCTAAAACAACTTGTGTGAGTGTCTCATCAACCATATATCACATCCAAGTAGGGTTTCCCTGAACCATAAACTAGAGGGGGTTCCATGCTTAATCTCTATGATCTCACTCAACCTTGTGAGCATTATATGCACTAGATACTACCACTTCCCCTCTTTGTTGTAGGAACCTCAGGTTTAACTCCTTAGTATTGATCATCTAAACCACATTACATAGACACTCAAGCATGTCCCAAACTAAAACATGATATGGCATTTTCTTTCCAACATTTTCTTTCACGTAAACAACCCTTAGAGTCCTACACAAGGTTCAACCAATCTGTGTATAAGGTCTCACAACATATTACAATTCCATACCTCTCTAGGATCTTGGGACTCTCATTCCCTCACCTATATTTGTAGGTACTCATATCATATACACATTTGTATAAGAGGCCTCCTTATCTATCTCTAGGGTTTTGTCCTTTAAAGGACATCTAGGGTACAACAAGCCTCTAGGGATTATGCATACACTAACTCAACTCATTCATTTAGGGAAAGTCTAGTTTAGGACATATCATACATATATATCTTCTAATTCCTTATGTCTTCGAGTCCAGGTTCCCAACCTTCTTCTTCTGGGTCCCACTCTCACATGAGTTAACCTATAATTGGTTCTAGCACTAGAGGTCCCGCTTTGTAGAAGAATTTGAGGCTCCTATAGATTCACATCTTATCCTCATATAGTTCATCTCATCCAGAGAGGCGCACACACTCACTTGTATTAAACAAACCTATTATATAGAATTCGAAAACTAAAATCAAATTATCTAATCCACTTATGTCATCATAAATCATATTAACTAATTAATAAACTCCTCGTCCATTCCATCTAGTACGTTGATCTCATATCCAATAGATATTAACCCTCTGACTTGGAACTAATCCCGTTTCTAGCCTTAATGTCACTTGCTTTCACATAGATGCATGTCTACCTCCTACTTGAATATGTGTGGGGACACACCTCCTATTAGGGTTCCTACCAGAAGGAGTTATTTTCATAGACTGATCTTAGGGTTTATCTCCCTCACAAATCTTTTCTCCACTCTTGGGTTGACCCAATTCAGGTCAGGACACCAATCCTAAAAGTTGCACAAAAGGGTTTCGTATTTTACTACTTATTTCCCATTTTTTGTATGTAGGTTCAACCCACATATGTATCATGCATGCCTTACTCAACCTACCTAAATGCCTAGATGAACTCCTTGTATTTTCTCTATCCTCTGTCCATTATGATTTAATGTTAGGGTTATGAACCATACCTCAACACCTTTAGGGTTTTTCTAAATTCTCTAATATTATGTCCATAACATCATGTTTACATGCATTTTATTATTTGACCGAAGATGCCTTAATCATTAATATCCATAACCCTATTACTGAGAAGAAGATAAAGAAAATAGTTATAGGTACCTTGGGTTTATTCAGTGAAGAATGTAGAGAATTGACGAAATTAGATGAGAAATCCTAGAGGTACTTTATTTCGAGTGACACTTTGACTTTGTCCATGATGAATGCATGGGTTTGGGATTCCTCATAAGCTGAGTAGCAGTGCGAAGGAAAATCTTATCAGCCCTAGGGTTGTGGTCCTTCCTAGACACAATCATCTTTGGAAAACACTCTAGTAATTCCCTTTAGACTCTACAAAACTCCTAAAATTTAATAATTATTAGAGGTTAAATGATAAAAAACTCTGATACCAAATGTAACGACCCCTCCCCTTGTTATCCCATATTCAGGTAGACCAAGAGGAGAAGGGCCATTACCCTCATTACATGACCAATGGTTTAGTAAATAACCAAAAATAACTAATAAATTCACTACATCAAACTGAGTTTGGTACAATATAAATGTCACATTCTCCACATAGGAGTTACATGATAGTGATTTTCTAATGTCGCAACATGACTGTAAAGACTAACTAACTATAACCTCCATGATTACATTAAGGTCTATATTTGTCGACGCCTTCTTTTCTTGGATGTCTGTTTTCATCATACTTGCAGAATATTGGCAAATTATCTTAAAATGACGTGAAACAAAACCATGATCAGTATAATGAGTTATATTGGTATGTGGGGGAACAAAATGTTTTCATCCAATTGTAACAACATATCCACAAGAATTATTGTTACATAATCAAAATTATCAATTTCATCATAGCTTCTCAACCCATTTTTACTAAACATATGGGAAACCCTCTCTTAGGGTCTTGTCCCTGCAGTGGACGTTAGGCCACCTCTAAATCTGGAGATAATTGTCATGTAGGTCTTCCCAGTCTGGGGCATGACCTCATATAACATTCACAATCTGGGGCCTAGTTTAACCTTCCCAATCTTGGGCCCCATATATAGTCATAATCATGATTCTTTCATTTCTTTCCATTCTCAAACTTCAGAAAAAGTTGGGTAACTAATGTTGTAAGTCATAGGCGTAACCACATACCTTAATCAGGTGTACTTGATGTCCAAGCAAGAGCAATCATGAATAATCAAACAAGTAACCAAGAAATTATCATGAAAGTTAAAGCATTACACCCTTGTATCATTATGCTATCCAAAATTATCAGTATGACTGGTTTAGTTCTCAAGTTAAAATTTCATTAGGTTTTTGGCTTCCTAAACCCTAGTTATCACTTTTCATGACTTTTGTGTTGACAAATCCTAATCTTATTATTTATTCAACTTTTAATCTCTAGAAAATCCTAATTCATCAAATCATGGGTTGTTAAGTTCACATAAGTTCCAAGTTGGTTTTTTATCCATAACATATCAATATTTTATTATCAATATCAATTGGACACATTAGGATCATGAAAAACCTAAAATTTAGGGATCTTCTACATTAATCCCCACTTTAGTACATATTACAGTACTTTTATAATTGGAAGGATAATCAAACTTTGACATTATTTTTTTTTGGATTCTTCTCATTTTTCAGATCAAAATGATGTATAGTTTTACTATATTTGGGTATTCGTAGCTATTTCTAGGATTTTTGCAACATTAGAATAATTGACCAATGTCAGGTTAACACGTCATCAAATATAATATTAACCTCACCTTTATTAGGCCAACTTAACATCACCGGAAAAGACTCACGTGCCTTTACTTTGTTGGTGCATCGAAGGGGCATTTTGGTCACTTGCTTCTAACCATCACCTTCCTTGTACTTGGGCGCCCGACGTCAG
This sequence comes from Alisma plantago-aquatica, assembly GCA_963693085.1. NCBI lineage: Eukaryota > Viridiplantae > Streptophyta > Magnoliopsida > Alismatales > Alismataceae > Alisma > Alisma plantago-aquatica. Next base: position 226,980,142 of record OY856414.1, on the reverse strand, counting down.
AATTTTCCCATATGTCATTACTACAGAAAAGGCCTTTGGCGTCGGTTATTTAGAGCCTTTAGCATCGGTTTCCAAGCGATAACCAAGTGGGTGCCGCTAAAAGTCGACACCTTCAGCGTCAGTTTCTAACTGACGTCATAACCTTCCCGCCACCGAAAATGTGCCAGCAAGGGAACTATAGGCGTCAGTTATTAAAGAAAATTGACACTATATCATGGTTAAAGACGTCGTTTATTAAAAAAAACCGACGCCATAACCCTTCCCGCCACCGAACACGCGCCAGTAAGGGAACTATAGGTGTTGGTTATTAAAGACAACCGACATTATATCATTGTTAAAGATGTCATTTATTAAACAAAAACTGACGCCATAACCCTTCCCGCCACCAAGCCATCGAGGGCTCAAAGACGTCGGTTTTTTTCTAATAACCGACGGTGTATGTCTTTGGTGTCGGTTTTATACTAATAATCGACGCCTATGTTTTGATTTTTTTTATCAGTTTGCAGGCCTGCTGTGTGGCTGGTCAACAGGATGCAGAACCTACGGTTCAGTTCTAAACTGGAGGTTTACAACATCCATTGATATCAACCAACAATAGGCTAAAAACCTACAAAGTCATTCACATTCAGACACATGTATTGATCAGATACATGTAGAAATTTGCAAAGTCATTTACATTCACATTCAGTTCCATTCATGTAATCTCTTTTCACATTCAGACACATATAGAAACATTCATGTATTGATCAGAAACAGTCATTCACATTCACACATATGACAATTCAGAAAAACTCATTCACATTCACACAAAAATGATTATGAGAACAAAGTTTAGAAATATCATTCTTTATTCATCATCGTCATCATTGTCATCAGAATCCCAATTATATTTAAAAATTCCCACTACTAGGGCTTTTGCCCATTCTTCTCTTACAACATCTAATTCCTCCTTCGTATATGGAGTATGTACATCTAATAAGTTACCACCTGTACTGAAGTCAATTTTAAACAACGACAAAGAGAATGACGTATATATAAAATAATATATAATAAGATTGATATATTTTATATTATCTAATGAGACTACATATAATACCTTATGTATAGTATCGATTTCCATTGTGGCATGTTTGATGATTAGGTCCATAAATCACATCACATAGTAGGCACATGCCCAACCATTATCTTGTGTATCACACAATAAATTGAAACATATAAAATATTCAAAAATACAAATAAGAACAGTTCACATAAATAATATATACATTGGAGTTGGGAAATTACTTTCACATTCTCCCAAATTAGTGGTTGATTCTTTTTCCTAGGGACCTTTCCTCCAGCTTTTTTGAACTCTTGTAAAGACGTACATGTTAATGTAATACATTAAATTCATAATTAAATAGTAATGTAATAACAAATGTTAACGAATATAAAAATATGAAATATTTCTCACGGGAATAATGACCTTTTCATTGCTTGTCCATATAATGTATTCAATTCCTTCTCCACATGATCTAGATAATAGATAGTGAACGTCTTGGGGACAATAACTAGTAACTCCCAATGCTTACCACTACAGGTAAAGTTAAAAATAAATAACTCAAAATCCACAATAAAAATGTAATTTTCTTAAGTCCAAATTATAAGCAAAGTAAACTTACTCGACATTGAATGGAGCTATTATCACCGTCTTCTTATTTTTACCAAAATATTCAAAAGCAGCACAGTAGCATGAAGTAACTGAAGAAGGGTCTAGATATACAAGACTAATCAAAGATGGGACCAAAAATCCCACATGGGAAAATGCAAAATCTATACATATTGTGTGTAAGTAGCTACAATACATGCATTACATATGCATTAATATATAAGAAACCAGATCACCATATATAAAACAAAGTATAAGGATGTATAAATAAGAGCTCACCATATCCACAGCTCTATGATAGATGTGTTCAGCCAATCATAACGAAACAACTCCAAAATATCTTGTATAAATAGCTTGTTATCGTATGATTGACCAGCATTAATACATATGCATTAATGCGTATGCAAAACTTGTATTGTGTATGCATTAATACGTATGCAAAACTTATATAAATATATTGTTATCGTATGATTGACCTATAACATCCTCCGGAATAGTAACATTTATAAGGCTTTGAATCATGTTCGCCTATCCATACTGACATACCCCTACAATTAGGACCTAACGAGGTGTGTAGGTCCCTTGGAAGCCAACTTGGTACTTTAGGAGGTGGAGGTGGATGCTGAGATGTAGCGGGTGTCTTCCTTTTGACCTGTATATATAATTTCAGATCAATTGACTCATATATACACACTAAAACATTAATGTAATGTAAATTTACCATACAATATTAGTATAGACGACATCTGCTTTGGGCCACATTATCACTCCGCCTTCTGCCTCACCAAGTGTTTCAGAATCTGGGTGGACATATTGCAGTGGAAGATCCCTCTGATTGGGGAGTATATGTATCGAGCTCACACGAACCGCACCAGCTGGTACTGGAGTCCCATGAAACATCTCCCCTGGAAGGGTTGGGTAAGTATGTGCCTCTGCAACGATATATTCTTGACTTTTTAGACGGCATGGCTTCAACTCCTACAAATTTACGTAAAGAATGCCATATACATATATACATAAACATATCATCTTGAAAAGACTAGCTACTATATATGTCATAAAAATACTTACAATGGACGTTCTATGTGGTGGGTCTACAGGATTACTCCCAACCTCTATAGTAGGAGAAGAGCATCCCGCCACAGGTATTGTCTGAGTGGCAGTCTGAGACGCCTGCCACTTGCTAATTGCTTCATTGACTCTCTTATCAAGTGTTTCCTCGACTCTCCTATCAAGTGATTCCTCGACTCTCCTATCAATTAACTAATCTACCTATATATGGAAAAAAAAGAAATGTTAGATTTTGATTATTGAATTCTCTTTCACAATAACATTCTAAAAAAAGAATAAGTTACCTCAGCTTGTGAAAGTTCCGCTTTTGGGACTAGTTTGCGCTGTGATGACCCAAAGAATGCTTTGATGCCCACACCAACACCTGCACCCCTAACACGTCCAGGATGCTCTGGGTTACCCCAGGCAACTGTCAATTCATCCCTTGTGCCCTCAGGGATGAACTTGCCTTCCTTCCTTTGCTCGTGCAGCTCCCGCTAATCGCCATCAACAAAAACTGGTAAGTAAATATAACAATAATAAATATCCATCGATTACTCTAAGAGTTGAATTTTACCATTTTTGCACCCGCCTCAGCAGTTGCGGGCTTCATTATATCTCCCTTCTTATTTTGCCTCCCACCTATCCGCATAGCATGGTGAGGCAGAGGTGCGGGACAAATAGTAGAGGACTCCTAAGTAGCAGCAGACTGAGCATTAGACTCAGCCTATAGTCTTTGGCAAATGCATGCATATCCTCTTGGAACAATTATGTGGTCATGCACATTCAGTGCATGCATTGCTCTTTGAGCATCGCAGATAGCCTTGTTAGTAAGCACATTGATTTGGTTAGTAACACTAAAGGTTAATCTTGAATAGGTGAATACATAAGAACGTATATTAATTAAATTGGGAGTGGCGCTTAATACCTTGAATTCATCCATTTTTCTTTGGGTAACAAACTCCTCCCAATCTTTGGTGTCCAGGTAGTTACATTTCTCAGTGGCTGCCTTCTTCCTAAATTTATTTTTTAAAGAGAATACAAAAAAAAATTATTAGTGTAGAGTTAGTCAAAAAGTGATCAATGTCTAGAATTAGAAATCAATCAAGAACCTCTTCTCAGCATCGCGTATGTAATCTCGGGTGAGATTTGTCCTATAGTTCCTTAGGACCCTCCCACAGCGTTGCATCACACATTTACGAAGCATCTTTTCATCCAGATCAAATATACTCTGCAAAATAGAATTGCTATTAACTAGTATCCTAAAAATTAGTAATCTACAAAAATAGAATTGCAAATAATAATAACTCATGCATAGTTCCTTCCATACTAAGTCTTTCTTCCACATAGGAACTTTATGCAAGGATTCAAAAATAGGACTACAATGTCTACGAGTAAGAACCCCAAGATATGAAATAAATGAGTTGCGGTTTACAACAACTCGATTTCCTGCATGATCAAAATCCATAGCTAGTTTGGGTCCATTGCCACTTTGGAGTAGTAACTTGTTCATCATTGTGCTGCCCCTCACTTTTTTTCTACTCATCAAGTGCCCCAATTTCTTCAGGGGGTACATCACCAACCTAAAATTTGACAAAAAAACACACTTATAGGATATACCTATAAATGAACATATAGATAGAAATATAGGATATATTTTTAAAACTTACATTATGAGGCGGCACATTGACATAACTGTCATCATGCTCATGCTACGCCATCTGAATGTGTCATTCAAAAATCAAACATTTAGCATTTGACATAACTAGAAGATAATAAAACATTGTAAAGATCACATTCAGAAAAAATATATATATATAAAAAATATAAACATGCATGCCTCTAATATTGCGATCTTTTATCAATTAAAAATCCTTCATTGTGATCTCTGTGCACATACAAGTCATCATTAGCTTCAATATTTGGTGGTGTTGGCAACCCAACTGAGAATGGACTGGAGTCATCATACTTATCATAGTATTTTTCTTCATCTATAGGATATTCAATGAACTATCTTTTACCATGAAGAACAATCGACCATTTATCATTTGTAGGATCATCGATATAAAATACTCATTTCACTTGTGATGCCAATATGAATGGTTCACCCTTCTTGTCAATCTTTTCAAAGTTCACTAATGTGAATCCCAATTCATCCGCTATAACTCCTTTGGTGTTATCAACCCAATTACATTTAAAGAGTAGAATTCTAAAATCTACGTAGTCAAACTCCTATATGTCTTCAATGACACCGCAATATAAAATTTTATCTTCACGTGGACTCTTATCCTTTACACTTGCAAAAAACAATGAAGACGCTTGAAGGGTGACCCCACTATTTTAGACGACACTCTTATCATCTTGACGCTTTGTGTAATATGAGAATCCATTTATGTCAAACCCTTCATAAGACATAACATTCAATTTTGGTTTAATGGCGAGGCATTTGATAGTTCCAGTAAGATTATCTGGTTTGAAGGCGAGGCATTTTGTTTTATGTGCTCACATTCATCGATACCAATATACAAATGTGAGTAACCCTGTGGCACCTTAACATTTACCAAGCATTCACAAAAGGCTTTCTTCTCCTTTCTCGACAACGTGTAATAAGCGAGAGGTAGGTATGTTCTCCGATCGCTACTAACTACTTATTCCCATTTCACGTAGGTCCATTCTAGATTTTATCTCATCTTTAGTCTTACCTGGTATATTCAACAGAGTATCGATGACGCTATCACAGACATTTTTCTCAACGTGCATGACATCAATACAATGCCTGACTGCCAAAGAACTCCAATAAGGAAGATCCCAAAATATTGACTTCTTCTTGAATAAAGATTTGTCACTCCATGTGGCCATCATACATTGGAATATCTTACCAAAGTCATTGGAAAAGTCTTTTACTCTTTCATAAACATCCTCCCCTGGTATACGTTTAGGTGCACTCCATTCCTCATTTCGTCCATTGAATGCTTTGCGCAACCTACGATACAGATGGAATTTTGGAAGAATTCTTCGATGACCAAGATATATTGTCTTGCCACTGTGTTTTAGTCATATTGAATTAGTGTTCTCTTCACGTATAGGACACACTTTAGATCCTTTGACACTATATCTAGACAAATTCCCATATGATAGAAAGTCATTCACAGTGCAAAACAACATAGCATGCAAATGAAATGTCTCTCTTTGTGAAGCATCATAGGTCATCACACCTTCACCCCGGAGTTTCTTCAAGTCATCAATCAGAGGTTCAAGATAAATGTTGATATCATTTCCAGGGTGTTTAGGGCCCGATATCAACAACGACGACATAACATACTTATTTTTCATACACAACTAGGGAGGAAAATTGTATATAACAAGCATAACTGGCCATGTGCTATGTTGGCTGCTTAATGTCCCATATGGATTCATCCCATCTGTACAAAGCCCAAGTCTTAGATTCATGACTTCTTCACCGAATTTAGGGTACAATAAATCAATCTTCTTCCATTATGGGGAATCAGACGCATGTCATAGGATCCCATCATTATTTTTCTTAACATCTGCATGCCACCTCAAATTCTTCGCATCTATCGGATTGGCAAACAAGCGTTGAAACTGTGGTATTATAGGTAGATACCACATCACCTTGGCAAGATAACCAGTTTTGGACTCCCCCAAAGTCGTCAATTTATACCTTGATGCACCACATTTGGGACAAACTTTCAAATCCACATAGTCCTTTTGAAATTATACACAATCATTTGGGCATGCGTGCATCTTCTTGGCCTCCATTCCCATTGGGCACAACAATTTCTTTAACCAGTATGTTGAAACTGGCAGCTTGTTTCCTTCACAAAGAAGTTCTTTCAACAAAGTCAACAATGACGTGAAGCTTTTGTCGCTCCATCTATTGTTAGCTTTCAGCGTATACAATCTCAACACAACACTAAGCTTTGTAAACTTACAACCTGTGTATAACAGTATCTCAGCATCATGCACAATGTTTCTAAACATGGGAGGTGGATCTGTGTGCTCTACCCCACAACTATCCAACATCACATCAACGATGTCTACTAGAACTGGTTCGTTCACATCTACATTATCGGAGGCAATTTCTTCTTCCACACAAGCACTGCTATCGACATCCACTGATTTTAGGTTTGAAATATCTCCATGCCAGTTCCATTTTGTATAGCCTTGTACAATCCCATTGCATATGACATGACTTTTGATTTTGTCACCAGTACTGACTTTCAAGTTGTTACCGCAATGCCTAAATAGATAGTAGAACCTATCTCCAGGTTGTTTCCTATGTTCCTCGACAAATCTAATAAACTGATCAAGACCAAAAATAATCTCTGGAGTGCAGCGATTTGGAATGGACATCCATGATCTGTCCATTCTATGATCAAAGAGAAAACAAGTATATATTAGAATAAGATTAGGGTCTAGGGTTAAAATATTAGAGTTTATGGTTAAAATGTTAGGGGTTAAGGTCTTATATATAATAAATATTTACCACCTATCCCATTCTTGAACACCTAATCTCACTAGTAAGTATATAATGTGTATTGGGTTTTCAAGAAAATTTCGACAACATTTCCCCGTTGTTCTCCAAGTACATATGTACTTAGAGAACAAATGGGGAAATGCTACCAAAATTTTCTTGAAAACCCAATACACATTATACACTTACATCCTAAATGAGATTAGGTGTTCAAGAACAGTCCCAAACTGGGGACTATCCAATCTTGGGCGGGTTTCTAGGCCAACAAATACATGTGTTGTCATTCTTATACCTACAATCCTGGTTTCATCATTCATATCCTAGTTCTTCAAGTTTGGGTGATTATTGATTTCTTTAGAAGCATGATTGGCAATATAGGGCAAAGTTCATCATTTACATTCCAAGCATGTCACGTGAGTGCATTAGTATTTCCCTTTTACTAAAACCAAATTAGTGTATTAGTGAGTCTTCAAATAGTCAACTCAACTATAGCTTTTTGGTTCTCATTCATGACTTGCATAATATTTTGTTGATCCTAAATAGAAGCAAAATTTTACATGCCCCATATGACCCTAGAATGTTGACATGTCTAGGTTTAAAGCACTCATCAATCTTGAATAAATTTGGCATGCCCCATAATAGGGAAAAATCAAGATGAGATCAATAAAACACAAATCATAAAAAATGGACTGCATAATGAAATAATTTCTTAGTAATAATATATATTGCAAAATAAATAAAAGATCAACTCATTATTTTACAACCAAACATTTTTTACATGCATCTTTCATTACACATTTATGGCCATTATTCATCTAGTGACTAAGGTTCTAGATTGCCTTTTACTACTTTCTACTTAATGATTATAATGTTTGGTTGTTGTAAAAGAATCACCAAATATAAAGTCCATGAGGATAAACTAATATTTGGGAATGATAATGTGGCTTCTCTATATTAAATCTAATATGTATTTCTTTCTTCTTCTCTATATTTAATTATTACATAAGTTGTGTGTGAACTTTGAGCTATTTAGGGGCAGTCACACTAAATTACTTTATCATTGTCTACCCAAGCAGTGGGATTGGATTGATGTAATAACACTTCTATGGTAGTTGGTATCAAAGATTAACACACTATGCATCTATGTAATTGTGAACTTAATTGTGAAATCCACCATTTTCCTCTTATCAAGATTTGAACTACTTTTTTTTTGTAATAGTAATAATCTGGTTCATATACGCCAGCCACGTTTGTCTATTGTTAGGGTTTGCGTTAACCCACAGGGCTACACAACTATTTCAGGTGGAGATAGAGTAGAAAAAAGGGGGTTGGAAGTTGGCGCCGGTGGCAAGCTCAGCCGGTGGAGAAAGGTACCTGTTCGGCAGCAATGAGCTAAAGTTTTGAGTGGTAGGCGATGGTGAGCAACAGGGGCGGTAGGCGGCAGCGAGCAGCAGCAACAGTGAGAAGCAGTCTGGAGGTAGGCGGCGGCGAGCAACAGCGGAGAAGGGACGGCAGCAGCGAGCAAAACATGAGTAGTGGCGGCGGTGGCGAGCACAACAGCAGTGATGCCGAGTGGCGGCAGGAATCACGCAAATCGCCAGGCCTAAGCGGAGTGATTGGTAATGAAACAGAGAGAAAGGGGAAGAGTCTGCTACGCGCTAGTTCTATTAAGTTAACAATATGTGTCAGTTTTTAAAACTAACTGACACTTATAATAATAGGTGTCATTCACCACAAACAAACTGACAACTATGTTCAATCATAGTCGTCGGTTTAAACTAGAAAAACCGACGTCTATCTACATTTGTTGACAAAAAATGTTCTCAAATTATGACCATAGTCATCAGTTGTCATAGAAAACTAACGCCAAAGGGGGGTGAACATTTCACGGAGACATTGCACGAAAACACATCAGTGTCAGTTATTGCAAGAAAACCGACGATAAAAATGGGCCCAATTTCTGTCTTGCAAAAAACCTTTAGTCATCGGTTGATTTGTTAAAAACTGACGTCGTATGTTAAATTTTGGAGGTAATTTTTTTTCACAGGAAAATTTGGATTTGGCGGTCGATTTTAGGTGTCGGTTGCTTATTGAGGAACCGACGCTAAATAAAAAGTGATACCCGTGTATGGCCACTCTTCACAGATAGATGTCAGTTTGTGTTTTCAACCGACATTGTAGGGTTTAGGTGTCGGTTTCTTGTATACAGCTGACGCCTGTAAATGTGATGTTATAAGCCATTTTTGTAGTAGTGTGTGTCCTGCTCAACCCGGACGTCGACCTGCCCCACTCCTCAGTTCTCGCCTCCCACACACTGATGCCCTAGCGGCTGAAAGCCCCAGCTTCAACGTCCATGGGAAAGCTCCAACGTAGGGTTCTAGTTTGTTTCCTCCGTTGTACACTTCCTCACAATCCTACCCTAGCAGCACAACATCCTACATCCTAGATTCTAAGAGTGATGTAGCCGCAGTGGCAGCATCCTCCGATGAGGTGTGTTTCCTAGAATGCTGCATCGAGGGTGTCTATGGTTATCGGTGTGACAAAGGGACAACACCTAGGTTGCTTGATCGGTGGCTTCCACCTTCAACTTTAATCTTCACCCTTACGAGAAGAATGGGACATTTGTATGTCTCAATCTAGGCCTGTCCTTGGCTCTTTCAGAATGAACCAAAGTAGTAGAGGGGAAACATATTATAGACTGAGTACTCTATATAAGGATCCAATCCTTTGAATATATATACCCTGCTTGATCTTCTAGTCCCTTCTTTCCATGTTCTATTTTTATTTTCGGTATCAAATCTTGCCAATTCTTTTGTTACTATATATATATATATGGTACACCCAAAAACACTCTTTCCCTCTCATGGTTATGAAAAGGCACTCATGGGAAAGGATATATGTACATATATTTGTCAAAAAGGAAGTTATTCATTATCTTTCTTACATGTCCACGATTGATTTCAAATTGTTATTTAGTTGGCACTCTAAAATCCATCAAGAAAAGTATTCTAATGTATCACACTTTATTCTCAATTTCTAGAATTATTTTCTTCTTGCTATTATTTATAAGTATGCAATGGTTAACTAAAAGTAATGTTATTTGATTCCTTTAATGTTGTGTTGCCACTTTAGCCAAGATAATTATTCCTTTTTCTCTCAAATATTAAGGAAAAATCTATAATGACTTTATCTAACCGTGGGAAAGTTTTAGATCAAATCTTGAAAGAAAAAGGCACTTTTTTAATATTCAAGTCTTCTCGAATAAGGCATATTTTACACCTTAATATACACCTTTTTCTCTTTCTTTCTTTTCTATTATTTTTATTATGGCTATTCTTCTTATTACAAACCATGTTCAAATGAAAACTAATCAATAGTGGTCATCCATGCCACTTTCTAGAGGATTCTACTCAAATCTATCAAGTACACATAATTAGTATCTATTTCCCTTTTCTTTTTGCTTATTATGGCATTTTCTTCTCTCCCTTTTTCCTTTTATCCATTATCAGACTAATAAAACAATAGAAACCATGAAATTGACAACCAAGGAAAATTTGGCAAAAGAAACCACACCTTTATAACAAATCATAACATATTTCCATTATGTCCTTTTTATGGAAATAATTACATTTCAATTATATAAATACATGTGAAAAGTCAAATTATAACAAAAACCATCAATGATGGCATGGTGATTGTCACAGGTAAGAAAGACACATACATCCCTCCAATGACATTTTGCTTTATCTCCAACCAAGTGTTTTCAGTTGCCACAGGCAGCTATGTGCCACTGAGTGGCAATGTGGGGGTGCATATCCACACAAGGAAGGTGTATAGCTCAAAGGATCTACAATGATCTCATTCAAGCAAGTGATGTAGGAAGAACTCACAAGTAGTAGTTGTAGAGGGCGAAACAAGCTTGTAAAACCCCTCACTGGGTTTCCAATGATCTGTGCATCTTAGAACATGCAAGAAATCTATTTAACGGATGTTCATAACACAATAGGGGAGTAATCTCATAGATACAAGATTGATATCCTTGTAATTGTCGAGCTGCACACTAGCAGTTAGGTTGCTGATACTATTATCAGGCAACTGCGTTTCAAATATTCTCACCGTGTCAAAGAAAAATGGAATTGTCGGAGGTATCTAGGTCCCCTGGCACTCCAGGGTTGGGTATGACAAGATCTTAGACCTACATAAACAATTCATACATTGTTTGATCAACAAACATTACCTCGTGACCTTTGTGTGTGTTTCACCAAACAAGGAAAAATGTGCATTCCGTGGAATCATTTGAGCACCATAGCGATTACTACATCCCTTCCATAGCTGGTGCTTGGTGATATCAATGATATTATCCATCCTCATGAGAAGATATGATTCTATGTTATTAATATCAAAATTTGTAGAGATTTCTTAAAAGCACTCACTGGAGTCAGTCTCAAGGATTGGGTGCTTCAAGTCTCATCATGACCTTAAAATGGGGCCTATTGAAGGAGAGGTTAGATATATCAATGGCTAACCAAAAATGGCTCAAAGATTTCCCCCTTACACATGTTGAGGTCCTTCCTAAGGTTGCATTTGATCATTCTCATTGACTTATTTTGACTATTTTGACTATGTAGAAGGTGGACCTCATATTCTATATAAAATCAAATTAAACATGTCTCGCTTTAGCTGAAACTCCACCCTTTCTCCAATGCAACATCTCGGTCAAGTTAGTTTGCATGGCTCAATGGGGACTTTCTATCAATAACCACAATTCTCATTTGTACAAATGTAGACTCAAAGAAATATCCCTACTTTCTAGAAACCAGACATGGCTGGAATAAGTGACCAAGTTCCTCATACAAATGTGGAATTTGATGATGTAATACACAAACACCTATTGATGAAATTGGACAACAGCTTATCTTCTCTTTTGATGATGACAAAAATTTCTTACTTGTGGAATTAACATGCTACTTTAAGTGTTTTAGGAACCTCTTGGCAAACTAAAGATTGGAATATCGATTCTTTGAATAAAGAATTTTATGTGCTTATTTGTATTCCATGCTTAGAATTCATGTACAATCAAGCTTTGGACCAAGCCCACCTATCCCAAAACCTTTCACATGTCAATATCAAATGTCTTCGATAGGTAGGTCACACTAGATAAATCATCAGACAACTGATTCTAAAGTTTTAATCAACTTTCTCAGGCTATCGATCAAAGATATTTTGCACCAAGAATCGATTCAGTCGAAGTCTTTTGTGGATCGAGATAATGCTCTATCAAGGATTTAAGAAATCAAAATTGCATATTTTTGTGAGTCAAACAAAGTCAAAATTAGAGATATTGTTATATCCATGATCAAGATTTCTTTGACTGACTTATAGACATTGAAGTATGGCACGTCCAGCCTTGGCTTGGTCGAGAAAATTTCCGACCGAGTTCCAGTCTGGTCGAGAAAATTTTCGACTGAGGACGGTTCTGGAACAACCTTTTTAATTTGTTCAAACTATACGTTGTATCTAAATTAATTTTGTTCAAATGGCTATTGAACCTCTAGAACCCTCTAGACTCTCCCCATAGATGTCCTAGCCACCCATACTCCATTCCTATAAATAGTAGTAGTCTAGAGGCATCTTAACACACACATGCATTCTTGCATACATTACATCTTGAGCAATACGAGTTGTTTCTATTCTTTTGCAAATCATTCACATCAAAATCCTTTTGTGTCCTTTCCATTAGCTTAGATTACCACCATTCTACATCCTTGACACATCCTTAAATGATTTGGTTCAAAAGCTTGATTCATAAGGACATTGCAAAACTTATTTCGTGTATTTCTTCTTCCATTCTTATTTCTTAACTATGTGGTTCTCCGCCTTGGCCCTCGATTCATTCGTAAAAGAAGAGGTGAAGAAGTTCTCTTCCTTGGCCTTTGGTTCATTCATAAAAGAAAAGGTGTGGCGGTTCTCTTCCTTGACCCTCGGTGACTCTATAAAAGAAGAGGTGTGGTGGTGCTCTTCCTCATTCGACGGAGCGTCTGTAAAAGAAAAGGTTTGGTGGTGCTCTTCTGGCGGGTAAAGAAGAGAGATTTATTTGCAGAAATCATCTTGTAATCTGTCCTCACTGATAAAGTGCTTGTTGCAAATCCTAGTTGGAAACAACTAGGTAGTGGACTGACATCATAGATAGAACTACTCTAAATCTCATCTCTCTTTAGTTTTCCTCTTTTATTTCCATTACACTTTGTATTTGTTTAAATATTTTATATATTTTATTTGCCCCCCTCTAGAACTTTCATTTGGTATCAGAGAAGGTCTTCTAGGAGCCATCACTAGTCTTTAAGAATGGGGGAGGACATAATTGGCAATCTCAACATGGAAGGAACTCATGTGAACAAACCACCGATGTTTGATGCAACAAACTGCACTTACTGGAAGAGGAGGGTACAATTATATTTCCAAGGATTGAGCTTTGACTTATGGAAAATGATTGCCAGATCTTACAAACTTCTAATAATTAAACTAGAGCAATGGGATGCAGAAATAGTAAAACAAGCTACATTGAATGCAAAGGTTGTAAGCATACATTGTTGTTCATTATCTACAAGTGGATTTAATCGTATATCCACTTTTGATACCGCTTATGAAATATGGAACAAGCTCTCCATAACCCATGAGTACTACACAAGTGAAAAATAGTAATATCAGTATGATGAAACATAAATTTGATTTAATTTGTATGCAACCTAAAGAAAGTATTACAGAGATTTTCTAACATTGTAAACATCATAAGTTCCTTGGGAAAGAACATAAGTGAAGAAGATCAAGTATCAAAGATACCTAGATCATTTCCCATAAAGTACAAATCTAAGGTCACAACCATCGAAGAAAACAATGATCTTACCAAACACAAAATAGAGCAACTCATTGGAAATCTAGAAACACATGAAGTGACTCTAGAAGAAGAAGAAATATTGAGGTTGAACAACAAAAGGAGAAGAAGAAAGACATTGCTATCAAATCCACCTCCAAGTCATCATTGAAAGTCACTCAAGAAAACAGTGATAAGGCAGCGAAAATGAGGAAGATGCTTCAATTGTTAATGGAAAGAAATATAAATGTATTCATTCTTCCAAGTGTTTTGAGTGCATAAAGAAGGGAGACCGAAATATTGAGTGTCCAAAACTCAAGAAGAAGAAATCCTCATCAAAGAAGAAGGAGAAGGGAGAAAAATCCTACAAGGCCGCTTGGGATCAATCAAGCGATGGAAATGAGAGCAGTTAAGAAGAAGAGATAGAATGTCTCATGGCAAAAGAAGAGGATGAGGAAACAAATGAGGTAGATAATTTTGAATTATCTAAAGTTGAATTAGCAAATAGTAATGAAGAAATTCATGCTTAGTACATTGATTGCAAGAAACAAAATAAGAAACTTTCAAAAATTATTAGTGAACTTTATAATGATTTGGATAATATTAGTTATAAAAATGATACTTTAAGGTACTCAAATAATTCTTTAAAAGAATATGTTGAGAGTTATAAGGCCAAATTGCTTGCCCTTGAAAACAAAAATAGTCTTTTATCACAAGAAAAAGTTGACAGGCTTGCTAAACTAAATGATTATCAAACTCAACCTATTATGTGCAATCATGTAGACTATGACTCCTTAGTAAAAGAATAGGGTGCTTTACATTTAAATCTTTCTATGCTGAGGTTAGATCTAAATGAGAAGATTGCTAAAAATGTTGTTTTACAAATATGAGTTTCTAGATTATTGCAACAAAATACAAATCTTGATAATATCTTAGTAAATACTTACAAGAAAATGTTGGCTAATTGGACATCTATAAATCCCTTTGTTTTGATTATGACAAACATTTCATTCTTATTAATCTAACGAGCTACTTGAGTATGCAGGACTAAGATGGATGGCAAAGCAACTAGGGAAAATCCACAAGATAAATTGTTTATATTTTCATGCAATGTAATCATTGTTGTAAAAAACTTGTACAAATATATAATGTACAAGTACTTAGAATTGCATGTAAATCAAGCGTTAGATTTTCCCTAGCCAAACACCATAGTTAGACATATCATACCATTTAATTAGGATCACCTTTGCACACTCACACATATAATTAGTGCCTAAATTGAAACCTTGAAACATGATCATTCTCGGTCGACAAACTCCTCGACCGAGACACTCTCGGTCGACAAACTTCTCGACCGAGAAAGATCCAAAGTAGCCGTTAGACACAACAGACAAGTTAGTTGGCAGTTGAAGAAAGACGTTGCAAATCACTTGTTCCAGAGAGCCTGTCGGTCGACAAAAGTTCGACCGAGTAGGTGTCTCGGTCGACCATTTGTCGACCGAGATAATCTCTGACAGCAACTGCAGAATAAAGTAATTAGCCGTTGTTAAAGCAACAACTTTGTACCTAACGGCTAGTTAAACACTTAGAAACCCCTAGAAGTTGTCTAGAACGTCCTTAAGCATACTTAGGCCATTCCTATAAATAGGACAAACCATAGGACACTAGAATTCACTTGTTACACTTGAGAATACACTTGAGCATACTTGAGCAATCTATTGCAAGCAATTTGAGCACTGTGATCGTTGGCATACTTTCTCCTTAGCTCAATTTCGTGTCCTATAGGCTAGATTCTCCTACCCACAGCAATCACAAGTTCACACACTTGGCTAGGAGATCTATACGCTTGATCTAGGCATATCAAGCCTTGGGCTTAAAGGATAAGTTGTAATTTCCTTTTTCTTTCTTGTTCCTTTTTATCTTTTGTACTCTCCTTGCTACTCCTAGGGTTGGAGGCTGCGGATTGGAGAGGGTTGACTTCTCAGGTGGAGAAGGGGACTTCAAGCTACTTCAAGAAGGCTATCGCAAGGGAAGCTACTTCAGAAGGCTGGTGCAATGGGAGTTGGTGCATCTACTTCAAGGGAAGGCTGCTTCAAGGTTGGTGATTACTTCTAGGTGAAGGCTGCTTGAAGGGTTTAGGAAAAGATATTGTATTTTATGTAAATTCCTTGCGAGGTAATAAAATAAATTTCTTTTCAAATCCCGGTTGGGTAAGCAACCGGGTAGTGGATTGACGGCTATAGTATTTGCTATAGTTGGAACCACTCTAAACTTTGTGTCTCCTTGTCCAATATTTTCATTGTGGTTGTTTGAGTTCAATAATTGTTAAATTATCTATAAAACTCTATTCACCCCCCCCTCTAGTAGTTTTCAATTGGTATCAGAGAAAGGCTTCAAGGAACCCTAACAAGGTCTTGAAGAAATGGGTGATGGAATGCTCAACAACCTCAACATTGAAGGGACTCTTGTTGCTAGGCCGCCGGCATTCGATGGAACAAACTACCAATACTGGAAGAGAAGGATGCAGTTCTACTTCCAAGGCATCAACTGGGATCTATGGAGAATGGTATCTACTCCTTATGAATTCCCTCAAAATGACTTTGCGGAATGGGATGCAAACACATTAAAACAGGCCCAAATGAACGCAAAAGCTGTAAGCATTTTATATTGTTCTATTTCTGTAGGAGAATTTAATAGAATATCAAATTGTGATACAGCGTATGACATTTGGCATAGATTGTTCATCACTTATGAGGGTACAGCCCAAGTCAAAAATTCCAAAATTAGTCTGCTTAAAACAAAGCTTGAACATTTTCGTATGGATCCAAATGAATCTATTAGTGAAATGTATTCAAAATTCTCTACTATTGTTAATGGTTTAAGTGCCTTAGGAAAACCTGTCCTTGAGGAAGATCAGGTATCAAAAATTCTTCGATCACTTCCTCCAAAGTACAAGCCAAAGGTGACAGCCATTGCAGAAGCCAACGACCTCACTCGCCTCAAAATGGAACAACTCATTGGTAATTTAGAAGCCCATGAAGCAGATCTAGAAGAGGAAGAAAGAAGAGAACGTGAACACCAAAGTGGGAAGAAGAAGGATGTGGCTCTCAAAGCCTCAAAAGTCGTCACACAAGAAAGTGAGGAGTCAAGTGAAGAAGAAGAAGAATCCTTAATCGTCAACGGTAAGAAGTACAAAAGGTTTAAATCTAACAAAATTTCTAGTTCCTCTACTCCCAGGTGCTTTGAATGTGGGTAGAAAGGGCATTTCAAAAATGAATGTCCCAAAGCAAAGAAGGGAAAGAAAAGCTCACATAAGAAGAAAGGAGAAAAAGCCTATAAAGCTGCCTGGGATGAGTCAAGTGACAGTGAAAGCGGAGAAGAGGTGGAATGTCTAATGGCAAGAGAAGAAAATGAAGACTCTCAAGAGGTAAGCCTAGTTGATCTTCCTAAAGAAGAGTTAGTTACTAGTTTACAAGAAACTCATGATAAGTATGTTGATGCCAAGAAGAAACTAAAGAAGGCTATAAAATCAAATAATGAGCTCATTGCCAAACTAGATGAACTTTATTATGAAAAGAACAACATTGATCTTCAAAATGTATCTTTAAAAACATCTTTAGATGATTGCACTAGAAAGCTACTCAATTTAGAAACCAATGTTGATCTTCTATCAAAAGAAAAGAGTGATTTGCTAGCTAAACTACAAGATTATCAAACTCAACCTATCTTGTGCAACCATTCGGACTATGATAATATTGTAAAAGAAAAGGATTCATTGTTTTCTGATTTAGACCAAGCAAGAAAAGACATACATAAGAAGATGAATGACATTGCTACGTTGCAAAGAGAACTTCATAAGTTAAGAAGAAAAGATATTCTTGATAACATATTGAGAGTTGGTACTGTCTTCAATGGAAGAAAAGGTTTGGGATATGTTCCAAAGAAAAACCAACCCAAAAAGACCCAAACTATGTTTGTACCCAAGAACACAATGACTAGAAAGAGAAATGAAATTGACTCTATTACTTGTCATTTCTGCTTACGTCTTGGACATTATTGTTTTTCATGCCCCTACAAGACTAAGGAGTCCGACTTAGTTTGGATCCCAAAACCCCAAACTTAGAAGAATGGAATGTAGTTGAGATATGACCAAATGCTTAATTTTGCTATTTATATTGTCTTATCTCAACAAAAGGTGATATGCTTATTGTGTTTCTGCATTGCTGAAACAGAAACTCTGTCGGTCGAAGTATTGTCGACCGAGCTCTAGGTCGGTCGAAGTATTGTCGACCGACTGGATGTCTTTAACAAATCAAAAATTTACAGCACCTATTTCGGTCGAAAATTGGTCAACCGAGAAATTTTCTGTGTTTTTGCTTGTGATACAGTAACCTGCTCGATCGACAAATTGTCGACCGAGACAAATATCGGTCGAACAATTGTCGACCGACTGGTTTTCTGTATCAGAACTTTTATATACATAAGCACTTAAAAATTTCTAACCATATCGGACCATCACATGGGTACCAAAATCTACATTCTAATGCAGGAATGGGTAGTTGACAGTGGCTGCTCCAAACATATGACCGGGAACAAGGATGCATTTCAAACTTTTGAAGAAAAGAAAAGTGGAACGGTCACCTTTGGAGACAATGGTAAGGGCAAAATCGTTGGAATAGGTTATGTTGGAACAAATCTCGAAATTAAAAATGTTGTACTTGTTGATGGATTGCATCATAATTTAATAAGTGTAAGTCAACTATGTGATAGTGGTTATGATGTGTTATTTAACAAAACCTGCTGCAAATTATTGATAGAAAACACTACAAATGTCGTTTATGAAGGAAATAGAGTTGGAAATCTTTATATCCTTAAACCAAACTCTATGAAATCAGTAGTAGGTAAATGCTTGCTTGCAAATGAAAATACCTTACAACTATGGCATAAAAAGCTGGGACATGCTAGTTCACATGTTATTAAAAAGTTAGTGAAATATGATCTTGTTCGTGGATTACCTGCTTTGTCTTTTGATCAAGTTGAAAATTGTGAACCCTGCACAATGGGAAAGCAAACCAAAACATCTTTTAAATCAAAACATGTACTTAGCACCAGTAGATCCTTAGAATTAATTCATATGGACTTATTTGGACCAATGAGGACACAATCTATTGGTGGTAAACGATACTGTTTTGTTATTGTTGATGATTATAGTAGATATACATGGGTACATTTTATTGCAACTAAAGATGATACTATTCATGTCTTTATGCAATTTTGTTCCAAGATTGAAAATCTTTTACAACATAAAATATGTACCATTAGAAGTGATCATGGTGGCGAATTTGAGAATCATACATTTGAGACCTTTTGTACATCTCAAGGGTATACTCATAATTTTTCTGCTCCACGTACCCCACAACAAAATGGTATAGTTGAACGGAAAAATCGATCCCTACAGGAAATGGCTAGGACCATGATGCTTGAACACAACACACCTAAAACCTTTTGGGCTGAAGCTGTAAACACTGCTTGTTATGTGCTTAATAGAGTAACTATTCACTCTCATTTGAAGAAAACTCCATATGAAATATTACACTCTAAGAAACCTAGAGTTGACTACTTTCATACTTTTGGCTCCACATGCTACATTTTAAATACCAAAGATGATAGAGACAAGTTTGATTCTAAATCACACAAAGCATTCTTCTTGGGATATTCCACTTCTAGCAAAGCCTTTAGAGTATATAACACTATCTCTAGAAAAGTTGAGGAATCCATTCATGTTTCTTTTCATGAAGAATCGAAGTCTGAAAATCTAGATATCATTGATCTCACTAATCAATTCGAAAATATAACCATTTCTAATGATAGTGAGAAAATTCCTATAACCATTTCCAATGATAGTGAGAAAATTCCTATTATTGAAGAAACACAACCTACACCTAGGCTTATCAAGAATCATCCCCAAGAACTAATTATTGGAGATCCAAATGATAAAGTCAAAACTCGGTCATCCTTCAAAGATGTTGCAAACATGGCTTTTGTTTCTATCATTGAACCTAAGAAGATATCCGAAGCTCTTAAGGATGATTACTGGATAATAGCCATGCAAGAGGAGTTAAATCAATTCACTAAAAATGATGTATGGGATTTAGTTCCTAAACCACAAGATAAAACTATCATAGGAACTAAATGGGTGTTTAGGAATAAGCTCAATGAGGCAGGAGAAGTCATAAGGAATAAAGCTCGGTTAGTAGCACAAGGATATAATCAACAAGAAGGAATAGATTTTGATGAAACATATGCACCCGTAGCTAGACTTGAAGCTATTAGGATGTTACTAGCTATTGCTGCCCATAAAAACATTAAGCTATATCAAATGGATGTCAAAAGTGCATTTCTAAATGGCATCATACAAGAAGAAGTTTATGTTGCTCAACCACCTGGCTTTGAAATACCAGAAAAAGGTGACCATGTTTATAAACTTAAAAAGGCACTTTATGGTCTAAAACAAGCACCTAGGAATTGGTATGAACGACTCAAG
Organism: Alisma plantago-aquatica; assembly: GCA_963693085.1. Taxonomy (NCBI): domain Eukaryota; kingdom Viridiplantae; phylum Streptophyta; class Magnoliopsida; order Alismatales; family Alismataceae; genus Alisma; species Alisma plantago-aquatica. The sequence continues at coordinate 226,959,534 of OY856414.1, read as the reverse complement.
ACATATCTTTTTGATAATGGTTTTTCTATTGGAAATTCAGATTCTACTTTATTCTTCAAAACATATGCATCTGATTTCCTAGTTGTGCAAATATATGTTGATGATATTATTTTTGGAGCTTCAAATGATTCATTATGCACACAATTCAGTGACATTATGCAAAAAGAATTTGAAATGAGCCTCATGGGTGAACTAACATTCTTTCTTGGTTTTCAAATTAAGCAAACACCTGCAGGAATTTTCATAAGCCAAGAAAAATATACTAAAGAACTTTTAAAACGTTTTGGGATGGATCAATGCAAACATGCTACTACTCCTATGGCTACCTCTATCAAAATTGATAAGGATGAAAATGGGGAACCTATTGATGATTCCTTATATAGAGCCATGATTGGTAGTTTGCTATACTTAACTGCTTCTCGACCGGACATTATGTTTTCCGTTGGTCTTTGTGCTCGATTTCAATCACAACCTATGCAATCTCATTTTCTAGCGGTTAAAAGAATTCTTCGATATCTAGCTGGTACTACTTGTTTTTGTTTATGGTATCCAAAAGGACAATCCCTGGATTTTAAAGCATATACTGATGCGGATTATGCTGGTTGTCGACTTGATCGCAAAAGTACTAGTGGTGGATGTTTCTTATTAGGGAGAGCCTTAGTATCTTGGTTTAGCAAGAAACAAAATATGGTTGCCCTATCTACAACTGAAGCTGAATATATGGCAGCCGGGTCTTGTTGTGCTCAAGAGCTTTATATGCAACAGGTATTAAGCGATTATGGTTTTAATCTTCCCTCTACACCTATTTTTTGTGACAACACGAGCGCCATAAACTTAGCACACAATCCTATTTTACACAGCCGGGCAAAACACATTGAAATCCGTCATCACTTCTTAAGGGATCACATCTCAAAGAATCATGTTTCCCTTCATCATGTTGATACGGAAAATCAATTGGCTGATATTTTTACAAAACCGCTTCCACTCGATCAATTCAACAACATTAGGAAGCAACTGCTTATTACTCCTTTGGAAGATGTTTTCTTTGATATCTGCGGTTCTTAAAACGAATACGTTTACTTATTTTATTTTGGCTTTTCAATGGACATCTTTTTCATTAGATTTGACGGGATATCTAATTAAGGGGGAGTTTTTATTAAAAACGGTTATCTTTTTGAAATGACAAAGGGGGAGAGATAAATAAAACTATAACTTAGTATTTATGAAAAAACTCAATCAATGAGTTTCATAAATATACTCTTGGCTTTACATTGAAAGTTGCTATATTCCCAAATGAACTGGATTCCATGTTCCATAATTCATTGGGAATAATAAGCACACATTTTATAAACAAGAGGAAAAGCTACATAAGGTAATCTTCAGGTATGAAATTCATATGTTTTATATTTCCTTATTTATATTTTGGAAATGTTTGTCATCTTCAAAAAGGGGGAGATTGTTGGCTAATTGGACATCTATAAATCCCTTTGTTTTGATTATGACAAACATTTCATTCTTATTAATCTAACGAGCTACTTGAGTATGCAGGACTAAGATGGATGGCAAAGCAACTAGGGAAAATCCACAAGCTAAATTGTTTATATTTTCATGCAATGTAATCATTGTTGTAAAAAACTTGTACAAATATATAATGTACAAGTACTTAGAATTGCATGTAAATCAAGCGTTAGATTTTCCCTAGCCAAACACCATAGTTAGACATGTCATCCCATTTAATTAGGATCACCTTTGCACACTCACACATATAATTAGTGCCTAAATTGAAACCTTGAAACAAGATCATTCTCGGTCGACAAACTCCTCGACCGAGACACTCTCGGTCGACAAACTTCTCGACCGAGAAAGATCCAAAGTAGCCGTTAGACACAACAGACAAGTTAGTTGGCAGTTGAAGAAAGACGTTGCAAATCACTTATTCCAGAGAGCTTGTCGGTCGACAAAAGTTCGACCGAGTAGGTGTCTCGGTCGACCATTTGTCGACCGAGATAATCTCTGACAACAACTGCAGAATAAAGTAATTAGCCGTTGTTAAAGCAACAACTTTGTACCTAACGGCTAGTTAAACACTTAGAAACCCCTAGAAGTTGTCTAGAACGTCCTTAAGCATACTTAGGCCATTCCTATAAATAGGACAAACCATAGGACACTAGAATTCACTTGTTACACTTGAGACTACACTTGAGCATACTTGAGCAATCTATTGCAAGCAATTTGAGCACTGTGATCGTTGGCATACTTTCTCCTTAGCTCAATTTCGTGTCCTATAGGCTAGATTCTCCTACCCACAGCAATCACAAGTTCACACACTTGGCTAGGAGATCTATACGCTTGATCTAGGCATATCAAGCCTTGGGCTTAAAGGATAAGTTGTAATTTCCTTTTTCTTTCTTGTTCCTTTTTATCTTTTGTACTCTCCTTGCTACTCCTAGGGTTGGAGGCTGCGGATTGGAGAGGGTTGACTTCTCAGGTGGAGAAGGGGACTTCAAGCTACTTCCAGAAGGCTATCACAAGGGAAGCTACTTCAGAAGGCTGGTGCAACGGGAGTTGGTGCATCTACTTCAAGGGAAGGCTGCTTCAAGGTTGGCGATTACTTCTAGGTGAAGGCTGCTTGAAGGGTTTAGGAAAAGAGATTGTATTTTATGTAAATTCCTTGCGAGGTAATAAAATAAATTTCTTTTCAAATCCCGGTTGGGTAAGCAACCGGGTAGTGGATTGACGGCTATAGTATTTGCTATAGTTGGAACCACTCTAAACTTTGTGTCTCCTTGTCCAATATTTTCATTGTGGTTGTTTGAGTTCAATAATTGTTAAATTATCTATAAAACTCTATTCACCCCCCCCCCCTCTAGTAGTTTTCAGAAAATAGGAAGAAGTGGTTTAGGGTATGTTCCTAAGAATCAACACTCACATATACCTAAAACAAAAACGAATTATGGTCAAAAGACTAGAACTATATATATACCAAAAAGTAATTATGGGTAAAGAAAAATGAAATATCTTGTACTTCATGTCATTATTTCCAACGTTTTGTTCATTACTCTTTTGCATGTGAATATAGGAAGAAGGGAACAATTGGCATGGTTTGGGTTCCTAAAAATCCAACTTAGAATTAACAGAAAATGTTGATATTTGACCTATTAAAAATTGATAAATTAATTTTGTCTTATCTCAACAACAATTTGATAATCATTTGCAATTTTTTTGTATGGGCAATAAATACAAGTTAAATGAATAATTACTCTAACAATCATGGACTCCACTCGCATACCAAAAATCTATTATTGCATGATTGGGTAGTTGATAGTGGATGGTCCAAACATATGACTAGAAACAAACATGATTTCAAAACACATCAAAAGAGAAAAGGGAGGATCAGTCACATTTCGAGACAATGGCAATGGAACCATCACCGGAATAGGTAATATTAGAATTAATCTTACTATTAAAAATGTATTATTGGTAGATGGATTGCACCATAACCAGCTAAGTGCCAGTCAATTATGTGATAGTGGGTATGAGGTGTTCTTTAACAAAACTTGTTGCAAATTGCTTGAAGAAGACACTAATAAGGTAGTATATGAAGGAAAAAGTATAGGAAATCTACATATTATTAGACCTAACTCTATGAAATAAATCATTGGAAAATGTCTTATTGCAAATGATGATCAAAATTTATGGCATAGAAAATTAGGACATGCTAGCACTCATATTATTAAGAAATTAATTAAACATGATCTTGTTCATGGTTTGCCTAAAATCTCTTTTGAAACTTATAAAAATTGTGAACCTTGCACCTTAGGAAAACAATGTAAAACTTCTTTTAAAGCAAAACAAATCCTTAGTACTTCCAGACCTCTTGAACTTATACATATGGATTTGGTTGGACCTATGAGAACACAATCCATAGTTGAAAAGAAGTAATTCTCTGTTATTATTGATAACTATAGTATATTTGCTTGGGTACATTTTCTTTCTGGTAAGAATTATACTATTGAAATATTCATTAAGTTCTTCTCAAAAATTGAAAATTAAAGTCAAAAAAAAATTTGCACCATTAGGAGTGATCACGGGGGAGGGGGGATTTGAAAATCATGTTTTTGAAGAATTATGCTCTTTGAAGGTATACACTCATAATTTCTCTACTCCTCAAACTCCACAACAAAGGGATTTAGTTGAAAGAAAAAATTGTTCTTTATAAGAAATGGCAAGAAATATGCTTTTAGAACATAATACCCCTAGGACCATTTGGGTTGAAGCTGTGAATTCTCCATGTTATGGTCAAAATAGAATATCAATCCATCCCCAACTTACATATTAAATTCTTTTTTCTAAGAAACCAAGAGTAGATTATTTTCATATCTTTGAAACACCTTGCTTTAATTTAATCACCAAAGAATATAGAGACAAATTTGAACCTAAATAACAAAAATGTTTCTTATTAGCATACTCAAGCTCGAGTAAGGCCTATAGAGTCTATAATATAGTTTTTAAGAAAGTGGAAGATTCAATACATATAACCGTTCATGAAAATTCAACAAGCAATGAAATAGAAAACGATCTTCCTCTAGTAATTAAAGATTTAATTATATCACCTAAATATGTCGAAAATGTTGAAAATGAGTCAAGTAAAGATAAAAATGAAGATTTACATGAATCTATTCCAAGAATAATCAAAGACCATCCACAAGATCTTATTATTGGAAATCCTTTTTATAGAATGAAAACTAACATCACATTTGTATCCATGATTGAACCCATAAAGGTTGATGAAGCTATGAAAGATGATTATTGGATAATTTCCTTACAAGAAGAATTAAATCAATTCACTAAAAATGATGTATGAGATTTAGCTCCTAGACCTAAAGACAAATCCATTATTGGAACTAAATGGGTCTTTCGTAACAAGTTAAATGAAGTCAGGGAAGTAGTAAGAAATAAAGCTAGATTAGTTATCCAAGGCTATAATCAACAAGAGGGAATTGATTTTGGTGAAACATATGCTTCTATAGCTAGACTTGAATCAATTCAAATTCTATTAGCTCTAGCTGCACATAAAAACATTAAACTCTTTTAAATGGATGTTAAAAGTGCATTTCTAAAAGGAATAATTCAAGAGGAAGATTATGTTGCTCAACCTCCCAGTCTTGAGGATCCAACACATATTGATCTTGTCTACAAGTAGAATAACGATTTATATGGTTTAAAAAAAGCCCCTAGAAATTGGTATGAATGACTTTAAAAATATCTATTTAAAAATGACTTTTCCATTGGAAAATCATATCCGACTTTATTTATTAAAAGGTATGACTCAGATTTTCTTATTGTTCAAATTTATGTCGATGATATCATTTTTGGTGCTTCAAATGAATATCTATGTACACAATTTACTAATATCATGCAAAAGGAATTTTAAATGAGTCTCATGGGTGAGTTAACATTTTTCTTGGGATTTCAAATAAAACAAACTCCTCGTGGTATCTTTCTTAACCAAGAAAAATATAAAAAAGAACTTCTCAAATGCTTTAGCATGGAAAATTGTAAACATGCATCTACTCCCATGGATACTTATGCTAAAATAGATAAGAATGAAAATGGTGAACCAACTTACAATTCTTGGTATAGAGGCATGATTGGTATCTTGTTATATCTAACTAATTCTAGACTTGATATTATGTTTGATGTTGTTTTATGTGCTCACTTTCAATCCAATACTATGAACTCTCATATAGTTATTGTTAAAAACATTTTGAGATATCTAGCTGGTACAATTGACTATGGCATCTGGTATCCAAGAGATCAACCTTTTGATGTTAAATCCTATATATACTGACCATGATTACACTGGTTGCCGTCTTGATCGCAAAAGTACAAGTGGTGATTGTTTCTTGCTCGAGAATGTCTCTTGCTTTAGTAAGAAACAAAATATCATTGATTTATCCACCACTGATGTCGAATACATGGAAGTTGGTTCTTGTTGTGCACAAGTATTATGGATGCAACAAGTACAAAACAACTATGGGTTTCTCTATCATCAACTCCAATTTTTTGTGATAATATTAGTGCCATAAATTTAGCACATCATTATATTTTGCATAGTCGAGCAAAGCACATTGAAATTCATCATCATTTTCTCTGTGATCACATTGCTAAAAATAGCATTTGTCTTCATCATGTGGATACTTAAAATAAATTAGCCAATATTTTCTCAAAACCTCTTGCTTTAGAACAATTTCAAGTTATATGAGATAAATTATACATTGCTTCTCTTGAGGATGTTTATTTTGATCTCTTTGCAAAATGATGATTTTATCGAAATTCTCTATTCCCTTTATGGAGCCTCTACATCATGGCAGACTTAACATTCCTGACTATTGATTTAGAGTATTTTTTTGTAAAAGATTTATTTCTTTTTCTTTATGGGATTCTTTTTGTCATGAAGGATTTAATATTCCTTTCATTGTAAATTAGAAAATCTTATCTCTTGATCATACGCCTAAATTTGACATTTGTTTTATGCGGATCATTTTAAGGGGGAGTATCTCACTCAGGGGGAGTCATCTTCTTGTCACAAGGTTTACCTTTTTATTATGACAAAGGGGGGGGGAAATATTTTTCTATGAAAAAACTTATATCCTTGAGCATATCATTTGACCTTTCAAATTTTTACGAGATACTCTATCATATACTAATTTCTTCACTTCACTTTAAGAATTGGATGATATGTTCCGTAATTTTCAAATGTGAATATGCCCAAATTTTTAAGATACTCAAGGAAGACTTCACTAAGGTATGGATATTTTTTTTGAGTTTTTGCTTATCGTTTGAAATGTTTTCCATCTTCAAAAAGGGGGAGATTGTTGACTAAATTGGATATTATCTTATCTTCTCTTTTGATGGTGATAAATATTTTTACTTGTGGATTTAAGATGCTACTTTACGTGTTTTAGGAACCACTTGGAAAACTCAAGATTGGAATATCAATTCTTTTATTTCAAATTTTTATGTGGTTATGTGTATTCCATGCTTAGAATTCATGTAAAATCAAGCTTTGGACCAAGCCCCACCTGTCCCAGAACCTTTCACATGTCAATATCAAATGTCTTGGATAGGTAGGTCACACTAGATAAACCATCAGACAAGTGATTCTAAAGTTTTATTCAACTTTCTCAGGCTATCAATCGAAGACTTTTTGGACTGAGAATGAAGTCGGTCAAAGTCATTTTTGACCGAGAAAATGCTCTATCGAAGATTCAAGAAATCAAAATTGCATATTTTTTGCGAGTCAAACCAATTTAAAACTAGAGTCATTACTATATCCTTGACCAAGACTTCTTTGACTGACTTATAGACGTTGAAGTATGGAACGTCTAATCATGGCTTGGTCGAGAAAATTGTCGACGAGTTCCAGTTTGGTCAAGAAAATAGTCGACTGAGGAAGGTTCTAAAACAACCTTTTTAATTTGTTCAAACTAGACGTTGTATCTAAAGTTATTTTGTTCAAACGACTATTTGACCCTCTAGAAACCTCTAGACTCTCTCCATAGATGTCATATCCACCCATACTCCATTCTTATATATAGTAGTGGTCTAGAGGCATCTTAACACACATTTGCATACTTGCATACATTACATCTTGAGCAATAATAGTTGTAACTATTCTTTTGCAAATCAGACAGCAAAATCCTTTTGTGTCCTTGCCATTATCTTAGCCTACCACCATTCTACAACCTTGATACGTCCTTAAGTGATTTGGTTCAAAAGCTTGATTCATAAGGGCTTTGCAAAACTTATTTGGTGTATTTCTTCTTCCTTTCATATTTCTAAATCTGTGTGATTCTCTTCCATGACCCTCAGTTCATCTGTAAAAGAAGAGGTGTGGCGGTTCTATTTCTTCGCCTTCAATTCATATGTATAATAAGATGTGTGGTGGTTTTCTTCCTTGGCCTTCAGTGACTTTGTAAAAGAAGAGGTGTGGTGATGCTCTTCCTCCTCCATTGGTGCATCTATAAAAGAAGAGGTTTGGTGGTGCTCTTTCATGCCCGGTAAAGAAGAGGGATTTATTTGCAACAATTATCTTATAATTTGCCCTCACCGATAAATTAAAAAAAGTTTTTTTTGTAAATCCTATTTGGCAACAACTAGGTAGTGGACTGATGTCATAGATGGAACCACGCAATATCTCTTCTCTCTCTTTTGATTGACTCTTTTATTTCCATTACACTTTAAATGTGTTTAAATATTTTATAAACTCTATTCACCTCCCTCTAGATCTTTCAACACCATCAATGACTTTATGAAGAATGTCAATGCCTGGGACAAAGAGGAGAAGAAATCTAAAAGAAAGAAGATAGGCTGGTTGTTGAAATTTATCAGTAGGATATAAGTGATCTAAGTAGACTTTACTCTAAAGAAATGAATGACGATCTTACCAATTTGCAAGGGCACTACCTGATATTTTGAACAAAGAAGAAGTCGAGTGGTAGACAAAAGTGAGGTGCAACTGTATTAAATTGGGGGACTCTACCACAAATACTTCCAAGATCTTTTTTGTACAAAAAGAAGAGAAAATGTGATCATGAGAATGAAGGATAATACTAGCCTGTGGATTGAAGATGTGAACATACTAAAGAATCTAATGAAAACTCACTTTGTTGACCTTCATACAGGAAACAAGGACGGAAATTTCACGACTCATGATGCAATATAACCAAGGATTTTCCTGTTGTCCAAGTATACAACCTCTTGAAGCTTGCATGCCCCCTGTCTGAAGTATTTGAAGAGAACAAAAAGATCCTTTTAAAACTAATGAAAATGAATCACATAAAGGTGTCAGGACGAATGACATAGACATTGGCTTCTTATAAAAGAATTGGGTGAAGTTGAATGGATATTTGGATATAACATATTTGGGTGTTTGTAATGCTCTCCCACTCCAACAATAATGATGAACACAACCTTAGTTCTAATCACAAAAACTCCTAGCCTTTAAAGGTGCAGTAATCTGAGGCCCGTTGCACTCAACAACTCGGGCCTGAAGTTTCGCTCTAAAATTGTAGTGGAAAGGATCAATCCTTTCCTAGATGATTGGATCTCTCTTTTCTAAAAAAACTTCATACAATGCCATCGGATTGCGGACAATATCATTATTGAGAAGGAGACCATCCACTCGATGAGAACCATGTTCACTGGGTAAGCATGCATGGTAGTCATGCTAGACCTGATGAAGGTGTACAATTGGATGGAATGGAGCTATATTCTGGACACTCTCAAGGGAACCTCCATTCCAGAAAAGCTCATACACTTGATCAATGATGATATTTCCATATCGTGGAAGTAGGAAACACTCAACCCTTTTAATCCATCAAGAGAGATTGACAATGAGATCATGTATCACATTACATCTTTGTACTCTACCTTGGGATATTGAGTCAGGCCATAGATGAGTTGGATGATGTTGGAAAATAGGCTTCTCTCTGGATTTCTAGGAAAAATCTTACCCTCACACATGCTTGTTTTGCTAACAACATCGTCTTGTTTGGTGAAGCCAACATCAACCATGAAAAGACAATGACAAATTTCTTGAGAGATTTTGGTTTGACCTCTAGTCAATTCCTATCAAAAGAAAAGTCAACTATCTTCTTTTCAAAGAATCTTGTAGAGTTACAAGAAGAAAAATGTGTCGAAGAATGGGCATAGAGAAGGCATATAACCTTGTCCTACAAATTAGATTCCCAATTCTGCATAGTTGGCCAAAAAAGCCTTACATTTAAACACTCTGAAAGACATCAAAAGCAAAATAAACACTTGGGCCAATCACACACCGTCTCTTGCAAGAATAGTCACTTTTTCTTGACTCATGCTCAACATTATTCTTGCTTATCTAATACAAACAACACGTATACCTAGGGTTGTTTGTGACAGTATAGATCAGGGCATTGAGTTTTATCTGGGGTAATAACACTTGCCACAGGAAGATGTAAGTGATTGAATGGAAGCATTTAGTTGCTGAGAAGAAAGATGGGGGCCTGAGTACCAAACAAGCGAGGATTCAGAATGAAGATCTACCATCAAGAATAATTTGGAACACCTACATTCGCCACAATATTCACTAGCGTAAGGTAATGGATGTGAAGTACACACATCTCAAAGACAAATGATTATTGTAGGGATCATGGTTGTGGAGATTCGTTGGCACCCATGAAAGGGAAATGTTTGGCCATGATGTTTGCATTATGTTGAATTGGGAAGACACCTCATCCGGGAACAACAACTGGGTTACAGGCAAGTATAACCCTTATTGAAAGTAAAATGAGTGATCCTAGAGTAATTTTGAGACCTCAAAGTCTCATCAATGGTGTTCGATGATCATTGGGACTCTGAGTTCATGCGGTTTTTGTTTGGGGATGACACTTATCAAGCTATTATGAACACGACCCCACCCAGCCCCAATGTGGGGAAGGAAGATTAGCAATACACCCGCGTCACTAATGGATGTTTCTCAATGAAACTAGTCTACGACTGCCATCTAAAGGAGTTTACAACCCAGACACAGGAGAGATGGTCAAGCATTTGGAAGCTAAAAACCCCTCAGCGAATGAAAAACTTCCTCTGAAGAGCACTACTCGATTGGTTAATGACTAATTATAATTGAGTAAGTAGAGGCTTGGCTACTAATAATCGTTTCCCTCAATGCGGGGAGAATCCTGAGACAGGCCTACATATCTTAAGGACTTCCGCAACGCACTGTAGTCTGGAACATGATGTCACATTCACAGGACCTTTAGTTTGAAGGAAACCCTCGGTTGAAGCAATGGATGGCGGTCAACATGACGAGGAATACTAGAATGGCAAATAAACCTCTTTACGCTGCAGTAGCAATGGACGTTATCTAGAAGAGCGAGACTGAATGCATCTTTAAGAATATCCAACTGAACCCTTTTCAAGCGACTCAGTTGCACAGCAACCAAGCTAGGCCCTTCACTAAATCTTTTAGCAATTGAAGCACACCCGGGGCATGTGTCAAATTAGATGCATAGTGCTGGAGGCCACCTGAACCAAACCTCGGTCAACTTAATGTAGACCGCGCGTTCGTCAAGAGAACGATGACGGCTACCACTGGCTTCATGCTTAGAAACCATGAGGGCCTGCGGATCTTAGACAGATGTGAGACACCTGAGTTATCTGATGTCATGGAGATAGAATAGCGGGCAATAGCTTGTGGTCTTGTTGTAACTGAAGATATTCTAATTTGAACTATACATAACCCAGCGGTGGGGTTAAGCGTGTTTCAAACGCATGTGAAACTGCTCCCCTGCCACTAGTGGTCCCCACCCTCTCCTTCTCCTCCACTTATTCTCTCTCCTTAGACAACCATTTTTTTTAATTTATTTATTTTTATTTTGCTTATAATTTTGATCTGTAATGGGTTCTTTCACAAAATAAAAACTATTAGAATCCTTAAAAAATACTTTCCAACAAAACTAATATTAGCATATTTTGAAAAAATAATAAAAATAGATGGAGATTGACATGTATTGCGTCCACTATCAATCCAATACGTCCAGGCCAGTTTGATTTTGAATGCGCCAGATTCGGCCTTGAGCCTAATTTGAACTTGATTGTGCTCAATTTGGACTTGAATGCGCCTAATCCGGACATAATTGTGTCTAATTAATATTGTAACACATTTACTTGTGAGTGCGCCATCATCATCATCATCATCATCACCATCATCATCTTCATCATCATGATCATCACATTCTTCTTCTTTTTCTTCTTCTTCTTCTTCTTCATCATCATCATCATCATCACCACCACCACCACCACCACCATCATCATCATCATCATCATCACCATCATCATATTCTTCTTCTTCTTCTTCTGCTTCTTCTTGATTGCACCCAATTGATCTGTTTGTATTTGATTGCGTCCAGTTCATATTTGATTGCACCCAGTTTAGTTTTGATTGCATCCAATTTGGGCTTCATTGTGTTGTATTTAGACTTGAACGCCTAGTCCAGACTTGATTGCACCCAATTTCGACTTGAATGCGCCCAATTTTGACTTGAATGCGGCTAATTTCTACTTGAATGTGCCCAGTTTAAACATGATTGCATCTTGTTTGGACTTAAACGCCCAGTTCAGACTTGATTGCACCCATTTTGAACTTGAATGCACCCAGTTTCCGCTTGAATGCATCCAGTTTAGGCATGATTCCACCCAGTTTAGTGTTGTGTAGATGCACTTAGTATTCAAACTTGATTGCGTCCAGTTTGAACTTCTATGTGCCTAGTTTCAACTTGAATGCCCTCATTTTAGATGTGATAGCACTGATTAGTGTTGTATCAATGCACCTTTTTTTTTTTACAGTGCAACATGTTATACATGTATCACACCCAATTTGTAACACACAAATAAATTTTATGTACTATATTATTTCTCTCAAAATATATCAATCTTAGTCTCCTTAGATTGTATATTTTGTAAAAAATCTAATATTTTTTATTTCGCCAAAAATATACTACAAATTGAAAGTTTATGTGCGATATAATTTTTTTCATTTCCCACGCATTCTCACATGCCTCACCCCTCAAAACCATCCACCTCCATCGAAGTTGGGCCCCACACCTGCAAACCTGGCCCCGGGACGCTTGAAACGCCCGCGACCCCTTGGGTGAGTGACGCACTCATTTCGGTTCTAATTTTCCTCGACAACAAACTTGTGAATAGTTACATCACTGACGAGGCACCTGCACCTACTAATTACAAACAGGTAGTTAAACTCACCGTCAGTTGTTGCGGAGAAAATGGAATGAGTCTATTGCCTATATTAAATTATTAATGAGCTTTGTTATACATACAAGTTGACACCGAGATTCTAGACAACCACTTCGTCCTATTGTTCATGGATCAAAACATGGGTCGGCAGATCACGCTGCCCAAGGTTGCTGGTAGAAAACGTATAGGCCGTGAGTCGGAAAGAGAGAGGGAGTGAGGGAGAGAGTGAGTGGGAAAGAGAGAAGGAGTGTGGGAGAGAGTGATTGGGAAAGAGCGTAGGTGGGATAGACTCGCTGGAAAGAGAGAGAAAAGAAGAAAGAAAAATTTATTTTGCTTAAAAATTTCCAATCCATGATGAATTTTTTTGCCGAAATAAAAATCGTTGCACTCCTTACAAAAAATACATGACAACAAGACCAATGCTGACATTTAAAAAATAATAATATACTATATTACAAGGAGCAGTTAGAATAAAAAAGAATAAAAAGGTAAGAAAAATTTCTTTATCTTAAATGAGGAGAGAGAACTTTTTAAATGAGGAATAAAGAAAAATAAAATTTTAAAAAGAGATAGAAACACAATGGATTAGTCATAATAAAAAAGGACCAAATATAACGTACAATTGGGACAGATGTAATGTGCAATTGGACCAAAGATATAGTACGACACTACTTCCATCTAATTTTTCATTTTTTTTTCTCTTTAAAAAATAAAATAAGCTTGAGATAACCTACAATTGGACCGGAGATAACATACATTTAGACCGGAGATAACGTATGACACTACTTCTCTTTTATTTTTTATATTTTCTCTCTCTTTAAAAAATAAATTGAACCTGAGATAGCATATAATTAGACGGGAGATAATGTACAATTGGACCGGAGATAATGTATGACACTACTTGACTCCAATTTTTTTATATTTTCTCCCTCTTTAAAAAATATATTGAACCTACGATAACATACAATTGGACCAAAGATAACGTACATTTGGATCGGAGATATTCCCTCCAATTTTTCATATTCTCTCTCTTTAAAGGTTAAATTGAACCAGAGATTACATATAATTAGACCGAAGATACATGGATAACATGAATAACATAGATTAACATGACTATCATGGAATAACATGGATACCATGGATAACATGAATACCATAGATAACATGAATACCATGGATAACCTGAATAACATGGATTCCATGGATACCATAGATAACATGAACAACTTGAGTAATATTGAATAGCATGGATAACATGGATATCCTGTTATCTCATGTTAGTCTATTTATAACATGTGTTTTATCGTGTTATAATATGTTACAACATGTTATCCAATGTGTTATACTTATTTCTTTAAAAAAATATTGTCAAAGTATGTCGACATTAGTCTTATTTTAAAGTAATTTTTTTTAGTAACCTAATTTTTTATTTTGTTAAAAAAACTCATTAAGGTTTGAGAGTTATAAGCAAAATGAATTTATCTCTCCTCCTTTTTTACTTTCTTACAATCACACTATCTCTTCTCTTTTAGATTGTATGGACAATTTTTTTCAAATTTATCGAACTTGATCTTGTTGAAAAGTATTTTTTGTAAAGAGTGCAACGAAGCTTATTTTGTCATTAAATTCACTACTATTTTAAAGTAATTGACAAAATTGTGTTCTCCTATTTTCTCTCTCATATAGCCATTTTCTCTCTCCACTCCTCCCTCCTAACTCTTCTCCCACTCTCTCTCCCCCCTATTTAACTAATTTTTCTATAACATCTTAACCCATATGTTATACTTATTTCATTAAAAAGAAATTCATTGTCAAAATGTGTTAAACAATTCATTGTCAAAATATGTCAACCTTAGTCTTAATTAAATGTATTCTCTATTAGTAACCAATTAGTTTTTATTTTGTTAAAAAATAAAAAATTTGAAAATGATAAGCAAAATAAATTACTCCCTCCTACTTTTTTTCCTATTTACAATCATATCATCTTTCCTCTTTTAAATTGTACATTTCCTTTTTCTCAAAATTTGTCGAACTTTATCTTGTTGTAAAATATTTTTTGGAAGGAGTAGAGCGGTATTTATTTTTTCAAAAAGTTCATTACCATTTAAAAGATATTGACAAAAATATATTCTCTCTTTTTCTCTCTCCTATAGCTACTTTATCCCTCCACTCCTTCTCTCCATTCCCCCTCACATTCTCTCTCTGTCTCTCTCCCTCACATTGTAAAAGCAACAACAACAGGTATGACTCAACATGTGATGGGACTTGTGGTGGGTAGGTGGAAATGTGGGGTGGAGTATGGAACAAAAAGACAAGGTCGTCTGAATTGTCGTCCCATCTTAGGTTTGTATGTCATTTTCCTAATCCAAAGAGCTCGAACAAGGAGGCAGATGGCCTCTCCAAATGGGGTACCAGAGTGGAGAAGGTTATTTAATACTGGAGTCAATGCTTGGAGTTCATCATTGAGAAACTAAGGGGTGACCCTGACCTAATTGGACATCACAATATAACCCACAATTTGTTTCCTACAACTAGAGGGAAGGGTGAATAATACCACATCCTAGATTGACTAAAAAAAGAGCATCTAGAATAGGTTGGGGTAGGTGGAATATATAATGGAGCCAAGCAAACTATTACAGTCAGCCCCAGCCACCCCAACATCCGTCTTATCCACCATAATAGTCAATACATTCTGCTCGCTTGATTTAAACTACTACCAACTTTTGTGCACCACACCCATGAAAAGGGTGGACACATCTAAGGAGGGTGATGATTGAGACTTCTATGTTAAATCTTAATTATCTTTCTTACAAGCATGTTTATTTTGTAATTTTCATTTTTTTATTTGCTTGTACACCAAAATATATCTAGTGTAATTGTGGATAAACTTTATGATAATCTATTCTAGTTTGTAGATGGTTATTTGTAAGTTTGATGCATGTACTCAAGGTACCATGACATGTGCATTCAGTGTGAAGAAATTCACTATATTGGTACCATGAAAACTGGTTGATAGCACTGACCATGGTTCCTAGAATCTAGTAGTAAACCTAGAGATCATCTTGATCGTACGGTCTTGCAAGTCAGTTCACCTAGTAAGATCAAGAAATTTAAACAGTAACAAAGGAAGTATCCTTGGAACCATTCACACATATCTCATTCACATAAAAGAAAACACATATTGAGTATGTATCGAAGGACATGATCTACCAATATTAGACATTGAGACCCAAGTTGATATCACCAATGACATCTTGGTGGCAGACTTGGGATAATTAACGAAAATGATGATTACCTGGGAGAGAGTTTTTGAGCAGGAATGTCTTTGCATCATCACATACACTACTCAACCACTAACTCATAGATGAAACTTGAGATGTCAGTTGTCATTCTCAATGCTTGGTATTTTTTGTTTAAAGACAAGTGTTCAAGAGAAACATTAGTCGGGTGACCACTTGGACTTTTCTATCAACTAGATTACCCTCTCCATTTATAAAATGGAAACTCAATTTCATTTGTCTTCCATTATTTTTTGACATTGAGGAAAATATAAAATAAAAGGTTTGGATGAGGGAGAATGGAACGATGACTCCATCTTCAAATGCTAAAAGCATTACCTTTCATCATCTATTTGTATTCATTTTCATTTCAAAAAATTGGTTTAAATTTTTAAGGGTCCACTCTTATCTGGTTTAATCATGGACATTAATTGGATAGTTTAGTTAGGTTATCAATTCTCTTATAAAATCTTATCAATTTTTATTTTTTTAAATTTGGTGTGCTATCACAAATATCATACAAACATTTTTACTTGTTTAAGAGATAAAAAATATTGAGATATTTTGGACCATTAATGAGCTTGAAGATGTGCCTAATAAACCGGATTACCTAGTTTAATCACTATGAATTTTGTTGAATATGGTGTTTAAATCTGATCCAACTAAGTGATTATTGTGACTTTTATTCAATTTTAGGAATAAAATGTAGATTACCATGTTTCATGAGTTATAATCTAGGCAAAGTTATTTAATAGTAATAAGGACGATGTCTTTTAGCAGCATGATCTCAACCACCCCTTTTCATTCCATCACCACCATAGGATGGGTAAATAATCCAAATTGTTCTCTTATGATTTCATTTCATATCATGGTTGGAAGAATACTTATTTGCATTTTCTACATATAAAAATAATGGTCAATTTATTTGTGTATAATCATTCTCATTTAGGTTGCATACCAAATTACATGTCATAAACTTTGTTATATCATTATCCTCCACAATGATTTCTTCAAATAGAAAGAGAGAGAAAAAGATTGTTGTTATCATTAATCCTTCTCAATTGCAAAAGCCAAAGCGTGAATTTATTTATCATGCTAAAATAAGGGGTAGAAAAAAATGTTGAAATAAACTAGGATGTCTGAAAATAAAGAAATAATAATGAAATGAAGAGGCTCTGAAAGGGAATAAATTTATTTGTCCCTTGTCATGAAAGAAAGTGCATGTAACAACCCACTTTTGACAAAATATAAATATCACCGAGAGGAAGCATTCTAACTTAAGGGGGTATCTCATTATGCTGATCTTACCAAAATAAATAAATGAAACACTTTGCATTGATTGAAACAAGATTCGTAAATAGTTCTTGGAATAAGGTAAAACTACATCATGTTCATCTATGAAATCTAATCTACTTGGATAACATGACTATGCATAATGTAAAGATATCTAAAAATCTGGATCCACTTGGTAAACGACACCCCACCAGGATAAGCTTGAAGATCTCCTATTCTTAGTTGTCCTTTTTATCCTTCACTTACTCCAAATCATGTGGACATCGTGTCCCCAACTATGCATAACAAACATCACACCAGTAAATGATATTTGACACATTATAAGACATAACATAAATATAACTTGACTTGAAATAAATTGAGATAAACTTGAACATGGATTATCTTAAGCATTCACTGAATTACTCTAAGCATATTGAATTGGAAAAGTAGATGTGTGCCACCTCTCTTAATGCCACATAAGATCCTATAATTTCTACAAAGCCCATAATGTTAGGGAAGCCCTTAACGACCCCTTGAGTGCAATGAACAGAGCACATATAAATACTTAGACAATTCCATGGATTTCATCATTAACTTAATTATGAACTTGAACATTAACTTTCCTTAGTCTTAATATAGATTACAATGGGATTTCCCCCTTAATACCGATGATGGGAATTCTCCCTCATAAATCATAATAGGGTTTCCCCTTCTTGAGAATAATTCATAAATCAATTGATAGGCATAATTTATATTTTATCATAGATTATAAACAAACAACTAATCAAACAATGATAATTATACATGATTTATTTTTCTAAAAACATTAAACATTCATGAAACATAATAAAGTACATAGTCATAAAATAAACATGAAAGAATCCAAGTTTTACTTGTGCAAAATACACATAGACAACTTACCTAGGGTAGATATTCTTAGGGTCAAGTCCTTTGACTTGATTGAGTCTTTACTCACCTGTAATTTGATTAAAAGAAAAACATGTACTTAAGTTCAAAATCATGAAACCCTAATTTTTTTCATAGAATTGTTGAAGAAAATGAATATGGAAAACTTCATTTGAAAATAATTCAAATCAATAATAAATCAAAAGAGCTTTCCAAAACATATTTTTGTATATTTCTAAGGTTTTATGCCAAATTTATGAATTTTGCAATGGGAACCAATTAAATCTAGGAAAATATTAGTGTGACAATCATTTAAAAAAATAATCCTAAATTAAAAAAGACGCGTAATGAAAAAAAAAATTAGGCATGCGCGTGGAACATGTGATTAAAAGATCGAGCGCTGAAATTTCTTAAGACATAATCATCCTCATGAATGATATATCATAACATGTGAGAAAAAGAGTCACATGCCCATGTGGCATTAATCGTTCGATTTAGCCCATAAGGGCTATAAGGTAAATTCTCTAACATGGATCATGCTCTTCACCCAACATGGGGAGCAACATATAAACTTGAAAATATCTGGTCAAACTCAACACATGGTGATCAATTGCAAAAACAGAGGTAACCAGAGCCTTCCTCGTGCCCACACAAACCTAATGAGAAAAGCTTAGCACCAAGCTCCTGGTCATGGAGGAAGATATATGTGACTGTAACTAGGGAAAGCAATGTCAAAACCAAACCATTGATAGGTCAAAAAGCCTCATGGGGACAATTCAGAGATGAGACAACATGATTGAATCAGGGGATACTCACGTATCCGTGGAGTTCACATGCAAACCACGAGAAACATGGGGAAAGGATTTGGGAGACTATAGGGAAAAATAGAGCCTCCTGGAGATCGGTAAACACTTTTGTTGGCTAGGAGATATTGCTAGATGCCCATGATGGGAGAGTGGCCACTAGTTTTCCATGGAAACAAGCACTAACTGGGGTAGATGCCAACCCTCTAGGGTACAACATTCCAACAAAAAATAGGGAAAGCCAACAATTAGAAAATGAATGACTGTTAAAAATTCTTACTGTCACAGTGATATGGTCGGGGTGATAGAAGATTTGAGAACGAGATCGTCATCCTTGAAGAAGCAAACTGAGTAGGCGGAAAAATTGGGGAGAAATAGTGGTCTAATTGGTAGAGTAGGAGGAATACATGATGGTTGGTGACACTTTTCACATAGATAGATAGGAAGGGGAAAGTATAAGAGGGTCTCTATGACCCATGGTTTTCAGTGTGGTTGAGGGCCCGATTGGGCATTTTGCAGTAGATTTAAAGGGTAGGCAAGTAATGGTTCATTAGATTTGGGGGGAAGAGATAAAGACGATGGTGAAAAAATCTCAATAAATAGAGCAGGTAGAAGGGAGAACATGACCAATAAAGAAAATGTTGCATTAATGTTGTGGATGATGTTGGAGTTACTAGACTGTAGAATTTAAATTAGGTCCATTAGATGTGCATGAGGAAAAGAAAAAAAATATCAGTAATGCATGACAGTGAAAATAATTGAACCATAGGTCTTATTCACCACATTCAATGAAGTGTTGGTATGTATGCCCTGAGAGCCAATCATTGGATGATTGGTGGGATACATTAAGATTGATTTTATAAACATCAAAGGCAAGCTTCGAATTCTTTATGGTTCATTCATATGAGATAGTGATAGAACAGATTGAATGTCTAGAGAATGACAATACTCAATGACGTATGCCTTTAGGTTCAGGACCTGAACGATGAGATCATACGGATGCTAAGAGTTTGTACATTCTTGTTATGTCCCTAGTCGGATGTCATTGTGGAAGGTAGATAGACATCAATGACACACAAGACTAGATTGTGGTGTTGGTTGATGACAGAATCTCATTAGTCATGATATAGAGATATCAAACCAAACACATAGGTACTTGATAGAGAACAAGTGTACTGGACAGACCCACCGTGAGTTTGACACATGGAACCATGACATGGTAGTCACAGTCAATACTCAAGGTGATGGTGGTGAGTGTAATTCTTAGACCTGAAATCACTACTCTCAACACATGTCATTGGGCACACTTTGACATCATCAAACGCAGTCCTGAAACATGGGTTGTTATAAAGGTGATAATTGGGTGGCTTTGACACATGGGGCTTTTGAGGGGTGAGTGATAGATATGGGATGTTTCCCTCCTGAGGGAGTTTGATATCCATGGCCACTTGATGAGTAGGATTGAGAAAGGTGTGCACGCATGTGTGAGTCAGCATGTGATACTGATGTCATAACATATCTCTTCCAATCTACTCTGAGATCAAGAAAGTGAATGAACGTTGACAGGATGACTGTTCCATGCCTCGAGTTCATTCGAGATATCAGTGACAAAGGAATTATACATTCAATGTAACACCATTCACGGATTGTAGGATTGAAAGTTGTTCTCCAACTTTCTATTGCACTTGGGTAGCACTGATGTTTGACTAGGCACCACTCTTTACTTGTGAAGTCATAAATGTTATGGACTTTCACTGCCAATGTGAAAAGGTCCTACAGGGTCACACACATAGGATTTAACATGGAAGAGGAGTTTTGTCCACAAACAATGTTTAGATTGATTACTAAAGGAGTTTAGTAGTTCAATTAAACATTCAATTAATTGATAGCTCAAAATCATAGTGTTCAAGGTGTTGGACAGATTGATTAGAGTATCAGATTGATTGAAATCACAATTGACTAATTCTGCACAATGTGCACTCCCAACCGATCGGCTCATGTGATGAACCGATCGGCTGAGCTTGGTGAACTAGTCGGCTCAAGTGTTGAGTCGATCGGCTCATGATCAGGGTGAACTAATTGCTTCAAGTGTTGAAACGATCGATTCAACTGGTGCAACCGCGCAAGTTGGGAAAGTAGGATTGGTAAGAATTTTCCTTACGTTTTACTTGCCCAATTTGATTGGAACAAGGATTGGTATTCGATACCAATTAAAAACAAAAGAAGGAAAGTCAATCGGGAACTGATCAGGACCACGAACCGACCGGTTCAGAAGTGAACTGATCGGTTCATGAGTCCCAACCGATCGGTTGAGGTGTCAACCGACCGGTTCAGGTCCCCAACCGACCGTTTCAGTTGTGAAACGAAAGGTTCAGGTTGCGAGTTGGTTATTTTGTGGAAAATCTCGAACCCTTCTACTTCTGCTTTTAGTCCCACATTGCCCGGGATGGAGAACCCTGTCCCATGACCCTCCTATATATAGGGGTATTGGGGGCTTCTCAAAGTACAACTCAGTGCAGCCAGTTGCTCTGCAAAGTTGTCCTTCTCTCTGGTTTTGGTAACCGAGAGAGAGACCAAGCAAGTGCTACCCGCAAAGGGAGGCACAACAAGGGAAAGACAACTGCAGTTGGAACTGGTAGTAGGAGAGTGTGTTGGAGACTAGTACGTCAACAGGAGGGTGTGACTCCTACCAATTCCTTGTGGGACAAGGAGATTGGAGTTCCAGGTGGTCCGTGTGGACTACTTCAGAGGCGAGAGGTTTCTGCCGCTCAGGAGGACAACTGTCAACCCGACAGTCTGGTGAGACCAGGAGTCGTCAGTCCCGGTGTGACCAGGAGCTACATAGACACCGTCCAAAACCGACTTTGAAGACCGCGCAAGGCATGAGGTATTGTCGCCGAGCAAGCCTCGGGACAAGGTATGATTCCACAAACCATCCATTCATATTGTATAGACGTTGACGTGTTTCCTTGTTCTGGGTTTGGGAGGAGAAATTTTTTTGTTTCCGCTGCCTTCTCTGCCTCCCCTAAAACCCAACAGTGGTATCAGAGCCACATCAACTGCTCTATACTTTAGGGATTATCGATATGATCGATTTTGGTTTGTCGCCTTTATTTATTGCATACGATGCGAATAAAATTGGCTTTATGCATGTCCAATCCTAAATCCACTAATCCCAATTACATATATGATATGTATTATTAATGCACTCGATACACGTCACCCTTAAATGAGTTTTGTGGTGGATGTATAGCGTGGTTATGGCCAATAAACCCTATCTGTGTATGGTTGTATGTGGTTGCTTGCATCTCGGTCTGCGCACTGATCTTCCTTCTCCTATTCCTGATGTAACTCGAAATAATTCAAGATTTCTTTCCCACCTTTTCTCCCCTCGAATGTAACTCGAGGTTTCTCTTTATGCAATGTAAAATAGGATAGAATTTTATTTCTTGTTATGTCAAAGAATGGATGACATCCTGACGACAGCTGAGACGATTGATTCAAGGTGTGAACTGATCGGTTGACGTTCCAGACGATCAGTTCAAGGAGTGAACTGATCATTTGATGACCGGTTCGAGGAGAGAGACGAGCGGGTGGCGGCCAGAAGGAGATGCATGATGACCGGGCGAACCGATCAATTGGAGGAGCCAACCGATCGGCTGGTGGCACCCAGACGACCGGCCAGAGAGAGAAGATCATTCATATGATGAGTTGATCAACTCAGAAGGAAAAGCACAGAGTTCATCTTGTACAAGTTGCGTGTGATGTAGACCTAGATGACCGTGATTCCTCTTGGCTCAAGGAATCACATTAGGATGTCCATAATCATCGCTTTTATCATTTTGCATGTTTTATGTGTGATATAGCATGTATATGATACATACTATGTATTGTGGTGATTGGATATGTATATGTATATAAAAACCAAATCCCTCATTAAAATATTAAGTTTTAGATGCCTTCTAAATGTGACTCACATGAAAAGCTTGATCGACCAAGTGTGGGCACGCCCTAGCGTGGTGCACCCTCTATCTCGTGGAAGCGTGAAGGATGAATGTGTGGGTCTACCCTAGAAGGGTGCATATTCATCGTGTTTACTTTGGGTCGGACTTAACATGGTGATCTAGATGGGATCTAGTACCTTGAGGCATGGAGATGATCATGGCAAGGAGTTTCATATGACATCTTATTAAGAGTTGCATGTGATGCAATTGGCAAGAGTTGCCTACCTGAGAGATCTATGTTGTGGGTGACAGCCCTAGCTGGTCCATGACTTAGAGGATTTTAGGATCTTGCCCACTAGAAGGTTGTACACTGCAATCTTCCGAATTGATGGTGAAGGCTATCAATTTGAACTAAAATAGTGGGAGCGATAATTAATTAAAGGCCTAATTATATCGTCAATTTTTCAAATCAATCAAATAAGTCAAAAATGAGTTTTTGGACTAAAATTGCATATTTCCTTTTGTAGTACAAATGACGACAAACAACAGTCACTTTTCTTTGCGATCGGTCCTTGAAAAGGACAGGATAAATGGGACAAACTTCCACGACTGGTATCGGACATTGAGAATTGTTCTCACTCAAGAGAGAAAGCTCTATGTCCTGGATACTCCAATTCCAGAGGAACCCGCTCCTAATGCACCAAAGATAGAAAGGGATGCTTACAAGAAGCATTCTGATGATGCCATTGATGCAAATTGCTTGATGTTATGCTCTATGAACCACGGGTTGCAGAGACAACATGAGAATATGGGTGTCATTGAGATGATTCAGCATCTCAGGAACCTGTATGAAGATCAGGCACGACAAGAGAGATACGATGTCTCAAGGGCACTGTTCAAGTGTGTCAGGACAGAAGGAGATCCAGTTGGTCCTCACACACTCAAGATGATTGGGTATGTGGAGAACCTGACAAGACTGGGATTTCCACTGAGCCAAGAGTTGGCTACTGACCTGATACTACAATCGTTGCCAGAATCTTACAGTCAGTTTGTGATGAAGTACAACATGAACAACTTTGATAGGCCACTATCAGAGTTGTTGGGCATGTTGAGGACAGCCGAGACACAGATGAAGAAGGACAAGCCTAAGTCTATGATGGTGATCACGAGCAAGAAAGGCAAGTCCAAGCGCAAGGGCAAGGGCAAAGCTAAGAAAGGTTCTGATGCTAGCCAGGAGCCCAAGTCATCTTCAGCTCTCAATGCCAAAGGAGGCGTGACCAAGAAAGGCAATTGCCACCATTGTCAAAAGCCAGGACATTAGAAAAGGAATTGTCCTCTCTATCTAGAAGAACAAAAGAAGAAGTAGGCGACAACCGTCTCTACTTAAAGGTGTCATGAAAGTAAACTTGTAACACTTTTTGAGGTATATGATACTAAGATGTAAAGTGTAAAGCACTCATAATTGGGGCAAGTGTTTTCACCATATATAGGAGTACTTTAGTTTATTTTTAGCCTTAAAGGCATGTAATACAGTTATGAACTGCTATTTCATATTTGCCAATAGATAGAAACACTTTATTTTTGCATATTGTATGACAATGATGGCAATCAATAATGTTGATGTTTCAATCTTTTAAAGATACGATCTTTGTGGCAATGCCTTGTTTATCTTGTGGTATTTGATATGCATAAGATAAAATGATACCTAAAGGTTATAGATAACTCAAACAATCAAATTAGCATCAATCATGAGAAATTCATTTCTAGTTTCCATGTGATGGGTAAATCTAGACTCTTTTGGTTAGGAAGCCAGTAAGAGACATGAATATCCTAGACATGATTAATCAATCTTCACTAATGGTAGTGGGAGAATGATTATCCAATTAGGTATAATGCATGTGATGTATTTACATACCTATTGGATTAAATGCTAATACTTCAAAAAAAAGGTGTTTAGAGAAATACCAATATGAATATCTTGAAGTGTTCAAAATTATCATAGATGAAGTGCAAATTTGGTAAAGTGTTAATTCTTGATGAGATCAATGAATGAAATACTTGAACCAAATGTTTGAGATCCTTTTGAGTGATTATGATAATGTATCACAGTGAACTCATGATTAAGGCATGGTGATGTCTAAATCAAGAAGGAATCATACTCTAAGGAGTTAGAGAATGATTATCAAATAACTGAATTCTTCCTAATAAAAGAATACCCCACACTAATAAAGGACATTGACAATCACAAGGAGTTGTGAGTTCTTATATCCTTGACAGATACACCTCAATTATCTATCTGATGAGTTGTTCATATGATGAGTCAACTATCTAGATGAATATGAGGAACCAAATTTTGAGTTATGGTTTATGACCATTTCATCCTGAATGACATCCATGTAAACCATAAGGTATGACCTTGATGGTAGCACCCATTGGATGGAAATCCATAAGTGCAAATAAATCTTAAGTGTTAAGATACATGGATAACATTTTGAGAAGGATGATGCTTATTGATTGCAACTTAATGACTAATACATTTGGCATATGGATACTAAAAACCGCATTCCTATGAGGAATAAAACAAGGATGTGTACATGACACAACCTATAAGGTTTATGAATCCACTAATGCAAATGAAGTCTATAAGTTACAATGGACTAATCAATGTGATTGATTGAGTACAAGCAACTCAGAATTGGATCTTTACTTTGATAATATAGTCAAAGGGTTTGATTGATATGTCATAGATAAAGAAAGGGATCTGTGATTTAGTGGGAGGGTGTTCACATTCCACATGTTGATGTGAAATGGAAATGTTCTAGAATGGAAATCCAAAAGTGGAAATTATCGTTAAGGAAGATAGAGATATTTCCTATGTGATAGGAATAGATATCTATAGAGATAGTTCTCGAAAACCTCTTGACCTAAAAAGAGAAAGCATACATTGGCAATCTATACTGAAGAGTTCGGTATGCACAGATTCAGTGGGAAAAAACTAGTCCATGTATATGGAGTTAGTATCCCAAGGCCAAGTGTTCAACTCTTATGAAGAATGGGAACACTAAGAATAGATGTGGATCTATCATGTATGTAATCATCCCATTATCTTGCATGACAAGAACAAAATGCATTCATCATCTTGTATGTGTGACATGGCAATATGATGAGCTCATCCTGATAACTCATATGACGAGTGGATGTCTGTCTACTTCCCGTAAGGGTTACTGGAATACCATGAGAACTTGATAAGTACTTGGGAAGTACTAGTTCTATGGAGATAAGGAAGAGTTCGATCTAAAGAGTTACATTGATGTGAACTTCCGATTGGACAGAAAATTAATCACAAAATATATATAGGATATATGAAAGTGAAAGTTTCTTGGTAATTGGAAGTGTTCCAATAAAATCATTTAAAAGGGAAATGCCGAGTATCTATGTGTTGAAAATAGAAGTGGATACTATATGGATCTGGAAGTTCATGAGATGAACTTATAGATATTCCTCTCATTGATGACAAGTATGGAATCCTTGATCATGCAATGTGGCTAAAGGTTAGCAAAGGAATACTAGATCACATATTACGGCAACTCCATCTCATACGTATGACGTACAACGAAGAGATGAGAGACATGAAATTTATACTGACTTTGGAAAGGTGTTGTCATTACTCACTATGTTCACACTAAAGCAGAGTAACATGTGGGACATGTTTGAAGATCACTATGAATATGATTCAAGGGTGATTGGCTCGCAGTACAAGTGGGAGTCTGTTGTTATGTATGCCCTGAGAGCCAATCATGGGATGATTGGTGGGATACATTAAGATTGAGTTGATAAACATCAAAGGAAAGCTTCCAATTCTTTCTGGTTCAGTCATATGAGATAGTGATAGAACATATTGAATGTCTAGAGAATGAAAATACTCAATGACGTATGCCTTCAAGTTCAGGACCTGAACGATGAGATCATACGGATGCTAAGAGTTTGTACATTCTTGTTATGTCCCTACTCGAATGTAATTATGGAAGGTAGATAGACAACAATGACACACAAGACTAGATTGTGGTGTTGGTTGATGATAGAATTTCATTAGTCATGATATAGAGATATCAAACCAAACACATAGGTACTTGTTAGAGAACAAGTGTACCGGACAGACCCACCGTGAGTTTGACACATGGAACCCTAACATTGTAGTCACAGTCAGTACTCACAGTGATGGTGGTGAGTGTGATTCTTAGACCTGAAATCACTGCTCTCAACACATGTCTTTGGGCACACTTTGACATCATCAAACACAGTCCTAAAACACGGGTTGTTATAAAGGTGATGATTGGGTGGCTTTGACACATGGGGCTTTTGAGGGGTGAGTGATAGATATGGGATTTGTCCCTCCTGAGGGAGTTTGATATCCATGGCCACTTGATGATTAGGATTGAGAAAGGCGTGCACGCATGTGTGAGTCAGTATGTGATACTGATGTCATAACATATCTCTTCCAATCTACTCTGAGATCAAGAAAGTGAATGAACATTGACAGGATGACTGTTCCATGCCTCGAGTTCATTCGGGATATCAGTGACAAAGGAATTATACATTCACTATAACACCATTCACGGATTGTAGGATTGAAAGTTGTTCTCCAACTTTCTATTTCACTTGGGTAGCACTGATGTGTGACTAGGCACCGCTCTTTGCTTGTGAAGTCATAAATGTTATGGACTTTCACTGCCAACGTGAAAAGGACCTGCAGGGTCACACACATAGGATTTAACCTGGAAGAGGAGTTTTGTCCACAAACAATGTTTAGATTGATTACTAAAGGAGTTTAGTAGTTCAATTAAACATTCAATTAATTGATAGCTCAAAATCATAGTGTTCAAGGTGTTGGACAGATTTATTAGAGTATCGGATTGATTGAAATCGCAATTGACTGATTCTGCACAATCTGCACTCCCAACCGATCGGCTCATGTGATGAACCGATCGGCTGAGCTTGGTGAACTGGTCGGCTCAAGTGTTGAGTCGATCCGCTCATGATCAGGGTGAACCGATTTCTTCAAGTGTTGAAACGATCGATTCAACTGGTGCAACTGAGCAAGTTGGGAAAGTAGGATTGGTAAGAATTTTCCTTGCATTTCACTTGCCCAATTTGATTGGAACAAGGATTGGTATTCGATACCAATTAGAAACAAAAGAAGGAAAGTCAATCGGGAACTGATCAGGACCACGAACCGACCGGTTCATGAGTCCCAACCGATAGGTTGAGATGTCAACCGACCAGTTCAGGTCCCCAACCGACCGTTTCAGTTGTGAAACGATCAGTTCAGGTTGCGAATTGGTTGTTTTATGGAAAATCTCGAACCCTTCTACTCCTACTTTTAGTCCCGCATTGCCCGGGATGGAGAACCATGTCCCATGACCCTCCTATATATAGGGGTATTGGGGGCTTCTCAAAGTAGAACTCAGTGCAACCAGTTTCTCTGCAAAGTTGTCCTTCTCTCTGGTTTTGGTAATCGAGAGAGAGCCCGAGCAAGTGCTACCCGCAAAGGGAGGCGCAGTAAGGGAAAGACAACTGCAGTTGCAACTAGCAGCAAGAGAGTGTGTTGGTGACTAGTACGTCAAAAGGAGGGTGTGACTCCTTCCAATTCCTTGTGGGACAAGGAGATTGGAGTTCCAGGTGGTCCGTGTGGACTACTTCAGAGGCAGGAGGTTTCTTCCGCTCAGGAGGACAACTGTCAACCCGACTGTCCGGTGAGACCATGAGTCGTCAGTCCCGGTGCGACCAGGAGTTGCACAGACACCGTCCAAGACCGGCTTTGAAGACCACGCAAGGCGTGAGGTATTGTCACCGAGCAAGCCTCAGGACAAGGTATGATTCCACAAACCATCCTTTCCTATTGTATAGACGTTGACACGTTTCCTTGTTCTGGGTTTGGGAGGAGAAATTTTTTTGTTTCCGCTGCCTTCTCTGCCTCCCCTAAAACCCAACATGAAGTTATGTTAATTGGTAATTAAAACTATATGGAGCCCTTTCCTAATTGATTCGGAGGATCAAACATGGTCATAATGTGACCAAATTTGGACCACACAACCAATAAGAAGTATAGATTCTTCCTATGCTCTTAGATTTTTGTTTTAACCATTATATGTCCAATAATACATTAGAAGGTATTATCTTGAATTATGTACATAAAAGATGAAATAATGTGTAAGATCTTTTATAATTGTTTTCTTTGACTCCAAAATGAGACAATTAATGGACATCCTTTAAATATTTAATGCATATTACTCATTATGCCTATATGGAAATACTATCTTGGAGGAAAACAAAAAAAAAGATTAATGATACTTTCTTCTTATTAAAAGTTATAAGAGAAAACTTCTTGGCCAAGGTATCTTATCTATTGTATGTTTCTGAATTCCAAGTCTTTTATCTTTTTTTTCCTTTAATCATCATAAATGTTAGGAGAGAGAAAATTGAAAGGGAAAATAGTATTCAACATTTTAAGTTAATTGCAACATATTATGCACGTATAGATAAAGAGAAAAAACTATATTCCACCGCATTTTATTCTTGTTACTTTAATATCTTCAAAAAGTTTCATTTCATTGTTATTTTACATAATTTCCCCAATTATTAGTATTTTAGAAAGAAAAAAACATTCTCTGGAATTTATTTTATTTTATTTTGAGATGTTACAATTCTAACCATCTTAAACAAGATGTTACAATTCTAACCATCTTAAACATAAATTTCATCCTTAACATTTTCTAGGCTACTACCCACATTAGGGTTTTGCCTACCTTTTCATTTAATGATAGATAGCATACTAAAATTTGTGTGAATAGAAACATATCTCATAAAAGGTTCATGTTTATTTTTTCTAGTTTCATAGAATAAACCCTAGCTTGTCTTTTAGGAGGTTGATTCTGGTTCTTGTTCTGGCTTTGTTTCTTTGTCAAGAGCTTAGGGAAGTTTGTCTTAATGTGCCCAAGATCTCCATAATAATAGCACTCCTCCACCATGCCTGCATGGGCCTGTATGATGCTTCCCACATGTAGGACACTGGGGTCATTCAACATCTTCTTCAGGTGCCTTTCCCTTAGCTGCATGGTTGTTGGGAATAGGGTGTTGGTTGTGTTTGTGAGGAACATCCTTCTTGAGCAAACTCCCAAGGTGGTCTTCCAACTCTAATGTTGCATGTAGCGCTTATAGAAGGGTCTAGAAACCTATTCCAATCAAGGCAAAACTTAGGTCACACTTGAGTCCTTGTATGAACTCTTGGCCCTACGCCGCTCATCATTGTCAAACCCATACTTTTGTAGGATCCTAAACTTCATGGTATATTGTGTCAGACTCATGCCATCCACTTGAGATAGGTTGACAAACTCTAGATCCTTCTATTCTATCATGGATACAGACACATAGTGCTCTTGGAAGACTTCAACCAATCCATACCATGTGAGTGGAGGTTCATCGACTACCCTTGAGTTGAGGAAGTTCTCCCACCATGTACGGGTTGCTCCGTTCAGCATTTTGGTTTCAAAGTGACCCTAGAGTATTAAGGACAATTCATACCACAGAAACAATGCTCCATTCCTCTAATGTACTCCTCATATTTGTTGACTACATCCATTACTCCTTCACCAAAGAAAGAGTCATGACTTATCTCTAAGAAGTCTACTAAAGTCAGCTCGTGGTGTCTAGGTTGATGTGGTCCTTGTTTCAGGACATTGGTGAGTGCTTGGAAAAAATCTTCTATGATTGCCTTAGGGTTTTTCTCATCAAACTCCCTTCACTAAAGGAACTAGCACCATCATCCATGTTATCTTTTCCCTTATCAGATCTCTTAGGGGCCATCTAGAAAAGGACAAATACCTAGGGTTAGATTATATGATTCATACTTTGACTAGTGTCCATTTACCAAAATTGCTCTAATACCATAATGTAACACCCCACTTTTCACAACATATAAATATCACTGAGCAGAAGAATTCTTACTCAAGGGGGTATTACAATAAGATGATGTTAGAAATTTTAATAAATGAACCTCTTTGCATTGATTGAAAAGAGTTTCATACATTGTTCTTAGAATAAGGGAAAACTATATCATGTTGATATATGAAATCTAATCTACTATGATAACATGACTATTAATAATGTGATGATATGTCAAATCTTGCCGCCTATTCAACAAGATCACACGTCTTAAATATGAGTCTGGTAACTAGGTGGAGGACCCAGTGTCGCTGCGGATGCTCGTACGGAGCCTCTTCCTCGACCTGATGTCTACCCGGTGCCCCAACGCATGTACCAGCGCTGCCATCGATGTCTTCATTGGCACCTTCAATCACCCGTTCGACGCTTTACATAGTTCTCTCAGTGCACTCCCTTCTGCTGATGAGATAAGGCACATCATGTTTATGATGGCACCGAACAAAGCACCTGGGCCCAACGACATTTGTAATTCGTTTGTCCAGAACATTGGGTCGTTGTTGGTCCCTTGTTCATCTACACTATCCAAGACATCTTCTCTTCAGGAGTCATTGATGACCGCATGGCTGATTCTTATATGTGTCCGATATCGAAGACCAGGCAGCCTCAGACCTGTAGCGACCTCTGTCCAATCACCCTTAATAATACATGCTTCAAGTTGATATCCAAAATTATTGTGGAGCGCATCAAACCACTTCTACATGGCTAGATTTATGAAACACAGTCTAGCTTCCTCCTGGGAAGACGTATCACATATAATAACATCCTTGTGCAGGAGGTCATTCACACCATGCGTATGAAGCACAGTGGCAAGGCTCTAGCTTGCATTAAGTTAGACCTTGCTAAGTCTTTTGACAAGATGAGTTGGGCTTTTATTCATGACACCATTGAGAGAACCGATCTTCCAAAGTTGCTGGTTTGATTGATCATGCAAATTATTACTAAGGGATGCACTTCGATTCTTTGGGAAAGTTGTCCCTTAGAGTCCTTCAAAACTTCACAGGGCGTTCATCAAGGCGATCCCATCAACCCCTAAATCTTCATTCTATGCATGGAACGTCTCAGTCAGGCCATCTCATTTTCCATAGGCCAAGGGGACTGGAAACCTATATGACTCTCATGGCATGGCCCACTTCTCTCACATGTTTTCTCTACTGATGATATTCTGCTGCTGGCTGAGGCTTCTATCGGGTAAGCTCGTACTATCAATAGTGTTCTCCAAGCCTTTGCACACACATCTGATCAAGAGATTTCCAAGGCCAAGTTGCAGTGCTTCTTCTCGCCCAATACCACACGCCAGGTCCGAGATGCTTTCTGTTGGCGATTGGGCATCCAGTACAACATGGATTTGGGCCGTTACTTGGGTGTCCCCATTCTCCATCATCAGGTAAACCAGTCTACCCATGCAGTGATTGTTGATACTATGAAGGACCGTATGATGAGTTGGTCAGCCCGATAGCTGTCCCTTGCATGAAGGATTACTCTTGAGAAATCTACTCTCCAGGCTATCCCCAATGATGCTATGTAGTTGGTACAACTCTCTCCTTTTCTGTGTGACGACATTAACAAACATGTCAAGAACTTCCTCTATTCTGGAAGTCGGTCACACCACAATATTTCCTTAGTATCATGGAAGAAAGTCATTATGCCCAAATCGGACGGTGGTTTGGGAATCAAAGATGCACACTCACAAAATCAAGCTCTTATGTTTACTAACGTCTAGCACTTTATGAACAACAAACAAGTTCTATGGGTCTATGTTATGCGAGACAAGTACATGCACAATGATACCCCTATTAAGAAACCATGTTCCTCTCTATGGGCCTTTATTAGGAAGCATATGCTCACCATTCAACATGCCTCGACAGTTACCATTAATTATGGTGAGTCCACAAGCATATGGACTGGAAGATGGCTACATGGTCTATCCATTATGGACTTGGACCCTAGCTTTGTGCCTCTAGCGGACCTTACCAGTCTTAAAATATCACCCATGGGTATGGACGGTAATGGATGGGACTGGGCCTTCATCCACAGCTACTTACCGAGCACCTCTTGGTTACATATTCAACACATCTAACCACCTGACCCATCATCGGGCCACAATACTTGTCAATGGCCCTTGTCGCCATCAGGTCATCTCAATGCTAAATATGCCCATCAATGGCTCCACAAAGATATTGTTTCCCCCATGCCTGGAAAGTACACTACTATATGGAAGCTACCCATTCCTTAGAGACTTCGTACCTTTCTATATTTGTTGCATTATAGAGTGTTGCTCACCAACGTAGAGAAGTCCCTTCGTCACATCCCTTTATATGACACTTGTTCAGCGTGCTCAAATGCGTGCGACACGCTGGTGCACTCTCTTTGTGACTGCAATACTAGCAAAGAGGTTTGGGCCGCTTGCCAAATGGACCCATCCTTCTTCCTTCTTTTTGAGGATGACTGGATCAATGTAGTTTTATCCTCCACGTGCACTGATATGGTCTCCATCCTACCCGCGGTCGCTTGCTGGGTGATCTGGTTACATAGGAATGAGTTCATCCACAATCGGAAGCAGCCACCTCTCATCCAACGTGTATCTTTCATCAAGGACAGGGCCCGAGCCATCCTTGCGCTCCCTGCATTGTCCGCTACAACCCCCGCGGTGCACGCCCACATCAGGAGCACCCCTTTGCTTAGGGATATTATCATACTCGTCGATGCATCTTACAATGCTAACTCATCCCCTATCGGGATTGGCATTCATGTTGTTAATAACCATGGCATATTTCTCCTGGGTCACAGTTTTCCCTGTCATGCCAGCTCGACACTGGAAGTAGAGGTCCAAGGCATTATCTATGCCTTGGAGCTTGGTAAAATCACAAGATAGCGTGCTCCTACCATTCTGTCTGATGCTACCACAACAATATCCATTACCACTGAGGATGCATCCACAACAACCATGTTCTTCCGTCAAATGCGTTGGCTTCAGAAGCTTTATGAAGACGTCATCCAACCTTCTATTTTGCATATTTCTAGATTGCATAATAATGAGCTGATTGCATTGCTCACTTTTCTATTCATGCTAGTTCTACATTTACTTTTCAAACTGATGTGCCTCCATGGAATACCACCAATCTAGATGTTAACCTTTGGAATATTTGGCCCACAGTAGAGAGCAGGATGACTACGACCTAATCTCTACGTTTCCTAAAAAAAAAATAATGTGATGATATCTAAAAATCTGGATTCATTTGGTATAAGACACCCCACCAGGCTATGCTTGAAGATGTCCTAGTCTTGGTTGTCCTTTTTATCCTTTATTGGATTTAAGTCATCCAGACATCACGTCCCCAACCATGCAAAATAAACATCACATCAGTAAGTGGTATGTGGCACTTTATAGGACATAACATAAATGTAACTTGACTTCAAATAAATAGGATAGGACAGGAAACCATACTTGACCATCAGACCAAATCAAACTTGACCAAACCACCTGGTTAAGTTTAGACTAGATGAATATTTTGGTCAAGTTGGTTTGAAAATTGTTCACACCATCCTTAACTAGTCTGGTCATAGTATGGGCGATTGGTTAACCATTCAAACTGAACTTCACCAAATCTATATATGTGTATGTTTGTGTCTATATGTATACTCAAGTAAATTGTTCTAGTCATTATTTATTTGATGTATAGAAAATATTTCAAAAGATGTAAACATTTTCTTTTTATAAGTTTTGAGAATTCATTTTATATTAATGTTGTAGTTAATATATATGCATATATATATTTATATAAAATATTTATAATGAAATTAATATTTATTACATGTAATATACAAAACACTTCATCCATATTTCAAAAAAAATATTTAGGACATTTTTAAAAGTATGATTTTTATGGAAGAGAATCAATAGTCTAACATTCAAACTTAATATTATTATTACTGAATAAACAACTTATCTTCATTTAAGTGTGCCTCTAGTAAATACCATGTAGTAGTGGTTTAAGACCTAACATAACTAAATTTGACCAAATTTTAGTGGTCAAGTTAAGTTTGGTCTAGACCCTTTTAGTAGTCAAGTTTGGTTTGGAAAATTTTTAGACCACTATATAGATTTAGTCTATGGTTTTTGGGTCAGACCAGACTTCACCAGAACATGCCCACTACTAGAAATAAATTGGCATAAACTTGAACGTGGATTATCTTAAGCATTCACTCAATAACATTGAACGTAATGAATATGAAAAGTAGATATATGCCACCTCTCTGAATGCCCCATGGGCGCCAATAATTGTTAGGAAGCCCATAATGATAAAAAAAGTATGTTAATGACCTCTTGAGGTCCGTGAATGAGGTACATATAAATACTTAGTCAATTCCATGGTTTTCATCATTAACTTCTAACTTGAACGTTAAATTTCCTTGATCTTAATATTGATCATAATGGGATTTTTTCCTCTTAACACCATGATGGGAATTCTCCCTCATAAAATAGTAGGATTTCCCCTTCTTGAGTATAATTCATTCATATTAATTTATAGGCATAATTTACAATTCTATCATATACTAAAAATAAATAGCCAATGAAACTGTGATAATTATACATGATATCTTTTTAGAAAACATAAATAATTCATGAATCATAATAAAGTGCATAGTCATAAAATAAACATGCAAGAATCCAAACTTTACTTGTTCCAAATAAGCATGGCCCACTTACCTAGGATAGACCTTCTTAGGGACACATCCTCTGACTTTATTGAGTCTTTACTCAACTATAATTTGATTAAAAACACAATATGTACTTAAGGTCATAATCATGAAACTCTAATTTTGTTGATGGATTTATTGAAGAAAATTAATATGGAAAACAACATTTGACAACAAGTCAAATCAATAGAAAATCAAAAGATCTTTCCAACATATATTTCTTATAGTTGTATGAAAAACTTATGAATTTTGCAATGGGGACCAATCAGAATCCAGGAAAACCTAACGTGACAATCATTTAAATTGTAAATAATCCTGATGTAAATAAGACATGAAATGACAAAAAGACTAGGAATGCATGACACATGTGATTAGAAGGGAGAGGGTAAAAAATTCATTCAGACATAAATCAACCTCATGGGTGATAAATCAAAATACACAAGCAAATGAATCAAATTCCCATGCGGCATTAAATGCTCGATTTAGCCCATAAGTGCAACAAGTTAAACTCACTGAAGGATCTCCCTCTTCACCCAACACGGGGACCAACAACTGGGCTTGAAAATCTCTAGTCAAACTTGAGACATGGCAATGAACTGCAAAAATAGATGTAACCGGAGTCTTTGTTGTGCCCACCCCAACCTAATGAGGTAGGGTTTAGGCTCATATGCATAATGGAGCACCAAGATCCTATCCATGGTCATGGAGGAAGATGTCAGCGATTGTAACGTGGGAAAACAATGTCAGAACCAAGCCATTGATAGTACAAAAAGCCTTACGGGGCCAAGTTGGAGCCGACACAAAAAGATCGAAACAGGGGATACTCATGTATCCATGGAGTTCACTAGGAAATGTGAGAAATAGAGGAAAGTATTCTGGAGGTGAAGCCATCACTATAGCCCAATATAGAGCAACTTGGAGATTGGGAAACACTTTCGTAGGCCAAGCGATATCATTTTATGTCTGTGATGGGAGAGTGGCCACTAGTTTACCATGGAAACAAGTGCTGGCGGTGGCAAGAGACAACCCTATAGGGTACGACATTTGGGCAAAAAATAGGGAAAGACAACAATCAGAAAATGATGAAGGAGTGTTGGAGATTCTTATCATCACGTTAACTTGGTCGAGACGACCGAAGCTTCGACAAGTAAATCATGGTCAAAGAAGCAAACTGAGTAGGTGGTAGAGATGGGGAGAACTAACGGTCTAATTGGCAGAGGAGGAGGAAAACGTGATGGTTGGGGACACTTTTGCATAGATATATAGGAAGGGGAAAGGTTAAGATGGACTCTGTGACCTATGGCTGCAAGGGGTGGTGAGAGCCTGATTCGGCATTTCATCAATACACCAAATGGGGAGAAAAGTAATGGCTCACAAGATTCCCGGGGAAGAGATAAACATGATGGAGAACAAGTCCATCGAAGAAAATACTATGTTCATGTCGTGACCCTGTGAAGTACTTGAGGTAGGTGACAATGTTGGAAGTGTAAGATTGCAGAATATTAAATTAGGGTTGTTGAATGATCAAGAGAAAAAGGTAAAGAAATATAAAAAATGTGAGATAGAAAAAATAACCAAACCATAGATATTATTCATCGCATGAAATGAATTCTTGTTAATTTTTAATCAAAACTATACATATATCTTACCTAATCAATTTGGAGGGTCAAACATGGTCAAAACTTACAAATTTGGATCACACGCCCAAGAAGAAGTCTAGATTATTGCTATGCCCTTAGATTTCCATTTTGACCATTATATGTCCACTAATATAATAAAAGTTCTTATCTTGAATTATGTACATAAAAGATCAAATAATGTGTAATATATTTTCAAAATTATTTTCTTTGAATCCAAAACAAGATGATTAATAATATCCTTACAAGACATAGCTTATATCCCTCATCATACCTTTATGGGAATACTATTGTGGAGGAGAGAGGGAAAAAAAGGATTAATGATACTTTCTTCTTATTATAATGTATAAAAGAAAACATTTTGGCCAAGGTATCCTATTTCATACTTGTATTTTCAAATTCTAAGTATGTTATCTTTCTCTTTTTATTTTGTTTAATCATCGTAAATGGAAACTTAATTGCAACACATTACACACAGATATATAAAGTGAACAAACTATTTTAGCCTCATTTTATTTTGCTTACTTTATTATACTTTAAGAAATTCCATTTCATGCTCATATTTAATTTATGTCCCCCAATTAATAATCTTTAAGAAAAAATACATTCTCATGCTTAAATAAATTTTAAAATTTTGAGATGTTATAGTGAAGGAACACTTTACACTTTTATAACTCCTTTCCATCTTTACTTATCATTAGGATGAGTCATCCATTGCATCCATTATTTCACTAAATAAAAAGAAGTTCAAGGAATTGGGAAGCACTTAATTTTAGTTCATCCATCATTTAGGAGCATCATGTTTTCTTATTACATAAATGATTTGCATTTTTTAGTTATATTCTTGTGTCATCCATTCCATCCATCCATCCACTGCTTCATATGCTAGGGCATCTGATAATTAGTTCCCATCATTCATTTATATTTTGAAACCTACATCCATTTTAGATTAATTATTTTTCTAGGGTATTGCAGATAGGGTGTGATCATAGTCCACCTAGTGTGTATTGAACATGCTATGATGTTTTTCTACTCAAAACTCCTGTGATTTCATACGTTTATTGTCAATCATCTTTTGTTGCATAATCAGTTTCTTATAGAGTAGATATTCACTTAGTGGTTAAATATTACCTTTATGGGACCGATCAGTGTAGGGTGGCTACAATAGTAGACTTTGTTACTTAAGTATTCTTCCTGACTTATTCAACCAAATCCAAGAGTAGTGTTGTTTGAGGATGGACAATATTTAAGCTTATGGATTTCAATATACATAAATTATGTCATTGTTTCATAGGATATGTTATGTTATTTTTTGTTCATTCAATATGTGATATGTGCTTTTGCTCATTTATGATGACTTATGCATCAAATCTATCTCTTTTTCATAATTATTATATAGACTATCATATTTAATCTTGTTTCATGACTTTTCTTCTGGAAATTGAAGTAAAACACAAATTTAAATATAGATTGGGTGCTATCTAGATGCATCTCGGTTATACTATAAAAGTTGACACACAAAAAGTAACCAAG
The DNA here is from genome assembly GCA_963693085.1 of Alisma plantago-aquatica. NCBI lineage: Eukaryota > Viridiplantae > Streptophyta > Magnoliopsida > Alismatales > Alismataceae > Alisma > Alisma plantago-aquatica. Next base: position 226,920,661 of record OY856414.1, on the reverse strand, counting down.
TTATTTGAAATTTTGGCTCTATAGAAGCTATTCTGGTTGTTACTGTTGGATCAATGGGCTATAGAGGGGGGGTGAATAGAGCTACACACACTTCACAAAATCAATTAGACCACCAATTTAAACGTAGTGAAAATACTAAAAGCAAGCAACAATTTGATGTCCTAATCTAGCATTCAAAGCAAGGATAAGAGACAAAGAATAACAAGCACTTGGATAGGTGGTTAGAGTGGTTCCACGTCCTAAACTTAGGAGCGATGTCAGTCCACTACCTCGAGTTGGTTAGACTCTAGGATTTGCAACTTGGTTCTCTTATATATCACAATAAGATTACAAGATACATAAACCACACAACCAAGGATTTAATATCTCAAGCTAAGATCTTCTACCTTTCCAAGGACTTACCCACAAAGAAAGATTCTTCAGCCTTCTTCAAAGGACTTACCCAATCTTACCTTTGTCTTCAGCCTTACAGGATTTACCTATCTCACTTGAGCTTTGCCTTGCACCTCTCCATCACTTGGAGAGCTTCTCCACGTTTCACCTTCACCATGGGATCTGGAGCAACAAGCTATCTTCACTCTTGAAGATCAGCAATTATCTTCACCTTCACTCAGAGAAGAACAGCAGCAACCTCTCTTTCACTTGGAGAAGTAGCTTCAATTCAATCTTCAACGGGATTTGGAGGTAGGAAGAGAGAAAGGAGAGTTGTACATCATACAAGGGATAACTCTCATACACAGGGACCTAACTCACTCATAACTCACGAATTTATCTTGAAGGTAGAGAGAGAAAGGGGCTCAAGGGCTCAGGACACTCTCAACTAAGCTAGAACCAAGTTTGCAATGGAAGAGCAGCTTGGAATGACCTCCAAGGGGTTCTATTTATAGTTGAGGGTGGCCCTTTAAGTTGTGGGACACTTGGATGCAAAAGTAGTCATTTTTTGATCAAGAAAATGACTTTATTTTTGCCCAAAACAATTCACCACCGGTCATATTACTTTTTCTCCAAATTCCGTACAGTGCATTCGGTCAAGTTTTAATGGCGGTAACTCGACCGATCAAGTAAGAGGCAAACCGATATTCAAATGATCGGTCGAGTTTTTCCTGACAAAACTTGACTGACCATTTCAACTGGAAATGGCCTGCTACCCGATCGGTCGAGTTTTGTGAGTGCACAACTCGACCGATGCAATCTTCAGAAAATCGACCAAGGATGATCGGTCGAGTTTCAGGCTAGGGAAACTCGACCGACTAAGTGTCTGTAATTGATTTTCTAATTTGCAATAAAAGTGATTAGCACTTGGTGAATTTTGTCCCAAACATTTTTCTCTTCTAAGTTACAAGCCAATTCATCATTTCAAGTGATTACATGGATGTTCTAAGGTCGTTTATATAGAAATCCTAAAACGAACACTTGTAGCCATTTGACTTGAACTAGGCCCATTCTAGTGCTTTGTATATATGATCCTTTTCATGTACCTAATGCCTGCAAACAATCTTAAATGCACATATTAGATACATATGAATGGAATGGTTAAGCCATTATCAAAATATAGGTAATGTATAACCTCTAGGTTAACATTCTCCCCCTTTTTGACAATGACAAACCATTCCTCAAACATATTGAAAAGGATAAGAAAGTTATACCTTTGCCTTGTGAATTAGGGGGATTCATGATAAGAAAAATTTGAATTGCTCCCCCTCAACCTATGCTTCCTCTCACCTGCATGTTAGTTTTTCTATACATGGCAATACCAATATTAGTGTAATATGTAATCCTTTGCAAGTCACATGATCAACAACAAATTGACAAGAAAAGGATCACCAAGGAAAGAAAGAAATAGTATAACAACAAGAAACAATATGATTGAGTCTCAAACCATGAGATATTTCTCCCCCTTTTGACATTCTCAAAAAGGTAGGGGGGTAGAAGAGCAAAAACTAGGTCTTCTCTAAGACTCAACCAAACATATATGCAAGGTAATAAACAACATTGTAAAAGCATATAGCACACAACCACGGAGGAGAACATACAATACAAGTCAGAATCAAAATATAGTTCAAAAAGCACCAAGCATAAGATAACACAGAGTAAGTAGCCAAAGTGCATAGCAATGATATTCCAACTCAGAAAGATGTCCTCATAAGAAGCAACTACAACCATAAAGCGAGAAAATAGAAAATAAGAAAATAGTACAACTCAGAATAGTGTGCCAGGATGTTGCTTATACAAAAGAGTCTAGAAAGATGTATATGATAGACATGCTAGACTATAAGCTAAGAAACCTCCTAGACATCTAAGCTATCTATATCAACTGCATCCTTGTCGTCGCCAGGGTTGTAGTCCTCATCGCCATCTGAAGGCGGAGCAGCTGTGCCAACAGCAAATCCAGCACCATCATCACCATCCTCGTCAGAAGCATCCTCACCATCACCATCTTTAGCATCAGCATCAGCATCCTCATCGACATCCTCAGCCTGGTCTGGCATCTCCTCGTCATCAGGACCAAAAGAGCGATCGGGCCAACGGGCATTCTTCTCGGCCCACGACATACCAAGAGCAAGAAGCTACTTGGCCTGTAGGAAGGACGGAGCAGAGTCTCCCAAGGAGGTGAGCAGAGTGGCCAGGGAGCCAGCAGGTAACGGCAGGTATGCAGGAGAGGAGCTACCAGCAGCATACTGAGGCGGAGCGGTAGCGGAAGGCTCGGGAGCAGGGAAATAATGCTCGTATGCATAAGAAGCATAGACACTACTTGGGTATGGCTGGTAGACGGGGTAGGGTGAAGCACATGATAGGTTCATGGTGGACATGATCGAACACAAATCCTGGTGGAGGTGTTCCTGAACCTGACGGTTGTACGCCTGTTCATGCATCATGTATCCTAGAAGGGTTTCATTTGATGCATAGAAGGACGCACGGCTAGGGCGGGGATGTGGCTATGGGGGTGGAGCACAGGTGGAGGAGGGAGGGACAGCAGAGGCAAAGGCGGAGGCAGAAGCACCAGCGACATTGGAAAACACAGGGACAGCCTTCTGAAGGGTGGTTTCACTAATACACACTCCTTTTCTAGCAACTGGGTAGTGGAAGTCAGAAAAGAGGGATTTATCAGTGGAAAACCGGAAAAGACCACAAATTAGGGCTGGGTAGGGAGGGTGGGTGCCCTTGGTGTTCTTACTGGTGTCAAAACAGGTCATGTGGTGTAAGATGTATCGAGCCCATTTGACACCTATATTGTGTAGAAAACAATACATAAGGACCGTTGTATTTTCCGCAATGTCCGTTTGATTATACTTGGGATGAATATTGCAGTTAATCACAAGGGCCAAGATGCGCCTCTGAAGGTCTAGAGAGGATGAGGGAAGGGTTGACCTCTTCTTGTAGGCCACGTCAGGTTTCTTTAAAAATCGATGAATGTCCGGTAGCATCAATTCATGGTGTTTATAAAAACCTTCCGGGTCAAGAAGATCGAAATACTCACCATAGTCCTTACGCCAAGTGGTGTTTTCCTCATCTCCGGCAAGATAGAAATTGAAAGTTTCCTTGGAGATTTGAAAACGACGACCGGCGATCATCGATGTAAGAACTATTTTAGTATTCGGAGGGGGAATGAGCGTATCGTAGTTCCAACGTAGGTTTGCATAGAACTCGTGAACTGCCTTTGTTCTAGACAACTGATTGTTAAAGAAGTCACGTTCGATCGCAAGGGCGGACAAGTGGTTGTCGGCGAGAAGCCTCAAAACAGAGGTAATGTACGCTTGAAAATGATTTGCATCAACTAAGGGGCGAAATGGAAAAGGAGATCGTGGACGAAGATCCTTATACCGATTTACCGCCTCAATGGACACAAACGTGGTGTTATCAAACAGAATCAAGCAATTTGTCGAGGAGGAGGCTGGAGCATATCCAGGAGCAACACATTTTTTTATATGGGAAGCCATGGAAATGAAAGCAAGAAGAAAAACGTGCACACAAGCAAGATCAAGCCTCAAACGCTGAAGAAAGCACACCACAAATGCCCGGGAAGGTCTAGAACAGGTTGCTAGGTCACCCTAGGGTTAGGAATGAGGGAGTTTAGGGCTTGGGTTGAGAGCACGAGGCTAGGAGATGAGGAATCGTTCGGCTATTTTCTAGTTGCAAGGGAAAATAGTTGGCCGATCCTAGCTTTTAAGTTGGCGCAGCCCGTCGATCGGTCGAGTTCTGAGGGTGGCAAACTCGACCGAACGGTCCACTAAAGAACTGCTCTCGGCTCCTGATTGATCGAGTTTTCCAGGGAGGAAACTCGACCGAAGGTCCACCTGACCTAACAGTCTCCTTCTTAGATTCTAGCCATATACATGCCAATTAAATTCATTTTTCCTTTCTATTATGAATAATTAACATACCTAGGCACATTTAGCTCATCATTGGGCACTATTTAGCGATAAAACACAAAATTTGAGAAAAACCCAAAAACTAAGCATGTTGATAAGCAATTGAAGCACATTCAAGCATATATATGCAAAGCAAGGTGAAGGGAGACATGAGCAAGAATATAGAAAAGAGACTACTAGCTAGATCACATGGCAAGATCATTCAAATCAACAATAAGCAATTTCGATCGAATAAAATTAAATTGATCTCTAGCTAGAGGTTTTGTAAAGATGTCCGCCAACTGATTTTCCGTGTCCACATGTGTGATATAGATATCTTTCTTGGCAATGTGGTCACGAAGAAAATAATGACGAACCTCTATATGCTTGGCTCTACTATGCAATATAGGATTGTAAGATAGATTAATTGCACTAGTATTGTCACAAAAGATAGGAGAAGCATCAAAAAAATGTTGAAGTCTTGGAGCATTTGCTTCATCCATAGGACTTGTGCACAACAACTCCCGGCTGCAATGTATTCAGCTTCGGTAGTTGATAATGCCACCGTACTTTGTTTCTTGGAGAACCAAGACACTAAGCATGGTCCTAGAAGGAAGCAAGTGCCACTTGTGCACTTTCTATCAACCAAACACCCTGCATAGTCCACATCACTATAAGCTCTAAGAGTAAAATCCCTTGATTTAGGATACCATAGTCCAAAATTTTGAGTTTTGGCTAAGTACCTCAACATCCTCTTAACAACAATAAGATGCGACTTCTTAGAGCAAGATTGAAAGCGAGCACACAAGCCAACACTAAACATAATATCAGGTCTAGAGGAAGTTAAATAAAGTAAATTTCCAATCATACCACTATAGAGCTTCTCATCTACCTTTTCACCTTCTTCATCTTTGTCAAGTTTGGCAATGATTGACATGGGTGTATCCATTGGCTTCATGTTCTCCATCCCAAAGTGCTTGAGTAGTTCACTTGTATATTTGCCTTGGTTGATGACGTTTCCTTCTTTTGTTTGCTTGATTTGAAACCCAAGGAAGAAGGTCAACTCACCCATCATGCTCATTTCAAACTCACTCTGCATAAGAGAACTAAACTCCTTGCAAAGATCAAGATCAGTCCCGCCAAAAATGATATCATCAACATATATTTGAATTATAAGAAAATGGTTAGAAGTGTGTTTTATAAACAAGGTAGAATCAACTTTGCCCATGACATACCCATTATCTAACAAAAAGTTCTTTAGTTTCTCATACCAAGCTCGAGGTGCTTGTTTGAGTCCATAGAGAGCTTTTTGCAACAAATAAACATGATTGGGTAACTTGTCATTTTCAAAGCCCGGAGGTTGAGCAACAAATACTTCCTCCTCGATTGTACAATTTAAAAATGCACTTTTAACATCCATTTGATATAACAAGAAATTTTTGTAACTAGCAAAGGCAAGTAGCATACGAATAGATTCTAATCTAGCAACAGGAGCATAAGTTTCATCAAAATCAATACCTTCCTGTTGGTTGTATCCTTGTGCTACTAACCTTGCCTTATTTCTAACCACTTTACCATGCTCATATAGCTTGTTGCGGTAGACCCATTTGGTGCCAAGGATTTTTCTATCACTTGGTCTTGGCACTAAGGTCCACACACGATTCTTCTCGAATTGCTCTAGCTCTTCTTGCATGGCAAGAATCCACTCATCATCGCCAAGGGCTTCTTTGATGTTCTTTGGCTCTAGTTGGGAGATGAAGGCAGTATCTTCTTGTTCTTTGTTGTGAGCAGCTTGTGTCCTCACTCTCTCAAACGAGTTGCCAATGATCAACTCCTTGGGGTGATTCTTTGCAAAGCGGGGAGTGGGATCCTTCTTTTCTTCATCTTCTTTTTCTTCTATCACTTGCTTGCCTTTGTTTTTGATGTTGAGATCTTTTAGAATAGGAATTAACTCATCTACAACATCATCATCAACAACATGCTTGCCAAAAACATGGTTAGTTTCAATAAACTTAACATTGATAGATTCTTCAATTTTAGACAATTCAATGTTGAATACTCTATATGCCCTGCTAGTAGTGCTATAGCCTAGGAAGAAAGCCTTATACGATTTCGGATCAAACTTGTGGAGAGAATCCTTCGTGTTTAAAACAAAACAAGGACATCCGAAGACATGAAAGAAATCAATAGACAGCTTCCTACAACACCATAGTTCATAGGGGGTTTTCTTAAAAGACAGATGTGTGAAAAATCTGTTTTGCACAAAGCATGACGTGCTAATAGCTTCAGCCCAAAACTTCTTAGGAGTGTCATACTCAAGAAGGATGGTCCTAGCCATCTCTTGTAGCGACCTATTCTTCCTCTCAACAACCCCATTTTGTTGAGGCATGCGAGGAGAAGAGAAATTGTGTGAATAACCCGATTTTTCACAAAAACACTCAAAAAGATCATTTTCAAACTCTCCCCCATGATCACTACGGATAGAAACAATTTGGCAAGAAGCTTCGTTTTCAACCCATTTACAAAAGCTCGAGAAAAAATCAAGAGTATCGCTTTTAGAAATGAGAAAGAAAGTCCAAGTATATCGTGAGAAATCATCAACAATAACAAGACAATACTTGGAACCACGAAGCGTTTGTGTTCTCATTGGTCCGAATAGATCAATATGAAGAAGTTCAAGAACTCTCTTGGTACTCATGAATCCTTTGGATTTGAAGGAGGATTTTGTTTGTTTCCCTTGCGTACAAGGTTGGCATTCCTCATCCTTACCAAAATCCAATTTAGGAAGTCCTCGAACCAAGTCCTTTTTGTTCAATTTCTTCATTTGATGCAAATTCACATGACCCAAATGACGATGCCAAAGAGAAAGATCATTTTAATCCACAACTAAGAATCTATTTAGTATGGGCTTAAGAGCATCAAGAATAATAACATACAGATTACCATTTCTAGTTCCCTTATATATAACATTGTAGGAGAGGGAATCTAGAAGCAAGCATTCCAAGGAAGTAACACAAGATATCCAGTATCACAAAGTTGACTAACACTAATTAAATTGTGATGTAGGCCATCAACAAGCAACACATTTTTAATACATAGTTCATTGCCTACATCACCCTCACCTATAACCTTACACTTCTTATTATCCCCGAAGGTTACCAATCCTCCTTTCTTTTTTAGAAACTTATTAAAATGGCTGATTTCTCCAGTCATATGCTTAGAGCAGCCACTATCAACAATCCATCTCTTGTTAGCCTACAAGAAAGAAGGATGTCAGAACCCAACTCAAACTTTGGGATCCGGGGTTAGCTTGGGGACCCATTTCATCTTTGGGTTGGTCCCCTTGGGCTTGTAAGGACAGTAAGTAGAATAGTGATCATCACATTTGCAATGCATACAAACCATAGGGTTCTTTGAGCTAGAAGTCTCTCCATGGAAAATGGTAGGTTCCACACTCTTCTTCTTACCCTTATTCTTGCTTTTCTTATTACCTTTGGGAGCAGTCCCATCATATCCCAAACCACTAGTACCAACCTATTTGGTAGAGTGTTCTAGGACATCATTGAGGGATTTCGTTCCCGAGAGAAACCTTTACAAAGTAGATCTTAACTTAGAATTATCATCACTAAGATTTATAAGAGTAGTAGAAAGACTAGCAAGATCTTCTCTAGCATGTAAAAGGTCGGCCTCAAGACAGAGGGCTTTAGTAAGAAGAGAATCCTTTTCTAAGGTTAAGCTAGAAACTTCATTTCTTGGCAAAACAGGCCTATAAGAAAAATCACTAACTTGAGCAAGTAACTTGGCATTTTCAGATTTAAGCACAACAATTTCCCATTGATAAGGATAAACTTCATCTCTCCTAGCATCATCAATGAGTTTGAGTTCCACATTTTCATTTTTAAGAGTATCAAGCTCATCTAGGAAATTTTGGTGTTCTATCTTAAGAGTTTCAATATTTTTAAGATATACACCATTCTCGGTCTCTACTCCATTTTATTGGAGTTCAAGTTCAAGAAATTTCCCTTGCAAGGAATCTATGCTATCAAGATGCAATTTTTCATTTTTATCAAGAATATCAATTTTGGCATAAAGATCATCAACTATCTTGCCTAATCTTTTCCTCTTAGACTTACATTTAGCAAAAGATGATTGGCATTCATTAAGCATATCAATGATAGATTCTTTAGGCAGCTCTAGCAAATTAGTTTCACTTACCTTGCTTACCTCACTTACCTGACATACATCTTCACTAGTGGAGGCCATGAGAGCTAAGTGGCATTCTCCGTCTTCAGAGCTTGAGGAACTTGAAGAAGACTCCTCCCATGCCACATGAGATGCATCTTTGAATCTTCTTTCCTTCTTATCTTTCCTCTTGTACTTGGCTTCTCTCTTGTACTTGTCATCTTTCTTGTACTTATCATCTTTCTTGTGGCTTCTCTTGTGATAACTCTTTTTCACCTTTGAGCAGTTACTCTTGTAGTGGCCTTTTTGACCACACTCACAACATCTTAGAGTTGAGGAAGAGGGCTTTCTCTTGAAGTGCTTTCCTTTTGAGTAATTTGCTTCATGCTCATTGGAACCTTCATCTTCACTTGAGGAAGGGCTGGGAGACTTCAATGCAAGTTGTTGTTGTCAGACCATTTCTTCAACTTGTGCTTTGAAGGTTGTGTCCTTTATCTTCTTAGATTCCTTTTATTCTATTTTCTCTTCTTCTTCTTGCTTGTCAAGCCTAGGTTCATGGGCTTGGAGGTCACCAACCAGCTCCTTGGTTGACAACTCGCTTAGCTTGTAAATTTCTTCAATTGAAGTAACCTTAGGCTCCCATCTCTTAGGAAAAGATCTCAAGATCTTGGCATTGATAGTACCTCTATCCATTACACTCCCAAGAGCTGCTAGGCTATTCAAGATGACATTTAGCCTTGTGTACATATCCGCCACTCTCTCATTCTTCCCCATCTTGAAGTTCTCTAGAAGACCACCAAGCATGTAGACTTTGGCCTCCTTCACTTGCTCGGTCCCTTCATAGGTGACACACAACTTGTGCCATATCTCATGCGCAGTGTCCCAAGAAGAGATCCGGTTGAACTCAGATGGAGTAAGAGCATCATAGATGATGCTCACAACTTTGGCGTTGAGTTGAGCACACTTCATCTCCGCTTATGTCCATGTGGTGATGTCCACTTTTGGATCTTCATATTTGAGGTGGACAATCTTCCACATTTCATAGCTCACACCTTGGAGGTAGAATTGCATTCTCCTCTTCCAATATAGAAAGTTTGTGTCGTCGAAGACCTGGGATCTCATGGAGAAGCTTCCTTCAAGGTTGAGTGACCCAAGATCCGAATCGCCCATCTTCTCCTACTTGTTGAAGTAGCTTGGAGAAGACCTGCTCTGATACCACTTGTTGGATCAATGGGCTCTAGAGGGGGGGGGGTGAAGAGAGCTACACACACTTCACAAACCACCAATTTAAACGTAGTGCAAATACTAAAAGCAAGCAACAATTTGATGTCCTAATCTAGCATTCAAAGCAAGTATAAGAGACAAAGAATAACAAGCACTTGGACATGTGGTCAGAGTGGTTCCACATCCTAAACTTAGGAGCAATGTCAGTCCATTACCTAGAGTTGGTTAGACTCAAGGATTTACAACTTGGTTCTCTTATATATCACAATAAGATTACAAGATACATAAACCACACAACCAAGGACTTAATATCTAAAGCTAAGATCTTCTACCTTTGCAAGGACTTACCCACAAAGCAAGATTCTTCAGCCTTCTTCAAAGGACATACCCAATCTTACCTTTGTCTTCAGCCTTGCAGGATTTACCTATCTCACTTGAGCTTTGCCTTGCACCTCTCCTTCACTTGGAGAGCTTCTCCACATTTCACCTTCACCAAGGGATCTAGAGCAACAAGCTATCTTCACTCTTGAAGATCAGCAATCATCTTCACCTTCACTCGGAGAAGAACAGAAACAACCTCTCCTTGACTTGCAGAAGTAGCTTCAATTCAATCTTCAAAGGGATTTGGAGCTAGGAAGAGAGAAAGGAGAGTTGTACATCATACAAGGGATAACTCTCATACACAGGGACCTAACTCACTCATAACTCACGAATTTATGTTGAAGGTAGAGAGAGAAAGGGGCTCAAGGGCTTGGAACACTCTCAACTAAGCTAGAACCAAGTTTGCAATGGGAGAGCAGCTTGGAATGACCTCCAAGGGGTACTATTTATAGTTGAGGGTCGTCCTTTAAGTTGTGGGACACTTGGTTGCAAAAGTAGTCATTTTTTGTTCAAGAAAACAGCTCTATTTTTGCCCAAAACAATTCACCAACGGTCATATTACTTTTTCTACAAATTCCGTACAGTGCAATCAGTCGAGTTTTAATGCGGGTAACTCGACCGATCAAGTAAGAGGCAAACCGATATTCAAATGATCGGTCGAGTTTGTCCTGACAAAACTCGACCGACCATTTCAACAGGAAATGGCCTGCTACCCGATCGGTCGAGTTCTGTGAGTGCACAACTCGACCGATGCAATCTTCAAAAAATTGACCAAGGATGATCGGTCGAGTTTCAGGCTAGGGAAACTCGACCGACCAAGTGCTTGTAATTGATTTTCTAATTTGCAATAAAAGTGATTAGCACTTGGTGAATTTTGTCCCAAACATTTTTCTCTTCTAAGTTACAAGCCAATTCATCATTACAAGTGATTACATGGATGTTCTAAGGTCGTTTACATAGAAATCCTAAAACGCACACTTGTAGCCATTTGACTTGAACTAGGCCCATTCTAGGGCTTTGTATATATGATCCTTTTCATGTACCTAATGCCTGCAAACTATCTTAAATGCACATATTAGATACATATGAATGTAATGGTTAAGTCATTATCAAAATATAGGTAATGTATAACCTCTAGGTCAACAGTTACAACCCCAATTTTTGGGTTCTTTTGGTGAGAAATGTAATTTCTCAAAATAAAGATAAATGAACTAATAGTGATTGAATGCATGAATTTTGTTTAAAATAGCCTTGTTGATTTATTTGTGGGCTTTATTGGCTATTGGGCCCAATAACAAGGAAAAGATCAATTAGATATTTCTTTAATAAGAAAGAAATTGAAAATAATGATTAAATATGGAAAACAAGTATAATTCAGTTGTCCTTGATGGATTTTCATATCAAAATGATTGCTAATGATAAAAGGGATGCCAATGAGGAAAATAAAAATAAGATAAAGAGAATTCCTTGAAAAATTATTTTACTAAAGAAATAAATAAGAAGAAAGAGAAAAAAGATAAAGGATAAGTAAAAGGCTAAGGAATTATCCCAAGATGGGATTTCGAGCCATAAAGGGTTCCTTGTGGTTCAAGGAATTCAAAATAATAATTTAATGGCAAAGAAAGAGGAAATACCAAATTAAATTGGTTTAATTTAAAAGATAGCTTGAATATGAAGGAAACACCCTTTTTCTTTGGAATTTGGATTTCAAAATTTATACACGTGTAGATAATGACAAGATGGAGTTTTCCCTAAAATTTGAGAAGAAAAGGGTAAACGAGGAGAGAGATATGATTTTCACAAGTTTCCTTTATTTAATACATATTTTTCTTGGTTTTAAAGAGTTGGAAACAAAGGGGGGCAATGGTAGCCATCAGATTATCCAGGTGGTCCAAAGGACTACCGATCTGATGGTAGATGTGCATCTTCTACCTCAACTCGTAGGAGGAAAGGGACTGGGAAAATAGGTTATTCCCAAGCCGATTTTCTTGGATCACAAGACACCAGGCAAGAATCAAAGGCCATGGGGGTCTTTAGGACTTGTTTCTGTACTCAGCCAACCCGACCTTTAGGGTGGTTGAGAGGTCTAGAAGAAACACCCAAAATGGTAGGGAACCATTGCAGCAACGGAGGTTTGGGAACCCTAATTCGGAGCCCCACCTATAAATATAGGATTGCCTTTGGTTTCGGCCAAGTCCTACGAACTCGAACGACATGGTTCTAACTCTGATTCCCCTCCATCTCTCTGGATCATTTTCCCTCCGGCAGCAGGTTCTCTACAGTGCTGCTGCAGGCAGAGCTAGAAGGTGAAGAAGGAGAAGGGGAGCGGGAGCCGCAGGATCGAAGTCCACCATGGACTAGTCGGAGAACTGAAGGCCCAGATCTACTCTGCATTTCGGTATGCTGCGAGTGGGTACAGTTGATGCAAGCCGCACAATCCGTGTTCCGGTCGGTGCAACCTGGATCAAACGGTCGTCCTTTTTTTTTACTAAAGGTAATTACTCGCTCTCTGAACAGAAAATCAGAGAAATAGGTGAATCTTGGATAAAACACTAAAAATAGATTCTTTGGACAAAAAATATGAATAAGTAGTGCTTTTTCATCATAAAAATGCAAGGAATGGAATGCAAATGTAATTGAAGCCTGATTCTACTTGAAATTCAAAAAGTATGCAAAGATGCTATCTTTAATGGTTTAACTAATGAAAAACCCTAGTCTTTATTGATTAATGTAATTAGAGGAGTTTAATTGATGAATAAAGTTGAAATTAACCTGTTATTTGTAAAAAGGAACATTAGGAACAAAAAGGATGAACTTTGAACATAATTGGTTTAATTTAGAGTTTCATGTGCATGGATGTGCTTGAATGGGCCTTGAAACCCTAATATTAGTAATTATGATTCTTAATGGCTTTAATTGTTCAAATTCATGAATAAAACTGGGATATGAGGGTTCTAAGCTATTTTGAGTGTAAAGGTTTCTAATTGTGGATAAATACCTTTAATGTAGAAGTTATGGTTTTATAATGAATAAAGGTAGAATTAATGATAATTAGAATTCATATGTGAATTAGACTATAATGAACTATGAATTGATGATAAATGAGCATAATGATCTTGTCATTGAATAAAAGGGATAAAAATGGTAGCTTTAATGTAAAAGAGGCTTAATGGACTTAATTGATGATTAATTGTGTTGTTTCTGAAATTAAGGTTGTATGTTATTAAAAGGTAACCTTAATAACTTTCATGAAGGATAAATGAGAAATTAGGGTTTAAAAGAGTAAAATGAAGTAAAAACCCTAATTGCAAAGTAAACCCTAAAAAGCGGACGAAACCCTAAAAGAGAATAGAAACCACAAGTAGCAAGATGGTTTGGATAGATTTTGATAAAAAGGAATTGAATGTAATTTCAGGACTAAATTGTGTGCTTGCTTGATTCTGGATTACTTGCTTATTTGGATTATTCCTGCACCCGAGTATGCCTGACAGGTATGTGGTTAATTATGGTTAATCACATTAGTTTCCCGAGGGTTTTTCCGAATGTTTCCTCATGTTGAATGCAATGTAAACAGTTGGATGTTTATACTTGCAAAATTATAAAGTCATTATGGTTATTACAATTATAAAGAAGTGTGTATTCTCACACCTACATGCCACCCTGATGGAAGATGCCATAAAGGTCAGGCCCAAGAGGGTAGACCCATGGGCACCATAAGAGGTGACCCCAGACACCAAGCTCGGGAATGAGAAGGTGGTCTATGATGCATGACTATGGAGCACCATGAGAGGTGACTCCCAGACACCAAGCTCGGGATTGAGAAGGTGGCCTTAAGTCAATGGAAAAAGAGAAACCCTAGAGGGGTATGTCAGGGTTAGGGCAAAAGCTGTGGAGAATGACACATTGAAAACGTAAATTGTCTTGTTAAATAATTTGATTGTGATTATTAAATTGTTAGCCATATCTATGAAATTTTGGTTGTCCCCACATACCAGCATATCCCCATAAGCTGATCAATGTTTTCTTTGTCGACGTTTTAGGTAAAACCCTAGAATGAACAAACAGTGAAGTGACACATTGTGAAAATAAGAAATAAAGTGCAAGGAGGATTAGATAGAATGATTCACGCTCTGGATAGATAGATTTTCAAAGTTTTCAAAGGTAAGTAAAGTTTTAATTTCATACCAAATGCCAGTTTAGTTAGTAGAATTTCATAATTATTATTGATTATTTATTGAACCTTTGATCCTGCTAATTGCGATAACGACACCTACCTTTTGGTCTCCCTTAATTGGGGGTTACTGGGAGGCGGGGTCATTACAATTAGTATTAGGGCATAGGTTCCTCACTTAATCTTTAATAATTAGTAAATTTTACAAACTCCATAGAACCCAAGAGAGTTATTAGAGGATTGTCCGAAAGATTGAGGTGTCTAGAAAAGGATCACGTCTGGGGGCTGGAAATATTTTCCTCTGCACCGCTAGTCGGAATACGAGGACTCTAGGATTGTGTGACTGCCTGGTCGATGTCTTAAGATATGACTCGAAATAAGATACCTTTAGGACTCTCTCATCTTGTTCATCCCTTCTGAACTCAAATTTTGTTAAGGACCTTAAGGATTAGGGTTTTCTCTCTCTTTTCCTCACCCTCTTAAGGCATGGGTAAAGTTGATAAGGTTTAAGGAATCCGCCACAAAATTAATGAAAAGCATGTAAATAAAATGTCATGGACATAATCTTAATAGATTAAACACAACTAAAGAATAGATACATGCTTAGGTCGTATGACATAAGTTGTCATGCCCTCAGGAGAGACCTGAGGCTAGACCTTCTTGTCAGGAGGATAAGTAATGAGAGAGTTAGTCTTGGAGGTAGAGATGTCCATTAAGAGTAGAGACCTGGCACATCCTCTGAGGATGATGTTAACCCTAACCCAAAGTAAAGGTTAGAGAGAGAGATGACATGATGAGTTATATGTCATGGTTGACCAAGTGTTTGGAGGGACATGCCTTAGGAAGCCATACGAGCCATGAGAGGTTAGATAACCTAATACCTTTGGTGACCCAACCCTGGAAAGGGGCGTGCATGTTAGAGTGAAGGAATGCTCCTTCATTAATGAGGCTAGTGAAGAACCTATAGAAACCCTATGGGCTTATGCAAGTAGGGGATAACATGCACCCGGAGTATGTCAGTGGTGCGACAGTAGGTTGAAACCCTAGCCAGTAAGTATGATGGATAGGTTGTAAGATAAGCATAAAGAGCTATGGATAATCTTGAGCAAACATTAGCTGAACATAGGTTTCACCCACGTAGGGGTATGCTTGTAAGTTTGATCCATCTTCTTGAAGAGAGGACCTCTAGTAGTGAGACTGTTTGGTAGGGTTAGCTCTTGAGAAAGAGCAGGGACCATACAAGAAGGTCGGAAGCCTAGACTCAGAGACATGAGGAAAAGTGGGAAGTTGAGGATGATGCAACCTAAGTGGATGTTTATGGTTGCCTCATACTTGATCCTTGGAGACTGATGATGTCTTGGTTTCCATGAGAGGAACTAAACCCTAGAGAGAGGATGAGTCTGCTGGTACCTCTATACTTTTGGTAAAGTTGAGAGGAAGAGTTCCTTAGACCTGAAGAGGTTTAGTAGCAGGTTGTGAGGCCTTATACCTTGTTGGTTGTCCTTGAGGAGGACTCCACTCTGAGGTGTTGCTCGAGTAGAAGGATGTCAGGAAGTGCATGCCATGCCTTGTACATGTTTGGATCATAGTTAAGAGTTCGAGCAGACAATGGACATCAGAGAAGTGAACTTAGGGTTCCTAGGCCTAAGGGGGGAAGTGGTGTACCTGATGCTCATGAAGAGGTTTTAGTTTCAATAAGATTCGAGCATGGTACTTATCATGTTTAAAGGAAAGAGAAACCCCTTAAGTTTAAGGCAGGTTTGGTGAAACCCCCACAACTAAGTTGACGACATGGGAAGGTATGATCTTGACCCAATGTTGATGATGACCTAGAATGGTTTAGTAGGTGATCTACTTGTACCTAAGTGGCTGTTGGGTTAAGCATGCTCATGTGAATATAAACCCTAGGGATGTTTGTCACGAGTTGTAGTTTCCTCCCATCCTGGGAGAGGAACCCTTTGGTAGGGTGTGTACCAGTTTTGTGGGTTTTGAGGAAACCTAAAGAGGTTTAATAGGATCTTGAGAAGCTAATTGAAGAGTACATGGTAAGAGAAGGAACATGTAGACCCATAGATAACCATCTCTAAGCACATGTGGATGTGTTACCATGGAGGTAACCAATATGGGGCCTGACCGAGGTAGGCACGTTGCCATGACCCCTATGAAAGGGTGAAAGTCAGTCATGAATGCAGAAAGAGATGATGAAGGATTTGGTAAGGTTCTAAGTTGGATGTGTAACATAATAGAATCCTAAGTCTATCCTAGGGTCAGGTAGGGATAAGACCGATGGAAGAAGGAGTTGCCTAATTCCCCAGTTGCACATGACCATAGGGTCGGGAGGTAACAACTATCATTGTCTGAGGGCCATGGGTTAGGAGATTGATCACCTTCATGAACTCATGGGACCCAAAGGGGCAGATGAGTAGGGCACTCTCTGGATGCATAAGGGAAGAGGGATGACCCCAAAAGTGTAGGCACCCTATAGACCAAGAGGAGATGACCAAGGATTGTGTTTGGACCAAGTAGGTTCGAGACTAGTTTTCGATGGAAGTAATTTTGATATCATGATGTTTGCGATGTAGATACATATGTGGCACTTTGCAACTTAGATTTGAAGGTGTACTGGCAAGGTGGGATGTACCATCTCTACTCTTGGAATAGGAAGAACTCTATATTTGGACTGCAGCCAAATGCTTCTTTCCTCTTGTTATGGGAGTGAGAGATAGGACAACACGCATGTCATACACCAAGAATAGAGATGATGTGAGTTGGAACGTTGCTACAAGGTATGAGGACAAAGATGATAACATACCCTTGTGGAGTGAATGATACATGGATGGTTTACAAATAGTAAGAGAAATAAGGATGTTTTTAGCAGAAGCTATGTGGAACTTGCAAGTTATGCAAGGTTGAGTTTGATTACCATGAGGATGAGCGCAGGGTTTCTGGATGAAAAAAAACTTAGAGTTTGAGATGATATGATAAGTGGAATACATGGAGGTGTATGTCTTCAACATTACCTAACACCTAAGGATGTGAAGTGGAAATGGATGCTCCAGTTGGAGATGCAACTTCCTAGTTTTAGATGGAAGATAGATGAAGTTGAGGTTGCTAGGCTAACCTTACGTCGAAAAAGAAAGATCAAGATGTATCAATAATAGTTATTCTAGTAAATGGTTGTTTGGTTAGCTAGTTTAGTCCTTGATGTAGTGAAAGGATGGTGATAGAACCTCAGATACACTTCTTTGGATAGGAAAGCAATGAAACCCCAATTAGAGTGGTTTAGGGTTTCTGAGGAATCGATCTAGAGGAATCATGACATATAGGAGGTCATGATTTAAGAACACCATACACTATGGTACTACCAAGAGAGTAAGTGATAGTAGCACTTTGGATGCTTAATATGAAGTTTCATGTGGCATGTGGCCATGCAAGCTGGGGGTGAAGGACAAACACTAGTAACCCAGTGCTTTGACATAGAGTATCAAGAGTCCCCGAGAGGGAGTGGGAGTTCAACACTATGGAAGTTGTGGTAAGTCTCCTCTTGACCAAGGAAGGTCAAGATGCAATATGGGTTATCGTAGATCACCTTGCCTAGATAACACGAGAAAGAAAGAATGTTGTCAAAGGAAGGATTCTATTGAACTACATAAGAGAGAGAGAGAGATGGTTCAACTACACCATGATGCAAGTTCAAAAGTTCTTGAGTATGACCTAAAGGTTCACTTCCATAGGGTGGGAGTAGGAACATGAAGAACGCAATGTTAGTACAGTTTATCACCCCTTACTAATGGTTAGTATGATCCAGACTAGGGAGTCTGATGAGAGCATGTGTGCTCATTCAGGGTGATACATAGAGACAGTTCTTGTCCTTTATAAGATGTGATGATAACCACCAAAGCCTCTATCAGGATGAAAGAAGTTCTAGAAGGAGGTTGTGTCGGTCACCAATTCATTAAGATGATGTTAGTGAAGGAGGCCTTGTGAAGGTCAAAAAAGAACCACAGTGTGTGCAGATGAAGTCGCTTTGATCGTGTAATGGCAGAGAGAGAGCCCAGTGGTGACATGAGTCATGAGATGATGCAAAGCAGACGGACATGCAGTTCACTGTGGGAGAAGATGTGATGTGAAAATCCAACCCCTCTACACTAAAGCTGAGAAAGCTGTGTCCCCGATATATGGGTCTTGCCCCTTAGGATAACATGTTGTGTAATGTGTTCCTTGAGTCTGATCTAGAGCACTATGTGAGGTACCCAAGCCATGTGCTGAGCACTGAACCTATTCCTCTTTTGAGAGGCAGAAATGTCCCGAGTCACCTATGAGGGTATGATATACCAAGGTAAGAAAGAACTCAGATGGAAGAATATGAGATGATGAAGGTTATTGGGAAGCACCATGGAAAGGGTGAAGCCACATGGGAGCCCTGATGGACATAAGAAAGGCTTATCCGGAATTGTTTGTTTGCTTGATGGAATTTTGAGGACAAAATTCTTATAAGAGGGGAAGGATGTTACAACCCCAATTTTTGGGTTCTTTTGGTGAGAAATGTAATTTCTCATAATAAAGATAAATGACTAAATAGTTATTGAATGCATGAATTTCGTTTAAAATAGCCTTGTTGATTTATTTGTGGGCTTTATTGGCTATTGGGCCCAATAACAAGGAAAAGATCAATTAGATATTTCTTTAATAAGAAAGAAATTGAAGATAATGATTAAATATGGAAAACAAGTATAATTGAGTTTTCCTTGATGGATTTTCATATCCCAAGGATTCCTAATGATAAAAGGGATGCCAATGAGGAAAATAAAAAGAAAGATAAAGAGAAATCCTTGAAAAGAGATATTTTACTAAACAAATGAAGAAGAAGAAAGAGGAAAAAGATAAAGGATAAGTAAAAGGCTAAGGAATAATGCAAAGATGGGATTTCGAGCCATCAAGGGTTCCTTGAGGTTCAAGGAATTCAAAATAATAATTTAATGGCAAAGAAAGAGGAAATACCAAATTAAATTGGTTTAATTTAAAAGATAGCTTGCATATGAAGGAAACACCCTTTTTCTTTGTAATTTGGATGTCAAAATTTATATACGTGTAGATAATGCCAAGATGGAGTTTTCCCTAAAATTTGAGAAGCAAAGGGTAAATGAGGAGAGAGATATGATTTTCACAAGTTTCCTTTATTTAATACATATTTTTCTTGGTTTTAAAGAGTTGGAAACAAAGGGGGGCAATGGTAGCCATCAGATTATCTGGGTGGTCCAAAGGACTACCGATCTGAAGGTAGATGTGCATCTTCTACCTCAACTTGTAGGAGGAAATAGAATGGGAAAAATAGGTTATTCCCAAGACAATTTTCTTGGATCACAAGACACTAGGCAAGAATCAAAGACCACGCGGGTATTTAGGACTTATTTCCGTACTCAGCCAATCCGACCTTTAGGGTGGTTCAAGAGGTCTAGAAGAAACACCCAAAATGGCAGGGAACCATGGCAGCAACAGAGGTTTGGGAACCCTAATCTGGAGCCCCACCAATAAATATAGGACTACCTTTGGTTTTGGCCAAGTCTTACGAACTCGAACGACATGGTTCTAGCTCTGATTCCCCTCCATCTCTATGGATCATTTTCCCTCTGGTAACAGCTCCACCGCATTGCTACTGCGGGAAGAGCTAGAAGACGAAGAAGGAGAAGGGGAGCGGGAGCCGCAGGATCGAAGTCCACCATGGACTCGTGGGGGAACTGAGGGCCCAGATCTACTCTGTGTTTCGGTATGCTACGAGTGGGTACATTTGATGCAAGACTCACAATCTGTGTGCCGGTCGGTGCAACCTGGATCAAACAGTCTTCCTTTTTTCTGACTAAAGGTAATTACTCACTCTCTGAACAGCAAATCAAAGAAATAGGTGAATCTTGGAAAAAAACACTAAAAATAGATTCTTTGGCCGAAAAATATGAATAAGTAGTGCTTTTTGATCAAAAAAATGCACAGAACGCGATGAAAATGTAATTTAAGCTTGATTCTGCTTGAAATTCAAAAAGTATGCAAATATGCTATGTTTAATGGTTTAACTAATGAAAAACCCTAGTCTTTATTGATTAATGTAATTAGAGGGGTTTAATGGATGAATAAAGTTGATATTAACCTATTAATTTGAAAAAGGAAGATTAGGAACAAAAAGGATGAAATTTGCACATAACTGGTTTAATTTAGAGTTTCATGTGCATGGATGTGCTTGAATGGGCCTTGAAACCCTAATATTAGTACTTATGATTCTTAATGGCTTTAATTGTTCAAATTCATGAATAAAATTGGGATATGAGGGTTCTAAGCTATTTTGAGCGTAAATGTTTCTAATTGTGGATAAATACCTTTAATGTAGAAATTAGGGTTTTCTAATGAATAAAGGTAAAATTAATGACAATTAGAATTCATATGTGAATTAGACTATAATGAACTATGAATTGATGATAAACGAGCATAATGAGCTTGTCATGGAATAAAAGGGATAAAAATGGTAGCTTTAATGTAAAAGAGGCTTAATGTACTTAATTGATGAGTAATTGTGTTGTTTATGAAATTAAGGTTATATGTTATTAAAGGGTAACCTTAATAACTTTCATGAAGGATAAATGAGAAATTAGGGGTTAAAAGAGTAAAATGAAGTAAAAACCCTAATTGCAAAGAAGCCCTAAAAAGAGGAAGAAACCCTAAAAAGGAATAGAAACCACAAATAGAAGGATGGTTTGGATAGATTTTGATAAAAAGGAATTGAATGTAATTTCAGGACTGAATTGTGTGCTTGCTTGATTCTAGATTACTTGCTTATTTGGATTATTCCTGCACCTGAGTCTACCTGACAGGTATGTGGTTAATTATCGTTAATCACATTAGTTTCCCGAGGGTTTTTTCGAATGTTTCCTCATGTTCAATGTAATCTAAATAGTTGGATGTTCATATTTGCAAAAGTATAAAGTCACTATGGTTATCACAATTATAGAGAAGTGTGTATTCTCGCACCTACATGCCACCCTGATGGAAGATGCCATAAAGGTCAGACCCAAGAGGGTAGACCCATGGGCACCATAAGAGGTGACCCCAGACACCAAGCTCAGGAATGAGAAGGTGGTCTATGATGCATGACTATCGAGCACCATGAGAGGTGACTCCCAGACACCAAGCTCGGGATTGAGAAGGTGGCCTTAAGTCAATGGAAAAAGAGAAACCCTAGAGGGGTATGCCAGGGTTAGGGAAAAAGCGGTGGAGAATGACACATTGAAAATGTAAATTGTCTTGTTAAATAATTTGATTGTGATTATTAAATTGTTAGCCATATCTGTGAAATTTTGGTTGTCCCCACATACCAGCATATCCCCGTATGTTGATCGATGTTTTGTTTTTCAACGTTTTAGGTACAACCCTGGAATGAACAAACAGTGAAGTGACACATTGTGAAAATAAGAAATAAAGTGCAAGGAGGATTATATAGAATGATTCACGCTCTGGATAGATAGATTTCCGATGTTTTCAAAGGTAAGTAAAGTTTTAATTTCATACCAAATTACAGTTTAGTTAGTAGAATTTCATAATTATTATTGATTATTTGTTGAACCTTTGATCCTGTTAATTGGGATAACGACACCAACCTTTTGGTCTCTCTTAATTGGGGGTTACTGGGAGGCGGGGTCATTACATTGTTGATTTTGAGATGACAAATAGATGGTACTTACATGTTGATACTATTGGGACCCAACTTGATAATATTAACCGATTTCAAATTGTATAAGGAAAGAGAGAATTTGTGGTACTGACTCAAGTTAATGGTATTTATTCTAGAGATCTCACATACTATAATTTTATTTAAAATCGAACCTTCTAGATCTTTAAGTGGGGCATTGTTACATTTATGAACTAAGTGGGTTGTGGATAAGAGACACAACCTAAGGGTGATGAATAGAATTTGAGTATGAGAATAGAGATGGATAAAGAAAAGAAGCTGTTGGCAAGTAGTAATCCTGACACATTCAAAAGGTGATTTAGGAATCGAAATGTTGCATTTCATGGTTAATTTCGGAGGGCTCTCCATTGTTGGAAAACCTAGTGGTTCATTCATTTAAATTCATAGTTTCCCTCTTTTACTCAATATTTCATGATAACATGTCAAATACTCAACTCTAGTTCCCTTTTCATTAGGACACACAAATATCCTAGTTTTAATTTTTACATGACAATATTTATATAAAAGTCAACATATTTAACACACTGAATATCCTAGAATATTAATCACAGTTAAAGTGAGATCAATAACTAAAAAATTATCATCAACATAGTTCATAACTCATCATAAAGTGAGGTAACAATTATGAGGGTAATTATCCAAAGTTAAATCTATGGGATTTAAACTTATATATATACATTGTAGAAGTAGGTTTATACTTAGATTGAATGGTACATTAAATAGTCAGAGCGGGTAATATTGGCTAGAGATGGCAAGATCTAAATATCAAAGATAGTTTACTTTTAGATAGAGATTGATTGTGTATGAATTGATATAGTGGTTAAATTGTAATAATAGAGAATCCATTCTTCTATTTGCAACAATATTTTCTTAATTTTCTTATTAACTTTTGTTCTGAATTAAAAAAAACTAAACCTTTTCTTATGTCTACTAGAGTGACTTTTAGTTAATAATACTTTCTAGCTTCAATATTTCCCTTGCTCAATAAATGGGGACCCTTTTCTCCTATATCACTCTGGACATACACTTGAATTTTACAAGTACAATACTCACATGTCCAATAACATTAGAGAGCATGCACCTTTCTCTCTCTAGTAATGTCTTATTCATCATTTTCACCATCAATATATATTTCCTAACTTTGCAATGATTAGAAATACCATTTGACTTACAAATAGTCATCAAATTTCTCTAAAATGAAATTCAAATGTATTATCAGTACATTGGTGCTCCACTTTGTTTTTATTCTAATTTTTCATTGGAATCTTCCATTGCTTAAAAGATAAATAAAGCCTTCTTAGTTTGTTTCTTAATGAATTTACAATTTCTCTTTGTGTAGTCATATATAATAGAAGAAAATAGTATCCACCTCTAAGGATGGAACATGATAATGGCCCCAACAATAACAGTCGATTTGATAAAGTGTTACTTTTTTTTTCTATGTACTACTTTAGTAAATTAAGTTTGATTCTTATTTCCATAGACACATTGTTCAAAACATTCAACTGTATCTTATTTAAATCACCAAGAACATCATGCTTGCTGATTTCAATCATCCCCTTCTCTCTCATGTGTCCAACTCACATAAGCAACAACTTGCACAAATCATATTTGCATAGCTTTGAGGAAGTATCTGATGCAAAATAGTCAATAACTATTATCCCCTCTAGGATGTAGATATTAACATTCTCATTTTGTTCTCCAAATACTTCCACATTCCCCTTATATATCTTTATAATCCACCCTTAACTATACCCATATACCCATTAATATCAGGAGTAGCAGCTGAGGTTAACTTATTGTAACACCCCTGACCTGGGTTATGAGGTAACACTAGATGTTTTGACTAAGTAAGATGACTATAACCTTGTATTATTCTTTTAAAAATTAATTAAGACTTAAGGAGAGTTCAAGTTTCAAGTTTGAGCATGTTTGAAGGTTATTTGTACTTTATATGATAATTTTGGTACAAATTGCAATTTACACAAAATATGAGGTTGATGTGCAAATTACCATCTCTAGCATCTCACTTCTCTTTATTATCATCATCTATAGGAGTGAGAAAGGAATGGGTGCCTTGTTTGAGTCTTGGTTAAGTAATAACACTCTTGGTGGTGAAAGAGCCAAAGAGTGTTGAGTATCTTGAACCCTTGATGGGGTTGTGTCGAGTTATGGAGTAGATATGGGAGTGCCTATTAGCTAGAAAGTCATAGAGAAGGTCCCATATATGTTTAGTAACTTTTTGTAAGTAATCATATCAGGTTAAGCACCTCAAGTAGGGGAAACCTATCGGTTAAGGTGTTCCTCACAAAAGTTGTATCAGTTTGCAATAAAGTGATATTGGGTTGTGATATATTGTCAAGCAAGCTACCCAATGGCTGGTATCTCATACCTGAATTATCAATAAGAGTTTTGCATGTCGAGATATTTATGGTTTCATGGTTCCACAATGAATGGACACGTGTTGTAACGACCCCGACTCTCGGTAACCCCCAGTTAAGGGAGACCGAAAGGTCAGACCCGTTAACCAATAACCCGGATCAAAGGTTCGACAAATAATCAATAATAATTAAAAAACTTCACCACCTAAACTGAAAACTGGTATAAAATAAAACTTTACTTACCTTTGAAAACTTTGGAAATCTATCTATATAGAACTTGAATTATTCTATCTAACCCTCCTTGCACTTTATTTCTTATTTCCACAATGTGTCACTTTACTGTTTGTTCTTTCAATTGTTGTACCTAAAACGCCGACAAACAAAACATCGGTCTGTATATCGAAATATAATGGTATGTGGGAACAACCAAAATTTTGCAAATATGGCTAACAATTTAATAATCACAATCAAATTATTTAACAAGCTACTTTACATTTTCAATGTGTCATTCTCCACCGCTTTTGCCCTAACCCAGGCATACCCCTCTAGGGTTTCTCTTTTGCCATTGACTTAAGGCCACCTTCTCAATCACGAGCTTTGTGCCTGGGAGTCACCTCTCACGGTGCTCCATAGTCATGCATCATAGATCACCTTCTCATTCCTGAGCTTGGTGTCTGGGGTCACCTCTCATGGTACCCATTGGTCTACCCTCCTGGGCCTGACCTTCATGGCATCTTCCATCAGGGTGGTTGGTAGCTGTGAGAATTCACATGTATATATAACTGTGATAGCCATAATGACTTTATAATTGCAGTATGAACATCCAAACTGTTTAGATTGCATTCAATGTGAGGAAACATTCAGAAATCTTCATGAAACTAAAGCGGTTATTCATAACCGTAACCACATACCTGATGTGAAGATTTGAACAAAAATATCCATGCAAATAAGAATCCAAGCAAGCAAGCATTTTCAACAAGATCCTGAAATAATCACGTAATTCCCATTTTATTATTCATGTCATCAAGATCCATTAAACCTAGCTCGCTTCCTAGGGTTTCACTTTTAGGGTTTCTATTGCAATTAGAATTTCCCTTCATCTTTTACTATTTCAAACCCTAATTTTATACCATTACTCATAAACCCTTATTATTTTATCTATTCTTCAACATTAAGGTTATCTTAACGACATATAACCCTATTCACATATTTAAAGGCACCATTAACCATCAATTAATTTCATTAAGTTTCTTTTACATCAAAGCTACTATTTTTATCCTTTTTAATCGATGACAAAGTCATTATACTCATTTATCATCAATTTGTAGTTCATTATGCTCTATTACTCATATGAACGTTATTTATCATTAATTCTACCTTTTATTCATGAGAAAACCCTAATTACTACATTTAGGGTATTTATCCACAAATTAGGAACTTTAATGCTCGAAATATCTTATAGTCATGAAAAATTAGTTCTATACATGAAATCGAGTAATTAAAACAATTAGTAATCCTAATTAGCAACATTAGGGTTTCAAGGCCGATTAAAGCTTATTTATGCACATGAACTCTCAATTAAACTACTTATGTGCAAAATTCATCTTCTTCGATCTTAATGTATCTCTTTATGATTAACAGGTTAATATCAACTTTAACCATCACTTCAACCCTACTAAACACATTAATCATATCAAAATAGGGTTTCTTAATTATCATTACATTAAAGTTAATAACTCCCATTACTTTTCGAATTGCAAAAGGAATCAGGCTTCAATTATATTTTTAATGAATTCCTTGTATTCTACTGAGCAAAATTCATATATTATGCGTATCCATCCGAGCTACGGTTCATTAATTATGAATTTTGCAGGAATCTACTTACTTGAGCCAATCAGGAGCTGCCATGTCGTTTCTATCCATGCAGCGTGACATAGTTTACAAAACATAATGCAAAGACCAAACTGCCCTTGATAAGTTACTCCTTTCTTCAGTACCCGAAGGGGTAGTTTTGTCCAAACGGCACCGCCCGTCTTCAACCTTTTGAATCCCTTCTGCCGCTGACCTGCAATGCCTCGTGCGGCCGCCCCCACCGCCTCAAGGCTCAGAGCTTGCCCGAACCCACCTCCCTACCTCCGGTTCCCCCTGTCGCATGCAACCAGACCGCCATTCTCGACCGAGATGGCCAACTCCATGCGCGTCAAGCTTGTGCTTTCCAGCGGGTTTACAATCTTCTGCAGTAGTTGGGCGCGGATGAGAGCAAGGAGACGATGGTTGGGCACTCCATGGTAGTCGTAGGAGCGTCCTACTTCCATCAAGACTACATACAACACCTTCGTTGTCCCCGGGGTAGATCTACACCCTCTGTTAGGGTTTTGCATGCAAGAAATAAGAAGGAGAAGGGATACATGTGAGATCTCTTTGAAACTCGAACCAGAAGGCCAACCCCTTTGTAGGGGAGGATTTTCACACCCCAAGATGTGCATCCTCCAAGATGCAAGATCTTGTCCCAATAGGAATCCAATTCCTTCTTTAGAAAGCAAGTTTTCTCTCTCTTCTTTACCCTTTGGATATTCCCTATTTTATGGATATTAGGAATTCGAAATTCCTCTTTAGTTTTCTTTATACTTGTCCTTTCTAATTCATTGGCCACAGATTTTTATATTTCCTTAAGTAGAAAATACCACTCCTTTACCAAAACAAAAAAAACCATTAATAATATATTACATTATTCCCTTATTTTGCTTTATTGGTATTTTCCCTTTCCTCTTTCTTCATTGGGACTCCTTGGATACCAAGAAACTCAAATAATTCAAAATTCCTTTTTAAGGAATACTCATTATCCTTCTAAAAGCATCAATATGCATTATTTCACATTATCTGGTTTATTTCTCATTAAAATATGTCTTCTTGAAGATTTCTCTTTATTTCTCTTTTATTTTCCTCATTATTATTCCTTTTATCATTAGGAATCCTTGGGATACGAAATTCCACCAAGGATAACTCAATTATACCTCTTTTCACTTGTTTTCCACATTTTACCATTATTTTCAATTTCTTTCTTAATAAAGAAATACTTAATTGATCTTTTCTTTTCTTATTGCATTTTCTTTGCAACTTTGGACTCCTTGGAATCCAAGGAACCCATGTGGCACGAAATCCACCTCCTTCGGATTAAGTTCTTTTGTTTTTTTAGATAAAGTCAGGTGGCGATCATATTCATCTTGCCCACCTCGTGCAAGCAAACTCAAACTAGTGTTACAAAT
The DNA here is from genome assembly GCA_963693085.1 of Alisma plantago-aquatica. Taxonomy (NCBI): domain Eukaryota; kingdom Viridiplantae; phylum Streptophyta; class Magnoliopsida; order Alismatales; family Alismataceae; genus Alisma; species Alisma plantago-aquatica. Next base: position 226,892,972 of record OY856414.1, on the reverse strand, counting down.
TTTGGTAACTTGCATGAAACTAAATATGGCCGTACTATGACCATTACATAGGACACTCTCAATACTACCAGGTGTTTTGTCCGGGAACTTGTGATACACACAATGTCCAGTTTTGTTTTTGAGGTGAAATTTAGCTAGAGAATCTGCTAGGCCGTTTCCTTCTCTTCTGCCAAATCTTAAAATAGCTGTCTGGCATCTGTTCTCCTGTATCACTCTTATTTGTCTCGCATATTTGGGGTTTCTTCGGTAATCCTCCTTAATCATGTTAACCGCCTGTTTACAGTTAGTCTCGATCACAGTATTGTTGAGGTTACACACATTACAAATTTCATAACCCAATTCCAGTGCTTGCATCTCCGCTTCTAGAGGGGAGCCTGTCCTGACCAACTGTCCTATTCCTCCCATCCATTCTCCTCTGTCATTTCTAATAACTTCCGCAATAGTGCTATGACACCCCTTAAAAGCAGCATCAGTGTTAATCTTTAAGGTTCCTTGAGCTAGGTCTGTCCAACACGCCTGGTATATGTCGTTATCTATTTTACTCATTCTCTCCCAAGCTTTACTATTGAGGTTGATCTCAGTTGTGATCAAATAGATTTGATTGTGCACGATGTTTTCTTTCTTCTCAAAAACCCATAGGTTCCTTTCGTTCCAAATGTACCAACACGAAATCATGAACTTGACTTTGTGTTCTTCTAAGTGCTTCAGATTAAGGGTAATCCATCTATCCATATTATCCTCAGTCCAAAAGCTCAGTGGCGTAATAGAATTTAGCACTCCCCCCATATAGGTTGTGCTTTTCTGCAATCTCTCAAAGCATGCAAAGTATCTTCATCACTTGAGCTGCATCTGCTACAAGTGGCATCAGTAGTCATCCGCCTCCTCCTTCTATTCTTATTGGTAAGGAGGGCGTTGTTTCCGACAATCCACAGAAACATCCTCACTTTAGCAGCAACTTTGCTTTTCCAGATGATATTCCACTGACCATTCCGTTTGATTTCCTTGCGGGCTCTCATGGTATTGTAGACAGAAGCAACTGAGAACTGACCTCTCGGGTCATGTCGCCACACCCTAATATCCTCGCCTCCCTGGTCTGTAGGTGTAGGTATTTCCATAACTTCCTGCACGATCTCCGTCGGAAGCTAGTCGTCAAGGAACCCCCGATCCCATTCTCCATTCAGATTCACTAAGCTACTAACCTGTAGGTCCTCTAACTCTGCTGGTATGTGTTGTAGCGCATAGTCCTCCAGGCACTTCCCACTAGGTAGCCGAATGTCCCTCCAGGTGTTGATAGAGTTACCATTGATAGGGACAATGTTAGAGTTGGACTCGACAAGCTCCTTGTTGGGGACGACCGATCTAGCTAAACCAGAAAGATGTGCATTTGTTGTATCTAGTTTCCCTGCCAGCCTGACCGCCATGGCTTTACTCCATACCGAACGTCCACTGCTCATCACATCCCAGGTGTATTCCATAATCACGACACTGTTCCAATCCCTCATTGTCTTTATGCCCAACCTGCCATTGTATTTGTTGCTCACCAATCTATCCCATGAAATGAGATGCACTCCTTTCTTGCTTCAACCTCCAGACCAGATAAACTTTCTAATAGCTATGTCTATTCTATCGCAAAGGTGTAGAGGGATTTTGGTCGTTTGCATAACATAAGTAGGAATAGCTATAAGGGTGCTCTTGGCCAAGCACACTCTTCCAGCCATGGATACGCTATGCGCCGCCCATGAGTTCATTCTTCCATTCACCTTCTCTAATATCTCATTGTATGTATCTTTATTCACTTTGTTGTGCAAAATCGGAACTTCGAGGTATTTTCCCAAGTCTAGGGTTCTCGTTAATCCGCTTATCTTGCAAATTCTGTCAGCTTCCTCTTTTGTGACTCTCTTAGAGATATAGCTTGTCCGGTCGAAATTTCTGAAACACTTCATGATAGCTCTTATGTTAGAAATGTTCGCCTTAGCAAACAGTAGGATATCGTCTGTAAAGCACATATGTTCTATATGTGGACCATTCTTCCCCATCTTTAAAGGATTCCAAGCTTTTTCCAAGACAACATCATCTATCATTTGGCTTAACCTTTCTATGCATAGAACAAATATGTACGGACTTAATGGATCTCCATGCCTAAGTCCCTTAGTAGCTTTGAATGCATCTGAATTTTCTCCATTCCAGGTGATAGTAGTGCGTCCTCTTTTGATAGAATTCATCATATACTGGCAGATATGGTGTGGTATGTCTATTTTCTTGAGTGTTTCTTCAATGAAGTTCCAGTCCATCATATCATAGGCTTTTGTAAGGTCTATCTTGATAGCCATAGCTTTGGTAGATGTCCTCTTCCTCATTGAGTATATGAGTTCCTGAGCTACTACAATATTATCTGAGATTTTCCTTCCTAGAACAAAAGTGATTTGTGCAGGGCTGATCCACTTCGGGAGCCTCAGTTTTAATCTTTCCACTACAACCTTCAAGCAGATCTTCAAGATGGTGTTGTTTAAGGAAATGGGGCAGAATTGATTGCTCGATTCAGACTTGGGTACTTTAGGTATGAGAATGATGGTTGAGTCACACATTCCATCCTCCATAATAGATCAATGAATAGCGTCATTTATAGAAGTAACAACAGACTTAACCATGACATTCCAGTTAGTACAGATGAAGTGAGTGGTTGTGCCATCCGGCCCACTAGCCTTGAGAGGGTTCATCTTTTTAAGAATGTCCTAAATTTCAGAAATCTGGACCTCTTTAGCTATAAGTGCCTATTCCTCCCGGGGAATAGCCATGAAATGTGTTGGGATGTTGTCGGAACGATGCTTATGAATCCTACTGGGGGATGTGAATAAGTCGATGAAGTATTTTGAAACGATGTTGAATATGTCTTTTGCTTCAATTGCCCATCCTCCTTGGGGTTTTTTAATGGCGTTGGTTCAGTTAGCCTATTTTCTTTGATTGACATAGGCCGGGTAAAAGCGAGTGTTGATGTCTCCTCCTTTTAGCCAGGCTACATGGCTTCGTTCTTTCCAGTCTTCCTCCTCCTTCTTGAGAAGTTGATTCAGTTCTGCCTGCATATCGATCATGAGCTTGTTAGTAATGCTATCGTACCTTACTACCAGGTTCTTTTGAAGAAGGTCGATGTTGCGGTGGAGCCGCATTTTGTGATAAGTTCATTGTTTATTATACTCTGCCTCCCATTCTTTCAACCGAGTCTGTGCATTTCTGAGAGCACTCGTGAAGTTTAGATTTTTGTTCCAGCACTTCTTCAACATAGGTGAAAATGAGGTTTCCAAGTTCCATGATTCTTTGGTAGAGAATCTCCCTGTCTGTTTGGTCTTAGGTAAGGTTCTAACTAACAGCGGGCAATGGTCTGATTCAATCTTAGGTAGGTGAGTGACTGTCACCCCAGAGAATATTTCAATATAAGCATCATTAACGAGAACTTTGTCCAAGCGGCTCTACTTAAGACCATGTTTGTAAGTGTACTTCTGGCCCGAGAAGCCCAAATCAGCGAGACCAACTTCAAGGATTGTTTCAGTGAAAGTAATGGCTTCCTAGTTATTAAATGTTTGATAACCCATGGTTTTTTCTGGTGGTATGACTGTATTGAAATTTCCTTCCACAATCCATGGCTCTTTAAAATGATTCCCCAAATCAACAATATGTTTCCAGATCAAACCTCAAGCTTAGATGTGCAGATTAACATAGATGAAAGTCGCATAGAGAGATTTATTAATCTTACAAGTAATAAACTATCTGTGAGTGTTAATTACCTCCACCTTGATCTGATTGTCATTCCAACAGACCCATATTCCACCGGAGAAGCCTCTCCCTTCAGATCTATGTCAGTTTGAGAAGCCAAGTCGTTTAATAGTTTCCGTGGCTCGATCTACACTTATTCTCGGTTCTAAGATAACAGTGATTTGCAGTTTGTACAAAGAGATATACTCCTTCAGCACTCTACGTGTCTCCTTGTTTGCTATACCCTGAACATTCCAACAAATAAAGCTCCCTAAGTACATTGTAACCGGGGCTCGGATGATCTGCATTAGATTAAAAGCCTTCAAGGATTTTGTTCTCCTTATTAGCCACTTCATTCAATGACACTATGATAGCATCTCTTGTGTGTGTATCCCTCAATAAAGGGCTTTTCCTTCTTCCTTCTACCGAAAGTATTTTCTTGGGATTACCGTGCCTTTTCATTTTTGTTCTGCTACCTTTGATTACCTTGCTTGCAATGATTTCTCTTTGGGTAGAGACATTCCTGTCCGCAGTCATCTGGGACGGTTCTTCAACCAATTCCACAACTCCAGGGTTGGTTATGTGTGTGTCCTCACGCTCTTCTGTATCCACTATCAGTTCTATGACTTCGTCAGCCTCCATATTTAGTGTTGTGTGTCCTTCTTTATTTGCTTGGGGAGCGCCTTTTCCTTTGTGATCTGACCTACTCTGCACTATGTTTGTGATGTCCTGTATGCCCTCCTCTTTCCGTGAATGTTTCTCTAAGTTACTGTTCACCTTCTTCTTCCTCCAAACTTTCGGTGTCGCATAAGTGACTGAGTTTCCTGGTATGGTTTGGTGCCTTGGTTCCCCTCCTGCTCTCTCCGAAGTCTCTCCGCAATCTTCCTCCAACTCCTAGAATTGGTTTTTGGATATTGATGAAGTATCCAGAGGCTTATCTTGTATATTTCCCCTTCTTGAGTTGGAATTTCTTCTTCTTCTCTGTGTCTACCATGTTTTAGTGATTCCCTCCTTCCCCTTGTCTTGCTGTACTCACTGATTGTTGTCTAGTATTTAAGTAGATATTTCAGTATCCCCTCTACAGTCTTTAGATGTGTGGCCCGCTTCTCCACATGAGGCGCACACAAAAGGAAATCATTCGTATTCTACTTCATATTCGATACCATTTATAAAGATCAAAGGGATCAATTCTTTGTTCATATCGATCTCTATTGCAAGTCTATCAAACTTACTTCTCGTTCTCTCGGTCGTGTGTTCATCCACCTTCACCAACTTTCCAAGCAACGATCATATGCAGTTGAACATAGTCTAAAAATAGAGATGCAACGACATATTAAGAATTCTAACCCAGAAAACTATATGCCTTGGCATATCATTAGATGGGATAAACGTTGAGTACCAATCCCATACTACTAAGTGATAGCCGAATATCTTCCACAGACCTCCTATCATGGCAATATCGTAGTCCCTTCTACAAGACAATTGAACCACGAAGTGATTTAGATCTAATTCATATATGTTGAATCTCGCCAACAGGCTCCACATGGCTCGCAGTCTGTCTCTGAGTGTCATGTAACCCAAGTCTGTGCCCAAGGCCTTGACAATAAAAGAGTATTTCCATGGCCGTATTAGAAAATCCTCCTCCATGGGATCGATTAGGATGGAAGGTTTGCCTTCAAGTTCTCCCATACTGATAGCTTTCAGTTCTAGATGTTCCTCAAATAATTTACTTAGAAACATATCTGACTCTGTTCTTCTTGTGCCATGTTTTTCAGATCTATCATTGCCTGATCCCCAGCAATTGGGATTTTCTGTTGTTTCATTTTCCCGTGCCATCATAGCCTACGCGCTAATCGGCGGAAATAGGCTGTCAATGTTTCCCTATGTGCCTTCCACTATTGGTCCTATGTCTGATGCATTAGTTTTAGTCTACTGAGTCCTTTCTGTGGATCTTCTCATTTCGGCATACTTCAAGTTCAAACCTACATGTTCTATTGTCAAGCTATCGGTCCTTGGTGCTTATCTTGTATAAACATAGCCTTTGTCATTCCGTTTTTGTTACGAAGGGAACCTGGGCTCCTGGATCTTCTTCTGCCGCTATCTTCCTTATCATCGTCTCGATCATCTTCCAGATCTTCATTTCTACATGCCGTCTTGTCGCTATTCTCCAGATCGCCTTCCGCGCCTCCGCTCCCATAACCTTCCCTAACCAGTCCTAACCTATAAGTTCTTTTTCCTTCTAGGGGTTTCCACACCTTTCTTTCCTCAAAACTCAATTATTCATTTAATAATTGAATTTCTTTGTTAATGGGCCCAATAGCCAATAAAGCCCACAACACAAACATCAAGGTTATTGTAAAAAAAATCCATTTATTCACAACAAATTGTATTATTTGTTCCAATATCTTTAATATGAGAAATTACATTTCTCACCAAAGGAACCCAAAAATTGGGGTTGTAACATCCTTCCCCTCTTATAAGAATTTTCTCCTCAAAATTCCATGAAGCAAGCAAACAAACAAAATAATCCTTTCATATGTCCATCATGGCTCCCATGTGGCCTTACCCTTTCCGTGGTGCTTCCCAAGAACCTTCATCATCTCATATTCTTCCATCTGAGTTCTTTCTTACCTTAGTATATCATACCCTCATAGGTGACTCAGGACATATCAACCTCTCAAAAGTTGATTTGGTTTAGGGCTCAACACATGGCTTGGGTACCTCACATGGTGCTCTAGATTGGACTTATGGAACACATTATTCATCATGTTATCCTAAGGGGCAAGGATAAACACAACCATCTCCACCAATCCATCTCAAATGGACCCATATATCGGGGACTCAGCTTTCTTAGCTGTGGCTTAGAGGGGTCAGATTTTCACATCACATATTCTCCCACAGTGAACTGCATGTCAGTCTGCTTTGCATCACGTTGTGACTAATTTCACCCTTGGGCTCTCTCTCAACCATTGTACGATCAAGCGACTTCATCTGCACACATTGTGGTTCCTTTTCTGACCTTCACGAGGCCTCTTTCACCAACATCATCATAATGAAGTGGTGACCAACACAACCTCCTTATAGAACTTCTTGCATCCCGATAAAGGCTATAGTGGTTAACATCACATCTTAAGAACTATCTCTTTGTATCACCCTACACAAGCACACTTGCTCTCATCAGACCCTCTAGTCTGGATCATTAGTTAGGGGTGATAGGCGGTACTGACACCGAGTTCTTCATGTACCTACTTCCACCTTATGGAAGTGAACCTTTAGGTTATTCTCAAAAACTTTGCACTCACATCATGGTGTAATTGAACCATCTCTCTCTTATAAGTAGTTCAACCGGATCTGCCCTGTGGCAGTACTCTTTCTTTCTCATGTCATCTCGGTAAAGCGATCTACCGTAATCCAAATTGCATCTTGACCTTTATTGGTTTAGGGGAGACTCACAACATCCATGGTAATGAACTCCCATCCCCTCTTGGGAACTCTTTATACTTTATATCCATGCGCTAGGTTACTGGTGTTCGTCCTTCACCTCCTGACTTGCATGGACACATGCTACATGTATTAGGCATCCAAAGTACTACCATCACTTACTATCTTTGTAGTTTCATGGTGTATGGTGATCTTAATATCATGATCTCCTGTATGTCATGATTCCTCAATATTGATACCTCAGAAACCCTAAACCACTCTCATCAGGGTGTCATCAATTTCCTTTATAAAGAAGTACATCTGAGGTTCTACAACCATCCTTTTATTGCATCAAGGCCTAGGCTGGCTAACCAAACCACCACTAACTTGACCCATCATTATTGTTACTTCTGTGTGTTAGCCAAAACACATCTTCTTTCCAAACCTATCTCTTTTTCTCAACTTGAGGTTAGCCTAACAACCATAACTTCTTCTAGCTTCCGACTAAACTAGGCACTTTATCTCAACTAGAGCATTCATCATCGCCTTTTATCCTCCATGTATTATACTTATCATCTCATCTCAAACTCTAAGTATATCTTCATCAAGAAACTATGAGCTCACCCACCTGGTGGTCAAAATCAACCTTGTATAACTTGCAAATTCCACAAAGCTTCTACTAGGAACATCCTTATAGGATGACTAGCTTAACTCTCTTAGTGTTTGTTTACCATCCAAGTATCGTTCCCATCACCAGGGTTTGTTATCGTCTCTGTCCTCATTCCTCATAGCAACGTTCCAACTCACATCATCTTTTATCCTTGGTGTATGGCATGCGTATTATCCCATGTCTCCCTCCCATAACAAGAGGAAATAAGCATTTTGCGGCCGTCCAAACACAAAGTTCTTCCTATTCCAAGAGTAGAGATGATACATCCCACATTGCCAATACACCTTCAAATCTAAGTTGAAATGTGCAACTTATGTTTCTACATCACAATCATCTCGATATCAAGGTTACTTCCATGGAAAACTGGTCTCGAACTTACTTGGGTCACCACACAATCCTTGGTCATCTCCTCCAGGTCTATAGGGAGCCGACACTTTTGGGGTCATCCCTCTTCCCTCATGCATCAGAGAGTGCCCTATTCATCTGCCCTTTGGGTCCCATGAGTTCATGAAGGTGATCAATCTCCTAACCCATGGCCCTCAGACAAGGATAGTTGTTACCTCCCGACCCTATGGTCATGTGCAACTAGGGAATTAGGCAACTCCTACTTCCATCAGTCTTATACCTACCTGACCCTAGGATAGACTTAGGATTCTATCATAGTACATGTTTAACTTAGAACCTTACCCAATCCTTCATCATCTCTCTCTGCATTCTTGGGTTGTATTTCATCCTTTCTCAGGGATCATGGCGACCTACCTACCTTGGTCAGGCCCCATACCGGTTACCTCCATGGTAACACATCGACATGCACGTAGAGATGGTTATCTATGGGTCTACAGGTTCAATCTCAGGCCATGTTCTTTTCACTTAGCTTCTCAAGATCCTATGAGACCTCTTTAGGTTACCTCAAAACCAACAAAACTGGTATACACCCTACGAAAGGGTCCCTCTCCCAGGATGGGAGGAAACTACAACTCTTGACAACAAGGTCACAACCATCCCTAGGGTTTACATTCACATGAGCATGCGTAACCCAGTAGCTACTAAGGCACAAGAAGACCACCTATTAAACCATGCTAGGCCACACTTGTTCTCTTTCCTCAACATTAGATCTACTTAGTTGTTAGGGGTTCATCAAAAATACCCTTAACTTAAGGTTTTTGTTTTACCTTTACACATGAGGATTACCATGCTCGAGACTCAAATCTCATCATGAGCATTGGGTACACTTCCTCCCCTCTTAGGCCTAGGAACCCTAGGTTCACCTTTGGGTATCCAGCTGCATGCTCAATCTCTTAACCATGAATCAAGCATATCCAAGGTATGTCATGTACTTCCATGATCCTTTTATATAAGTAGCACCTCAGAGTTGAGTCCTCCTCAAGGACAACCAACTAGGTATAAAACCTCACAACTGGTTACTTAAACCTCCTCAGGGTCTAAGGCACTCTTCGTCTCATCTCAGCAGGTAATACTTATACCATAGGCATATAAGTACCAGAAGCATCATCCTCTCTTTAGGGTTTGGTTCTTCTAAAGATAACCAAGGTATCATTAGCCTCCAAGGTCAAGCATAGGGAAACCACTATCATCCACTTAGGTCGCATCATCCTCGACTCCCCACCATTCCTCATATTTTAGGGTTTTAGGCTCCCAACCTTCTTGTCTGGGGTCCTGCTCTCTCTCTCTGTAGAGATAACCATACAACCATCCTCTCTATAAGAGGTCCTTTCTTCATGAAGGATCAAGCTTATAAGCATGCCCTTACCTGAGTGAAGCCTATGCTCGAACTTATGTTTACTCAAGATTATCTATAACCCCTTATGCTTTTCTTATAAGCCATCCATCATGACTCCTTGCCCAGGGTTTCAACCTACTGTCAATACTACTGATGCACTCTGGGTGCAAGCTATACCCTACTTGCCTAAGCCCATAGTGTTTCTATAGGTTCTCCTATAACCTCATCCATGAAGGAGATATCCTTCGCTCAAACATGCACAACCCTTTCCAGAGTTGGGGGTTGCCAAGGTACTCGATTATCAACTTCTCATGGCTCATATGGCATCCAAGGCATGTCTATCCCAACGCCTGGTCTACCATGACATCTAACTCATCATGCCATCTCTCTCTCTAACGTTCACTTAGGGTTAGGGTTAACATCATCCTCAAAGGATGTGCTAGGTCTCTACTTTTAATGGAGGTCTCTACCTCCAAGACTAACTCTCTCTACTCATCCTCCTGACAAGGAGGTCTATCCTCAGGTCTCTCTTGAGGGAAATGCCAACTCGTATCATACAACCTATGCATGTATCTATTCTTTTACACTTACTCTATTAATCTTATATCTAAGACATCTTATTTACATGCTTTTTATTAATTTGGTCGAGGATCCCTTAATCCTTATCAACCTTACCCATACCTCAAGAGAGTCAGGAGAGGAGAGGAAAACCTAATCCATAAGGTCCTTAACGGAATTTGAGTTGAGAAGGGATGAACAAGATGAGAGAGTCCTAAAGGTATCTTATTTCGAATCATACCCTAAGACTTTGGCCAGGTAGTCACACAGATCCGGGAGACCTCGTATTCCGACTAGTGGTGCGGAGGAAAATATTGCCAACCCCCGGTCGTGATCCTTTTCTAGACACCTCTGTCTTTTGGATAATCTTCTAATAACTCCCTTGGGTTCTACAGAATTTGTAAAATTCAATAATTATTAAAGATTAAGTGAGGAACCTTCGCTCTGATACCAATTGTAATGACCCAAACTCCCGGTAACCCCCAATTAAGGGAGACCGAAAGGTCAGAGCCGTTAACCAATAACCCGGATCAAAGGTTCGAAAAATAATCAATAACAATTAAAAAACTTCACCAACTAAACTGAAAACTGGTATAAAATAAAACTTTACTTACCTTTGAAAACTTTGGAAATCTATCTATCCAGAATTTGTAAAATTCAATAATTATTAAAGATTAAGTGAGGAACCTTCGCTCTGATACCAATTGTAACGACCCCAACTCCCGGTAACCCCCAATTAAGGGAGACTGAAAGGTCAGAGCCGTTAACCAATAACCCGGATCAAAGGTTCGAAAAATAATCAATAACAATTAAAAAACTTCACCAACTAAACTGAAAACTGGTATAAAATAAAACTTTACTTACCTTTGAAAACTTTGGAAATCTATCTATCCAGAGCTTGAATTATTCTATCTAACCCTCCTTGTACTTTATTTCTTATTTCCACAATGTGTCACTTTACTGTTTGTTCTTTCAATTGTAGTTCCTAAAACGTCGACAAACAAAACGTCGGTCAGTATATCAAAATATACTGGTATGTGGGAACAACCAAAACTTTGAAAATATGGCTAACAATTTAATAATCACAACCAAATTATTTAACAAGCCACTTTACATTTTCAATGTGTCATTCTCCACCGCTTTTGCCCTAACCCTGGCATACCCCTCTAGGGTTTCTCTTTTTCCATTGACTTAAGGCCACCTTCTCAATCCTGAGCTTGGTGCCTGGGAGTCACCTCTCACGGTTCTCCATTGTCATGCATCATAGACCACCTTCTCATTCCCGAGCTTGGTGTCTGGGGTCACCTCTCATGGTGTCCATTGGTCTACCCTCCTGGGCCTGACCTTCATGGCATCTTCCATTAGGGTGGCATGTAGGTGCGAGAATTCACATGTATATATAAGTGTGATAGCCATAGTGACTTTATAATTGTAGTATGAACATCCAAACTGTTTAGATTGCATTCAATGCGAGGAAACATTCGGAAATCTTCGTGAAACTAGAGCGGTTATTCATAAGCGTAACCACATACCTGATCTGATGATTTGAATAGAAATATCCATGCAAATAAGAATCCAAGCAAGCAAGCATTTTCAACAAGATCCTGAAATAATCACGTAATTCCCTTTTTATTATTCATGTCATCAAGATCCATTAAACCTAGCTCGCTTCCTAGGGTTTCACTTTTAGGGTTTCTATTGCAATTAGGGTTTCCCTTCATCTTTTACTATTTCAAACCCTAATTTTATACCATTACTCATAAACCCTTATTATTTTATCTATTCTTCAACATTAAGGTTATCTTAACGATATATAACCCTATTCTCAGATTTAAAGGCACCATTAACCATCAATTAATTTCATTAAGCTTCTTTTACATCAAAGCTACTATTTTTATCCTTTTTAATCCATGACAAAGTCATTATACTCTTTTATCATCAATTTGTAGTTCATTATGCTCTAATACTCATATGAACATTATTTATCATTAATTCTACCTTTTATTCATGAGAAAACCTTAATTACTACATTTAGGGTATTTAACCACAAATTAGGAACTTTAATGCTCGAAATAGCTTATAGTCATGAAAACTCAGTTCTATACATGAAATTGAGTAATTAAAGCCATTAGTAATCCTAATTACCAACATTAGGGTTTCAAGGCCCATTAAAGCTTATTTATGCACACGAACTCTCAATTAAACTACTTACGTGCTAAATTCATCTTCTTTGATCTTAATGTATCTCTTTATGATTAACAGGTTAATATCAACTTTAACCATCACTTCAACCCAACTAAACACATTAATCATATCAAAATAGGGTTTCTTAATTATCATTACATTAAAGTTAATAACAACCATTACTTTTCGAATTGCAAAAGGAATCAGGCTTCAATTATATTTTTAATGCATTTCTTGTGTTCTGCTGAGAAAATTTCATAGATTATGTGTATCCCTCTGAGCTACGGTTAATTAATTGTGAATTTTTCAAGAATCTACTTACTTGAGCCAATCAAGAGTTGCCACGTCGTTTCTATCCATGCAGCGTGACCCGGTTTGCAAAACATAATGCAAAGACCAAACTGCCCTTGATAAGTTACTCGTTTCTTCAGTACCCGGAGGGGTAGTTTTATCCAAACGGCACGGCCCGTCCTCAACCTTGCGAAACCCTTCTGTCGCCGACCTGCAACGCTTTGTGCGGCCGCCCCCCACTACCTCAAGGCTCGGAGCTTGCCTGAACCCACCTCCCTGCCTCCGGTTCCCCCTGTCGCACCCAACCAGGCTGCCATTTTCGGCCGAGATGGCCAGCTCCATGCGCGGCAAGCCTGTGCTTTCCAGCGGGTTTACAGTCTTCTGCAGTGGCTGGGCGCGGATGAGAGCAAGGAGACGATGGCTGGACACTCCATGGTAGTCGTGGGAGTGTCCTACTTCCATCAAGACTACATACAACAACTTCATTGTCCCCGGGGTAGATCTACACCCTCTGTTAGGGTTTTGTGTGCAAGAAACAAGAAGGAGAAGGGATACATGTGAGATCTCTTTGGAACTCAAACCAGAAATCCAACCCCTTATATAGGGGAGGATTTTCGCACCCCAAGATGTGCATCCTCCAAGAAGCAAGATCTTGTCCCAGTAGGAATCCAATTCCTTCTTTAGAAAGTAAGTTTTCTCTCTCTTCTTTACCCTTTGGATATTCCCTATTATATGGATATTAGGAATTCGAAATTCCTCTTTCGTTTTCTTTATACTTGCCCTTTTTAATTCATTGGCCACATATTTTTATATTTCCTTAAGTAGAAAATATCACTCCTTTAACAAAACCACAAAAACCATTAATAATGTATTACATTATTCCCTATTTTGCTTTATTGGTATTTTGTCTTTCCTCTTTCTTCATTGGGACTCCTTGGATCCCAAGAAACTCAAATAATTCAAAATTCCTTTTTAAGGAATACTCATCAAAACTCAATTATTCATTTATTAATTGAATTTCTTTGTTAATGGGCCCAATAGACAATAAAGCCCACAACACAAACATCAAGGTTATTGTAAACAAAATCCATTTATTCACAACAAATTGTTTTATTTGTTCCAATATCTTTAATATGAGAAATTACATTTCTCACCAAAGGAACCCAAAAATTGGGGTTGTAACACGTGTCACCTAAGTGCATATGGTGAGGACACTTCACATACACACTCTCTCTCTCATGTGCCACAACTATATAAGCCTCTCTTTTCTCCTACTAGTGAACATTTCGACTCTCATATAACCCCTCCCTTTGTGGATGACCCTAGGAGCTAAAGTATTAAGAGGGAGGTCAAGAATCTTGCCTAAGGTGTAGCCATGGTCATCTTCAACCTTGGGTGGACAATGCTTCTCGAATCATGGTTCCTTTCTTTCTTTTCTTCTTCACCATGTTGCTAACTATGGTATCTTCTTTTATAAAGAAGTGTTTTGATCAAAGTCTTGGACTTGTGATAAGTCACATTCGACCTTGGGAATGTGGATATTTGAAGCTTGAATCTCTAGTGGTGATCCTGAGCTGGGTTATACAACTTGAACTCAACTTTATTATTATTCACCTTCTATCATGCAATACTTGATGATTCCTTTTGAATTTCGACTTTCCTTGTTTGAATGATAATTCTATGAGATATAATTGATATATGGGGATGTTGTCCATGAACTGGAGTGTTAATAAATGAAGGGTTGAAGCTTGAAGATGATGGAATCCCGCATGCACAAACCTATATTGGTTTGAGAAACCCTAGCCCGATACAAGGTTATGTGAAGGGAAACTGATACATTTGGAGTCCTAACTCCTTACTAGTTTGTTACATGCAAAGGACCACTATTCTTACAGTTGTTTATCTTGTCACCTAAGGCCAAGGATAAGGGCAGACCGATATCTTGAAAGAGAGTGAAAATATGAAGATAATAGGGCTAACCCGACATGCCTTAACCCTAGCAACTTGATACACCACTAGCCCGACACAAGTGTGATGGGCGACACACCTAGGCCAAAACACCATGTGAAGGTGTGGAAACACACTGTGTGAAGTCATGGCCTACACACCAAGTAGTGGTGAGCCTGATACCTTGATAGGTGAAAGTATGTAAAGGTGTTGATCACGACTAACCCAATATCTATTAAAACCCTAGAGACCATTATCACCTAGTGATATCTAGGGTGACACAATAGATGATGTTTTGGCTGATACACTAGATGATAGTGAGGTCAATACCTTAGAGTATACTATGTAAGATATACAAAGTGATAAGGTGGTCGATACACAAAGTGATAGGGTGCCCGATATACAAAGTGATTGTGATAAAGTTGATTTCTGGCTTAATTTTGAGGACGAAATATATTTTATGGTGTGTAGGATGTGATGGAGTTGACTTTTGGAACCTTTTGAATGCTTAATTACATTTTGAGAATTCCAAGTGTTTGGTAAATCTTGATGGTTGATTGAGGTTAATATCATGATTAAGATCCTTTTTTCATGTCTTTTTGGGGTAATAAATCGAATGATCAAATAGCTGAGTTTGTCACCGAATTTTGAGTAGAATGTAGCTTGATAAGTATTAAGTATATGGTTAATGTTTGGTGGCAATTGGAGTTTTATAGAAGGAGTTATTTAGGTTTGAAGTTGATTAAATAATTGGAGTATTGATGACATTAGAATAAAGGTTACTAATTGATTTCTACAACCATACATCATGTGCCCTTTTAAGTGTAGGAAAGTGTGGCCCACAATGTGAACGTACTATAGAAGGAGCTATGGATCGACTATTTTGTTCTTTGTCATAGATGCTAGGATGCAATCAGACAGCTGGTGAGCACTTTCCTTGCATCAGTTGCAACTGGTTGCGATAATGACATCCACGACTTGGGAACATGGAGGTCATGGGTCTAAAGCACATCTTGAACGACAAGCATGCCATCATGTTGTGAGGTCCACTGAACAACCTTCATTTGGAGATATCAAGTGTGAGGATAGTGAGGATGAACACCGGTCTTCCCTCTCATCTTCACCTCAGAGCACTTCGGGAGGAGGCGCAAGGTTAGCAGAGGGACACTCACAGATCATCATGCTCAAATCAGGGTGGTGGACAGAATCCAGGGCATTGGAGAAGGAACACGGAGGCAGATAGAGAAGAGACCCACTGCCAAAGGAATAGAGCAAAGCCTTTTGCTCACTGAAGACTTTCCCATGGCGACAAACTTGTTATCAAGGATCTACAGGGCGGAGCAAAGCCTCTGTGATGTCACTGTGAAGGAACGACGATGGAGCGAGGAGGAGCTTCCATAATTCCTTGCCAGAGATCTAGCTACCAGCGACGCTAGAATTAAGCCCCAAGACCAGCGGCTTGCACCCTGTAGAACAAGGTCTCATGGCACATGAGAAAGGGAGAGAGAGGACAGACCGCCCGACCCAACATAGACCAGAACGGAGGAGCTATGTGGTGGCGTTGTGCGAGAGAGAGAGACCTACGAAAATGGAGGAGCTCCGCGGCTGAGTCTAGAGTCCCAAAATGTTGAGAGGGGTTGCGGGGAGAAACAACACAGAAGCGTGGGTTTTCTTCTCACCGAAGTAACACAGTACAGAGGCGGCTGAGAGACAGGGTGGCACATATCCATCTGGTAGATAACGAGCAGAGGGTGTCGCTTTGTGTGGATCGTGAGAAAGGAGAAGGGCTAGTGGAGAAACCCTGAACCAGCCAAATCCCTTAAACCAGACCAGCCTAGCTGAACCAAGGAAAACCTAGCAGTACCTGGATCAGCACAGACCAGGGAAGAAGGAGGCACGTGGCGACACGTGATTGGCCATAAAAAGGTAATAATTCAGTAAATGTCTAGATCTTGTATAATTCACGGTAATTAGAATGCTTATCAGAAAAATGCATGTAATATACCAAAATGTTTAGAAAAATGTGCATAACAACATGGAACCATCATATCAGTCTTTTGCTGCACTAATATCAGTAATGTCATGTAAGATGCTATATACTTCTTTAATGAATAATAAATATCAAATGAAGACCTAAATTATGAGAATGCATCAGTACTACTGAAATGTGTTTTAGAATCCATGTGACATCAGATATGATCATGTTATGACACACAATCATGCATTTTTCTTAGAATGTCTATCTAGGGCTTATAACCCTAAATAAAATACAATTAATACATTGATGATCAATAAATGATGAAATTTACAGAGTAAGCTCATATCAGTATATGGAACCTCAGATTTAACTATGAGATCACGATGATGCAAAAACTCACATTATATGAAGAGCTCCCTTAAAACATGTGATGTAACACTAATATGGTTAATGGAAGTGACATAATGTTAAATATGTTCACATAATAATGTGACACATGAGTATATCCAATTGATGAACTATAATCTGGAAAATGACATCAGTAAGATAATTCCAAGACAAGAATGCAAGTGATAATGAAAATATCCTAATGAGATAAAGTAAACCCTAATATGAACACGACTAGGGTTAAGATGATGGGAACCTAATGATGGTACATATGATCTTATCTTAATCAGGGTTTGACCAAGAGGTTAGAGTTGATATGAGGATATGATGATTAGGTGTGTTCTTGATGAAGGTACGCCATTACCTCTTACTTGGCTTATTATACAATATGCTTGTCTTATATGTGTAGTAGAATACTTGACATATGGTATTGGATGAAATGATTGGTCTTGCATTATATGTTGCTTGACTTTCCGTACTTATGGCTATGAACACATGAAACATAATATATCTATTCCATTATATGAAAGCACTAATTCTCTTTTGTAGCATAGTGCTGGAAAGTGATCATTCTCTTTGGTAGCAGATCACATTGTGAAATGATCTAAGTCTTTGGTAGTATATCATAAGGCCTTACATCTCATACTCTTTGGTAGCTGAGATGATGCATTATTCCCTCAGGTGGCAAATGCATGTATGATATAATGGAAAATGTGCTTAAAATATGTGTTCTCTTTTGTTAATGAACATCTTTGTGAGAGTATATGATTTTCTTATATTTCCTCTATTAATGCCAAGTATTAGTTTTATCTTATTGCCAAGATATGATGAGAGGTATGTAAAAGACACGTTGGCGTACTCAGTACAATATTCCTGAATATTGTGCTGACATGTACCACATGTAATATTTTGTTTAGGTTGTGGTTATACTCTTGAAGATCCAGGATAGTTGAGAGTTGTGTGGCGAGTTGATGTACAGGTGGACCTGTTGTCTTAAGATCTTATTGTTTAGTGGTAGTACATGTAAATGTAGAAGTTTGATGTTCAATATGTAATATCAAATGTTGTAACAATTCATGTTGTAATTATATGTTGAATTGTGAACATGTGTTGTATGATTTTATTATTGTTCATGTACATGTGCTTCTAATCGTTTCTTTCTGACTTCCCCTAATTTTCTCTTTCTTATCCTAGTGTGTAGTGTTTAAATTGGGATTCTTGCTGAGGTGAGGATTTCAAATTGGACGTCACACATCGGATTAAGTTTTAGAAAATTTGGGGACGTCATAGGTGGTATTAGAGCATGAACAATAGCAAAGCCTAACATTTTCTCATTATGAAACTCAAAACCAAATAACCTTGAACTTAATAATCTTTAGGGTTAGATTAGTCATCTTTTAGAGAGTAGATCTGACCTAGCCTCTTGGCTAGGACCTATATGTCTAAGAACTAGGTCTAGACTGGTGCTTGTTGAGTAGTAAGTCCTTAGATGTCGTTCTTTCCTTGTAGTGCAGTGGTATGGGACGTAGCACTATTTGGAAATGATGTACATCATGGGAAGAGAAACCTTTGGCATATGATGCATCTATGATTTGGGTAGCTACACCAGTCTACACTATGTTCTCATCCTTTTCACTAGTTTTCATGACACTATACTCTCTACTATGTGTGGGACACTCATTTTCTGGATTTGGTTTTTGATTCCAATCAGATCGAACCTCAATAGTTTTATCTGACTCTTGTTTTATCAGAGAAAAACTATATAATATTTTCTTATATATATGTATTATAAAAATGTGTCCCCAAACATGTACGAGTAGGAGGTGGTCATGCAACCTAAGTGATGAGTGACATTAGTCTAGAAGAGAGAGTAGTTCTATATTAGATGTCTAGATCCTTGTTTGGAATATGTGATAGATGGAACACATTATACTTTATGCTCCAATATGTGTGACCGATTTCCATTTATTTCCTAAGTTCCATGCTTCTAATGCATCATCTTTTGAAAGTGAATTTGACCCTTTTCAAGTTTCCCTCTTGAACTCTAATTTGTATCAAGTTTTTTAGGATTCAATTTCAAACAGAATTGTACAATAATCGAGTCAATCAGATCTATAAGTTTCAACTTTTGGCAATTCAAAAATAACAATTTAAATTCCCTTTCATCTTGCTTTGAGTGCTTAGTGGGTTGGCCTACCTTAGGCCCATTAAGGGTGAGCATCCCATCTAGGTTGCACTTAGACAAGGTAACACTCTATCCCTATATACCTCAACCAATCATGATGATCCATACTTTAGCAGTAGATCTCCCTTTGATCTTACAATTATTGGGTCATCCCTTACCTCCGTACATACCACTATAGTTAGAGGTAGCACCCCCACTAAATATTCCTCCACAAACCTCCTTCAGAAAAATTTGAAGTTCTTTCCTTCACTTTTCTTTGCCCTCTCTCTTTTCCACCTTTTCTCCTTGTTTTTACTGCTTCTTTCTTCCCTAATAAAGCCATTGCTCCTTTGTTGATCTCTTCTCCAACAAGCTTCTTCCTTTCCCAATTTGGGTGGTGTGCAATGATGTTTTGCCGCCGAGCTCGTGCAAGCAAGATGAACTTGAGAAGCGATGTCCCATTTGGCCTTGATTCCCACCACTCTCCTATCTCAGAGTGCCAGTGAGATGCTTGGCAATAGTCGCCTCAACATGTGTGTAGTCCTTGCATGGGCGTAGGCTAGGTAGGAGGAGTCACAAATTGTTTGATCTAGGGAACCACCAACAAAGGGCCTAGATCTAGTGACGACTCCTACTTCCTTACCCAGTTGACCTTAGTCAAAGGAACACTTGTGATTGCCTATGGTAGTGTACCACATGGCCCGTCCATTGTTGTTTGGTATTAGACATTGGAGACAGTGTGAGATTGACTTTGGGATCCAAGACCAATGACACACGTCATCACATAAATAATCATAATGCCCCTCCTTCCTATATAGATCTTAATAATATGTTCAAAATCATAACTCCTAGCTCTAATGGCCAAAATATATGAATCAATATACACATCCAATCCACTCAACATGACTTAAAACAAGAGCATGTTTGCTCATTGATTTCCTAAAATAACAAACTCTGGTCTTTCTGAATACATTTCATGTATGATGGTGCTTACTATTGGATCTTTATTGCTCATTCTACCTCCTTATTATTAAATGATTAACTTGAAAGTGTGTTTGATCATGATGGAACTCCTAATCACCCTTTTGTCCCATGTATGTCTCTAATCCATGAACATGGCTTGTTTTTTGGAATTTAATGTATGATCTTAATGAAAGTAGTAATTTTGCATCTATAAGACATCAAGAATCACCTTAATCATGAAAATCATTGAAATTCCCCCCCATGTGATAAAATATCACCCCATGACCCCCCATACTCT
This sequence comes from Alisma plantago-aquatica, assembly GCA_963693085.1. Lineage (NCBI taxonomy): Eukaryota > Viridiplantae > Streptophyta > Magnoliopsida > Alismatales > Alismataceae > Alisma > Alisma plantago-aquatica. Next base: position 226,872,624 of record OY856414.1, on the reverse strand, counting down.
TGTTTGATCCATGTGGCCCCTAATGCATATCTGTGCCCCACATATTTCGATGCATGGTTATAACTTGGGAAAATGATTGCTTTGACCTGTCTAATGCAAAAAAACTCTTAAATATTCTAGAAATTAGTAACTATATGATGCTTTGAGACACTAACACCTAAGATCAATGCCTCATGCACTATGATGATGTTTATGACCCAAAATTCACCCCATGAGCCCTCTTATCGGATAAATTGACTTGGTTGTGTACTTGTGATCTACATTTTATGATCTTAATTTTATGTACCCTCCTCTCAAATAAGATTTTAGTCTAACCATTGTGACTCCCTTCTTGTGGATGTCACACTTAAGCTATATATTGATCATTAGTGACACATATGAACTATGTTGGAACTTACAAGTATATTGGAATGTTAAATCCATTGTTCAATCATATGAGCCTAGCCTTAGGTGGGCATCCTTTGATATTTAAATATGATTATTTAATACTTAGCTACTGATGTAATCTCATATCTTGTCTGAATATCATGATTTGATGGATCTTAGTCAGGTTTTTCCTATTATGAGCCTCTTGACCCAAAAATTCTATATAATGTGTGAACCCTAAATATAATCATACAAAAAATTAATGGAACCTCAGAATGACTTGAAACTTAAACCACACCTTCATGATGAACCTTAAAGCATTAAAAGATCATCAGATTTTCTATTAACGAACATGAAACCTAATTTGACTAAAATTGTAATCATGGTTCCATGTTGAACCTTGCTTAATGTCTGTTAATGTTCTCAATCACTTTTAATAAAGTCCATGTAACTAAAGATGTTGATCAACCTTACATTCCCATTTTTCTACAAGGCCAACACAACATTTGTATTCAATTACATATAAACGGACATTATTTGATTTAGAAGAAGGTAGTATGTGAATCAAAATGCTTGAAGGAGGTCTTTAGATACCTCAACATAAATATGTTGTATTTGGACCTTTCTTAGAAATAATTTTATATACATATTTTGGATTCAATAAACTTGATCTTGACACAAAGTACATGATTTACCTACAATAAAACATGAAAATATACAAAGGAAATGAGGTCATGTTCTTATCTAGTGTGTGCATGACATCCTTCATAATCTCGACATATCTATTGTGATCCACTCAGGTACCATTATATGCCTTTAAGGGAACATATGAATCATATGGTGTACTTATTGCACACAAGTTTACCTGTCAAAATTATGTAATTTTTTTCTACGAGTATGGCTAGTAAAAACTAGAAGCATATGTACTTAATTTTACAGTGAATATAAAATCTATAGTTTCTAAAATCATCATAACAAAACTATTTATAAGAAAAAAAGGATTTGACAATAGTCACATCATTGGATAAAAAAGTAATATATCATTGACATACCAGAAAATAATTGTGAATGCATCATAAAATTTCTTAATAAAATCATCATCATTTCACTTCATATCTTCTTGTTTTAATATCTACACAAACATAACCAACCTACATACTTTGTGTTCTTATCTAGTTATGCAAACCCTCTGAGTTGATATACACACACATATATATACATATACTATATACATAAATATTCCTCATAATAACTATTTAGAAAAGCAATCCTGACATCAATTTGATGAATTTAAGACTAAGGGTAGTAGCTAAAGTGATAAGAGAAATAGTAAATCTAACATTTATTATAGGAGCATAGGATTCGATATAATTAATGCCTTCCATTTTTTTATAACCTTTAGCTACCAACATGCCCATAAACTTATCTATGGAAAAATCTTATCACACCTTCTTCTTAAAGATCCAGTTATATCCAATGGTTTTATATCTTGAAGGAACATTAGTTTGGATCTAAGTATGGTAGTTCATGGTTATTTATTTCATTATAAACTACTTCCTTCCATAATCCAAAGTCTATGAATTTTATAGACTCATCATAGGTCTTAAGTACTTCTTGTACTAAGAAAGTGTAGAAGTAAAAATAGTATTTCTTAAATATTATATCTCTTTTGCCCCTAACATGCTTTTAAGGAGGCATGAATATTATAGATTTGAAGGAATAGTGTCTCAAGAATAGATATTGAATCCCAATTGAATTACAATGATTCATATTTTAAAGAACATTCAACACTTTTTTAGGAATTGTAGACCTAAGAGGAAATATATTCTCGTAGTAAATTATATTTACATGTAAAGTTGTAGACTAGAGTTAATTCTAATGTCTGAAACATTGAATTTACTAAAAAAACATCTTTTAGCATTTATATGTTATATAGATACTATGTAAATGGTGTTTGCAAACTTTGGACTAAGTTTCATGTTCTTATTTACAAATATCTTAACTTTGGCCAAGAACACTCTAACATTAAGTTACTTCAACGTAGGTTTCATGTTTACCAAAAACATCACAAGATGCTATCCCAAGTGTTTGAAATGTATACAGTTTAACACATAGATGGCAGTCAAGAAAGCCTCCCACCACAAATTCTAAGTAGAACTAAATTCTTCTAGCATCAAAGGATCCATATCATTAAAAATAGTTTTCTACACACACAATTAAATTAATGGTTATATGGGTTATTAATTTCATTTGTAAGGGAATCTTCCTCAAAAAATTGAATGAATTCATTTTATGTATACTTACCTCCACTAGTTAGTCAAGTCTTCCACATCCTCTTCTCATTTTGACATTCTACCTAAATCTTATTGACCATAAACCTTTTTTGTTCCTTAAATTCCAGGTAGCCAAATTGGACAAGTCTATAAGAAAGCTACTAAGTAATGGATATGATCCTGAATAAGAACATTGTTGAGATCACAAATAACATGTTAATAGCCTCAAGAAAATAAGAGATTCTTAAATAGTTTATTAGGTAGTTTATCTTGAACTCATATTTGGTATTCATTATTATAAAAATAAATAAGTGTTAGGAATCAAATCCATGTGCACATACACTCCATAGAATATTTTGCACATATCCTAAATGGCCATTCCAAACATAACAAGATATAATAGTAGAAAGTGTATTGGTACTTATCATGAATAAAAGGGGTACCATAACATGAATTAGTATTATGTTTAATCAAACCACCAGGTGTATCCTACAACTACAAAAGATAAAATCTAGATACTATAACTTTATTTCCATGCAATAATGATTATCTAAAAGAAATTACTATGACCTCACTGATAAGGTTCTCCCTTACACATTTTACAATTTTAGGACATTCTCATAAGTGTGCTTCATGCCAACACATCCAAAGCATAAAATCTTTTAATGTATGTATCATGACCTCAAGAGATGACAAAACTATCATATGTTTGATAAATTGAACAAGTTAACCAACCACAACATATGTGAGATACAACTCCATAAACAAACCACCAATAATTGTATGAAACTGTAGCATCCCAAGATTTGAGGCCTCAAATGCAATGATCGTAAAATTAATGATTAAACTAATCATATCACCATGGTTCACCTCCTTTCTAGGGATTCTGTAACGACCCTACCTCCCGGTAACCCCCAATTAAGGGAGACCCGAAGGCCAGAGCCATTATCTCAATTAACATAATAAAAGGTTTGACAATTAATAAATAATAATTATGAAATTCTACCAACTAAATTGAGATCTGGTATAAAATAAAACTTGGCATACCTTTTAAAAATTTTGGAAATCTATTTCTATCCACAGCTTGAATCTCTTCTAACTAATCCTCCATATGCTTTATTTCTTATTTCACAATGTGTCACTTTATATTTTGTGCTTTTTAGGGTTGTACCGAAAACACAGACAAACAAAATGTCGGTCAGCATATAAGAATATGTCGGTATGTGGAGACAACCAAAATTTCACAGATATGGCTAACAATCTAATTATCACAATCAAGGTAATTAACAAGCCAATTTACATTTTCAACGTGTCATTCTCCACCGCTTTTGTCCTAACCCTGGAATACCCCCTCTAGGGTTTCTCTTTTGCCATTGACTTAAGGCCACCTTCTCAATCCTGACCTTGGTTCCTGGGGTCACCTCTCAGGGTGCCCATTAGTCATGCAACATAGACCACCTTCTCATTATCGAGCTTGGTGTCTCGGGTCACCTCTCATGGTGCCCATTGGTCTTCCCTCTTGGGATTGACCTTTTTGCATCACCCATCAGGGTGGAATGTAGGTGCGAGAATACACACTTATTTTACAACTGTGATAATCATAGTGACTTTATAATTTGCAAGTATGAAAATCCAAACTGATAAGTTGCATTCACTGCGATGAATCATCTGGGAAACTAATGTGATTAACCATAACTAACCACATACCTGCCAGGCTGACTTGAGTGCAGAAATAATCTAACTAAGCAAGAAATCTAGTAAACAAGAAAGCACACAAGATGATCCCAAAACATGCATCCAATTTTCCTATCATTGATCATACCATCAAGATCTATTAAACCTAGCTCGCTTCCTAGGGTTTCTAGTCCACATTTAGGGTTTCTATTGCAATTAGGGTTCCTCTTCATTTATACTATTTTAAACCCTAATTTTATGTAATTACTCACAAACCCTAATTATCTTGTCTATTCTTCACGAAAGATATTAACGTTACCTTTTAACAACATATAACCTTAATTCGAATAATAGGCACAATTAAACATCAATGAAGTCCATTTTACTCTTTTACATTAAAACTACCATTTTTATCCTTTTAATTCATGACAAGATCATTAGGCCTAATTATCATCTTTGGTTCCTTCCGGATTAACAACTCATAGTTCATTATGATCTAATTCACATATGAACTATTTTTATCATTAATTCCACCTTTATCTATTAGAAAACCCTAATTATGATTTTAAGGGTATTTAATCCACAATTAGGAGCTTCTATACTCAAAATTACTTAAAATCATCATATCTCAGCTTTATTCATGAATTTGAACAATTAAAGCCATTAAGAGTCACAATTACCATCATTAGGGTTTCAAGGCCCATTAAAGCTTATTTATGCACTTGAAACTCTAAAGTAAACCAATTACATGCAAAGTTCATCCTTTTTGTTCTTAATGTACCTTTTTACAATTAACATGTTAATATCAACTTTAATCATCCATTAAACCCTAATCAATACATTAATCATCTCAAAATAAGGTTTCTTAATCATTAATTCATTAAAGTTGATAACTTCCATTACTTTTCGAATTGCAAGAGGAATTAGCTTCTAAAGCTATTTTTAATGTATTCCCCTCATTTTTTCTAAGAAACTTTTATATTTTATGTGCATTCATCTGAGCTACCAATATTGAAATACGGTTTTTGTAAAATTAACTTACTTCGACCAATGACGTACTTCCATGTCCTCCTTCTCCATGCAACATTGCTTGTTTGAGATTAGAACGAAAAGGCATATTTTCCCCTCACTTACGCAGCCCGTTTGATAACACCCAAATCTGCACATATTGTCCATGCATTTCATCTATGGTTTCATGTCACCTTGGCTTTAATTTTCCCAATAGTGCTCATGTTTTGTTACCTTTTATCTTCTCATAGGTCGTGTAGTTAAAATAGCCAATAACGTAGCTATATAGCCAATGCTGGACTTGCGTCCACCGAACACAGATGAACTACCTCTCTCCTATGTCTCTCTTTGCTAAACTGTGGCCCAGTGATCTATATTGCTTGATATTTCATCTAAAAATGACCACTGTAGTTTTATCTTTACTCTGGGCGCAGTTTGGCTTTTATTACTTGCTTTAATTGCCTAAATCCCATTAAACATCCATGCTAAACTTACTTGATATAATATCTATTTTAATGAGATTTATTCCTATTTATGCAGGCTATTCAGAGCTCATGGGCCTGATCTCAACACAAATACAACCTTTTGGGCCTTTGTTAGCCTTGGTTTAGCTCTGGTCAATAGGGGTCAACGACCGGTTGCTCATTTCTTCTCCTCACCCACACACTGCTCTCCTGCCTCTCTTCTGTTCTAATCCAGCAAATGGGGCCCACCACTTCATACAGCCTACTGTTGTTCACGCTTCTACCCTAAAACCTGACCCCCACTTCCCTCTACCTCACATGCACACTGCAGGTAACCTCAACCTCCCTCTCAACTACTGCGGTCGCGATTCCCCTGACAACCCTAACCGTGACCTGTGATCCTCATATGCCACGACCCCTCGCACCTCTCCGTCCTCCATAATTGCGAACACCTGTCCGCGGCAACAACCGCGACCACTCCAGAATCGCGACCTCATAATCGTGGTCACGGCAAGCTTCCTCCATACCCACAGTGACCACGTCATCACCTGCTCCATCACTCGACAACGCAAAAACAAACTCGTCTGCCTCCATTATCAATCGCAGTCTTCGTATCTACCCGCAACACCGAGGATCGTGACCACGGTTCTAAGATCGCGACCGCAATTCCAAGATCATGGCCGGTGGATCGCTGTGTTCTGGTGCCTCACTCCGACCTCTTTTCCAAAGCCTCCTTCAATGCGATCAGCAGAGCAGCGTGGCTCACTGCTGCTCCACATGCAACTCACCTCCATCTTCCTCCCAACACCACGATCCTGCCTTCATTCATCACCTCTCTCTCACACCCATGCCAGGGTGGCAGGGACCTCCGCCCTCTTCACAGCTAGAGTGTGACCTCAAGGCACCGTTCTTCCTCCTGCGGCATGGACCCCCTCCAACCACAACAACATCATCCCAATAGTGATCAACACCTGCCCTCAACAGCAACATCGCGACTGCAGCGCAGACCACATACTTCACCCTGCTAGCCCAGACCGCAATCTTGATCACGATCGCGATCTTGATCACGATCATGATCTTGATCGCGATCGCGACCTTGATCGTGACCTCAACGTCCGCCCACGGTTCTCCCTCTCCTCTCCACCTGCATCAACCCTCGACCGCTCGCCAATCCCACATTCATTCACAATTGCAGTTTCCTTCTTTCATGCAACCGCGACCTCCTGCCATCGCCTCTCAGCATTGTCTCTACACTGTCGGCCACTCATAGCAGTAGTAAAAGAGATCGTGATCGTGCAAAAGAATGTGACTTGAAGGGAAACTAATCATGAACTCCTTTAAATCGACTTAAAACGCACGTGCAAAGCACACATCGCGTGCCCGTCCTCAGCCTATAAATAGAATGGTACCACCCCACCATTGGGCATCCATTCCAGACGCTGAAAGGCTGTCGGGTTGGAGCTAGAGCCTTGGGGAAGCATCCCAAGGTCCGAGAGGACCAAGGAAGCCGGTCTACGTGCTCCAGCAGACACCAGCCTTAACTCTCTCTCTCCTCCATCGCCATCTCAGATCTACTCTCTCCAAGGACGGAAGTCGAGGAGAGAGGAGATATGTGCTACGTTCATCTTCACCACCAAGGAGAGAGAAGATCCACATCACTTCCCTCCTCCACTACTGGTGTACGATCTCGACAGGTGGAAGCTGAGGAGAGTGAAGATCAGTCTACACCAACATCCTCTCACATCCACCAGGCTGTTGTTTGGAGTATATCTAGAGAGAGAGAACTAAGGAGTCTAGAAGGACGAAGAGGAGGACCAAGGAATGAGATCCGACCTACACGGAGACCGAGGAGTGAGAGTCACCTCTCTTCTATAGACTATATCTCTTTCTTCTTCTCTTTCATTCTACTACATTCCTTTGTTTCTTGTACAAACGATGTTCATCCGTCTTTGTTCGGTGCTAACCATGCTTGTCTATGGCTAGTTAGTTCCTTCTTGGTTATGTAACCCGATCTGGGCATGTATATGTACTTTTGCCTTAAGCAAGTAGATTCATATCATATCTAGTATGTTAAATGTTCTATTTTCTCTTTCTAGTGATGATTGCTAGTTTGGTTGATCTCTTACTCGCTTGAACTGCTATTTCTGCCTGTATCGAGAGATCCGTTGTAGGAATCGTTAAGATAAGATAGTTTGGATACGAACCCGAGAGGAGGACGATCCAAGGTATTCTGTTCCTAACATCCTGGAATATCCTAACACCTGAGAGGGAACTTAGTATATCCTGAGGTGTTGATATGTCATTCCTTGAGAGAGGGTCGATGACATATCGTTGATGGTTTTAGTCACGCATCATGAGAGCGAGTGGGACGACCCACATGACAGATGCCACTGTGCATAATAGATGCTTGCTTAGGTGTTCGAGGGTTGTCTATGCTCGAGAACGAGTGCATAGACTACCCCATTTGTGGTTACATAGCTAGGAACTCTCTCTTTTAGATTAGTAGAACCACGAGCTCTATTTTGTTTTATTTTATTTTATTTTCTTTGTTTTGTTTTATATTGTGACAACCCACTAGACTAGTTTAGCACTTATTTTCATCACATATCATTTTGGCTTATCTGACCCAAGAACGAGATTTGTGGCATCTTAAACGTCACCATGTCCCTGCGTTCAAACCCGTATATCTACTTCGACCCCGTAATAAAAGTTGTGGGGGCCTAGAAGTTTTTGGGTTCTAAATTTAAGAGTTTGATTCCTTCTGAATCCGCCTTCGTATTACGGACGTGTGATTCAGGACGATCAACATTTTGGCACCGTTGCCGAGGACGTGGTTTTCCACATTACGCTTAAAAGATTTTTGTTCTGTCACTATAAGCCTGTATATATATGCATAGTTTTCCTCTTGCTTTACACATACTTGTTCATATATACTAAATCACTTTTCTTTTTCTCATACCTTTTTCAGCCATGGATCTTGCTTCTGCAAGACAAGTCATCTTGTCCACCTGTCCTCCTGAGTTTTTCTACAGTTCCGACTGCTGACAAATAATTGAAGGTCATGCTCTACAGCTAGTCGAGTTATACTCACCTCCACCGTCGTCATATGTTGAAATTCCAACAAAGGAGACTGACAGTCAGCCCTCAACTCCTGTGTTATCATGGGATCAAGAACTGATTAAGGAAGTGGAGTTGTTTAGGGAAAGTGTTCAAGCACTCACCGCCTCAGCTCCTCATCCTTAAGAAAATATCGATCCGCTCCAGGAACTATTAGATAAGCAGGAGCGTCAACTCTAATTGGTAACGAAGATTGCAGACCGTAGTTTTAGTATGCTTCAAACTGTCGAACAAGGATTCATCCTGAAGCATCAGTTTGATACAGTAGATTCCCCTTATATGTGCATGGCAGAATCGACAGGTCTCGAAAGCATTGCTGCTCAAGTACAACAACTTCATGATAAAGATGTTGAACAAGGAAAGAGGCTCCAAGAGCTCATCGATTTGGTTACAATCCAATTACAACTGCATCACAAGACAGCGAAGATGTTAGTCATCAAGACCATTCCATTGGGTCTGAAGTGGAGTATGCATCAGCATCCTATTCAGACCATCAACTGGTTTCACCTAGATTTTTTTGTGAATACCAACCCACTTGGGAAAACCCTTCATTCTATCCATATGATCTAGTTGATGAACCAATGGAAGATATGAGTAATAGACATGAATGGTTTGATGATGACAATGACGAAGACTCCTATCCTCACAATGATAGCCAAACAACTGCATAGCCAGAAGGTTGGTTTGAGGAAACAGAGTCAGATATTGAACCAGACCAGAGTGACGTCTCTCATATTGAGACTTGTCACTTCACTTTGAGTAGTACGCCAACCATGGTTTGGAACAACTTGTTCGATGATGATGACGATAGTTGCTCGACATGGAGCAATGAGTATACCGACGATGATGAGCTGGAACAACACGAACTTACAATCACCACCATCCCTCCTCAAGGCTTGGTGGAACTCAAGGGAGGTAGATGGATGATTCACTACAACATGGTTGTTGAGCATGATGATACCCCTGACTCCACACCAGGTGATAAGCTTGGTGTGGTAGAACCACAAACTGATTCTTCAGGGAGTACTTCTTGTTCAGAAGATGATTGGATGACTCAGACTTTATATAACAGCTTATCTGAGCATCCAACCTCAAGTTTAGAGATGGAGGGAGGAGAAATAGATCCCACCCAAGTCATTTAACCTATCCTCTCCATCTCATCCTGTGTTGACATCCGAGGACCTTCATATTCGGATTCATATAATGAAAGGTACCCTGAGGATGATATGCTGAAGAATTCATCCTAGTGCAGTTCAAGCCACTTCCAGCACAAAGATGACTTCACCGAGTCTCCAGATTTCACTCCACTTCTTCAGAATTAGAAGGGCCAACACATCCACCTATTCTACTACTACTATGTGGAGGAACCTGTCGGCAAGACACAAGTGACACTGGTCCCGAAACTTAGGATTTGGGATCCCAGTGTCAGTATCGTGGGGCAACCGCCCCCTTTTCTCTTACCCACTCTCCCGCCCTTTTATTATAATAAATTTTGCTTTACATGTTCTTGTTAGTTAATTTCTTTCCTCGAACTATTTTTTTATATCCTTGCATCCATGCATCATCTCTATAACTTCAATAACTACTGTTAAAATCATGCATTCCTGCCTCACTATTTCAAGTTTGAGTCTTGCTTGAGGACGAGCAAAATTTTAAGCCTGGGGTGATGGGCTTCGCCCTTCTTTCTCTTCACCCTTCTTGCATGCATGTTTATTTCCTACTTTTAGTTTTAAATTTTCCAAATTTTTAGCTTTTTAGCTTTGCAATTATGGCTATTTGGTGTGAATCTAATAGATAAATGCATGACTTTATGCCTTGATGCACAATTTTATCTTAAAAATTGATTGACCTTTTGTTTGACTTGCTCTTTGACTCTTTCCTTGAGTTTGGTAATAAATCTAAGGTTATGTCCCTTTTTCATAGCTTAAAGCTAAATTCCCTTGATCTATGTCGTGAATTGCGAATTCATGGTAAAGGACCGTTGGAACGAGCTAAAATGTGATTAAGGAATCCTAGCTGTAGATTCACAAGCTTGCCTCTATTCTAAGGATTCTTGAATCATAATTGCAACTTCTCACACAGGTATCAACGGATCAATGATGAGTTTTGAGCTATGATCAAGATGAAGTGTCTTCCTTGATGGACTACGTGCCTTCTCACATTAGATTGAGTCAAAAAGATGAAAAATATAAAAATGTGCAAAAGAGGCTTGGCCGCCCGCAAAATCCCAAAATATCTATATAGTTCTCACCCAAGCCTACAAATATAGAATGTAGATGATAAAAGCTTGAATGTGAACAATAAATGAACAGTGTTTTCTCTTTTAGGAGAGTTGAGGTTGGTGCCCAGCCAATGTATGACTGCGCTCATGAACGCGGGTATGTTGTGCCTGGTAGTATCATTCCAAAAGCTCATTAGAGAGTCATTAGGAACCCCTAGGTGACCTATGAGATCATCTCAGTAGCAGGGTTGGTTCGAGCACAGTACGAGGAGTTTGTCTCACTTCATTGGACCAACTGGTTCAGACTGTAGGGACTCTTGCTTGCTACATGGACCAATCTGATGCAGATCGAGATCCTCAGAAGTCAATAGAGTCTTTTTTCTTTGTTTCTAAAGAACTTGAATAAGTGATAGGCGTTGTTCCTGAGTGGTATGCACAGATTCATGGTGATAGCTCATTGCTCATGACCTACTTGATAACCTATGTGACAACTCTTTCATGTTTAATTAATTATGATTCAAACCCTCATGAGTATCGACAAGTTGTAGTCAATTTGCTTAATCTTTCTTGGACAATCTTTGATCTCTCTCTTTGACAGGACTGTGCATGATTGGTGGGGGTTTGTTCTGAAATGACACAGATCAGGAGAATTGATGTTTTAAACTATTTTTCTTAACATTAGCATTTATTGCCAAGCTTAATTTGGATGTTATCCTTTTGTTCTTCGAGCACAGTCTTGCTTGAGGACAAGCAAGTTTTAAGCTTGGGGTAGTTGATAACACCCAAATCTGCACATATTGTCCATGCATTTCATCTATGGTTCCATGTCACCTTGGCTTTAATTTGCCCAATAGTGCTCATGTTTTGTTACCTTTTATCTTCTCATATGTAGTGTAGTTAAAATAGCCAATAACGTACCTATATAGCCAATGCTAGACTTGCGTGCACCAAAAACAGATGAACTACCTCTCTCCTATCTCTCTCTTTGCTAAACTGTGGCCCAGTGATCTATATTGCTCGATATTTCATCTAACAATGACCACTGTAGTTTTATCTGGGTGCAGTTTGGCTTTAATTACTTCCTTTAATTGCCTCAATCCCATTAAACATCAATGCTAAACTTATTTGATTTAATATCTATTTTTATGGGATTTATTCCTATTTAAGCAGGCTATTCAGAGCTCGGGATCACAAATACAACCTTTTGGGCCTTTGTTCGCCTTGGTTTAGATCTGGTCAACAGGGGTCAATGACTGGTTGCCTATTTCTTCTCCTCACCTGCACGCTGCTCTCCTGCCTCTCTTCTGTTCTCATCCAACAAACGGGGCCCACCACTTCAAACAGCCTACTGTTGTTCACGCTTCTACCCTAAAACCCGACCCCCTCTTCCGTCTGCCTCACGCGTACACTGCAGGCAACCGCGACCTCCCTCTCAAGTGTTGTGGCCGTGATTCCCCTCACAACCCTAACCACGACCCGCGATCCTCAGATTCCATGACCCCTCGCTCCTCTCCGTCCTCCATAACCGCAGACACCTGTCTGCGGCAACAACTGTGACCACTCCAGAATCGTGGCCTCATAACTGCAGTCATGGCAACCTTCCTCCATACCCGTACTGACCACATCATTATCTGCTCCATCGCCCGACAATGCCAAAACAACCTCGTCTGCCTCCATTATCAATCACATTCTTCGTCTCTGCCCGCGACACCAAGGATCGCGACCGCAATTCCAAGATCGCGACCGGCGAATCGCTGTGTTCTGGTGCCTCACTCTAACGTCTTTTCCAAAGCCACCTTCACTGTGATCAGTAGAGCAGCGTCACTCACTGCTGCTCCACCTACAACTCACCTCCATCTTCATCCCAACACCACGATCCTACCTTCATTCATCACCTCACTCTCACACCCACGCCAGGGTGGCAGGGACCTCCGCCCTCTTCACAGTTAGAGCATGACCTCAAGGCATTGTTCTTCCACCCGTGACCTGGACCCCCTTCAACCGCAACAACATCATCCCAGCAGCGATTGACGCCTACCCTCAACAACAACATCGTGACCTCATCGCAGACCACAAACTTCACCCTGCTAGCCCAGATTGCGATCTTGATCACGATCGCGATCTTGATCACGACCTCAACGTCCGCCCACGATTCTCCCTCTCCACTCCACATGCATCAACCCTCGACCACTCACCAATCCCATGTTCATTCACAACTATATTTCCCTTCTGTCATGCCACCACGACCTCCTTCCATCGTCTCTACACTGTCAACCACTCATAGCAGCTGTAAAAGAGATTGTGATCGTGCAAAAGATCGTGACCTCAAGGGAAACTAATCGCGACCTCCTTTAAACTGACTTAAAATGCACGTGCAAAGAACATGGCACGTACCCAACCTTAGCCTATAAATAGAATGGTACCCCCTACCATTGGGCATCCAGTCCAGATGCCAGAAGGCTGTCGAGTTGGAGCCAGAGCCTCAGGGATGCATCCCAAGGTCCGAGAGGACCAAGGCAGCTGGTCTACATGCTCCAACAGACACCAACCTTTACTCTCTCTCTCCTCCATCTCCATCTTAGATCTACTCTCTCCAAGGACAGAAGTCGAGGAGAGAGGAGATTTGTGCTACGTTCATCTTCACCACCAAGGAGAGAGAAGATCTGCATCACCACCCTCCTCCACTACTGGTCTATGATCTCCATAGGTGGAAGCTGAGGAGAGAGAAGATTACTCTACACCAACATCCTCTCACATCCACTGGGCTGCTGTTTTCAAAACCTTGTGTCTAGATGTATTTTCCTTTTTTCTCAACATGTTATATACAACACCCCTATTACAACAGGTGTGTTCAATGAACTACAACATGTATTAACTATTGTATAAAATACATATATTACAACATGCGCAACACCTGTTTTATAAAGGACCCCCCCATAAGACCACATGATCTAATACAACAGTTGACACCCGTTGAAAAATTTAAAAATGAATTGTTGTAAAAACCATTTTTTGTAGTAGTGAGAGACGAAGAGGAGGACCAAGGAACGCGATCCGGCCTGCACGGAGACCAAGGAGCGAGAGTCACCTCTCTTCTATAGACTATATCTCTTTCTTCTTCTCGTTCATTCTATTGCATTCCTTTGTTTCTTGTAAAAATGACGTTCATCCGTCTTTGTTCGATGCTAACCGTGCTTGTCTGTGGCTAGTTAGCTCCTTCTTGGCTATATAGCCCGATCTGGACATGTATATGTACTTTTGCCTTAAGCAAGTAGATTCATATCATATCTAGTATGTTGCATGTTCTAATTTCTCTTTCTAGTGATGATTGCTAGTTTGGTTGATCTCTTACTCGCTTGAACTGATATTTCTGCCTGTATCAAGAGATCCATTGTAGGAATGGTTAAGATAAGATAGTTTGGATCTGAACCGGAGAGGAGGATGATTCAAGGTATTCTATTCCTAACAACCTAAGACCTGAGAGGGAACTTGGTATATCCCGAGGTGTTGATATATCATTCCTTGAGAGATGGTCGATGACATATCGTTGATGGTTTTAGTCACGCATCGCGAGAGCGAGTGGGACGACCCACAAGAAAGATGCCACTGTGCGTACCAGATGCTTTCTTAGGTGTCTGAGGGTTGTCTACGCCTGAGAATGAGTGCATAGATTGCCTCGTTTGTGGTTACATAGCTAGGAACTCTCTCTTTCATATTAGTAGAACCAAGAGATCTATTTTGTTTTATTTTATTTTATTTTATTTTCTTTTCTTTATTTTGTTTTATATCGTGACAACCCTCTAGACTAGTTCTAGCACTTGTTTTCATTGCATATCGTTTTGGCTTATCTGACTCAAGAACGAGATCTGCGGCATCCTAAATGTCACCACGTCCCTGCGTTCAACCCCGTATATCTACTTCGACCCCATAATAAAAGTTGCAGGGGCCTAGAAGGTTTCAGATTATAAATTTAAGAGTTTGAATCCTTCTGAATCTGCCTTCGTATTTCAGACGCACGATTCAGGCCAATCACCATTTTTTATTCGTGGAGGGGTAGAACTGTCCAATCGGCCAAGGGTCATCTTCAAGCCCTGATCAGTAGTAGTGGTCGCTGAGGGTGGCTCTTTTCAGGGCTGCCCCTCCCTCCCCAGGGTTCGAAGCTCACCACCAACCACCGCCCTAGTTGCGCCGCACCTTGGCACACACAGAGCACCCCCAGATGGTGGCCAAGATGGCCGGGATTGGCTTTGAAGACCTGCAACTTGCAGTCACCATGTGCAATCGTGTTGCTTCTATAGTGTGTTTTTTAGGGCATGGTGACACTGGGTAGACCTTGCTCTGGCATCGGGGCATATCCAGCTTCCATCGTAACCCCACCTGGGCTCCTCGCTGCCCCAGGGTCACGTTGCTCCCCTCTTCTAGGGTTTATAATGAAAATAATGAATAAGGAGATGGGGAAGAGAGAGAGAGAGAGAGATGTGGGATCTCTCTTGAACTCGAACCAAGGCTCTACCCTTTATATAGGGATGGGTAATGAAGCCCTAGGTTGGCTATTTATGAATTAATAAGGCCTTCTCCCAATAGGAGTCATATTCTTTCAAGGAGAAGTAATCCTCACTCCTGTTTATCTTCATTATATTCATTTTTTCATGGATAATTGAAAATATGAAAATTATCTATTTCATTACCTCTAGCCTTTCCTTTTAATCTATTGGCCATGAAAATCTATTTTCTTAAAGAAAATAACATCTCTTTTTGATATTATCAAAAAGTCATTAATGATGTATCACATTATCCTCTTATTTTGTTATTATTGGTTGTTTCTTTTTCTTTTTCTCCATTGGGGTCCTTGGACCCCAAGAAACTCTAATATTTTGAAATCCTTCTTAGTGGATACTCATTATCCTTCTAGATGCATCTATGTCCATTTTTCTCATTTTCTTGTTTATTTCCTATTCAAATATCTCTTTTTGAGGATTTCACTTTATTTCTCTTTTTATTTTCCTTATTGGGATCCCTTTTAACATTAGGAATCCTTTGGATACGAAAATCCACCAAGGATAACTCAATCATACCTCTTTCCACTTATTTTCCACATTTTATCATTGTTTTCAATTTCTTTCTTAATAAAGAAATATTTAATTGATCTTTTCTTTTCTTGTTGCATTATCTTTGTAACTTTGGACTCCTTGGAACCCAAGGAACCCACGAGGCATGACATCCTCATTTGGATTACATTCTTTTGCCTTCTAGAGGTTTCTACATCTTTCTTTTCTCCATTTTCTTATTTACTCATTTAATAATGGAGTTTCCTTTGTCTTTTCCTTGTTATTGGGCCCAATAGCCAATAAAGCCCACAAAACAACCAACAAGGCTATTGTAAACGAAATCCTTCTAATCAAAACAAATTATATCATTATTTGTCCAAAAATCTTTAATAGGAGAAATTACATTTCTCACCAAAAGAACCCAAAAATTGGGGTTGTAACATCCTTCCCCTCTTAAAGGAATTTTGCCGTTAAAATTCCACCAGGCACACAAACAACAGGATAAGCCCTTACTATGTCCATCATGGTTCCCATGTGGCCTCACCCTTTCCATGGTGCTTCCCAAGAACCTTCATCATCTCATATTCTTCCATCTGAGTTCTTTCCTACCTTGGTATATCATACCCTCATAGGTGACTCAGGACATTTCAACCTCTCATAAAGATGAACTGGTTCATGGCTCAACACATGGCTTGGTTTCCTCTCATAGTGCATTAGATCAGACTCATGGAATACATTATACAACATGTTATCCTGAGGGGTAAGGCTAAACACAACCATCTCCACGAATCCATCCCAAACAGACCCATATATCGAGAACTCAACTTTCTCAGTTGTAACTTAGAGGGGTCGGATTTTCACATCACATACTCTCCCATAGTGAGTTGCATGTCAGTCTGCTTTGCATCCGCTCACCACTCATGTCGCCCCTGGGCTCTCTCTCAACCATTGCACGATCAGAGCGACTTCATCTGCACACACTGTGGTTCTTTTCTGACCTTTGCGATGCCCCTTCACCAACATCATTTCAATGAAGTAGTACCCAACACAACCTCCCTTGCAGAGCATCTTTATATCTTGATACTGGCTATGGTGGTTATTATCACATATTATAGAGGACAAGAATAGTCTCTATGTATCACCCTGAATGAGCACACATGCTCTCGTTAGACCCTCTAGTCTAGATTATACTAACCATTAGTTAGGGGTGATAAACTATACTAGCATTGAGTTCTTCATGTATCTACTTCCACCTTATGGAAGTTAATCTTTAGATTATACCCAAGAACCTTTGAACTTGCATCATGGTGTAGTTTAACTATCTCTCTTTCATATGTAGTTCAATTGGATCCGTCCCTTGACAATATCCTTTATTTCTCGTGTCATCTAGGTAAGGCGATCTACCATAACCCATTTTGCATCTTGACCTTCCTTGGTCTAAGGGAGACTTACCAAAATATCCATAGTGATGAATTCCCATTCCCTTCCTGGGACTCTTTATCCTCTATATCAATACACTAGGTTATTGGTGTTCGTCCTTCACCTCCTGGCTTGCATGACGACAAGCCACGTGCAACTTCATCTTAGGCATCAAAAGTACTACTGTCACTTACTATCCTAGTAGTACCACGGTGTATGGTGATCTTAAATCATGATCTCCTATATGTCATGATTCCTCAAGATCGATTCCTCAGAAACCCTAAACCACTCTATTTGTGGTTTCAACGCCTTCTTTTCCATAGAAGTGTATCTGAGGTTCTACAACCATCCTTTTATCACAACAAGACCTAGTCTGGATAATCAAGCAACCACTAACTCGATCACCAGATCTTGTTACATATGAGTGTTAGCCAAGCATATCTTCTTTTTCAATTTAGGGCTAGCTTAATAGCCTCTCCTAGCATGTCCACTAGTTAAACTAGACAATTGTATCTCAACCAGAGCATCCATTACCACATCACATCCTTAAGTGTTAGGTAATGTAGAATACATACACCTTCGTGTATTCCACTTATTATCTCACCTCAAACTCTAATTCTATCTTCATCAAGAGAACTCTCAACTCATTCTCCTGGTTTTCGAACTCAACCTGGTATAACTCATAGCTCATGATAAAAACATCCTCATAAGATGACTACCTTATTTCTCTTTAGTGTTTGTAAACCATTCATGTATCGTTCACTCCACAAGGGTATGTTATCGTCTTTGTCCTCATCCCTCATAACAATGTTCCAACTCACATCATCTTTATCCTTGGTGTATGCATGCGTATTGTCCTATCTCTCACTCCTATAACAAGAGGAAATAAGCATTTCACTGTAGTCTAAATACGAAGTTCTTCCTGTTCCAAGAGTAGAGATGGTACATTCCACCTTGCTCATACACCTTCAAATCTAAGTTGAAACGTGCAGCATATATCTCTACATCCCGATCATCTTGATATCAAGGTTACTTCCATGGAAAAATGATCCCGAACCTACTTGGGTCACCACACAATCCTTGGTCATCTCCTCTAGGTCTGTAGGGTGCTGGCACTTTTGGGGTCTTCCCCCTTCCCTTATGCATCTAGAGACTGCCCTCCTCATCTGCCCCTTGGGTCTCATGAGTTCATGAAGGTGATCAATCTCCTAACCCATGGCCCTCAGACAATGATAGATGTTACCTGCCGACCCTATGGTCATGTGCAACTAGGGAAGTAGGCAACTCCTACTCCCATCGGTATTATCCCTACCTGACCCTAAGATAGACATTAGGATTCTAACATAGTACATGTCCAACTTAGAACCTTACCCAAGCCTTCATCATCTCTCTCTGCATTCATTGGTTGACTTTCATCCTTTCATAGGGGTCATGGTGACCTGCCTACCTTGGTCAGGTCCCATACTGCTTAACCCCATGGTAACACATCCACATGCACTTAGAGATGGTTATCTATGGGTCTACAGATTCATTCTCATACTATGTACTTTCTACTTAGCTTCTCAAGATCCTATGAGACCTCTTTAGGTTTCCTCAAACCTACAAAAATTGGTATACACCCTACCAAAGGGTCCCTCTCCCAGGATGGGAGGAAGCTACATCTTAACAACAAAGGTCACAAACATCCTTATTTTTAGGGTTTACATGAACATGATCATGCTTAGCCCTAGAAAGCTACTAAGGCACGAGAAGACCACCTACTAAACCATGCTTGGTCATACTTGTTCTCATTCCTCCACATTGGACCAAGAACAAACCTTCCCATGTCACCAACTTAGATGTGAGGGGTTCAACAAACATACTTTTAATCTTAAGGGGTTTTCCTTTCCTCAAAACATGAGGAATGTCATGCTCGAATCTATAGAAACTCAAATCTCATCATGAGCAATTGGGCACCCCACTTCCCCTCTTAGGCCAAGGAACCCTAGTTTCACTTAGATGTCCAACTGCCTGCTCAACCTTTAACCACAAACCAAGCATGTCCAAGGTATACCATGCGCTTCCCATGATCCTCTTATTTTAACAACACTTCAGAGTGGAGTCCTCCTAAAGGACAACCAACAAGGTACAAGGTCTCACAACTTGCTACTAAACCTCTTCATAGTCTTAAGGGACTCTTCTGCTTAACTCCGAAGGTAAACACCTATACCATAGCCACATAGGTACCAACAGCCTCATCCCCTCTTCAGGGTTTGGTTCCTCTAAAGGAAACTAAGATACCATTAGCCTCTAGGGATCATGCATGAGGCAAGCGCAACCATTCACATAGGTCGTATCATGCTCAACTCCCCATTGTTCCTCATATCTCGGAGTCTAAGCTTCCAACCTTCTTTCTTGGGTCCTGCTCTCTCTCTCTCGAGAGAGCTAATCCTACAACCAGCCTCACAAGCATACCCCTGCCTGGGTGAAGCCTATGTTCAACTTATGTTTTCTCAATATTATTCATAGTTCTTTATGGTTATCTTGTAAGCTATCCATCATACTCTCCTGGCCAGGGTTTCGACCTACTGCCCGCACTACTGACGTACTCTGGGTGAAAACTATGCTGCATAAGCCCATAGGGTTTGTATAGGACCTTCTCTAACCTCCTCAATGAAGGAACTATCTTTCTCTCTAACATGCACGACCCTTTCCTAGGGCTGGGCTGCCAAAGGTGCTAGGTCATCCAACCTCTCATGGCTCATACAGACATCCAAAAACATGTTCACCCACCTGGTCTATCATGACATCATGTCATCATACCATCTCTCTCTCTAACTACCACTTAGGGTTGGGGTTAGCATCATCCTCAAACGATGAGCCATGTCTCTACTTATGATGGAGGTCTCTACTTCCAAGACTAACTTTCTCTACTCATCCTCCTGACCATAAGGTCTAGCCTCAAGTCTGTCCTGAGGGCAATGACAACTCATGTCATATGACCTAAGCATGTATCTATTCTTTAGTTTATTCTTAATCTATTAATCTTATGTCCATGACATCTTATTTACATGCTTTTCATTAATTTGGTGGAGGATTCCTTAGACCTTATCAACCTTACCCATACCTCAAGAGGGTGAGGAAAAGAGAGAAAACCCTAATCCTTAAGGTCCTTAACATCATTTGAGTTGAGAATGGATGAACAAGATGAGAGAGTCCTAAAGGTATCTTATTTCGAGTCAAATCATGAGACTTTGGCTAGGCAGTCACACTAATCTGGGAGTCCTCGTATTCTGACTAGCGGTGTGGAGGAAAATCTTGCCAGCCCTCAAACGTGATCCTTTTCTAGACACCTATGTCTTTCAAAATATACTGTAATAACTTCCTTGGGTTTTATGAAGTTTATAAAATTTAATAATTATTAAAGATTAAATGAGGAACCTATGCTCTGATACCAAATGTAACGACCCCACCTCATGGTAACCCCAAATTAATGGAGACCCGAAGGTCAGATCCGTTATCTCAATTAATAGGATCAAAGGTTTGACAATTAATCAATAATAATTATGAAATTCTACCAACTAAACAGAGATCTGGTATAAAATAAAACTTTGCACACCTTTTAAAAACTTTGGAAATCTATTTCTATCAATAACTTGGATTTCTTCTAACTAATCCTCCTTATGCTTTATTTCTTATTTTCACAATGTGTCACTTTACTGTTTGTGCTTTTCAGGGTTGTACCTAAAACACTAACAAACAAAACGTCGGTCAACATATAAGAATATGCCGGTATGTGGGGACAACCAAAATTTTCCAGATATGGCTAACAATCTAATTATCACAATCAAGGTAATTAACAAGCCAATTTACGTTTTCAGTGTGTCATTCTCCACCGCTATTGCCATAACCCTAGAATACCCCCTCTAGGATTTCTCTTTTGCCATTGACTTAAGGCCACCTTCTCAATCCCGATCTTGGTTCTTGAGGTCACCTCTCATGGTCCCCATTAGTCGTGCAACATAGACCACCTTCTCATTCCTGAGCTTGGTATCTGGGGTCACCTCTCATGGTGCCCATTGGTCTTCCCTCCTAGGCTTGAACTTTTTGCATCATCCATCAGGGTGGCATGTAGGTGCAAGAATACACACTTATTTTACAACTGTGATAATCATAGTGACTTTATCATTTGCAAGTTTGAACATCCAAACTGATAAGATTCAATGTGATGAATCATTCGGGAAACACTTCGGGAAACTAATGCGATTAACCATAATTAACCACATACCTGTCAGGCTGACTTGAGTGCAGAAATAATCCAACTAAGTAAGAAATCCAGTAAACAAGCAAGCACACAAGATGATCTTGAAACATGCATCCATTTCTCCTATTATTGATCACGCCGTCAAGGTTTATTAAACCTAGCTCGCTTCCTAGGGTTTCTAGTCCACTTTTAGGGTTTCTATTGCAATTAGGGTTCCTCTTCATTAATACTATTTTAGACCCTAATTTTATGCAATTACTCACAAACCCTAATTATCTCATCTATTCTTCACGAAAGATATTAAGGTTACCTTTTAACAACATATAACCTTAATTCGGATAAAAGGCACAATTAAACATCAATTAAGTCCATTATACTCTTTTACATTAAAACTACCATTTTTATCCTTTTAATTCATGACAAGATCATTAGGCCTAATTATCATCTTTGGTTCCTTCTGGATTAACAACTCATAGTTCATTATGATCTAATTCACATATGAACTCTTTTTATCATTAATTCCACCTTTATCTATTAGAAAACCCTAATTACTATTTTATGGGTATTTATCCACAATTAGGAACTTCTATATTGAAAATAGCTTATAATCATCATATCTCAACTTTATTCATGAATTTGAATAATTAAAGCCATTAAGAGTCACAATTACCATCATTAGGGTTTCAAGGCCCATTAAAACATATTTATGCACATGAAACTCTAAAGTAAACCAATTACGTCCAAAGTTCATCCTTTTTGTTCTTAATGTACCTTTTTACAATTAACAGGTTAATATCAACTTTAATCATCCATTAAACCCTACTAAATACATTAATCATCTCAAAACATGGTTTCTTAATCATTAATTCATTAAAGTTGATAACTTCCATTACTTTTCGAATTTCAAGAGGAATTAGCTTCTAAAACTATTTTTAATGGATTCCCCTCGTTTTTCTGAGCAACTTTCATATTTTATGCACATTCATCCGAGCTACTAATATTTAAATACGATTTTTGTTAAATTAACTAACTTCGACCAAGGGCAAGCTGCCACGTCCTCCTTCTCCATGCAACATTGCTTGTTTGAGATTAGAACGGAAAGACATATTTGCCCCTCACTTAAGCAGTCCGTTCTTTATTATGTGGAGGGGTAGAATGGTCCAATTGGCTAAGGGTCATCTTCAAGTTCCGATCAGCAACAGCGGCCGTCGAGGGCGGCTCTTTGCAGGGTTGTGCCTCCCTCCCCAAGGTTCGAAGCTCACCGCCAACCACTGCCCTAGCTCCGCCCCACCTTGGCACACATAGATCACCCCCAGATTGTAGCCAAGATATCCAGGATTGGCTGGGAAGACCTACAACTTGCAACCTCCATGTGCAGTCGTGTTGCTTGTACGACGCGTTGTTTAGGGCATGGCGACACTGGGTAGACCTTGCTCTGACATCATGGCATATCCAACTTCCATCGCAACCCCACCTGGGCTCCTCGCTGCTCCAGGGTCATGTTGCTCCCCTCTACTAGGGTTTAGAATGAAAACGATGAAGAAGGAGATGGGGAAGAGAGAGAGACAGAGACATGGGATCTCTCCTGAACTCGAACCAAGGCTCTACCCTTTATATAGGGGTGGGTAACATAGCCCTAGGTTGGCTATTTACGAATTAATAAGGCCTTCTCCCAATAGGAGTCATATTCCTTCAAGGAGAAGTAATCTTCTCACTCCTATTTATCTTCTTAATATTCCTTATTTAATGGTTAATTAGAAATACAAAAATTATCTCTTTCATTACCTCTAGCCTTGTGTTTTAATCTATTGGCCATGAAAATCTATTTTCTTAAAGCAAATAACATCCATTTTTGATATTACCAAAACGTCATTAATGATGTATCACATTATCCTCTTATTTTGTTATTATTTTCCGTTTCTTTTTCTTTTTCCCCATTGGGGCTCCTTGGACCCCAAGAAACTCTAATATTTCGAAATCCTTCTTAGTGGATACTCATTATCCTTCTAGATGCATCTATGTCCATTTTTCTCATTTTCTTGTTTATTTCTTCTGAAAATATCTCTTTTTGAGGGTTTCTCTTTATTTCTCTTTTTATTTTCTTTATTGGGATCCCTTTTAACATTAGGAATCCTTTGGATACGAAAATCCACCAAGGATAACTCAATCATACCTCTTTCCACTTATTTTCCACATTTTATCATTGTTTTCAATTTTTTTCTTAATAAAGAAATATTTAATTGATCTTTTCCTTTCTTGTTGCATTATCTTTGCAACTTTGGATGCCTTGGAACCCAAGGATCCCAAGAGGCACGAAATCCACCTTTGGATTATATTCTTTTTCCTTCTAGAGGTTTCTACATCTTTCTTTTCTCCATTTTCTTATTTACTCATTTAATAATGGAGTTTCCTTTGCCTTTTCCTTGTTATTGGGCCCAATAGCCAATAAAGCCCACAAACCAACCAACAAGGCTATTGTAAACGAAATCCTTCTAATCAAAACAAATTATATCATTATTTGTCCAAAAATATTTAATAGGAGAAATTACATTTCTCACCAAAAGAACCCAAAAATTGGGGTTGTAAAAGATTCCATCACTAAAAACTTTATGGTTAAGCATGGTCAGCCCATAGTAATACTAAGATTGGTGACCAGTCTGAATGTTGATCTCGGCTTATGCGTGAGTAAGGAAAACGTGTGTAGTCAAAGTTAGTTGTGGACTGTGGGGTCAGTTGTCATTCTTGAAACTCTTCTAGATCCCTATGGAATGAGTCCAGGTGTTACAAATGATATCAAAGACAAAACCCTCTAGTAGGTGGGGCCCACATGGTCATAAGTCATGCTAGTATTGAGTCATGTGGTAGAAGTATGTGGGATAGGCCTACCATGGTGATGAAGCAACTCTTGTGTTGGTAGTTGTGATAGGGAGCTGGTTGTACATGTGCCATTTTGTGTCTGCACTAAAATGGGGAAATATTATGAGGTCGTGTAGTTGAGCCTTGATGAGTAAGTCAAGAAAATAAGTGGGAGAAATTGTAATGTCCCAAGATTTGAGGTCTTGGACATAATATGATCTTAAAGGAAATGAGCATACTGTCATATCACTAAGGTGCACCTCCTTTTCAGGGAGACCATCACTAAATGATTCTTTAGTTAAGTGTGGTCAGTCCAAAGTAGTATTAGGATCAATGAGAAGACCGAAAGATGATCATGGACTATGTGTGAGTGAGGAAAAAGCATGCAGTTAAGGCCAATGGTGGTCTCTAGGCACAATCATCATTCCTCAAACTCTACTTGAGTCTTAGGCAGTCGGTCTAGGCATTACTGGAAAATGTACTAAACCTAAGTACATGGGAATGGGTGTTTGAGATTTAAGAAGAACCATGGGATCCCATGATGATCATACCATTTAATTGTTCTTAGAGATTTCTTATTTTGCATCTTGTGGTTCCTACAAACATTTATAAGGTGCATAGGCATGACACACATAGAAAATATGATTGCTCCCAAAATTAGTATTCTTTTTCTTAATATGTTGATTTTATTTTTTGAGATGTTGTTTGGGTCTGGGGTGGATCTTTTTGGTTTCTTCTTGGGTTCCACATAATTGACAAATTTTATAAAATATTGGATTTTCTCTACTTCGATGTGAAGATATTCAATTTTTAGAGTTGAGACAAGACATGGTTGACTTTCCATGTTTATTATGAATAGATTTAGAATTAGAATTCCCTGATGGAGCTAGCTTTTTAGTTAAGGGATACAACTTATATCCTATCATGCATCTGAAATATACTACACACATACTTAGATATGAGGTTTTAATATTGAAGAACATGGGAGGAAACAAACTTCATATTGATCATTTTATAGTCTAGCTAATACATAAAATATTTTTTTTATATATTTATCTTGAATATTGAATGTATCATTTAAGGCTTACATGAGCATCAAAGCTATTAGGAACATGTTGAATATTTCATACAACTCATTAGATTATGTAAGAAAAAACCTACAGTGGCAAATATAATCAATTTATGTAGAAAACTTGGTAGGAGTCACAATTAAATATGAGTCACTACATCTATCTATAGGATGACCTAAGGAACCCTTTATCATGGCTAACTTATGACATAAACTAAAACTATGAATGTCAACAAAAACCTCATATTGAATTTCCATATATTAAAATATTAATATATAAACTTATACGGTATACATGATACACTATCTATGATACTCATAAAGTTTATATAAACTATACAAACCATGTATCAAACGAAATACATAATGCATTCTAAACAAGAAACTAGTATTGTAACTGAGAACCACACATTTTTCTTCATCTATTTAAAAACAATATGTTATATCCTCAATTTTGGTAAAATTGAATGATATAAATATAAAGCATGTTTTGATAAAATTGTTTTATTGGTAGAATAATAACATTGATCACCTTTGTATCTTGTGTGATTGTTGCACAAGATAAATAAATAAAGTAAATTGGTACATAAGTTAATAATAATTTCCTTTTGTCATGATAAATAAAATACTTGTCAAGTTGCCAAAAGAAATAGGATTTATGGTGGTTTTGGATATACAATGGAGAGAGATAAAAGAATAATCCAGGATCCATGATCAAATTAGCCAATAAAGTGTAATGTACTTATATGTTTTCCTTTATGGATTTGTGTACATCAATTAAGTAAATATTGATAATTTGAATAAAGAATACATAAAGGACATATGTGTGTCACCATATTGGGAACCCGTTGAATATGTTCCTTTTGGTTATTATACATGTCTTTTTCCATAAGAACTCTGCTATAGTCGTAAGCAAGGGAGATTAGTAAAGGAAGTTAAAAAGGAATATTGTGGATAAGACGTGGATCGTATATATGGTAATGAACAATAAAGATGGAAAGTAATTAAGGTCATAAGGTCGTTTACAAAGAGGAGTATTTTGTGACTATAAAATAGGAATAGAAATTCTTTCCATGACCCACATCATTTCTCCTTGTGTGGGTATATGAGAAAAGATAACTAGGTTTTCCCTTTAAGCCATGATGTCCCTCCATTTCCTTCCTTTTCATTTTAAAGGTAACATCTACGATCGATCAATGTAATGCCTATAAAAGTCACTAGTAGTCTCTGTACAAGTGATAGCGGTACACCCCATCCACCTTAGACCTGAATATAGAATCTGACGTTCTTCTGTCTGGCTCCTAGACCTCTGATCTGCTTCCACTAGATATGGTTTGTTCCATCCACCTCCTGCTCAGGTCGCGCCATGGCTGCCGCAGGCATACAAATGGCATCACTACCGGTGCTTGCACCCAAGGGTGTTGATGACAGACTAGTAGCTCTCAAGCTAGAATGGCTGGAAGGGTGAGGAAGGGAGAAGAGAAGTTGGGCCAGGTGTTATGGGACATCCTTGGTCACTAGTGGATTGGAAGGGAGCTTGGTGGCAATGGCATAGGTTCTCTGCGTCCGGGCATTGTGCAGCTACATGTGTGCATGAGTCAGATATGAGGGAGGACGACAAGGGCAATGGTGGTCCTTGCTATGAGGTAGCATAGTTCCTGTTTCCAAGACCTCCTGTCTGAGTCTACAACGGTGAGAGGAAGATTGCTGAGTCAGCTCTGTCTCAGGAGGAGCCCTCTAAGCTGACCGTGCCCAGCTCTCTTGGTATTAACATTGCGTTGGGAGAGAGTTCAAGCGGGATGCTAAGATCTCAATAGTGTTTCACCAAGCTCGACCACACTGGGCCATTGTCAAACCCCAGGCATCGCGGGTGCTATGCAGCAATCCCATGAGCGAAGGAGACAAATCTAACCCTACTTAGGTAGAAGAATCGGACCCTGAACCAGACGGTTTGGTCCTGAACCAGGCTCGGCCGAGCTGCTGATCCTATTGACTTATCCAGCAAGACAATGAGATGTAGGATAGAGAGCTAATGGATAATTTCCATGTCACCCCACTTTGAAGGTATAATAATATATTTTGCTTAATTCATAGTAAATGCTAGGACGGTCAAAAAATAGAGATACTATATATTAAATTGCTTAGAAATACAAAAGGAATCCAAAGAAAACTATAATCAGAGTCTAAATAGTCTTCATGTTCCAAATGTATATGCAATACATGTTTATATGTGTTTAATGTAAAAGAAAACCTAGAATTGCTTTAATATGATGCTTAATTGAGTAGATTAGGTTATGTTGAGCTAAAACTTGATCTTGTTATGTATACTGAAGAAATCCTTGATAATGATGAATAAATGAGGATTCTAGATTAATGATCTTATTCATGCAGATTTAGGGTTATAAGACCAATGTCGACATCTTTCTATGATTTAATGTTGATAATGTGATCTAGGTATCATGAACAGTCCAATATGCTTAAGATGTTGATTAGGGTTAAACCTAATACACATAACTAGGTTTGTAATCTTAGAAACCAAGATATGATGGAATTAGGGTTGTAACCCTAATCCCTAGTCCAAACATGAGATAGCCCTAAACCGTAGTTTAGGAGTGAACCTAGATCTGATTAATGTAATGTGAGTATATGGTGACACATATGTAGTATGTATATTTCAGATTGAATGGTTTGTTTCTTTGATGTTCAGATGCATTCTTAAAGTACATGTGATATATTCTGCATGGTTTCTATAATGGCATAAGGTACGTGGTTACGCTTATGAATACATGTATCGAATTTTGAGTTTTTTCGGGGTTTCTCAAGGAGACTGACGAATGATAAACCGCTTGCTTGTTTATTTATTTCTTTCAAATTATAAAGTTCATATAAGTATCATGAAAAGTAAATAACAATATTATGGACCCTAGGTTAGACTGGTCTTAAGGTAATGCACATGAGCCCCAAAGGGACAGTGATTACACCTGAGGAAGTAGACCAGATATGGGTTAGAATATGAAAACAAGTTTATGCTCTTATGTGCAAGATAAAGAAGTTTTCTTATATGTGTAAGTGTGATTATTGGATGAACCCACATACTAGTATAGAAATATATTGTCAATGTATTTTATTGTCGACATTTCAGGTATCAGGTATACTTGATTCGTGGACATGAGGTTACAGATAAAGATGTTGAAGACACTAAATTTATTCATGAAGTTTTAGATGTAATGGTATATTATCATACATGTACATGTTAACTCTTTCTAAAATTTATGTAACGACCTGGAGGAGCTTTTTATGCAAACATGTAACTATTTATTCATTGATAGAAATTGTTTACTATTTTGTATTATTTCTTGAATCTGATCCTAGAATTTATACATAATGATTCACGAATTTAAGGTCTTTTAGGCACTCAAAAGTGTGGTTCATTACACATTAGAAAATTAATACTATTTTATGAAAAATCTATTCTCAATCTCAATCGCTAAAAGTTGATATAATAAAAAAAACAAAACAAAAACAAAACAAAAAAAGTAAGAATGTTTGATCCTGGTGTGAATATGTAACATCCCAAATTTCATAAATACTTCAAAATTTTAATGTGGTTTTTCCTAATAAGAATGTTGAAGGACCTAATGAACCTAACCATGGCTAAGTATTTAATTGAGTTTATAAAATATCTAATATATGTCACATATTCCACCAATACAAACATGATGGCTTGAACGTAAAGGATCAATAATCATGTGTAAATGAATATAAACGCATACCTCCCATGGACAATAATGTGGTGAAATTTGGATAGGTGGAGACAGATAATGGGGCAATCATTTAAGTCAACATTAATTAGTAAACTTAATGAGTTAGTTTACATGCAAGTTAACACGATATAGTTATGATGGAAAGATAGAGAGGACACTAGTACCTTATATGACCAGTCTTGAAAATAATGTTGCAATACAATGATGTATATTAAGATAATGGAGTTAGCTAATTGTATTACAACTCATGAAAGAAATTCTCAAAAGTTAAATCTAAGTTCAAAAACGTATTCCTCGGGTCCTAATTTTCTTTGATTTCAAGTTTAAAAAAATAGGATTTTGTTTAATATCTTGATTGGTATAAAGAGGATAACACTTAATTATGCATTTCTAACATCAATTAGACTTTATTTTGTTTGTTTTTTTCATTTTCACGTGCTTGATTTCTTGAATTCCCTAATGTTAATGTGTCAAGCATCCCTATTTATATCCGCCTCCTTTAGCAATCGTTGGATGCAGATCCAAGAGGCATTGGGTCATCTTTAACCTCAAGTCCTCTTTCCTCTGGACTCCTATGAAAACCATGATCCTTTCTCCAGATATCATCTCTATCCACAATTTCTAGGACCTAGCTAGCACTCCCAACAAAATTAGGACTCTCTCCTGAGTATTTTATGCCCCACCTCAAACCCTAATTAGTACTCTTTCCAATACTTCCAATCTTGTCGTCAGCCTCCTTTGGTCCGCGAGCTGCAAATTGCATCGAAGAGTCCCCTGCCACCATGCAAGCATTGGGAAAGCTTGAGGGGAGAGTTTGAAACACCCATGTTGTCCCAATTTCATTGGTCCACCCCTGAACCATCTTGACCTACTCCATCTTTGAACTCTGGTGGCATTTCTCCCTGTCCTCACCACCTCAACCAAATTAGATGTGAAGGGAGCATCCTTGCACATCCTCATATCTTTCTGCTAGCCTAGAAGTATTCCATGAGACATTTTTTATCTTGATCAAAACAATATCATAGAGGTGTAGAGACAAATTTCAAAATATGGGCCTCAGTGATCTTCAAGCTTCACAAAAGATCCCAAACTATCCAACTAGCCCTAATTCAAGAGGAAGGGAGGTATTGATTGGATTCCTAATTTTTGAGTTTCTTTACAATATTTATAAATTCATGCTTTCTTGTTCCTCTTGAGCTCTAAAACTCTTTTCGTAGGTCCTTCTCAATGTGATGAATCTTCTAGTGAAACTTGTTTTCTATTTGAAATGATTATCATAAATTTTGTTTTCCAACTTCTAGTAGTGTTTCCCAGGCCACTTGTTCTCATTTATCCCTCAATCGCAAGGAGTGAGAAGTATCTCGTTAGGTTCATTTTTGGTGAGTGAAGCATAAAGGGGAGTTCTAAGGGGTTGTGATGCACCCCTATAGGATCTGCGATTGTACGTTCACTCCACAACAACCATGGAAAATGTTGTTGTGAGAATAACAAGCAAAGGGATTTTTTATGTTTTTTCCCATGTCATGTTATAAGTCCTTTTCTCAATGAAAGGATAATAGTTGAAATGATTTTAGTTGCATATTGGTCACACTTATTTAAGATGATTTTGTGACTGATTACCCTTTTTCATGCTTATGATTTAGAAATAAAACCATGGGCACACCTGTCTTTCTTCCAACCCTAGATCAAGGTTTTAGTAATGGATAATTAGGTTTATCTTTCCACTAGTTAGTTGATCTTTCTATGATCTTTAATAAATCCTACAAAGTAATATAGTGCTCATATGGGGTCAAGTTATATATGGTTTTCGTTTAATGTTTTGAGATCTAGATAATGGACTAGGTTATGAGTCATGGGTCTGATTTTGGTTTCTATGATTTAAAGAATTTATCCAATTAGGGTTTACAAGAGGTTAATGTATGGTTTACATTTTAATGACAAGAAAAATTAATGAACTGAGGTCAGGATTCTAGGAGATATTATCCCTACAAAAACTAGGTAAGTAATCCATGATCTAGGTTTCATTATATTTTTACATTCAATTGTGTTTGCATTATCATGATTAAAGTTTTTATTATGCATGCTACCATGTTAACACCTTAATGATTTAGTAAGTATTTTATAGGCACATCTTGTTAACATTGACTTGTACATATTATATGTTAAGATTAGATCACATAAGATTTTTTCCTCTTAATGTTTAAAATAATGCAACTATGGGTGAAAACCCTAAGTAAGTAAGATAAGATCAAATCAAAACAAGAATTCATAATTACGCCCTATCTCAAGAACATTTTTTACAAGGTTGGTGCCTCATGATCTACCTTAACATTACTAGTTCAAGTCCAAGCTTTCACACCTTGAGTGTGTTTAGTGATGTTTATGTTTATGGGTTTAAGCCCAAGCTTGTACACTTGATGTGTTTTTAGAACCCTACACATCATGCATGTGTTAGTGAGATCATATCAGATAAGGTTCATTGATTAGGTTCCATAATAAATATACTTAATGAAGTTAAGAATGCATCTAAAAGCCATCAATAATGTTTATGCATGCTCATATCAGTTTTTGGACCTTATGCTAAGTTTCTTTCATATTAATATTGGAATCGAACCACTTAAAAGAGTTTGTGAATGAACATCTATCTATTGATGTACATAGGTGGCTAGCCACATGGGGTATATCTAATGAGCTTGATGTACGTACGATTTTTTGACTTGGTGGGATTCCATCTATACAATCCAAGGAAGTTTGATTGACTATCAACTACTTAATGTATCAAATTTCCTTGTTCTTAATTTTGGGTAAAGAATGTATATATGAGAATCAACATAACTATATCTTGTGTAATGTTATTTCTATTATTGAAATGAATGATATATGTTCTTTGTGACTTTCTCTGAGTGTGATTTTGATGGTCCTTGCTTATGAGTTGTTATATATGGATCACACTTGGTGGATGCTACAAAATACATATTTGTAGACCACTTTTATAAATTCAAATATTTTTGGTTCTATGTGCAAGCTTTCTAAAAGCTTGCCATATAGAGTTGATGAACCCAAGTCAAGTTTCGTTGGCTCTATGAGCAAGCTTTCTAAAAGCTTTCCTTATAGAGTTGATGAACCCATTAATTGTGGCACAATATCCTGATTCTAAAAAGAAAGGATGTGATTTGTCCCTTGGCCCTTATGTGTCCTTTTACAAATACAACATTCAAATGTCGCTCTTTGTACAACTCAGAATTGTCAAACAAAAGAAGAAAGGTGATGTTGGGTGGTGTTTGAGTATGTTGTTTTACCAGAATTAATGAGAAAAAAGAAGTCAACAACAATTTTTATGTAGCAAAAAGAAAGTTAGTAGGAGAATGAACTATCTAACAAATATATAATTTTTTACTTTAGTTTTGATAATACAAGTGAATGTATCAAATAAATGTGAGTACGTCTATTTTTATATAAAGAAGATGAGAAAGAAGGACCTACGATTGAAGTTGCCATTGCCTCCCACTATAAATACTTGGGATTGAAATACTATAAATGATACAACTAATAAAACCTAGGAGTCACATTAAATGTCTCTGATAAATGTCAAAAATAAACACACATAGCTAGTTGAATTTAACATGTATAGATCAGATAAAAATTTCATCTGGTCAGACATAAATGTATTAGACTTAATTTAAAATATATTGTCAAGTAGATGTGTAATGTAGTGTGAATAGGTAGAAAACTAATTAAACATGTTGTAATATCATTTTTTTGTTTTTCACATACCCTACTAGTAACCATTTAGATACATGTTTTTAACATAGTTGCCCTATAAATATCCAATAGTCAAATGATGTTTCACGTGGATCAAGATAATAAATGACCTTTAAAGATTAATATGTAAATCAAGACAAAGAGATAAACAATTGTAATCAAGTAAATTGATGGTGTGCGGTGTTAGAATTTCAAAATGACATTTACCAAAAATAACATGAATCAAATTAAAAAAAAACTCTTTTTTAAAGAGAAAAGATCATGTACACATCATAGAAAAATGAACCAAGTGGGATTGTCCTTTATACTTGATAATCTTATTAGTCTGAATAACCCAATTAGTCTTAAACTCCCATACCCCTATAAGGCACCTGATACCTTTGGCCTTCCTATCACACTTCAATGTATGCTACTTGATTGAAAATAAAATGTTATGGGAATATGTATGGTGCAACGATATTTGAAATTTTATAATATTAGAGTAAATATACAATAGAAATGATGAGTTTGCAACTTCAACACCAATTTTACATAGTAAATAACAAGTAACCCACTATGTGGAACAACCATTTGAGTCAATGTCCAATCTATAGTATCCAAAACTTACTAGGTCTGAGTTGCAACCAATGTCAAAGTTAGCAAATTGTATATAGGGGGCATTGTTAATTGTAGTAGTGTTACAACCTTGATTTTGCATATATGACTGTAATTGCAATTGTTTCAAATGAAATGTACTTGGTTGTAAATTGCATGATTTATGATAAATATATGGATTTCTTTTACAGCTCTTCCTTGTACATGGTTTTTCATGGACCCTTTGGTAATAATAGGTCCAAAATAATAAAAGAGTAAGATAAGTGAAAAGGGAATAAGAATTGAATAAATAATAAAGAGAATTGAAATAAAGGATAAAGAAAAAGGCAAGGGAATATCCTCCAAGAGGGGATTTCGTGCCTTTAGGGTTCCTTGAGGTCCAAGGAGTCCAAGATACTAAAATAAGGGCATAAGAAAGAGGAAACACCAATTAATTTGGCTTTATTTAAAAGATAGATTGCTTATGAAGGAAACACCCTTTTCCTTTGCAATTCGGGTCTCCAATTTGGTACACAAGTAGATAATGTCGACCCAAAGCATCCTTTAAAATTTGGTGGAAAAGGGATAAAGGAATAATGAGTTGTAATTTTTAGAAGTTTCCTAAAGTAAATGAGTAATCTTTGAATCATATTAAATGTCACAAAGAAATTGGGATTATCTTGATTTTCAGTTTGAATGTGGACCGTTGATCGAAATCTGATTGTTGGGACTAAATCCCAGTCACAATGTCTATTCAGCAGGGGATGCGATTTTTTTCCCACATTTAGTTGAGATTGGAAGTTTGTGCATAGATGGGAATTGTTCCATTGAACTCAGGAGATCTTTCCGAGTCTGATCATTCTAGGTTTCCATAGGTTTCGTGGTGGAACCAGGGAAACCCCAATTCCCAGGGATCATGGATGGACCTTATATATGGGGGGGGTGATCTTTTGCACAACCACTCCCACAAATCATCCTCGCGAGATTAGAACGCTGAGGCAAACACTTTGGTATTGTTAATTTCAAACTCCACCTCGACTTGCCCCATCGTCGGAGAGCAACACATCCAGGGAGGGGTGTGTCATCGTTCTAGTAGAGGGAGGATAAAGACCAGGCAATTGAGGACACCAATAGGTTTGGGAGAGTCTGGCGAAGCTCTCGATCCAGTTGGTTTTCTCACAGACACACAGGAGCCCAAAGTCAACCGGTGGGGTTGACCATCTATTTGCGCACGAAGCAATCGGAGGTTGAAGACAACCCCCAGGAGAATTACCAGCTTGCCCTTCCTCTTCTGCAGTGTGGGTAAGGGCATATTTGCCTTTTCTTTCTTTCAATCATCAGTTAGGGCATGCAATCATGGGTTGTTGGATCCCGTGTTGTTCATTGGACCATTGATCAAGTGGCCTACGCTTTTCTAAAAATAATAGATAATCCAGAAAAGTGATTTTCCTTGCAAAATGTGTAGAAATTTCTAGCAAGTTCTGATGGATAAACTTAATATATGAAAATTGATTAGAAAAATATGAGAAACCTGATTAAAATAGATTTAGAACCTGATTAATTTCCTAATCACAAAAGTATATTAAGATAATGAAAAATTCATTAAAACTTAGGTTAGAAACCCTAATTGCGATTAAAGATGGAATCTATAATTATTAATGGGTTAATTTGATGTACTAATAACATGTTGATGATAATGAAAGATTTGAATCTGATCTAGATGAGAAATTTCATGTTTTAGGGTTTTAAACCAAGAATCCATGTTAATGCATTTAGAAACCAATGGTGTGGCACCCGAGCGGTTAAAAGTGATGTTGTATCACTGAGAGGTCACTAGTTCGAACCCCAGGAGACGAGATGAATGAATCGCCATTTAAAAAAAAAGAAAAAGAAACCCTAATTTATGGTAATAATGGGATTGATATGTTTAATTTGAAATATTTGGAAATATGCTGATAATTTTTCATCCTAAGCTTATTAGGAGAGATAGGACAAGATAATTAGGGATTATGAGTAGTTCTTCTTATTTAGGGTTTGTAGTGACAAAAGTGATAATGAAACCCTAATAGCAAGTGAAACCCTAAAAGAAAGTAGAAACTCTAGGAAGCAAGTTAGATTGAATAGACCTTCATAACAAGAGTAGTGAAAGAAATTGTATGGTTATTTCAGGATCCTTGTTGGGTGAATTGCTTGCTTGCCTGGATTTCATATTTTCTTGGAATATTCCTATCTTGATGTGGCTGAATAGGTATGTGGTTATGCTTATGGTTAAATCGCTTTAGTGTCTCGGAAATTTCCGAAGTTTTACCGATTGCTTGGAATAACTGCTTGATTGTCTTTTATTTCATGCAATTATAAAGTGACTATGACTATCACCATAATTATTTGTGCATAATTAGCTCAAATCATGGTCCTCCTCTGTAGCTTTGATGTTGATGAAATAGATGACCTGGTACGTGGTCTACCTGCGAGGTAGGATCATCAGGTTATCATAAGTTAGGGATTGGACTACCTTTGGGTAGGACCATGCGACTCCACAACCCTATGTATTGATCTACATGTAAGGTAGGATCATGGCAGTTAGTTGAGATCGACCAAATGAGAGGTAGTATCTATGTCCACTACAGGGATAGCAGAGAGGCTAGGGTATGTAAGGATTGAGTAGTCATGTTTAAAATGTAAAGTTTGCTTGTTAAACCATAATTGTTTGCAATATGTTGTTACAATTAAATGCAAGATTATCGTTACCCCCACATACTAGTATAATTCATTATATTGACCGTTGTTTTATTTGTCGGTGTTTTAGATTATCAAGAAAATGGATAATCCTTAAAAGTGACATTGATGAAATAAAGCTTAATAAATAATTGGAGGATTATAGATTGATATGTTCTTTCTTGGGTAAAGAATTCCATTTCCCATATTTTGCAAGGTATGAGAAGAAAAAAAATTATTCCATTTAAAGTTTAGTTGTTATAGAATTTATTAATTATTATGGATTATTTGCAAAACCACTGATCCTATTTCGGGATAACGCCTCTGACCTCTTGGTCTCCCTTAACTGGGGGTACTGGGAGGTGGGGTCATTTTATTTGGAATCAGAGCCGTGGTTTTCCATTTAATATTTCGTAATTATTAAATTTTACAAACTCTTTAGAGCCCCAGAGAGTTATTAGAGGATTTTCTGAGGATGGAGGTGTCTAGAAAAGGATCATTGTCTGGCGGCTGGAAATATTTTCCTCTGCCCTACTAGTCAGTCATGAGGACTCCCTAATGCAGTGTGACTTCCTGGCCGAAATTCAAAGAATTGACTCGAAGTAAGATACCTCTATGTTTTCTCATATATCTTCGTCCCTTCTTCACCTCTTATTTCTGGAGAAACTATAAGAGCTTAGGCTTTTCTCTCTCTCCACCACCTCCTATGTTTGGGAATACAAAGTGTTAAGGATTAAGGAATCCTCCATAAAATTAATAAAAGATACGTAAACAAGATGTCATCGGCATAAGTATAAGTAGTTTAAACGTAAACTAAAAGTTTGATTGTTTGCTTATGTAGATGGCTCATGCTATCCCCGAATCCACCGAGAACCCTGCTGAGGGTTGGCCTCCCATCAAGAGGAGGGGACCTTCTAAGAAGAGGAAGAGGAACCGTGGTGATGAGTCCTCAAAGAAGAGAAAAAGGCCCGAGGGAGCCTCAGAAGAAGGCTTAGACCCTAATCCGGTTCCCTTCGATAGCCCAGAGATGGACCAAGAAGAAGAACACATGTCTGAAGACGAGGCCAAGTTTGAGGAGCACTCAACTGGTGGTCCAAGACCTGCAATGGTAGTCCACACACTTGATGCCATGTGGAAGGAGCAGCAGAAGAGTCTGACTAAGTCCATTAGTGCCATGGCCCTCAGGGATATAGCCAGAGACGAGAATGGTGAACCACTTTCCGTCCGTCCTCGACTCAGAGTCACCATTCTGGACTTCGTGAAGCTGAACATTGAGAAATTTTGGGGAGAAGATAAGACTGAAGTGGTTGACAAAGCATATGCTTGGTTGATAGCAATTGAGAATGGGTTCTGCATGATGGAGGTGCAGCCAAACAAGAAGGTCCCTTTTGCTGCACAACTCTTAGAAGGAGCAGCCAAGATTTGGTGGGAGAACCACATCATGGGTCGAGATTTGAGTCTAGACCCAATGGCATGGACCGACTTCAGGACTATCTTCACCTCCAGATTCATTCCCATCTCAGCTAAGAAGGAGAAGGAAAGAGAGTTCACCAACCTGATCTAAGGTAACTTGTCAGTCGCATACTTTGGCAGCAAGTTTCACATTCTAGAGCATTTCAGTCACATAATGGATGAAGAAAGATGAGTGGATCATTTCGTAGAGCATCTTCATCCTGCCATTAAGCCTCATGTGATGGCAAGTAAAGCAAAAACCTTCACCGAAGCCTACAACACCGCCCTAGACATGGAGAGGATAGTGACGCCTTCTCAGAATCCACCCAAAGGATATTTGGGTTTCACTGAAGGTACCCAAGGTCAGACGATTGATCACAAGAAAGGACAAGGGTGCAACCATACCAAGGGAAAGCATGGTGGAAAAGGAAAACTTCGTCATGAGAACAACTGACTTAGGTGTCGCACCTGTAGAAAATGGCATTCATGTGAGTGTCGATAAAAGAAGAGGACATGCTACTATTGTCAAAAAGAGGGACATCTTCAAGCGAACTGTCCTCTGCTAGACCTAAGAGGATTAGGTCCAATAGCAACCCCACCTGAAGTAGCCCAACCTATAGCTACAGCCCCTCCTGCTGGAGAAAGAAGACAAGCTTGAGTCTTTGCTATTGACAATGAGGAGGCTCAAGCTAATGCTAATCGATTGATAGAGGGTAATAACCCCTAGAGTTTTCTTCTGTGTTTTAGGATTAGCATGTAATGGTCTAATGTATGGCGAAAAACAATGTAGGCATGCTTGAAATCATGGGACACAATGTAAAAGCTTTATTTGACTCTAGATCTACTAATACTTACATTTTAAGAAATCTCACAACTATGCTTTGTTTGGATATCAGGGATTTAGGGTATATCTTGGATGTCACAACCCCAAGTGTTTGAATATTTACATCCCTTTTGAAAACTACTGTGATACATGTTAAATATCTAGATTAGGAATT
Source organism: Alisma plantago-aquatica (assembly GCA_963693085.1). Classification (NCBI taxonomy): domain Eukaryota; kingdom Viridiplantae; phylum Streptophyta; class Magnoliopsida; order Alismatales; family Alismataceae; genus Alisma; species Alisma plantago-aquatica. Next base: position 226,833,602 of record OY856414.1, on the reverse strand, counting down.
CCCTACATATTTTAACCTCCTTGACATGAATGACTTTGATGTGATCATTGGTATGGATTGGCTTTATACCTACAGGGCCAATATTGATTGTAGGGGAAAGAAGGTAATTATAAAGAAACTAGGTCACCCGACATTCATCATTAGGGGTAGGAAGGATGCTACCACCAGCCTGTATTTGTCAGCTTTGAAGGTAGAGAAGATGATAACCAAAGGTTGTCAAGCTTTCTTAGCATTCATTACTGAGTCGGAGCCCAAGGTGCAACCCTTAGAGGAAATAGAGGTAGTCAGGGACTATGCAGATGTTTTCCCAGATGATTTGCATGGAATCCCTCCTGAGAGAGAGGTAGACTTTTCGATAGAGCTAACTCCCATGACAAACCCTATTTCATGAGCACCTTATAGGATGGCCCTTGCTGAGTTGTTCGAGTTGAAGAAACAACTACAGGAACTGCTAGACAAGGGTTTTATCTGCCCTAGCACATCACCATGGGGAGCACCAGTTCTCTTCATGAAGAAGAAGAACAGTTTGCTCAGAATGTGCATAGACTACCAGATGATCAACCAGGCTACCATTAAGAACAAATACCCTTTACCCCAGATGGATGACATGTTTGACCAGTTGAAGTCAGCTCAAGTTTTTTCAAAGATCAACTTGAGATTGGGGTATCACCAGTTAAGAGTCAAGAGTGAGGTCATCTCGAAAACCTCTTTTAGAACCCACTATGGACACTATGAGTTTGTGGTTATGCCTTTTGGGTTGTCCAATGCCCCAAGTGTGTTCATGAACCTCATGAACAGTGTGTTCCAACCCTTCCTTGACTTGTTTGTTATATCATTTATTGATGACATCTTGGTTTATTCCAATGACCTAGAACAACACCGAGAACACCTAAGTAGAGTCCTTGATATCTTAAGGAAGCAGAAGTTTTATGGTAAATTCACAAAGTGCGAGTTTTGGATAGACCATGTCATGTTCCTTGGACACATCATATCCAGAGGAACCATTTCGGTGGATCCAGCTAAAGTGTCAACCGTTCAAGATTGGCCAGCATCAAAGAATCCTTCCGAGATCCGTAGCTTTCTAGGATTGGTTGGATACTATAGACACTTCATAAAGGATTTACAAAATACTGCTTTGCCTCTTACCAAGCTCACTTAAAAAGATGAGAAGTTTGTGTGGTCATACCTATGTGAAGCACGTTTCTAAGAGATGAAGGAGAAGTTGACTACAGCCCCAATATTGACTCTACCGTCTGGTAATAAAGGTTTTATGATCCTTCAGATGTGTTCTAGAACAAGGTAGACATGGTGTTGCCTATGCCTCCAGACAACTCAAACCTAATGAAGTTAATTATCTGACACATGATTTAGAGTTGGCTGCAATTATACATGCCCTAAAGATTTGGCGACATTATTTGTATGGAACCACCTTCGAGATCTTCACTGACCATAAGAGCCTGAAGTATATCCTAACTCAAAAGGACATAAATCTGAGACAGAGGTGATTGATGGAATACATGAAGGACTATGATTTCACCATTGCCTATCACCCTGGAAAGCAAATGTTGTAGCTAGTGCTCTTAGCCAAAAACAGTTCAGGTGTGCAGCTGTCTTGTCTAGCCAATGGAGGAAGCTAGAAGATCTTGTGGAGTGAACTCCACAATTGTTATAAGACTGAGTCCATTTGGCTAATATACATATTAAACAAGACATGTTGACTGAGTTGGTAGCTTCCCAGATAGCCAGTCCAGAGCTTGACAAGATGAAAGGTTTGCTGGAGAAACCTCAAAACCATCTCTCTGTAGGAGTGGATGGCGGGATCCGATACAAGAGTCATATTTAGGTTCCTAAAAGCTCTCTTTTGAAGGATCATATCTTGCAAGAAGATCATGGTTCAAGGTACACAATACACCCTGGCACTAACAAAATGTTTAAGGATCTGCAGAGGTACTTTTGGTGGCCCGGAATGAAAAGAGATATAGCAGCATATGTGGCAAGTTGTCTCACTTGCCAGATTGTGAAGGCTGAACACCAGCGACCTGGTGGATTGCTACAGTCAATTGAAATTCCTAAATGGAAATGGGAACAAATCACCATGGACTTTGTGGTGGGTCTTCCCAAGACCAAGAGAGGTCATGACGCAATATGGGTTGTGGTGGATCACCTTACCAAGTTGGCACATTTCCTCTCCCTAAAGACCACTGCCAAGGTGACAGACTTAGCTGAACTGTACATCTGAGAAATTGTATGAATACATGGTGTTTCGAGTTCGATCATTTTTGATAGTGATCTGAAGTTCACTTCCAAGCTATGGAAGTAGGTACAAGAGGAACTTGGCACTAGACTAAAGTTCAGTACAACATATCACCCCAAGGCTGATGGACAGTCAGAGAGGAAAATCCAGACTTTAGAGGATTTTTTGAGATCTTGTGTGACGATTGGGGTGGTTCATGGGATCAGTTCTTGCCCCTCGCTGAGTTTTCTTATAATAATAGCTACCAAGCTAGTATCGAGATGCCACCATATAAAGCTCTCTATGGGAGGTTGTGTCAGTCACCACTTCACTGGGATGATGTTGGTGAGAGGACCTTGTTGAGGTCAGATGAGCTCCAGGTGTATGTAGATAAAATCTCTTTGATTAAGAAAAAGATGAAGAGAGCCCATGATCGACAGAAGTTGTATGCAGATGTGAAGCGGACTGACTTGCAATTCACCATGAGAGAGCATGTGTTTTTGAAAATCTGACCCTTCTGAGCTATAGCTAAGAATAAAGGAAAGATAAGTCCCCAATATGTGGGTCCGTTTGAGGTTTTGGAATGGATTGGTATAGCTGCTTATTATTTGGCCTTACCTCCTCACTATAGTATGATGCATGATGTTTTCCATGTGTCTAATATGTGGTGCTATGTGAAGGACCCGAGCCATGTGCTGAGCATTGAACCTATTGAGCTCCAAGGGAGACTGACATATCCTGAGTCACCTGTGAGAGTATTGGATACCAAGATGAAAGAACTCAGAAATAAAGAAATAGAGATGGTAAAGGTTCTTTGGAAGCACCATGGAGAGGATGAAGCAACATGGGAGATGAAGACAGACATGGAAAAGGCGTACCCTGATTTGTTTGTTTGGTTGGCTGAATTTTGGGGAAAAAATTCTTATAAGGAGGGGAGAATGTTAAAACCTTGATTTTGCTTAAATGACTATAATTGCAATTATTTCAAATGAAATGTACTTGGTTGTAAATTTCATGATTTATGATAAATATATGTATCTCTTTTACAACTCTTCCTTGTGCATGGTTTTTCGTGGACCCTTTGGTAATAATAGGTCCAAAATAATAAAAGAGGAAGATAAGTTAAAAGGGAATAAGAATTGAATAAATAATAAAGAGAATTGAAATAAACGATAAAGAAAAAGGAAAGGGAATATCCTCCAACAGGGGATTTCGTTCCTTTAGGGTTCCTTGATGTCCCAGGAGTCCAAGATACTAAAATAATGGCATAAGTAAGAGGAAATACCAATTAATTTGGCTTTATTTAGAAGATAGCTTTCTCATGAAGGAAACACCCTTTTCCATTGGAATTTGGGTCTCCAATTTGGTACACAAGTAGATAATGTCGACCCAAAGGTTCCTTTAAAATTTGGTGGAAAAAGGATAAAGGAATAATGAGTTGTGATTTTTAGAAGTTTCCTAAAGTAAATGAGTAATCTTTGAATCATATTAAATGTCACAATGAAATTGGGATTATCTAGATTTTCGGATTGAATGTGGACCATTGATCGAAAATCTGATGGTTGGGACTAAGTCCCTGTTGCAATGGCTATGGAGCAGGGGATGCAATTTTTTTTCCCACTTTTGGTTGAGATTGGAAGTTTGTGCATAAATGGGAACTATTCCTTTGAACTTGGGAAATCTTTCTGAGTCTGATCATCCCATGTTTCCATAGGTTTCATGGTGGAACCAGGGAAACCCCAATTCCCAAGGATCATGGACGGACCCTAAATATAGGGGGGGTGATCCGTTGTACTAGCACTCCCACAAATCATCCTCGCAAGATTGGAACGTTGACGCCAACACTTTGGTGCTATCAATTTGAAAATCCACCTTGACCTGCCCCATTGTCGGAGAGCAACATAGCTAGGGAGGGACGCATCATCGGTCTAGTAGAGGGAGGATAAAGACGATGCAATTAAGGACACCAATAGGTTCGTAAGAGTCTGGCGAAGCTCTCAGTCCAGTTGGTTTGCTCGCAGATGCACATGAGACTGAAATCAAATGGTGGGGTTGACCATCGTCTCATGCACAGAGCAATCGGAGGTTGAAGATGACCCCCAGCAGAATTACTAGCTTGCCCTTCCTCTTCTGTAGTGCGGGTAAGGGAAAATCTGCCTTTTGTTTCTTTTGATCACGTGTTAGGGCACGCGATCATGGGCCATTGGATCCCGTGTGGTCCAGTGGACCATGGATCAAGCGTCCTACATTTTTCTAAAAATAACAGATAATCCAAAAACTACTTTTCCTTGCATAATTCGTAGAAATTTCTAGGAATCTCTGATGGATAAACTTAATGTATGAAAATTGATCAAAAAAATATGAGAAACCTGATAAAAATAGTTTTAGAACCTAATTTTGTTCCTAATTGCAAAAGTATATTAAGATAATGAAAAGTGCATTAAAACATAGGTTAGAAACCCTAATTGCGATTAAAGATGGAATCTATAATGGTTAATGGGTTAATTTGATGTACTAATAACATGTTGATGATAATGAAAAATCCAAATCTGATCTAGATGAGAAATTGTATGTTTTAGGGTTTTAAACTAAGAATCCATGTTAATGCATGTAGAAACCCTAATTTAGGGTAAATGATGGGATTGATATGTTTAATTCAAAATATTTGGAAATATGCTGATAATTGTTGATCCTAAGCATATTAGGAGAGACAGGACAAGATAATTAGGGTTTATGAGTAGTTTTTGTTATTTAGGGTTTGTAGTGACAAAAGTGATAATGAAACCCTAATAGCAAGTGAAACCCAAAAAGAAAGTAGAAACCATACGAAGCAAGTTAGATTCAATAGACCTTGATAACATGAGTAGTGAAAGAAATTGTATGGTTATTTAAGGATCCTTGTTGGGTGAATTGCTTGCTTGCCTAGATTTCATATTTTCTTGGAATATTCCTATCTTGATTCTGCTAAACATGTATGTGGTTAAGCTTATGGTTAAGTTTCTTTAGTTTCTTGGGAATTTCTGAAGTTTTACCGATTGCTTGGAATAACTGCTTGATTGTCTTTTATTTCATGCAATTATAAAGTGACTATGACTATCACCATAGTTATATGTACATAACTAGCTCAGATCCTGGTCCTCCTTTGTAGCTTTGATGTTGATGAAATAGATGACCTAGTACACGGTCTACCTGTGAGGTAGGATCATCAGGTTATCACGAGCCAATGATTGGACTACCTTTGGGTAGGGCCATGTGACTCCCAACCCTATGTATTGATCTACATGTAAGGTAGGATCATGGGGGTTAGTTGAGATCTACCATATGAGAGGTAGTAGCTATGTCCACTGTAGGGACAACACAGAGGCTAGGGTATGTAAGGATTGAGTAGTCATCTTTAAAATGTAAAGTTTGCTTGTTAAACCATAATTGTTTGCAATATGTTGTTACAATTAAATGCAAGATTATTGTTTCCCCCACATACTAGTATAATTCGTTATATTGACCGTCATTTTATTTGTCGATATTTTAGGTTATCAAGAAAATGGATAATCCTTAAAAGTGACATTGATGAAATAAAGCTTAATAAAGAATTACAGTATTATAGATAGATATGTTCTTTCTTGGGTAAAGAATTCCATTTCCCATATTTTGCAAGGTATGAGAAGAAAAAAAATTATTCCATAAAAAGTTTAGTTGTTGTAGAATTTATGAATTATTGTTGATTATTTGCAAAACCACTGATCCTATTTTGGTATAACACCTATGACCTATTGGTCTCCCTTAACTGGGGGTTACCGAGAGGCGGGGTCGTTACAAGTAGCGTATGTACCATCTCCACGGTCAGAATTAATGGACAATGTTTCATACATTTGCCAATTTTTATATAAAGTTCATAAAGGTTTTTGGACCAAGCATGCCCACCATACCTAGCTGTAGAAGTGATATAGGTTACATCTGAATGTCTTAGAAACTTGTTGTAATTTTTACTCACTCCAAACACGTGGTTCATGTTGTTGTACTCGTATTTTTACCAGATATATGTTCTTATAATCTTATGAATCCATCCAGACTTTCCACTGACTTGTTTCACACAAGAGACATAGAATGGTAGTGTGACCTTGATCCTCATCCAAGCCTTTTATTCTAGTAAGTGACTATAGTTTTAAAATTAATAATTGCATTGCTACTAATATAGGATTTCATGCTTCATTCTTGTTATTCTAAATTATTTTGTAATGGTTTGTACTATCACATTTAGTTCTACAAGTACCATTACAACTAGTAGTTACCTTAATGTGCCATCATGAGTAAGATAAGATGAATTAATAGCCTCAATAATTCCCTAAAAAATTCTTCAAACTATTATGCCTTGAAGACTCACAGTCCTAATCCTATTCATACATGGTGTTCTAGTTCTAGTTTGGGTCTTACCTTGGTTTGAGTCCAACTCATGCTCCGACTTGGATTTGAATTATTATTCCAATTTGGGGTTGGAGATTCTCTCTCTACATATCACTTGAGTTCCTATTGTGCTCTAGACTCCTATTAGGATTTTGTATTCCTAGTCTAATCCCAATGGCATGGAGCTTATAAATGGGGCTTTAGGGTAATGAGCTCTCTAGTGTTTAAAAGTACCAATACATTGAATAATACCAAAGAGTTGTTTCATTTCATTGTGTATAACCTCTTTCTATGTCGACTTAATAAATTGGTATCATAGCTCGGTGATCAAGAATAATGACATGAAAATACGACCGAGAAGTTTGACTACACAATCCACATCAGGTCATGGCAGGTCAAGAAGCAAGGTCTACTTGTATAATATGACACTGTTAAAGCATTGCTTGGAGTGGAGAATATGTCAGCTTCCTTGACTATAGAGAAAAATTAAGAGATGGATGAGAAAGCCCTAGCTTCCATCCAATTGCTAATTTCATAGACAATTTGTGGTGAAGTTGATAAAGAGGCTAACATAATTAATTTGTGGGGAAACTTGAATCTCTCCACATGAAAAATACTCTCGAAACAAAATTTCATTATAATCAAGGTCTATATCTAGTGTGCAGGGTTGAAGATACATATATTTGTGATCATATTGATGAATTAAACTCATTCATTATGGATTTAAAGTATTGACTTCAAAGCATAAGATGAAGATAAAACATATATCCCCGTCTTACAAACAATTCCACGATACTATCTTCTATTGCAAAGACTATATCAAGATAGAGTAAGTAGTGTTTTCTCTCATGTATAAATCTTTGATGGATAAGGAATATATTATTTCTTCTAGTAGAAGCCAAGAAGAGGTTCTCACTATAAGGAGTCAACCAAAAGAAAAAGACATGAACAAAGAATACACTAAATCTATGTACATGCCTAATAAGAAGAAGTCATGCAAAACTACAAAAAAGGGAAATGCAATCAAAAAAATCTACATGTTGCACAACATGAAAAACTACAAAAATAAAAGTGCATCAAGAATGACCTAGTGATCCCAATGTCACACAAGAAGATGATGAATTTGTTCTAAAGGCATCCTATATTTTAAGATACCAGAAGTCATGGATTACTGAATTTGATTGTTCCTTTCATATGTGTCATAGAAGAGATTGGTTCTCCGCATATAGTGTAGTTGAAGGAGGAGTTGTTATTATGGTAGGTAATTCTACCTATGAGACAATTAGAATTGAAACTGTCTGCATCAAGATGTTTGATTGTGTTATTGAACCATCTACATTGTCCATCGTCTTAATGGTCTTGTCAAAAATCTCATCTCATTCGGCAAACTTAAAGAAAACAATTTTTTGCATGCTACAACAGATAAAATCATTACCATTTTCAAAGATAAAACTATTATTATCAAGGGTTATACATAATAGAATATATACTCACTCATTGATGAAGTTGTCACAGGGAGAACTAATATTTCTTATTCTTCTTTCATTTTTGATTTGGATACCACCAAGATCTAGAATATGAGACTTGGACATATGAGCGAGAAAGGTCTTATTACTCTAAGTAAGAGAGGACTTTTACATGACTGTACAACTCAGAACTTAGATTTACGTGAAAATAGTATAATGGGAAATAAAAGAAAGTTAACTTCTCTATAAAAGTACATACCAAAAAGGACACTATTAACTACATTCTTTCTCATATTCGGGGTCCCTCTCAAGTTCCATCAAAGCGACGATGATAGATACATGATCACTTTAATTGAAGACTTTTCAAGAAAAGTTTGGGTATTCTTTTTGAAGAAGAAGTCTAAAGCTTTTGAGTATTTCAAAAATGGAAGACTTTAAGACTTTGGTTGAAAACAAAAATAGAAAGTTTTTCAAGACAGTAGTGACTAATAATTGTTTAGACTTATGCTTATCTAAGTTAACAAATATTTGTCAATCTGAAGGCATTACCAGAGACCGCACTATTAAATATATACCACAATATAATGGTGTTGAAGAGCCTATAAATAGAACACTCTTGAAGTGAGTGAGATGCATGTTGATTCATGTTGAATTTGGGAGAAAATTCTAGGCTAAACTTTTTCCACAGTTGCCTACATGTTTATCGTTTTCCATCTCCTTTGTTGGGTTATAAAATCCCTGAAGAGGTTTGGTCTGCTCATCCTATGAACTACTCTACTCTCCATATTTTTAGTTGTCTTGCTTATGTCTACTTTAAATATAGCAACCTTATCCCTAGAGTTAAGAAATACATTTTTTTTAAGTTATGCTAAAAAAAGTATAGATTCTGGTGTTTAGATCTTGAGTCTATGAATTTTTTGATTGAAAGGACCATTACCTTTGATATGTCTGGTATGTTCTTGATGCCTAGCCATAGATTGAGAAACTTACGATCGTACATTGTCGATCTACTGGTTGCCACCACATGTGCCTTATTATAATATCCAAGCCCTGTAAACTTTTCCGTCATTTCCTCGATCACTTGGGCATTTTTCCAATTAGCAGTCCAAGTTAATTTATTTTGAGTTTGCAATCTATGACCGAAACAGTCTATTACATGAGTTGTGAGATTATGCAAAAATTTTGATTCTTTTCACTCTAGAACAGTATCTATACTATATAAGAAGCCCCGTTGGGGATTTCTCGTGCAATTGTTTCCATAGCTTTATCAAATTAAACATAGGTCCTTTTTACTTAGTTACAGACTATGTACGGTTGTCATTGCAATGTTTTCCAAAATAGTATTGAATTACGAATAACTCCTTTATGTGCATTCACAACACTCAAGAAAGGCATTTGTAGTATCTTTCGCAAAATTTCTAGGAATTTTCTAAAGAAGATCACTGATACTCAGTGTCTCCAGGACATCAACCTTGCAAAGTTCTAGGGTTCTGTGAATGGCTCTAGTTAGCGTTGGTACATGATTCAAACAAAACCTTAGGCAAGCTCTCCATAATTGGGTACAGACAACCACGAGGAGCCCGAAATGTTGCTTCTAGAGCCTACAAATTTTCTATATGATTCGACCTTTTTCCAGTTGATGTGTGAATTTTCTTTACCTTTTTCTTTTCATCTTTGATGAATTCCCATATTATTTCGGCATGGTACTTCACAGAAGAGTTGAGGGTCGTGTTGTTGCAGCGACACGGGAAAGAAGACGGTATCAAGTTGGCCACGAACCCAACACCTAATCCCCTTCATTCATTCTTCACCTTCTCTTTGCCTTCATAGTTGTCTTTGCTAGCCGAGGCCCTCACTTTTGTTTTGGTATAAATTTGACCTCTCTCCCTTCTCCTTTTTCACCTTGCAAGCCTGGCCCTTTTCTTCAAGGGCCGGCACGCCTTGTCTGCCTACCAACCAGCCGCTGTCCATGAATGCCTTGGTGGCGATCCATTCCTACTCATACCCATCACCCTGTCTTCAGAACTGTGGCCAACAAGGTCTGCAGACTGTCACTTTTTCTACTGTCTGGCTAAATTTGCCCTCCCTTTCCCATTTTGTGCTGCTTCTGGTTGTGTTTATCTCTATAGGGCGTCACTATTTTGCCCTTTTCCATTGATATTCCTCTCCTATTCCTACTTTCTCCTTAAGTGAGACTGAGGTACTTGCTACATCAAGAATATTTGATGACAATGTGAACGAATTTGCTAAGGTAACACAATATAGCTTTAACATTTTCTTGAATGTGTTCAGGCTTAGGATTACACTTAGGCTTACGCTCAGGGTACCATCATTTGGGAGAGAGGAAGAGAACTCAACAGGAGATCTAATACTAATAGGGAATAAGTGTCCAAAAGTTGTTGTTTCTGGCAAACCAAAACACTTGTGACTGGGTTCCCAATCCTATCCTACCACTACTGGTCTAAGTAAAGCTCTCCTACAACCTTACCTCCATACTATAATGCACCTCCCCCTCCATTCAAAGAAAGGAGCCGTTGTTGTTCTCAACTTCTCATACCTATTTAGCGCCATTCACCAACAATTTGTATCCTTTCCTCATTTAATTTAGTGTGTCAAACAAGATCAAAAATCTCCAAAACATTTCAAAAACTCGATATTGTCATTTTTGTCTATCACTTAAGGAGTATAGTTTCCATATTTTACTGTTTCTCCATTCATTTGTAGAACCTAAAGTAGAAATATAAACTTGACTTCTAATAGTGTGCTTATTGCTTGTCATGCACTTCGAGAAGATTTTGAAGTAAATGAGAATGCCCCAACTGATGTTGACTGAAGATTTGCAACTGAAAAACTTCATGAGGTATGTTGTGCGGTATTGATTTGATTCTATCTTTTTGGTAGAGATTAAATTTTGACACAAATATAGTTTTCCATTTTTTCTAAGCTCTATGATATCTAATTGATCAAGTTAAAATGCTTAAAAGATATTCAAAATCTTTTAACATACATGTAGAGCTCACACCTAAATTCATGTAGAGTTTGTTTTTCACTACAACTTCTTATAATCTCTTATGCCCCTACTACGTTCGTTGATAATCTTTGCCTAGATTAGTTCATTAGTATCTAGGCACCATCAATTTTGCTGCTTAGTACTGTTGACGGCTCATCCCCTATTTGGCAATTTCTCTTCCGACTCGCACCATTGACAGCTCATCCTCAGGTGTAACATACGGACACGACTTTATAGAGAGGAACTAGAAGGTGCGTCATTTTCCCTAAAAACGTAACTTTGTCCCCCAGTGCTACAGAATCTTTCCATTACTAATTACATAGTGCCAATGAAGATAAACAATCCCAATAGCTTGCTCTTCATGTTAACTACCACCGACGCAGAAATTGGACTAAATTGCTATTTCTTTTTTGGTGTGGGTTTTAGTATTATCTATCTACGCTCGACCTATGTTAACTACGTATTTTAAAATTAGCAAGTGACCTTACTTTTACATGGAGGTAGATTGTGTTATGCAATTATATATAGAACCTACATTGATACCAAGGCACGGGTGTGTATAGGTCATCCTAAGTATAGTTGTACTCTTTTCACAATATTGAATGTCTTCTTGCATGATATCCAATCAGTGGAGACAATGAATGGGAAGATATGAGAGTCTGAATATAGGATGACAGGCCTTCAGGGACTACCAAGCTAATATCACAACTAAACAAATAGTGAATTTTCAGCTAAATCACAATTGCTTTCTAACCATTCCTGGAAAACACACCAAACAGGAATAGTCCCCTAGGTAGTGATGAGAATAGTTGCTGGAAGCGTCTATGAAATATGGGGCCTCCTACACTAGTACGCTAATAGAAAAAGGACATGTGTGATCCAACAGTGTATCAATCTCATTTCCTTTTCAAAAAAGGGTAGGCTCTCATACCTACTTTATAGAGAATACCATAATATCGTTCTTACTTCCTCAACAACTTGGGTAAATTTGCCAACAAATAACATTTTTTTTCTGACTTCCACCCCTATTATTTACTAATATAACAACTACTATGCTCCAAGAATATATTCTAGCACATAGAAGAGAAGTAAGCAGAATATTCATACCATACGACTACTATTTTTGGTGTAACATCTAAACGTAGAAAAAGTAGTTCCCACATTGCACAGTAGATAAATCTCCCAAACAAATACTAGGGACCTTCAGTGTGTCAGTCTATCAATGTAGGTTTAACATAACACCTTCTCTATTCACAACTCGCCACCGGTGACTGACTAGATTTCTTATGTATAAATAACAACGTTGAGCCATCTGTTGTATTGTTTGTGGCACAAAGCATGTAATTTCATTAGTGATAATGTAATACACTACCATATATAAATTGCCAAATCAAATTAACTGTGGGAGACACGTTCAAAATTTTCAGACAGATTGAAGCGTTGATATGTTGTTTGCATGTGTCATTTTGTCTTGGTTGGTCATGGTTTTAATTTGATTCTAATAATTATTTTATTTCTAATCATGTTGACGTGATATGTGCTATTTTTCTTCATTCTTCTTATCTCTGTCGATCTGCAACTTGGAAAATGGTCATACCCTTGCTGATTTTAACATTTAGCACTTTACACTCTGCATTTTCTCAGACTTTGTGGGGGTACTGGATTTTCATCAAGACGCTTACTGGAAAGATCATACTATTGATGTAGAAACCATAGATGCCATAGATTATGTCAAGGAAAAGATCCAAGACAAAGAAGGCATCCCTCCTAATCAGCAGAGGATGTTGGTCGTTGCTGGGAACCAGCTTGATGATGACATGACTATAGCAGTGAAAGCATTCAGAAAGAATTCACTCGCCATTTACTTTTGTAACTTCAAGATGGTGAGCAGATCTTTGTCAAGATAGACAAGTGAAACCATTACTTTGGAGATGAAGCGTTCGGACACCATAGACAATATTAAGGATAAAGGAAAGAAACCCCTCCAAACCGACAGAAGGTAATCATATTGGGAAACTGCCGGAGGATGGGAGGCCACCGACTAATTATGATATCCAGGAGTCACCCTTCACCCTTGTCTTGCATATGTCTTCCAGAACACTAGAATTATGTTTCTTAATACTGTGAGTTGTCCATCGAGTTATGTCCATATAAATCTACCTCTCGATCTCCAACATAGAACTTACTTTCACTTTCTTTGTACACTATGAAATATTTGTTTCTTATTTCTATTGAGGTGCACATATAATCTGCCTAAAAAATATTTTCTTTTAGTAAGACCTGAATTTTTGAGATGTTATCGGCTACTCTTATGGTGGTTGGATTTGAAGACACCTATATTCTTAGGTTGTTCTTAAACTTCAGATTTTTCTTACAGCTTGTCAGTTACTTTTTGAGTATATGCTTCTGTGTTTGTTGCATTATTGATGTTTACTTTTGTTTAAATCAGAATGTTCTGGATTGTGTTGATGCTTAATGTGATATTGCAGGTTACTTGTCTTTATTTTGATATCACTAGAACCTCAAACATTCCTGTTATGTTATTGTTAAGAGTTGAACGCGAGAATACGACAATTTCGCAGCGGAAGAACAAGAAACGAGAAACAATCACACAACCAAAACACAGGATTTACGTGGTTCGGTCGAGATGACCTACGTCCACGGGAGGGGCCGAGATTTCCACTATTTCAGAGAAAAGATTACAAAGGGACACCCTGTGTACGGCGGCAGTCGTCAAAGAAGAATACAGGATGATTACCGAACCCTAACAAGGGTGTACATATATATAGATACAGAAAGAGTAATCGGATTCCTAATCGGATCCGAAATCCAAGTCGTACCATAACAAGGCCCGCACAATGCCCCGTAAACGGGTCGGCGAAGATCCATTTAATTTTCCAAATCGGATATGCAGTCGGATCAGGACATTACTTCGAGTCACATAACAATTCGATTTCTAATAGTTATATAGAATTTTCAGCCCAGAGCTAAAGATGCAAATGAGAAAAGAAGTGATTACCAAGATCATTGTATTATCTTTTACTCTTCCTTGTATAAATAAATATTGTACTCTATGAAATATTTGTTTCTGATTTCTACGGAGGTGCACATATAATCTGCCTAAAAAAATATTTCCTTTCAGTAAGACCTGAATTTCTGAGCTGTTATCGGCTACTCTTATTATGGTTGGATTTGAAGACACCTAGCTGCTTAAGCTGGTCTTAAGCTTCAGATTTTTCTTACAGCTTGACAGTCACTTTTTGAGTATTTGCTTCTGTGTTTGTTGCAATATTGATGTTTGCTTTTGTTTAAATCAGAACGCCTGGGATTATGTTGATGCTTAATGCGATATTGCAGGTTACTTGTCTCTGTTTTGATATCACTAGAACCTCAAACAATCTTATTATGTTATATAGAAATTTCAGCCCGGACCTAAAGTTGCAAACGAGAAAAGAAGTGACTACCAAGATCATTGTATTATCTTTTACTCTTACTTGTATAAATAAATGTTATATTATTCTGAAGCTATAACACTATTGTGTGTTGATGGTTTTGTTAATCGATTTCAATTTGCACCGTAAATGTAATGGGGTCTGACTACCGATTGTATAGTAACAAATAAGGTTTTGAAGTAACCTATTGTCCTCCATCCTGTGCATAGCACGGGTTCCTGCCTAGTGTTTTCGGGTCGAACAATGAGAATGTACACCAACTTTACTTTTTCCCCAGTGGAGCACCTTCTTCGTCTTATCGACGTTTGATTCTTGGAAATAAGATCTGCAGTGGCGTCGACCGGGCTGTGGGATTCCAGAACGAAATTATAATATGATTTGATGTGTTGCGGATGGTAGTACAGAAAAAAAATCTAGAAATCTCTTGGTAGAAATATTATATTAGAAAAGCCATCAAGTAAAAAGATTGGGTATAAATTAAACATCCATTGATACCAACGGTGTCGCAGTACTATTTGATCTACTCGCCAACCTACATCACTGTGACTCCTCACTTTCGACTGTGTCGGTTAGGTGTTGCAAAGCAGCAAAGCTTCCGTCTCCAGGGATTGAAAGCTGTCCAGACACGCATACCACCACTAAAACGTTGTATTTCTCATTTAGACAACAGCAACTTGAAAGCTGCGAGACGTAGATCCACAAAGGCGCCTTCTTGTCTCTGAGTTTTTCATCACTCCTAATGGAAAAAGTCGTCCAAGGAGCAGGAAGAAAACGTGTAGACCTTCGGTTAGGTGCTGATGATCTTGGAGTTTTATTTCGTGGTGATCTTGTTGGGTTATTTCATCTTGCCTCTGCTCAGTATGGCAAATGCCTACAGCGACCGCCCACCGACACCGGCTGCACGGCGTGAACCACCGCTGGCTCATATCACGTGCAAGCCAAACAGGAAGAACAGGAGGCACACCATCTACCTGCGTCCAAGTTACTTTAATTTCCCAGACAAGTTATGATACAGAATTCGTCCCAATCACCCGTATATTGGTCACTGGTGAAGAGAGACGAGGCTCCACCATGTATCACGTATGTGTCTGGGGAAGGGGCAAAGAATAGTCCATCGCCATAAGCTGCAAGGGAAGCACTAGGGCCGTACTTGAGGGCATGTTATCATTTTGACATAAAGGAGGACTATGTATTGGTGGTGTATACTGTGGGGATGAGATTTAGGACCGAACTCGTACATGCATGCAGTTTAATCGAAGAAATAGCTTTCAAGTGACATGTTGGCTTGGCTTCTTCACGTCCCTCAAGATTTGTTGTTTCTTCCTAAACAAGGAGCATGCTGCACCTGTGCTGGATAATATCACGTGTAATGCAAATAAAAGTTCACTCATTACCATTAAATGTAAAGATGGACGTATAGAAAATGAGTAGCCTACTCTTAGTAAAATGAGGTTGCCAGTACGTGTCCTATGCTTATCCTATAGAACAACCAATCAAAATATTTTATTTCCTTCTCATTCCTATCCGAAAACACAAGAGAGAAATGTCACATGTACATTATAATGCAACTCTATTAGAACCTACCAAATTTTTATAAAATCCGTCCTATAGGATGGCGTCGGCGACTCAGCAGCCTCTTTTCTGTTATATAAACTATGGGGCAATATATTCATACCAACGCTCAATTGGCCAACGCACAAAAAAAACCAAAAAGAAAGCCAACATAACTCATAAATTCATACGTCGAAAAAAGAAAACTACCTTAAGGTATCATGTTAAACACTATCTATCTCTGTTCTTATTCTCTGAGACAATATCCTACACCTGATCGATGGCGGCTTTCCATCTAGCTAGAAAACCCATAATTGTATGATGCTTATTGGGGAAAAGAGATGTATGATTTTGTTTGAAGAAATTAAAATCAGTGGCTTGGTCAATTTTGAGTCTTTGACAGATTTAGTAATATTTGATATATATGAGCTGTCAGCCGTAAAATAAGATTGCAGGTAGAAGGTTGTGGAAAGTTTGTGGATGATGTGATGCTAAGTCTAATGTGGTTATAAATCTATGTAGTCAAGGATGACAATCGGGACGTGAAAAAGGAATATGCTAAGTCTATGTGGCTGTAAATATATGCTAAGTCTCCTCAGCCCATAGCTCAGTCATTGCAACAAAAAAATAGAACCCGAAGATCAGACTTCCGCATATAAATCCTAAGCCCAAAATGATGTGCTACTTGATGATAGACAATTTAAAGCCCCTTACTTGCTATGGAATGGAGTGAACGACCACCTTATCTATAAGGTTAGTGTAACACTCCAATTTTCTAAAATATAAAATTCATGGAGTGGAAGCATAAATCTTATTGGGAAGTCATAAAATGATTATTATTGCACACAAATATAATTTGATTAAACCAACTCAGGAAAAATAAACGCAAATCTCATGTCTCAAGTTTCACGACATAAAACATCAAATATGAACTAAACTAAACTGGTGCATGATCTTCATACTAATTAAAAGACAAGACTAAATTCTATAGGATAGTTGGCACCCCACCAAGGCTAAACTCTTAATATGTCATTAAGTTGTATGCTCCTCGCTTAAGCTCTTCCCTTATTCTTTTCTCATATGGACATCCCGTCCTCAACCATGCATTCAAAACGGAAAGCACATTAGAGTAAGCGACATTGAGTCTTGTTATAACAAATAATAACTTGGTATCGGGGAGGAGTGGTTCAGGTTGTTCCAAACGGTGTCCCCTCATGAAGGGACTCGGGTTGGAAACCCAACGGCCGCCTCCGAAATGGTACCTATCGTGCAGGCCGGCCGACTGTACACTTTAACCGGTTCCTGAGTGTGTGGGGCGCTCGGGGCTCGAGAGTTTTACGCTATCTGGGGGGCTCACAAAAGTGGCGCTTCTACGTTGGCGGTTCTCTCGATAAAAAAAAATGAAATCAATTAATAGTAAATGTGGATTCTCATAATATGCTTGTAGTGATTGATTATAATGTCCTCTACTCTTATGCATCAACTGTGCTCATAAGGCCCGTAGGATCAACTGATATTCAATTTGACTAATAATTTGCACATGAGTGCCATTAACTATGCTCCAATTGAGCTCATGATTTGCACATAACTGCCATAAATAATTCTTCACTTGAGCTCATGATTGCACATATGTGCCACTATGTCCCGTTTGAACTCATAAGGCCTGAGGGCTCAACATTAACATGATGAAGATAAAATAATACAACCAATTACATGATTCATTATTAAATTGGAACAGTTAATCTTTACTTGGATTTGACATGAACATGACATGGTTTCTTGAAACAAAAACATAAAGCATAAGCATCATATAATGACTTTTTAGAAGCATTAATTTAAGAATTTATGAAAATTTAATACATAACTATCATATATAATTGGATCATTAAGATACAATAAGCTTTATGTGATTGAAAACTATTATTTAATACTCAAAGTGTATTACAACCTCAATTTTGCATATGTTTTCATAATTGAATTGTAAAGATTTTGTGAATATAGACTTAATTGAAAAGATTGTATATTTTGCTTCAAAAGAAGGATTTCTTTGTGAATATCCCTTTTGATAGAAATTTCATGATTCCTATTATTAGATTAATCCATTAATGGATATAAAAGAGAAGAAAGGAAGAAAAGTCCAAATAATAGAAAAGGGTACAAGATAATGAATATTAAGCAAAGTATTTAAGAGAAATACTTTGAAATCTCTAGAAAGTGGCATTAATGGCCACAATTAAGTAAATTTGGTTTACATATTATTTCTCATGAAGGAAATAGGAAAAGAGGAAAGAAAATGAAAGATAATGAGAAATCCTTAAAAAAGAATATCTTAATAAAGAAATAAGTAAGAAGAATGTAGATGCAGCTAGAACGATAATAAGTATCCTTAAAAAAGGAATTTCGAAATCTTATAATTTCTTGGGTTCCAAGGAGTCCAAGTTGTAAGATAATAAATGAAGAAAGAAAAAAGATGTGAGAAATAAGCCTAATTGAGTAATATCTTGCACCTAAATAAAAGGCACGTTTTCTTTTATATAATGATCCCAAATTTTGCATAGAGGTACATTAAGTCATTACTAAGTTTTCCTCAAAATTTGGGATTAATTGGACACTAGGTTTGGGAGTTATGGCTTTTACAAATTTCCCTAAAGTGTTGTGATTATAATAAATGTCACAATTTTATTTGGAATAGGAATCTTGGGCCTAGACCATGCACATGTCATGCGCATTGCGGGCCGTTGGATTCAGATCCAACGATGATCCCTTTGTCTCCTAGCTTGTGATAGATTAGGAAGGTGGTGAACAGAGGGAAGGATCTTCCAAACACATTTTTCTCGCGATTTAATGCACGAGTGAACTCAGAAACTTGCCCACAAAGTTCAGGAGTCTTGGACGGATCGAACAACCCTGGGTTTCAGGGGGTTTTGGGGTGAGAATAAGGAATGCCCAATTATTAGGGTGGGCGATGGAAACCCTATATAAGGGGGGTGACTCATGGCACCAGCAAATTCCCAAGCAACCTTTGAGACCAAACGAAGCCCACGATCACGCTTGAGCCTCCAATAGGCACTTTGGTCGTGATCTGCACCTTTGCCTTGAAGCAGTAGTCGCCGGAGATAGGCGGAGTTTCCCTGGCTATAGGAGAGCCATGTACGTCTGATTGAAGGGCTCATCGAGTTCGCGAGATCGAGGCGGAGCTACTGGTGGTCTCTGTGACGTCCCCGGATTTTGGCTTCTCCAAACCTTATTGGGAATGAGGGCCCATAATCCGAAGACATCAAACAATCATATCAGAAAGTGATGCGGAAGCATTATACGCATACATGAACATACAACCATAACATTTCTCAACATTCAACATGAATAATAATTATAACATGAACTATTACAAGTTACATTTACACATTGAATAGAAAATTTTACATAAGTCTTTGAACATGTACGCTATCTAGGATCTTAGACAATAGGTATAACCTGGACAACTGCTCACTTCTCGTCTTTTATCCCAAGCTAGCTCTGAACCTAAAACATACGTGAAACAACGAATCAACACACAAGGTGTTGTGTACGTGGGTAGAAAGATACATACTAATATGTTTGCATAATTGAACTAACTTGAGAAAGAAAGAGTAAAAGAAAACATTATTCAAAGCGATAATCAGGTAAACATTTCTTTTAACATGTCATTTGATGCGATAGTACTACTTCAAGCACCTTTTCAACATACATCTAATGTGGGCCATAGAGAAGAAAAAGAGAGGGATACATACA
Organism: Alisma plantago-aquatica; assembly: GCA_963693085.1. Classification (NCBI taxonomy): domain Eukaryota; kingdom Viridiplantae; phylum Streptophyta; class Magnoliopsida; order Alismatales; family Alismataceae; genus Alisma; species Alisma plantago-aquatica. The sequence goes on along the minus strand of OY856414.1, from coordinate 226,813,718 downwards.
TCTAACATGGGCCATATTTCATACATCCATGTTAGGCACATACATCCAGCATTAGGTAGTGCATGTATCTACAATCCATCTAACTTTTCATCTTATATTTAGAGTTTTTGTCGGCAAAGGAAAATACACTATAGTGTTTCATCCAAGCTCATTTATAAAGTAGTTGCATCCAAGTACAATACTTTTAACAACCATGGAAAACTAGTCATATACTTATAACCACGTGCCTGAGTTTAGAGGTTCTTATCACATCCATGATCATCTAGATAATCTGGTCATCACCTGATTAAGACAAGACCACATACTACCATCAGATTCTTATCATCTTACATCTCATCTTAACCCGAATCGTATCCATTTTAGGGTTTTCTTAACTCATTAGGATATTCTCATCATTACTTGCATTCTTGTCTTAGAATTATCTTAATGATGTCATTTTCCATATTATGGCTCATTATCTGAACATTAGGTTCCATATCCTTTTTATGCACATATTAACCCTAGTTTATATACATTATTCAAATTAGGGTTACAACCCATGTATTAAGGGTCATCTACCCATCCTTTTCTTTTACCTAATTCTCACATATAGATTTGAATCATGCATAAAGACTCAACTCAACACTCGAGAGTAATATAGTGTAGGACATTTTTTTTAACACATACATCATATATTGGAGGCTAGGTCCTATGACCTTCTCCCTGTGGGTCTTACTCTCTCTAGAGTTCACCACATATCTCATCCTACCACTAGACATCCTCCTTGTGTAAGAGCTTGAGGCTCATGCACACTCATCTCTATCTTAACATAGCTTATCTTAAGTAGGAAAAGGGAATGTACTTTCATCATCAAGATCTTGCATAAATTCTACAAAATTGGATTCAACAAGTATACGAGTTAAACCTTTATAAGGGAACTTATAGCATCAGAGATCAAACATAGATAAGATTTCACATGCTTATTTCAACTACCATTCTATCATCTAATCTATGTATCACATATCTTAATAAGGCTCTAGACATCTAATCTAGACTACTCTCTCTTCTAGACTGATGTCACTACCTTTCACTTAGGTTGCATGAACACCCACTACTCTCCTGTGTGAGGGACACATTTTTATATTTACATATATATAATAAAATATTATATAGTTTTTCTCTGAGAAAGAAGACGTCAGAGAAAACACTCGAGGCTCGAGCCGATTGGAAATCAAAACCAAATCAGAAAAACCGAGTGTCCCACACACAGTAGATAGCCTGGTGTCATGTAACCTAGTGAAATGGTGAGAACGAGATGTAGACTAGTGTAGCTACCCAATACATATGAGCTCTATATGGAAAGGGTTTCTCACACTTGTCTAAACCTAGTTCTCGAACATCTAGGTTCTAACCTAGAGGCTAGGTCAAACCTTATTCCTATAGAACAACTTACTAAGTTTCTAAGGTTTAAAGTGAGAGGTGAGATTTAGGTGTAATGTTTCATGGTGATCAATTGTCAGGTGTAGCTAATGTCCATGCTCTGATACCAACTGTGACGTCCCCGGATTTTGGCTTCTCCAAACCCTATTGGGAATGAGGGCCCATAATCCGAAGACATCAAACAGTCATATCAGAAAGCGATGCGGAAGCATAATACGCATACATGAACATACAACCATAACATTTCTCAACATTCAACATGTATATTTATACAACATAAATTATTACACAATGATTTACAATTACATATTGAATGAAGATACTACAATCTATGAACATGTATGCTAATCAGGATCTAAACACAATAGGTACCACCTGTGCAACTTGCTCACATCCTATTCCTTTATCACATTCTAGCTCTGGACCTAGAAAATACGAGAAACAAAAACATCAACAAAAGTTGGTACGTGGATATAATTATATGACTAGATTTGCTGGATGTTAAATATATGTACTTGCTTGTTTGTACTTGAAATACTTTGTTGGATGTAGATCTATATGTATTGTCATTTCCGCCTTGAACAATAAGAACACTAAAGAAAGAAAATGGAATGTAGTTACTGATGGTTCATTAATCTCCCTATTAGAGAGGGAAAGTATTAATGTTGACTAGCACCTCCCTAATGGTACAAGGTACGCGGGGAGATCCCTAATGGTACAAGGTACGCAGGGATAGGGCCCAATATTTATGTTTGTGCTAAGTCCACCATAGTAATACATGTCCATTGAAATATGATTAATAACTTGAGATTACCTGATTTTCTGCCTTTAAATAATGTTTTCTTTCTCTTCTTCAATTTCGAGTACTTTATATGCCAGCATAGTATAGCTCTTTAATTCCACGTACCAACTTTTGTTGATGTTTTTGTTTCTCGTATTTTCTAGGTCCAGAGCTAGAATGGGATAAAGGAATAGGATGTGAGCAAGTTGCACAAGTGGTACCTATTGTGTTTAGATCCTGATTAGCATACATGTTCATAGATTGTAGTATCTTCATTCAATATGTAATTGTAAATCATTGTGTAATAATTTATGTTGTATAAATATACATGTTGAATGTTGAGAAATGTTATGGTTTTATGTTCATGTATGCATATTATGCTTCTACATCGCTTTCTGATATGATTGTTTGATGTCTTTGGATTATGGGCCCTGATTCCCAATAGGGTTTGGAGAAGCCAAAATCCGGGGACGTCACAGTCTCGGTTCGTGCGTAGGTGCAACAGGGAGCAGAGTCAACCATCAGGTTGACTATCTGTTCGCAAGGAGCAGGTAACGAAGGTTGAAGAAGGTCGATTGGTGTTTTACCAAAATACCCGGACTCCCCTTTAGAGCTAGTAAGGGCAATGTTTTCCTTTAGTTGTTTTGATCGTGGGTGAGGCACGTAGATGAGAATCATTGGATCCAGTGTGATCCGGTGGATCATCGATCCAACGGCCAACGTTTGTCCAGAAATAGCGGATAATTCAATTTAATGACTTTTCTTGCAAAAATCATAACTATTGCTAATAAACTCTAATGAATAAACTTTATATATGAAAGTGGATCAGAAAAATGCAAGGAATCCATTAAAAATAAATTTAGAAGCTACTTCCTCTTGCAATTCGAAAAGTAGGGGAAGTTATCAACTTTAATGCATTAATGATTAAGAAACCCTAATTTAAGATGATTAATGTATCAAGAAGGGTTATATGGATGATTAAATTTGATATTAACCTGTTGATTATAAAAAGCCGCATTAGATCTAAAAGGATGAACCTTATGCATAATTTGATTAATTTAGTGTTCCATGTACATGAATATGCTTTAATGGGCCTTAAAACCCTAATTATGATTCTTAATGGCATTAATTGTTCAAATTCATGTTTAAAGCTGAGATATGAAGATTCTAAGCTATTTTGAGTATAAAAGTTCCTAGTTGTGAATAAATACCCTTAATTTAGTCATTACGGTTTTCTAGTGGATTAATGTGAAATTAGCGATAAATAGAGTTCATATGTGAATTGAACTATAATTAAATATGAGTTGTCAATTCAAAAGGAACTAAAGGTGATAATTGAGTCTAATGATCTTGAAATAACTTAAAAGGATAATGATGGTAGTTTTAGTGTAAAAGGGGAATAATAGACTTAATTGACTTTTAAGTAGGCTTATGATGTTGAAGTTAGGGTTTGTGAACTAAGAGAGTGTTAAATGAGATAAATGTGTTATGGAGGCTAAAACCCTAATAAAACCATAAAGTGGCCTAGAAAGCCTAATATGGAATCAAAGTCTATCTTGAGAATGTTTTGATAAACTATAACACTTGGATGTATTTCATTAATTTCAAGATATTGTTGATTGCTTGTTTGATTGTTCTTTATCATTATTTCTTAGATATCATGTTGTTCTGGATTAGGTATGTGGTTAATTATGGTTAATCACATTAGTTTTCTGAAGGTTTTTCAGATGATTAATCACATTGAATGCAACCTATCAGTTTGGATGTTCATAATTGCAAATCATAAAGTCACTATGATTATCACAATTATAATGTAAGTGTGTATTCTCGCACCTACATGCCACCCTGATGGATGATGCAAAAAGATCAAGCCCAGGAGGGAAGACCCATGGGTACTATGAGTGGTGACCCAATACACCAAGCTCGGGATTGAGAAGGTGGTCTTTGTTGCATGACTAATGGGTACCATGAGAGGTGACCCCAGGCACCAAGATCGTGGTTGAGAAGTTGGCCTTAAGTCAGTGGCAAACGAGAAACCCTAAAGAGTGTATTCTAAGGTTAGGGAAAAAGTGGTGGAAAATGTCACATTGAAAGTGTAAATTGGCTTGTTAATTAACTTGATTGTGATATTTAGATGAATTTTGTTTGTCCCCATATACCGGCATATTCATTTATGCCGATCGACGTTTTGTTCGTCGGTGTTTTTGGTATGAAATTGAAAAGAACAAACAGTAAAGTGGCATATTGTGAAATTAAGAAATAAAGTGCAAAGAGGATTAGTTAGAATAGAGTCCAGAGTTGGATAGAAGTTAGACATCCAAGTTTTTGAAAAAGGTATGCAAAGTTTTATTTTATTCCAGTTTTCAGTATAGTTTGGTAGAATTTTATAATTATTATTGATTATTTGTCGAACCTTTGATCCTGTTTATTGGGATAATGGCTTTGACCTCTTGGTCTCCCTTAATTAGGGGTTACCGGGAGGCGGGGTCGTTACAAAGTGCATGGACTCGCTTACCTTTCTTGAAGACACCCTAATTGCTTTTCCAAGGTTGGTAAAACCCTAGTAACGTACTTGGTTTTAAGAGACCCTAATTATCCTATTCATACTTGTTGAGTCAACTGATTAGTCATTGACTAGTCACCGACTAATCGGCTGGTCATTGGAGGGGGTAATAACTAGCCTATTGCCCAAATTTGGACATCTGTTTGGCATCCACCTAGGCTGATTGGTCGGCCTAAACCAAGCCTAGGCAGCCGCTTAGTTAGACTAAAGTCAAGATTGATAAGGTCTTTTTTTTCTATTCATATCCCCTCACCCCCATCTCGAATGTTTGTGTTTGTCTTTTACAATGATTTGACATGAACATCAATTTCATTTACACTACCCTAAATCAATTAATACTCTTAATTTAGTTACATCAATTCAACAAGTATGAAAAGTCTAAATCTAATAATGATATATCACTTTTCTCTATCTAATTACATTTCTTTAATTTGAATACATTGAATAGTCTTTGTTTAAAAATTTTGAGGTGTTTTATGACATTATTTACCAATTCTAGGTTATTATATGCTTGGAAACATGCTTACATTAGTAGATTTATATAATTATTGTATATAACTATATGTAAATGATCAATATTATGTAAATATCATACCTATGACTGGGTAACCGACTACTCGATTGGTCGACGACTAGTCGGCTGGTCGACGACTAGTCGGCTGGTCAATGACTAGTTGACTGGTCGCCTAAGATGGAAAGGTGATCGATTGTCGGCCTTGACTATTATGATCCTATTGAACCAATTAACATTCATTAATAATAATTTTTACCTTAGTTTCTAGGGTTTCACGCTTATTGGATGAATCACAGAAAATCATAGTCAAAATAGACTTTTAAAACCATTACCATATATTTCCTTATTAAAAAACCTTTCCAACAAGTATTTATTTATATTTTTCTAACATTAAACAAATTTGTTGTGAATTTTCAAACCCTGAACCAATAACAAAACTCAAAAAGCCACATATATCCTTTAATCTGTGAATTGGCTGCCTGGACCCGATGAGGTGGCCTACTTGCCAATTGCTGTGTGGCTTAGGCTGCCTGACCTGGCATATGCTCGTAACAAGTAGGTGCACAGGCAAAAACCCCAAAAATCCCTTGAGACTAAAATCGACCGATTGAAACAAGATGGGTTAAGGAGGGAATTGGTAGTTGCGATTGTTCTTCCCATAAGTGAAGAATAGATCGTGAAATCCAGGAAGTGAATTGAAAGTTTTGCTTCACAAATATGTAAACTAACATGTTAGGCAACCTCTCCATAGAACAACAGTCCCAACAAGGTAAAGACACAATTTTCCAGTGGAGAAAACTCCAAAATCCACCATTACCATCGCCGCCAAGGAGCAGTGACTCAGTAAAGATGCCAAAGTCAGTAGGATCTTTCTCTTTAGCCACATCACAATCCTTCAAAGACTAACAAAGGAAACCAAAACTGAGAACTGGAAAAATAGGTTGAAAAAGTGAAGAGAAGCAGGTTCTCGACAAAACACAACAACAACAAAATAAATGAGGAAATCATGAAGTACCTTTACTCGGGACAAATTGAAGGTGGAAATATCACTGGAAGGATTCGATGAATCCTGACGATGTGTAAATGTGGTTCCAGAAGCCGTGTTCTCTCACCTCAGTGCGTCATTAGGGTAGAGGGATAACTGGAGTTTAGAGGTAGGGTTGTAAAGAAAAGAGGCCAAAACGGGGATGGATGTCTGTTCCTTGAGGTTTGGGGATCATTTTCAGGGTCCTATATATAAATTTCAAGACCTGAGGGGAATAGATTTACTTGTGGACGAAGAAATAGGGGAATTGAGAGGGGGTTCTAGTCGACCCGAGACTCTAGGGAATGAAACTCCATTGTGTAATAGGGGAGAATGTTCAGGTAGATTCAAGGATGGTGAGGGGGGATTTATTTGCACTGAGAATGCATAGGGAGAGAGATCAGGAAAGAGAAAAGTCCATGTTACTATTTTGGTCTGCCTCGGACTCAGAAGAATGGGAGAGATGGATGAAAGCCATTTGATGTACCCACGAGCTAGGCGGTACGATCTCGGTCGTCAAATCTGATACGAGATAAGAAAAGGATGTAAGAGCGCACATGTGACACATCTAATTATCAGAACTATAGGTTAGGTTAATTAATTGACCATGTTTTTTATTTAAATCCGTTACTAATTATTTATAGACTTTCCTAGATCAATTAGATGATAAAATAAGGTCCAAAAAGTACCAAATTTGATCACACACCATATAGAGGGCCTACAACCTTTCTATCCTATTAGATTTAAGTTTTAGTTATCTTTTCTTCATCAACCATACATAAGTCTTTATCTTAATATTTATGTATTAAAAGGTGAGATAAACTAAATTATCAATCCTTATAGAGAAAATTGAGTCTAATTCCATGATTGAGGATAATGATACACCTGAGGACTTAATTATTATCTAAACGCATTATCATGAGTTTTTTTTCATATTAAGGTGACAACATATTCCATGATTGTGGCTATTTCCATTAAGTTCATTATCTAAATTTTATCATAAAACTCCGTTAAGAAGTCTAAATTATATGTGTGGAATTTGGGATGGTACAATCCTACCCACCTTAAATAAATTTTGTCATCAAAATTTTCTTAGCCTAATACCCACCTTAGGGTTTTTCCTACACCTAATTTGTAAAAACTCAACGTGTAAAACTACAAAACTAAAACCATGGTTAGAACTAGATTGTACCATCTTCTTCCTCCTCGTCATCAACCATTGCAAAGATCCTTGTTTTCCTCTTTTCTCATTGCTCTGGTTTAGGGTTTTGCCCTACATCATTCTTTTCTTTCACCTTGAGGCATTATTGATTCTTTCGATTTGGGTAACCACAATAGTAGCAAATTCCAAGCATTTGCATGCATGGTCCACCATGAAGTCTCCTATAAGTTGTACAATGTTCCTTAGTAGGTTGTCCTTCTAGAGCTTTCCTTTTCTTTTCATTATGGTTTTTGTGGTTTTTATTGCTTCCTGAGGATCCTCCATTCTTCCAGTGTCGTCTAGGGTGCTCCTCCAACTCTAGGGTAGACTGGAGTGCCTCCTACATTGTCTTGATTCCACGTCCAGACAGAGCATAGTCCAAATTAGACTTCGGGCCACAAATGAATTTCTTTTCTAGACGTTACTCATCTAAACCATACTCATAATTTTGGATCACACTAGACTTGATTGCATAGTGGCTTACAGTTGATTCACTCTACTTCAGGTGCCTAAACTCCATATCCTTCTTCTTGATCATAGCTTTTGAGATGTCATGGTTCTAGAAGGTAGTGGTGAACTCCTCCTAGGTCAACAACTCAACATTGGGTCGTTGAGCATTGATGAAGTTCTCCCACCAAGTGTGGGCTGCACTCTTCAACATGTGTGTCCTAAAGTAAACTTTCAAAGGCTCATGACAGCCCAAATCTAAGAAAAAGTGCTCGACATTGAGTAGACACTCTTCAGAATGACCAACTACATTGGTCTCAGCTTCTCAAGAAAAGGTTTTTGGATTAATCTTCAAGAAGTCTACTAAGGTCAACTATTGGTTCCTCGATTGATGTGGTCTTCCATGTTGACTAGTCAGGGCATCAATAAGAGCCTTTATGAGCACTTCTAGAGGTGCATTAGGGTTACCATTAGGGTTAGTCCCTCTAGAAGCACTATGATCACTTCCCCCATTGTAAGAGCTTCCCTCTCCATCTACATGCTCCTTTTCCTTATCATATTTTCTCTTGGGAGCCATAGCCATCTACAAAAGCAAATACGAACTATATGAGATTTTGAGAAAAGACTAGTGGGAAACCATATTTTTTGTTCTGATACCATATTATAACACCCAATTTTCTAAAACATGCAATTCATGAGAAGAAGCATAAATATCATTGGGATGTCACAAAATGATTATCATTGCACAAATATATAATTTCATTCAACCAATTTAGGAAAAGTAAATGCAAATCTCATGTGTCAAGTTCTACAACATATAACTTAAACTTTGAACTAAACTAAACTGGTACATGGTGTTCATACTAATTGAAAAACTAAACTAAATTCTATAGGATAGTTGGCACCTCACCAGGGATAAACTCTTAATATGTCCTTGAGATATATGCTCCTTACTTCATCACTTCCCTTATTCTTTTCCATGCAGACATCACATCCCCATCCATGCATACAAAATGGATAACATGTTACAGTAAGTGGTATTTAATATTGTTATAACAAAATAATAACTTGGAAATAAGGAAATATGAAATTAACTGAATAGTAAATTTGGATTCTCATAATATGCTCTTAGTGATTGATTATAATATCCTCTACTCTTATGCACCAACTGTAACGACCGGGCCCACTGCCCAAGGCTCTAGTAGAGTTTCAGGAATGACGACTGGCCCCACAGATCACCACTAGCCTTAACTGCACACTTTTTCCACACTGACGCGCAAGCCAGGATCAACTTCCCGACTAGTCACCCATCCTAGTACTACTCCAAGCTGAGCACGCTTAACTATGGAGTTCTTTAGAGATAGGCTCTCGGAAAAGGAGGTGCACCTTGGTGATATGGGTAGTCCAATCATTCCTTTTAAGATCATGTTATCCGAGGCCTCAAATCCTGGGATGTTACAATCTCCCCCACTTAGACTCTTGACGTCCTCGTCAAGGCTCAACTATATGGCCTCATAATCTGACCCCATTTCAGTACAAACCCACAATGGCCCATGGACACCCAGCTCCCGTCCATGGCTACCAGCGCAAGGGCGGCTCCATCTCGTCTCTACGGATAGCCCTTTCCAACTTGCCTGGACCGCACGGCTCAAGACTGGCATGCCACATGCCCATGTGGGCCCCACCTACTGGAGGGGTTATGGCTCTGATACCATTTGTAACGCCCGGGCCCACTGCCCAAGGCTCTAGTAGAGTTTCAGGAATGACTACTGGCCCCACAAACCACCACTAGCCTTAACTGCGCACTATGTCCACACTGACGTGCAAGCCAGGATCAACTTCCCAACTGGTCACCCATCCTAGTACTACTCCAAGCTGAGCACGCTTAACTATGCAGTTCTTTAGTGATGGGTTCCAAGAAAAGGAGGTGCACCTTGGTGATATGGGTAGTCCAATCATTCCTTTTAAGGGTGTCCATGGGCCATTGTGGGTCTGCACTGAAATGGGGTCAGATTATGAGGCCATATAGTTGAGCCTTGACGAGGACGTCAAGAGTCTAAGTGGGGGAGATTGTAACATCCTAGGATTTGAGGCCTCGGATAACATGATCTTAAAAGGAATGATTGGACTACCCATATCACCAAGGTGCACCTCCTTTTTTGGGAACCCATCACTAAAGAACTCCATAGTTAAGCATGCTCAGCTTGGAGTAGTACTAGGATGGGTGACCAGTCGGGAAGTTGATCCTGGCTTGCGCGTCAGTGTGGACAAAGTGCGCAGTTAAGGCTAGTGGTGGTTCATCCCAGGATTTGAGGCCTCGGATAACATGACCTTAAAAGGAATGATTGGACTACCCATATCACCAAGGTGCACCTCCTTTTCTGGGAACCCATCACTAAAGAACTCCATAGGTAAGCGTGCTCAGCTTGGAGTAGTACTAGGATGGGTGACCAGTCGGGAAGTTGATCCTGGCTTGCGCGTCAGTGTGGACAAAGTGCACAGTTAAGGCTAGTGGTGGTCTGTGGGGCCAGTCGTCATTCCTGAAACTCTACTAGAGCCTTGGGCAGTGGGCCCGTTTGTTACAAATGGTATCAGAGCCATAACCCCTCCAGTAGGTGGGGCCCACATGGGCATGTGGCATGCCAGTCTTGAGCCGTGCGGTCCAGGCAAGTTGGAAAGGGCTATCCGTAGAGATGAGATGGAGCCACCCTTGCGCTGGTAGCCGTGGACGGGAGCTGGGTGTCCATGGGCCATTGTGGGTCTGCACTGAAATGGGGTCAGATTATGAGGCCATATAGTTGAGCCTTGACGAGGACGTCAAGAGTCTAAGTGGGGGAGATTGTAACATCCCAGGATTTGAGGCCTCGGATAACATGATCTTAAAAGGAATGATTGGACTACCCATATCACCAAGGTGCACCTCCTTTTCTGGGAACCCATCACTAAAGAACTCCATAGTTAAGCGTGCTCAGCTTGGAGTAGTACTAGGATGGGTGACCAGTCGGGAAGTTGATCATGGCTTGCGTGTCAGTGTGGACAAAGTGCGCAGTTAAGGCTAGTGGTGGTTTGTGGGGCCAGTCGTCATTCCTGAAACTCTACTAGAACCTTGGGCAGTAGGCCCGGGCGTTACAAATGGTATCAGAGCCATAACCCCTCCAGTAGGTGGGGCCCACATGGGCATGTGGCATGCCAGTCTTGAGCCGTGCGGTCCAGGCCAGTTGGAAAGGGCTATCCGTAGAGACGAGATGGAGCCGCCCTTGCGCTGGTAGCCGTGGACGGGAGCTGGGTGTCCGTGGGGCATTGTGGGTCTGCACTGAAATGGGGTCAGATTATGAGGCCATATAGTTGAGCCTTGACGAGGACGTCAAGAGTCTAAGTGGGGGAGATTGTAACATCCCAGGATTTGAGGCCTCGTAAATAATGATCTTAAAAGGAATGATTGGACTACCCATATCACTAAGGTGCACCTCCTTTTCCGGGAGCCCATCTCTAAAGAACTCCATAGTTAAGCGTGCTCAGCTTGGAGTAGTACTAGGATGGGTGACCAGTCGGGATGTTGATCCTGGCTTGCGCGTCAGTCTGGAAAAAGTGCGCAGTTAAGGCTAGTGGTGATCTATGGGGCCAGTCGTCATTCCTGAAACTCTACTAGAGCCTTGGGCAGTGGGCCCGGTCGTTACACCAACTGTGCTCATAAGGCTCATAGGCTCAATTGATGTTCTACTTGAACTCATGATTTGCACCTGAGTGCCCTTAACTATGCTCCAATTGATCTCATGATTTGCACATAAGTGCCATAAATAATGCCCCACTTGATCTCATGATTGCACATATGTGCCACTGTGTTCCATTTGAACTCATAAGGCCCGAGGGATCAACATTAACATGATGAGGACAAAATAATACTACCAATTACATGATTCATCATTAACTTAGAATAATTAATCTTTACTTGGATTTCACATGAACATGACACAATTTCTTCAAACAAAAATAGAAAGCATAAGAATCATATAATAACTTTTGGGAAGCAATATTTCAAGAATTTAAGAAAATTGAATAAATAACTATCATATAATTTAATTGGATCATTATGATACAATAAGCTTTATGTGATTGAAAACCATTATTTAATACTCAATGTGCATGGACCCACTTACCTTTCTTAAAGAAAACCTTATATCTTTTCCTAGGTAGGTAAAACCCTAGTCACGTACTTGAGGTTAAGAAACCCTAATTATCATGTTAAACCAATTCATATTAATTAATAATAATGTTCACCTTAGTTTCTATGGTTTCATGATTATTTAATGAATCTGGGAAAATTAGAGTCAAAATAGACTTTTAAAACATTACCATAGTGTTCCTTATTAAAAAAAACCTTTCTAATGAGTATTTACTTACATTTTTCTGACATTAGAAGAATTTTTTATGAATTTTCAAAGCTTGAACCAATAACAAAACACGAAAAGGCCACATATTACCTTTAATCCATGAATTGGATGTATGTACCCGATGAGGTGGCCCAGTCACCAAAAGTCATGTGGCTTAGGCCTTCCTGACCTGGAACACGCTCGTGACAAGAAGGTGCATGGCCAAAAACCCCAAAAATCCATTGGGACTAAAATGGACTGATTGAAATGAGATGGACAAAGGAGGGAATCGGTAGTTGGGATTGTTCTTCCCAGAAGAAAAGAACAGATTGCAAAATCCAGGATACAAAATGAGATTTTTTCTTCAAAAATCTATAAACTAAGGTGTTAGGCACCCTCTACATGGAACAACGGTTCCAACAACGTAAAGACATGACCTTTCAGTGGATAAAACTCCAAAACCCATCATTACCATCGTTGTCAAGAAGTAGAATCTTGGCAAAGACACCAAAGTTTCCCACATATTCGTCTTTAGCCATAGCAAGATCTGTCAAATACTAGTAAGGCAGTCATGGTAGAGAACTTGAAAAAATGCCAAAAAAGCAAAAGAAGTAGGTTCTCGACAAACCACAGTAATAAAAGATAATATAGGAAGCCATGTTGTACCTTTACTAGGGATAAATTGAAGGTGGAAAAAGCTCTGGGAGGGTTCGGTGAATCCTGACAATGCATTAATATGGTTACAGAAGACCTTTTGCTTTGACCTCAGGCTGCTGGTAGGGTAGAGGGAAAATAGAGTTTAGAGGTAGGGTTTTTGGGAAAATAGGGCTAAAATGAGGATGGGTTGACCGGCCTAAATCACGCGTCCTAAAATTGGAGGCGGATTCGAGGTAGTCAAGCTTTTACATTTATAAACATGAATCCTTCTAGGCCCCCGCAACTTTGTTTACGGGGTTGAAGTAGATATACGGGGTCGAACACAGGGACAAGGGTGGTAGTGTTGAGAATCACGGAATCGACACGCTACATTCGGGCAGGTATAAAGAGATAGTAAAATTCCCAAAAGGGAACAACAGATGTCACAAACAAAACAAAGAAAACTATCTCCAATTGGAGCTACTAGAAAGATTTAAGGTTTTATCATTTAGCAGTTTTTAGGGGTTTTCATGCAACAGAAACAGAAAGATAAAACTAGAGCTAGAGCAAGGTACGAAGGATAAGACTTTAGTAAAACAAGTGGCACCAGTAACATCCTGCACCCCTCCTCTCAGAGCGGGTACCTCTAACCAAGCATCAACACCCCTCTCGAGGTTGCTGGACTTAAGTTAGAGTGGAATGTTACTAAAACAACTCTGTTCCAGGCACTCTCATACTCTAGAATCAGACCGAACACTAGAGTCACAACACCTCTCTCAAGGCTGTTGAGACGGGAAAACACGATTCGGTAGCTAATCGAAATGTGATCCAACGTTCAAGCTAGAGTTCAGATATTAAACATAGCAATCATCCAACAAAGGTACCAAGCATAGAGCAGTAAGTAATTAAGCTTCTCTATTTCCATAAACATTAAAGGTCTTAATACATTGCATAAGTAAGAATTAAATAACAGAATTAAAGATAGATGTCGCCTTCTTGATATAGAAGGACGACAGACTATTGCATCTCTCCAGCCCGATACTAGTCAAGAGCCTAGCCTGATACAGCAGTGTCGGGCGGCGCACCCTCTCGGGCGGCACGCTGTGACGGGCGAAGCGTATCGGGTTTGATATCGTGTTGGGCATGGGGCGACGCATTCTACTGTCAGGCACTCGTGTCTCTCATCATCGTTGGCCGATATCGGCCCGCAGTGTCACCCGGGACGGTCCTAAGTGAACCATCCCCTCCCTCTCGGGATAAGGAAGAGCTCACCTAGAGTTGCCCGGCACGAGCACTGGGGCACGATACTCTTGCTCTCGCAGTTTACCTCCGAAGATCGCTCAAAGTTCCCCACTGTCCGAACTGTCTTTTCGGCTCCCTGTAACTGCTATTTATAGGCAGCGGCTTGGGGAAGTTATGGTCCTCGAAGCACCACATGTCCTCCTTATTCGCGGGTCAGTGGACGGCCGATGCTGGTGTCGCTCGGCATAGGGGCACAGGGGTGTCGGCTGTCGGTCACGTGACGGGCGGCGCCTGCCGGTGGGTGGCTGTGTCACGCGACAAGCTTAGGTTGTCGTGGCGAATTTGGCTCCCTGTCGGGTAGAAGACGTGTCGTCTGCCAGTTTCTTCTTGTGCGACATACCCTTGTTGTGCGTCGTTGTTTCGCTCCACCCTATCGGGCAGAGGTCGTATCGGGCGTCAGGAAGGCCGATGTAGAATTGAACTTATTTGTGGGACGGGACGGCCTTATTGTACCAAAATGAGGAAAAACTCTACAAAAGAAGGAAATATTGGATTATGAGCGTTGCTCGGCCAATTATTGTGAAAGTACTAATAAAAGAGAGGAAAATAGCAGAAAAGGGCAGTTTTGATAACAAACTAAAGGGCAAAAACGTCACAAAAATTGGTGTTATCAACTCCCCAAACTTAGCGTTTTGATTGTCCTCAATCAATATTTAAACTTTATTTTGTGATGCTTCTTCTTGCTTGGTATAGCTTTCAGGTCAAGAGGTAAAACAAGTATAGTAATGCCTTTAGAGATAATGTTGCCTCACTGCGAACAAAAGAGCATGTGTTTCCTTGCTTTTTTATTTCAGTAAACATTTTCTCTACAGCTTCGGCGAGACTTTGGTGCATGATTCCGAAGTTAGCTTACGCACCAAACAACTTTATTTTCTGGGCAGAAAGTTGTGTAAAGGGTAGGCTAAGGCTTTTTGGGGTTTTTCTTGTCTCCCATCAGTCCATCCATGTAAGGGTCCGTTAACGGGCAAGTGGTCCCTACAGTCCAAGCCAGTTGGCTTTAGAGCAGTGATTTCACATCCTACGTACCACTGCCCCAGATCTACCATGCCTAAAGATGGGTACTTTTGGAAGATAAGTGTATATATATATATATATATATATATATATATCTTTCTCTTTTATTGGGCACAACTCTCATGCTTTTATTCACTCTCATAAGGCTTCTCTCTCTTTTTGGGATTTTTGTTGGGTAAGGGAAACAAAAAGATTCTTGCTATTTGGGCCGCTTTTTCCTTCTCCATACTCAACTCTTAGCTGTTTGTGAGATTATTGTATATTTTTTTTCAAAATTTTTGGCACAGAAAAATGTAATCTTTTCGTTTGTTTGAAGCAGCATTATCAGAAAGATATAACAGAACTTGTATCTTGTTAAGCACATAGAAAACTAACTTTGCAAGAAGTTGCAACAGGTTTTTATTATACAGTAACTTTGTACATATGTATGGAGATGATATAAATAAAAAAGGATTTTCAAAATTTTGGTACGAACATATATATGTACAAAAAGAACAAAAGAATAAAGAATTTGAGACAAAAGAATGAAGAAAATTAAGTTAGAAAATTCAGAAAAAAATTTCAAAATTTTGTACATCCCTCACTGGTACATGGTACCCCCCCCAAACTTGCTCCACACTCTGTCCCAGAGTTGTGAAGTAGATAAGGTGAGGTAATGTTTATTCCAGTGAGGTTGCACCTGTATCAGACAGAAGCTCCCATGCATATTCTCCCCTTCTGGTGTGATAGACGATGTGGTGGAGCTGGTCAGGCATTTCTTTATTCGCTATCCATTCCAGGACGTAGATGTCGCAGTCGTTGGATAAGGGAAGTTGTTGCGGACTGCGGTGGCAGAACTGGAGTTCGTGCCATTTTCCTCCTTGCATGACCAGGAATGGTTGGATCATCTTTGCCACCTCGTCGTAGTATTTTCGGACCAGGCATTCAACAGATGTCAAAGGTTCTGATGTACACGACACTGGATGGTTCTTGTTGTTGTCCGAGCTATTGTAGAAAATTCCTGCTCGTTTCCGGGTGTACACTGTTAGGAGCGTCCAATGATTGTAATGCAGAATTGGCAGAAAGATAGTGCCTGGGACCCCGCCTCTCAACCCTGCCAGAAAAGTTTGCTTCGCTCCTGTTTCTTCGGCGAGGCAGACGTCGTTGAATAGCATGGGGTGGGCTATGTATGCATGTTCTAGCTTTGGCTGTATATATTGGATGTAAGCGGTTGCAACTGTTACAGCCAAGCACCCTCCTTCCTTCACCATATCCCTTAGATCGTCGACCGGGACTACGATGTCGCCTGCCTGAAAGGCGACAACCGATGGGGTAGAATCAGCTAACTTCAACTGGATTACATTGACCTGCTCCTGTGTGAGAGTTGCACATGAAAAGCGGTCGAAATTTGTAATCAGCCCTTCTAAAGTTTCAAGAAAAGCAGTGTACTCCATCCCGTGCACTTTCTTCAGGACCGCCAACTGCTTGCCTACCCCATAGGTATCAGTTGCTATCTCCTCTTCTTTTTCTGAGGAGCTGCTGGATTGAGAAGAGTCTTCTTCCAGGTCATTGTCCAGCAGCTTTTCTAGTACCCCTGCATCTCGGAAATAGCACTTGTCCTTGATCAGCAGCATGGCGTAAATGCCCCTTTGTTGATAGAAGGACATGCCTTTGAGGGCTCCCAAGTTTCCAAATGTATTGAGCACCTCAATGGCACTCAGGATGGCCAAAGCGCTGTTTCCACTTCCCTTTTCTGCCTGGAAAGGGAGGTCTCAGAGAGTAAAGAAGTTTCAAGGACCTTGGTGATGTTGGCTTCCTTGCTTTATAGCTCGTAGCAGACGCAGTGGCAGGAGTCTCAGCTTCTTGTCCTCCGGGTGGCAGAAACACCCCTGGAGCATGGCACTTCGTCATTGCTGCAACACAGCAGCTGGACGTCGTGGTTTCTAAGGTCAACTATGCAGAGAAACCACACGTTCTGGTGCTTGTACGGGGCCAACACCATGTTTGACCTATGCTCTTCAATGTGTTGCAGCATGTCGACCAACGCATGGGAGTCTGGATCTCCCTTCATCAGCCTTCTTTCCAAGGTCGGGGTGGCTGTGTATAGTTCCCTCCGACTTGCCCTGCTATCGATTTTTTCTATTATCGCATTCTCTAGGACCCTGAACAATCTTTTGCCGACCACGACCGACGTGTGAAACATGCTTCGAAGAACTCCCCGTCGCACGGAGAGGTAGCCATCGGTCCAGACGACGTCATCTTCATCTGCCTGTCATCGTAAGACCTTATTCAGTAGCTTCTGGTCTCTGATCATCAGGTATCCGATGGCTTGTCTGTCGAAGTCAGCCATCTCGAAGGAGGGTATCTCGGATGGCTCACGGAATCTGTCCTCCATCGAGTGCCTTCCTCGGGGTAGATGTCTTTTATTGACTGTGTAGACATCCCCCTTCTCTCCCTCAGACTCTTCAGAAGAGTTTCCCCCGATGCTGATATCTACGCTATCGTCTTCAACTTCATCTAGGGGGACGGAGATGTTTTCTTCTCCCAAGCCTAAGGAGCTCTCCTGTCTGGCTGGAGTTCCTTCGGCTGACCCTTGTTGCGTCCCTTCCTCGGGCGTTGGGGATCGCCCACTAGGGAAGGAGGAAGATGTTGATCCCGAAGGGGAAGCTGACGAAGAAAGAGGAGAGCCACGACTGGGGGTGATGGTGACCTTCTCGGCTGCCTTCGGCGCGGATGGTCGTCACTTCTGTCCAGCCTCTCCTCGATCTTGTCAAGTCATTGGAGAACTTACTACATCATCGCATTCAAGGCCTCTAGTCCGCTGGGAAGGCTTACTAGAGTCAGCAGCTCTCTTTCTTGGCTATCCAGCTTGTGATGGAAAGATGCAAGTTTGCGGGTTAGGGAAGTATAAGTAGCTGAGTTGGTATCTGTTACCTCCCGCAAATGATCGAGCTCGTGCCCAGCATCTTTCCGAGCGATAGGGGAGCTCCGGTGGGTCTCCCTTCCATCCTCGCCACATCTTTCTCACGCGATGGTCTACCAGCCGAGGTAGAATCTATCAGAATGGTTCGCGATCCAGATGCCTCCAGGCGAGGCGTCAGTGCTTTTACATTTGCCACCGCCTTGCCTTCTCGTCTAGGTGGGGATGGCCATGGTGAGGGCAGACTCTGCTCCACCTCTGCACTGTTGGCGATCTCCTCAACTGCTGTAGGTGGGGACTTCGGCGGTGGTGTTGGTGTTCTTCCAAGCTCCCTCAGGATCTTGTCGAACACCCCATTGTTGTCACCCTGCTGAAGTTCCTCTTCTGCCTCTGCAGGCCTTGAAGTAGTGATGGGGGCTACGGCCGTCTCTCCTGCGGCAGCTCCCGTAGTCTCTATCTCGGTGACCTCAACGATCACCAGTTCTTTCTCAGCTACCACCGTCCTTGTTGTGGCGGTGGCTGATGTAGTTGGAGTGATGATAACTCTATCAACAGTTGTCGTCGGTAGCCCTAGAACTGCCCTCTCCTGGGCCCTGATTGTGGTGGTGTAAGCTGCGTTATTTGCTACAGCTTCAATTTCGGCGGCGGTGAAGACCAGTTTCTCTGTGTCGTAGTCGGCGTAGTGAGGGAGTGGGAGGAGTATGTCCGTACTTGAAAACTTGTAGAAGAAGTTCCTCCCCTCCTTCCTAATGATGTTGGTCCTCATCAGGTACTTGGTGTCCATCACCTCATCGCCTTGCGTCCTCGAAAGGCTGTGCGGCTCTTTTGGGTACCCGAGCCCCACTGCAATTAAGTTGACTATTCCGCCCATGCAATACTCTTTTGTGGCTTCTTTCATCAGGTGCAGTCTGTTCAACAAGAACCGCCCAAGGTTGATCACTCGGCCCTCCATTATGTGCCACATGACGTGGCGTTCTTCTGTATAGATGTTACTAGACTCATTCTTGGTGAACAGCAAGCATGCCACCAATTTGTGCACTATCCTCCAAAAGCAGGAGTGCACTGCCACCACCTTTCTTCCCATCTTGAATGAAGATTTGCCGGTTAGCTTGCTCCAGAGCTCTATAGGGTTGAACTCACCTCCCTCGGTGATCCTCTCACTGTTATCCATTAGATTCTTCTCCTCCTCGTTGGAAGAGAAGATCTTATTCAAGAGCTTCTCAGAGATGGTGTACTCTGAGTTGTAAAGTCGGGCCTGGAGTCTGTCTGGCCTGCCGAAATCTTCTCTTTCTACCGCAGAATTCTTCACCCAGTAGAGAGAAGACATAAACTCCATTGTCAGTTTGGTGTAAGAAGAAGACCGGCTGAAGCAAATCTTCTTCAGCCCTACCGCAACAAGGACGCTCTTCAGCCTCCTCACGATCACTAGTTCATCAAACGAGGCCGGATGGAAGAACCTTCTCGGTCGGTAGACCTTGGTCACTAGTTCAACATATCGGCGAGTGTGCTTGTCGTCCCTTGGCTCGAAACTTCCCGACAAGAATTCCAGGAGTTTTGCTGCTGCTAGAGGTGTTGGTGTTGGAGTTGGAGCCGCCACTTCTCCAACCCTAGCCCTCTTCTCTGTTGTCGACGCCCCGGCTGGTCCTGGGTTCGGGCGCTGATGAATCCTCTAGATTCACCCTCTCAGTCGCCAATTTTAAGGATTTTGTGATGCATATCGACTGATCTACCCTCACTTTGGGTTTACTTTAAGTATCCTTTCAGTCTCGTGTAAATAGTGCATTACTAGCTCAAATAACCCTAGTTTCCAGCTTATTTGATCTTATTTTCCCTTACTCACATTCTCTCTCCTCTGCAGATCATCCTCAACTATCACCAATGGCCATGACCCCTATAACACTGACTGTAGGGGTCTCAAGACCGTTTGAGCCCATGCGGTCTCAAGACCGTTTGAGCCCATGCGGTCCCAAGACCGTTTGAGCCCATGCGGTCCCAAGACCGTTTGAGCCCATGCGGTCTCAAGACCGTTTGAGCCCATGCGGTCTCAAGACCGCTTGAGCCCATGCGGTCTCAAGACCGTTTGAGCGCATGCGGTCTCAAGACCGCTTGAGCCCATGCGGTCTCAAGACCGTTTGAGCCCATGCGGTCTCAAGACCGCTTGAGCCCATGCGGTCTCAAGACCGTTTGAGCCCATGCGGTCTCAAGACCATTTGAGTCCATGCGGTCTCAAGATCATTTGAGCCCATGCGGTCTTGACCTCCATGCGGTCTCGACCTTCATGAGGTTTTGACCTCCATGCGGTCTCGAACCGCATGCGATCTTGACTTTCTTGCCACAAACGCCGGCGACGTCTACCTCACCGTCAGCAGCAACGAAGGTGCCCACGACGGCTGGCTTGCCACAAGTGCCGGCGTCGTCAGTAGCAGCAACGACACTGCCCATGACGGCTGGCTTGCCACAAGTGTCGGCGTCGTCAGTAGCAACAACGACGGCACCCGCAACACTTGCAACCTATGTCGTCGACATCCACGTTCCGCAGCTCATGCAAACAACACCTGCAACCTATTCGTCGACACCACTGCTGTCCACAACCGTCGGCGTCATCGTCTTCGCCAACCTTGCTCCGCCGCCATCACAGGTGCACGAAGCAGCGCCACCGCCATCACAGCAGCCATGCCGCCCTCGCTAACCACGCATGCAAGACCGTTTGCATCAGGCACATGCATGCAAACCGTTTAGAACCTTGGTGTGAGATCATTTGCTTCTTCTAAACACCAAACCGTTTGGAGTTCACAAGGCAGAAAGTCCGTGTAGGCAAACTGCATGGGCATGTGCTCACGAAACCGCATGAGCAAATGCAGCAAGTCCGCATGGGCAATTGCAAAACAAGACCGCATGAACCAATGTGCTGGAAACCGTATGAAATAACTTACTCACGTGTAGATCAAATGAAAAGCAGCTATTAAGACCATGTGAAGCCAGCTGTTATGAATGCATGTATGAGAATGTGAGGAGGCTAGCAAAACAGCAAAGATCGCATGAGAAGCACAGCACCAAGATCGTATGAGCAATAGCAAGTGAAACCACATGAGTCCACGTGACTCAGCTAGATGAATGGAGCGTTGCAAACCAAACGGCCAGCAGCATTAAGCCCACGTGAAGGTAGCTAGTATGAACGCATGGAGGCTAGCGGTTTCCAAAATAGAAAAGACCGCAGAAGTTAAGACGGCAGCAGCTCCAAGACCAAGAAAGGAAAAATGCAGACCGCATGCATGTACGAAACCGCATGAGCAAATGCAGCAAGACCGCATGGGCAATTTCAAGGGAAGACCGCATGACCCCACGTGGGCATGAGAACGTGACTTAGCAAACCGCATGGAGCATTTGCATTATCAAGACCGCATGGGCATTTGCATATGAGACCGCATGGCCAAGAAAACTGTATGGAATATCTGCTACAGCAAACCGCATAAGCATTATTATAGAAAACCGCATGAAAAAAAGGGCACGTAAAAGGTGTGATTCAAGGGCCCAAGATATTTTGGCAAGCCTATAAATAGAAGGGTTGAGGCATGGTCTTGGGTATCCCATCTCACGACGACCCAAGGCTGCCAGACTGAGACCAGTGCCGGGACGCCGTCAGACTGCCCGAACACCGTTTCTGACCAAACTTCACCCACAGCCCCAGGATCACGGTCTGAGCTCAGATCTGGGAAGCTGCCAGACTGGGGACATATCTAGAAGGTTGTTCCATCACTATCTCACCTCTACTATCTCACCTCTACCATCTCACTTCTACCATTCTTCTACCTCATTCTACCCGTGCAATCCCAGAGGTAGACACGGCGATCGAGGCGGAGAGACCGGCATCATTGACCACAACGGAGCAGTCCCGGAGACTGCGACGATCTACACCGGGCTGTCACAGATCTACTCTTCTTCTCTGACGATGCTTTCTTTCTCTCTCTTCTCTTTCTTTGTTGCTCCCTCTATGAGGAGCGAGTAGTTCCATTCACTGGGGTGCGGGGACTAGCCCCGCTGCCCGTGTTTTGTAACTTGTACTAAAAAGATGTTATCTTTCCGATTCAATACTAAATCGTTTCATACATGCTTGGATGTTGGCCGCATTCTTGTATGCATCTACTGTCTTTCATTGTGGTCTGTCTACGACCGCTCTTGAAGACTCAAATACCGATTTAGTTTTGGTTTCTGGTGTGTGTATCCATTGTGCATCCGTTTCGGAAACTAGGAATGCTTTCTAAGGAGTGGAGTAAACTCACCTCCATCGTTGTACTTTTGTGCTATGAAATGGAATCAGTTGACGTGCAAAAGTGCAACCTTGATAGGTCGAGGAACACACTCTGAGGAGAGTGTGGTGCAAAGTTCTTGACCATTCATTCGGGAATGGCTGACGTTGCAACACTCTCACGTTTCTCGTAGCTATATCCTCAAAAGAGGGATAGTCTATAAGGATACTAATCGATTTGGTAATTTTCGCTCGCTTGTTAGTTTTCTGATGCACATTTCACGAGGTTGAGTAAGATTTTCTCTTCAGAGACTACATATCTTCATTGACACGTAGATATGTACCGGATGAGAGTTACTCAACCTGTGAAGGATGTGTGCATTACTCTTGTCCTATAAGACATCGATATTGTACAACATCCATGTATCTTGCTTACAAGTCTTGCTATGTTTGGTACAAGTACAATCCATCTATAGTGGTGGCGAATACCCGCATCACCCCAGTGATCCATCATCTTTTGCTAATCTTAGATTTTAATCTAGTTTTTATTCTTTCCTTTACTTTTGCATGTTTAGGTTAAATAACTCAAATCAAACTTCTGGTCTTAGACGATTGACTTAGATCGATATGAAACAAGAAAAAGGCACTCAGATTCTTAACGTTGTCCTTTGGGTTCGATCCTAAATCTGTACTATGATAAGGCTTCCACACTCTTGTGGGGTTGGAGCATTTATCTAGCACCAGTTATAGGTAAACCTAGAGAGACCATCATCTCCCTAGGGTTTTTGGTGCATATTAGGACTTCCATTGGAAGAGTAATCTTTTGGTGTAAGTTCTAGCTTCATCAAAAAATGGCGTCGTTGTCGGGGACAACAGTATCAGAATCATCTTTTTCAAATTTTGTGTCGATTTAGGTTTCTCTATGGTTTTCCATTTTCTTTTCAAAAACCTAAAAAGTGAAGGGCTTAATCTCGCATATCTTCTTGGATTTGAAATGGTTGGTCAAGCCTGATAAACTCTTTCCTTGATTTCAGGTACCAACTCTCTTCAAGATGAAGCAGTAAACACCACCAACCGTTAGATGTCAACTGTGTGGTGACTATTCTCATGCATCGATTTACTTCTTCAATGTCCCTCCTCTCTACGTGATTGCTCTGCATCAAGTAATTGTGAATTGTATAGTTGGGAACCTCAAAGCGGCCTCTTCATACAACTATGGATATAACGCAAGTTATAATCCGTATCACCCTGGAGGCTACTACGAAAAACCTAACTATGGTGGATTTCAAGGCGTGGATTACAATGTAGAAGGGAACTTGGAAGACGATGAAGTGCATGAAGATCAACACACATTGATGGAAGAACTACGTGCTCTACAGACATCGGTGGCTCAACAACTAGCTGATCAGACAACCGCGATCAAGAAGTTGATAGCTGATCTTGATCAACTTACACAACTTGTCAACGCTCCTGAGCAACATGTAGAACAACCACCAATTTCAACCAAGCACTTCCCTAGTTCACATTTTGCAATTGATTACGATGATGAGTATAAAATCATGTGGGATATGCATTCCAATGATCTTCAGGCATTGGTGCAAGGTGAGGAACTATCCTCAGGGCTAACAACTGAACTCAAAGATGATTTACTCATAACGTCACGAGGAAAGGAATTACTATTCAAGCCGGGGTCTGACTTGGATAATGACTCATGCACTATGCTCTTAGAGGGAATGATGAGTAGCCAATATGTGGATTCTCTACAATCAGGAGATCAATTGGAAATAAACTTCAATACTTACCCACCTTATGACTTCATAGACTCAAATCCAACCATTGAAGAGCAATTGACGATAACCGATTCCCTCAATGACAAAATCTTTTCAACTTCAGTTGTCCCATCAATAAAATCCGTAAAAGAAGGATTAATGTCGCAAGGACTCTACACTCCTTCGCAGTCAGACTCGGATGGATATGTGACCGATTCAGATAAAGATATGTCTTTCATGCATGAGAATCAAATGTCTCCATTTCTGGAACAAGATCTGAACTATCCTTATGAAGAAATTTCTAATCATTCGGTTGATCTAGGGACAGACTTTGAGGATAGAACTGATCAAGATCTTGATTCAGAAATGGACCATACCACTCTCACTGATGAAACAGAATCAAGGGAGGATGACAGGTCTCAAGATGACAATCCTATGACAGGCTCTTTTCATGAGATGATGTTACCTGAATTACCACCACCACAAGAAGTCTAGACGGAGCCAGTCCTCGAACAAGAGCATGATCTTTCTATTGAATCTCCTTCTAGTCACTTGAACGAGTTGACAGTGCACTATGAAGAGAAACATGAGCTATCTCTTGACTTTGGAACGGATTACAATATTACCGCAAACTCTTATAATGACAAAAAGGACCCTTGGGAAGACATCAAGTCACAAACCTATCCCTCTATAGTCACTCATCCCTATGAAGAAGCCCCTCCTGATATTCAAGAAACTAAGATATGTCCATTACCTGAGCTAGGTTCCACTCCTCCCATAGAAACCCTTCCTGAGCACTCAATAAAACCAGAGGAGGGTTATGAAGAAGAACTGGAACAACAACATGACTCAGAAATGGTATACGTTAGTCCCAATATCGAAGAAATGGGTTCATCAGGGGATTTTAACTCTCAAAATGATATGTCATGGACTAACCCCTCCCATGAAGATACATCATTGGAACCTCTATCTCAGGATCCCATGATTTCCTTACCCGAGCAAGAGTTCGTTTTACCAGTCAAATCCTCTTCTAGTCACTTGGATGAACTAAGGATGTTCTACGAGGAAAATTCTGAACAAGACCTTGAAAAGAAGAATGACGCTCTTACCAATTCTAACATTAATAAAGATAATGATACTTCTCAAAATAACTCCTCTGATGAAGAAACATCATCTTGGCTGCCATATCCCACACAAGAAAAGACAGGTGACGAATTGAAGCCGGAACCGGACCCACCACCTGATCCTGGACAGGAGGAAGTTCAAGTGGCCGACCCTCAATCAACTGCCCTAGATTTTGAAGAAAGCAGTTTTACTTTGAACTTCAAGGGTTAGCCACAATTGGAGGGCACAAGTGGGAATAACCTTGATCTCTCGCATAGCCCTCCAGTTTTGACTGCTTATATTTCACCTACCTCGCTGATGGGGGAAGGTCTCTGGATTCTTCTAGACGGACAATGAGGCGAAAGAAATGTGCAACCAAGTCATCCGGAAGACTCGTTTGAGTTGCCACAACCACCCTGTCAATAGGTTGTTCGGGCAACTTCCTCGTTCTCGGCACCTGCTATCGCGAGACATCTTTGTCGCACTTTCTTCCAACTACGAGGACCGCCTGGTTAATATTGCACAACCCTTCCCCTCCACCTCGAACCTAATTTTTGTTCAGAAAAGAGAAAATTCATGAGTTCAAGATGGAGGGCGGGTGGTATGACTTTCACTCCACCCTCTATCTTTATTGCTTCCTATTTTTCCATTCTAGTTTCTTTTTCATAATTTTTCTACCTTTCTGTAGTCTTCCCAAAAATAAAGCCTTTATCTAGTCGGCTTTTGTTTTTTGAATCTGGAGGGTGTGTTTTTCGATCTGTGATCATCACCTCTTTTCGTTGCAAATTTCCAAAAAAAGAATGCTTAAAACTAGCCTATGCGTGTTTTTCATCTTGAATATTCTATGAATCCTAATGTCGTAACCTCAAATAGGAAAAGATGATACACTTCAATAAGACTGAGATAGATCAAATACATCACGCCTTTATCTGATTAATGGATCTGTTGTATGGATTTCTCATTTGATGTTCAATCATGTCTCTTTTTTAGCAGAGTGTGATGGAGAAAAGAGACCCGTCACATGGAATCGCTAAGCAAACTGCATCATGATCCGAACTCTCTTCTACACTTCTTCCTTCATTTTTCATATCCCTCCGCTCACCAATCATACCAAAGCTTTAAGTTCGGTGTGGTAAACCACACCTCTACCAAACTCTAAGTTCGGTGTGGTAAACCACACCTTTTTCTAGTATACACTAGAGCTTTTCTGAACCCTAAGTTCGGTGTGGTACACCACACCCCTCTTTCCACTACCGCTTCTTCCATACCCCTAAATACACAATAGGGGTGTACCATCTTCTTTTCTTGATTCAGAGAGTATACAATGATGATTGTGCACATACTGAGGTTGGCGAAAAATCTACCCCGATTCCAAAAAGAGGCTTGGCAGCCCAAATATACAAAAATCCAAAAATACCCTTACTCCCAAGCCAAGTGAGAATGAATAAAAGCCAGAGTGTGAATAAAAACATGAGAGTTGTTCCCTGAATAAGGATAACTGATAAAGGTCTTGCCCGGCCGGTACATTAGCTGCCCTCACAAAGGCAGATGTGTCGTGACCGGTAGTAAAACCCTAAGGATCCAAAAATGACCCCTTACCTCCTCCCGAAGAG
This sequence comes from Alisma plantago-aquatica, assembly GCA_963693085.1. Taxonomy (NCBI): domain Eukaryota; kingdom Viridiplantae; phylum Streptophyta; class Magnoliopsida; order Alismatales; family Alismataceae; genus Alisma; species Alisma plantago-aquatica. The sequence goes on along the minus strand of OY856414.1, from coordinate 226,786,816 downwards.
GTAAAACAGCCAAAAGCCTTAAGCCAACCTATACACACTTCTGAGTTACCATTAAAAAAAATCGGGTGTAAGGCTAAGTCAACCATAGTTGTGCATGAATCATTCAAAGTATCTCAATGAGTCAACTAATAATAAGAGTCTTGATTCAATCAGAGGAGAGACTCTTATCTTTTGATCATACCCCCATTCCCTCCTTTTTTTCAACACCAGTGATAGGTCGTATGCATATTGTTGATTCTGTGGGTCTGTTCAAAGTCTCATAAAACTCTTTAACATGACCGATACAACAGAGAGTGAGAAGGAAGTACTTCAGCAAAGTGAACTCAGAAATGAGGATATCATATGATGTATTTCGTGATCTAAGGAAGCTTTAATGGTGTATCGATCTGAGCCATGAACAAAAATTACGATATGACAATAGGATGAGGCAATCATGAGATGAACGATTTCATTGGCGACTGTTTTAAGTTTTTCATTTCTTGGGATGAGCAACGCTTAAGTTCGGTGTCATGATGAATCCTCCAGAGTCATCCTCAGTCACTAATTCAAAGGATTTCTGACGTTTTTACCCTAATTTTGTTTTGTCTCCTTTTTTTCTTTTCTCTTTTTTGTGAAAATTCTGACACTTGCACGAAGGTGAGGTAATTATGAGATCAACTTGCATGCATTTTGGCGACTATCTTGGGCTTTTTCGTTCCTCGGTACGAGCAACACTTAAGTTCGGTGTGGTGATGAATCCTCTAGATTCACCCTCTCAGTCGCCAATTTTAAGGATTTTGTGACACATATCGATTGATCTACCCTCGCTTTGGGTTTACTTTAAGTATCCTTTCAGTCTCGTGTAAATAGTGCATTACTAGCTCAAATAACCCTAGTTTCCAGCTTAGTTGATCTCATTTTCCCCTACTCACATTCTCTCTCCTCTACAGATCATCCTCAACTATCACCAATGCCATGACCCCTATAACACAGACTCTAGGGGTCTCAAGACTGTTTGAGCCCATGCGGTCCCAAGACCGTTTGAGCCCATGCGGTCCCAAGACCGTTTGAGCCCATGCGGTCTCAAGACCGTTTGACCCATGCGGTCTCAAGACTGCTTGAGCCCATGCGGTCTCAAGACCGTTTGAGCCCATGCGGTCTCAAGACCGTTTGAGCCCATGTGGTCTCAAGACCGTTTGAGTCCATGCGGTCTCAAGATCGTTTGAGCCCATGCGGTCTTGACCTTCATGCGGTCTTGACCTCCATGCGGTCTCGACCCGCATGCGATCTTGACTTTCTTGCCACAAACGTCGGCGACGTCTACCTCACCATCAGCAACAATGACGGTGCCCACGACGGCTGGCTTGCCACAAGCATCGGCATCGTCAGCAGCAGCAACGATGGTGCCCACGACGGCTGGCTTGCCACAAGCGTCGGCGTCGTCAGCAGCAACAACGACGACACCTGCAACACTTGCAACCTACACCGTCGACATCCACGTTTCGCAGCTCACGCAAACAACACCTGCAACCTACTCGTCGACACCACTACAGTCCGCAACTGCCGGCGTCATCATCTTCACCAACCTTGCTCCGCCGCCATCGCACGTGCACGAAGCAGCGCCACCACCGTCTCCGCCATCGCAGCAGCCACGTCGCCCTCGCCAACCACGCATGCAAGACCGTTTGCATCAGGCACATGCATGCAAACCATTTAGAACCTTGGTGTGAGATCATTTGCTGCTGCTAAACACAAAACCATTTGGAGTTCACAAGGCAGCAAGATCGTGTAGGCAAACCGCATGGGCATGTGCTCACGAAACCGCATGAGCAAATGCAGCAAGACCACATGGGCAATTGCAAAACAAGACCGCATGAATCAATGTGCTGGAAACCGTATGAAATAACTTGCTCACGTGTAGATCAAATGAAAAGTAGCTATTAAGCCCACGTGAAGGCAGCTGTTATGAACGCATGTATGAGAACGTCAGGAGGCTAGCAAAACAGCAAAGACTGCATGAGAAGCACAGCACCAAGATCGTATGAGCAATAGGAAGTGAAACTGCATGAGTCCATGTGACTCAGCTAGATGAATGGAGCGTTGCAAACCAAACGACCAGCAGCATTAAGCCCACGTGAAGGCAGCTAGTATGAACGCATGGAGGCTAGCGGTTTCAAAAATAGCAAAGACCGCAGAAGCCAAGACGGCAGCAGCGCAAGACCATGAAAGGAAAAATGCAGACCGCATGCATGTACGAAACCGCATGAGCAAATGCAGCAAGACCGCATGGGCAATTGCAAGGGAAGACCGCATGACCCCACGTGGGCATGAGAACGTGACTTAGCAAACCGCATGGAGCATTTGCATTAGCAAGACCGCATGGGCATTTGCATATGAGACCACATGGCCAAGCAAACCGTATGGAATAGCTACTACAGCAAACCGCATAAGCATTATTAGAGCAAACCGCATGAACAAAAGGGCACGTAAAAGGTGTGATTCCGAGGCCCAAGATATTTTGGCAAGCCTATAAATAGAAGGGTAGTGGCATGGTCTTGGGTATCCCATCTCACGACGGCCCAAGGCTGTCAGACTGAGACCAGTGCCGGGACGCGTCCAGACTGCCCGAACATCGTTTCTGACCAAACTTCACCCACAACCCCAGGATCACGGTCTGAGCTCAGATCTGGGAAGCTGCCAGACTAGGGACAGATCTAGAAGGTTGTTCCATCACTATCTCACCTCTACTATCTCACCTCTACCATCTCACTTCTACCATTCTTCTACCTCATTCTACCTGTGCAATCCTGGAGGTAGACACGACGATCAAGGCGGAGAGACTGTCGTCATCGACCACAACGGAGCACGTCCCGGAGACTGCGACGATCTACACCGGGCTATCACAGATCTACTCTTCTTCTCCAACGATGCTTTCTTTCTCTCTCTTCTCTTTCTTTGTTGCTCCCTCTATGAGGAGCAAGTAGTTCCATTCACTGGGATGCGGGGACTAGCCCCGCTGCCCGTGTTTTGTAACTTGTACTAAAAAGATGTTATCTTTCCGATTCAATACTAAATCGTTTCATACATGCTTGGATGTTGGCCGCATTCTTGTATGCATCTATTGTCTTTCATTCTGGTTTGTCTACGACCTCTCTTGAAGACTCGAATACTGATTTAGTTTTGGTTTCTGGTGTGTGTATCCACCGCGCATCCGTTTCGGTATCTAGGAACGCTTTCTAAGGAGTGGAGTAAACTCACCTCCATCGTTGCCTTGAGAGGTCGAGGAACACACTCTGAGGAGAGAGTGGTGCAAAGTACTTGACCATTCGTTCGAGAATGGGTGACGTTGCAACACTCTCACGTTTCTGGTAGCTATATCCTCGAAAGAGGGATAGTCTATAAGGATACTAATCGATTTGGTAATTTTCGCTCGCTTGTTAGTTTTCCGATGCATGTTTCATGAGGTTGAGAAAGATTTTCTCTTTGGAGACTACATATCTTCATTGACATGCAGATATGTACCGGATGAGAGTTACTCAACCTGTGAAGGATGTGTGCATTACTCTTGTCTTATAAGACATCGGTATTGTACAACATCCATGTATCTTGCTTATAAGTCTTGCTATGTTTGGTACAAGTACAATCCATGTGTAGTGGTGGAGAATACCCGCATCACCCCAGTGATCCATCATCTTTTGCTAATCTTAGATTTTAATCTAGTTTTTATTCTTGCCTTTACTTTTGCATGTTTAGGTTAAATAACTCAAATCAAACTTCTGGTCTTAGACGATTGACTTAGATCGATATGAAACAAGAAAAAGGCACTCAGATTCTTAACGTTGTCCTTTGGGTTCGATCCTAAATCTGTACTATGATAAGGCTTCCACACTCTTGTAGGGTTGGAACATTTATCTAGCACCAGTTGTAGGTAAACCTAGAGAGAACATCATCTCCCTAGGGTTTTTGGTGCATATTAGGACTTCCATTGGAAGAGTAATCTTTTGGTGTAAGTTCTAGCTTCATCAGGCGCTTAGGCCTGGCAGTCTGCCCTTCAGCAGCAGTCTCTGGCTAGATTCTCCTGCCTTGTGCATCAACAGGGATAGTAGTTTTCTTGATGCGGGCCATTTATGTAAGACAATAAGAAAATACATCGATTAAATGTGTTGATGCTTTGAAAAAGTAAAGAATAAAAGTAAAGAATAAAAGTGAGACCAGGTATTTCTCTGTACAAAGACTGTCCCGCACCTCATATCGGGCGACACACGGGTTTCAGAGGTGAAGCCTTGTGCCCGATACCTGAGATGGGTATTTCCCGTTACATTAGAAGATCAAACACGTGATAAGAACAGGGCGATAAGGAGATAAACATGCGTTAGGTCTGTTGCTCGATACGGCATGTCGGGTGATACGATCGCGATAGGATAAGATGCCCGATAAGGTTTTATTGAAAGGAAAGCAGTGTGTCGCACGACAACAAAAACAGGAGAGGTGGTGCAAGATGGGCGACACAGCTATCGCCCGCTCTGGTGTATCGGGAAAATGTGAATAAAAGGTATGTTGCGCGACATCCATATCGGGCGATACAAGGCTGCTCAGCATAGGAACCGTAAGACCGATAAGCTACTTTCGTAAAGATAGAAATGTGTCGGGCGGCACGGTCTGCCGGGCAATAGGGTCTGTCAGGCTATACCTTGCTGTGATCTGAACTTCCGCACGATACGAGAGCAGGGCAGTCTTGTGTGACACAGGAGCAAAAGTACAAGGTCTTAGCATGATACGGGAGAGTGAAAATAGTAAAGCAAGGATCCCGACACGGTAAAAACTCGCCCCTTTATATAGCAAACTCAACTGGGGTGAAACAAGTAAAGTCGGGGTGCGCGTCGGCTGTTAGGGAAACACGTAAGTCGGGCAAGTCCATCCGTCGGCATAACCCTTGCAATCCCCGAAATTCCATTGCCCGATAAGGGTGCATTCATAGCACCGGTTGGGTTGCTTTCCGATACGTCATGAAAACAAAGCGGTGTAAACTGCGGCTGATGAGTAAAACATCATTGGCCTATGACTAAGCTCCCGGCCTCAGATGGCATTACCCATCACAGTTAATAAAACTAAGGCGGTGGCCCATAAAATAGAAGGGTCAGCACATGTGGCGCATGCGCTGACTCGGGCCTTATTACAGTCCATAATGTTTGTAATGTTTTTCTTGCAAAAAAGTAAAAGCATCCTATTCTAGGAATTTAAAAATAGCTCGGGTTGCCTCCCGAGAAGCGCTGCATTTCCCGTCCTCGGCTGGACGTCTTTGGCTTCTTCTTCATCATTTTCCTCTGCAGTTACTGTCCCGATCTCTTGGCTGGTTCAGTGTTGGATGATATCTTCCCGGATGGGTTCTTTACGATCTCGGCGAGCTGAGCTAGCTGCTGGTTGATTTGGTGTTGATGGGTATGCATGTCTTCCAACTGTACCTGCAATGAGTTCAAAACACCAGAATTGGACAGCGCACTTTGCGCTAGTTGGTTATTAATGGTATCCTGTTTCTTAACGAAATCAAACAACTGTCCAACCACATCCGATTGGCTTGCTCCTTTGTCCTGTTCTCGGTTTGGGCCTTGGTACTTTCCCGGTGCTTGGAAATTGCCTTTTGCTGGTTGGAATTGGCTGTTCTTAGTATATTGACCGGATCCTCCTCTCTTCTCAAAAGTTTGTGCTGGCTTGGCCGAGGTGTGCAGCTGATGTGAATTTTCAGCTGCATCCTTGTTACCATAATTAAAGCCAGGGTGGTCTGGCCTCTTGAAGTTCATGTAGGAGACATTATCTATCCTTTCATCTTCTGAGTCGAAGTCGCTATCCGCTTCTGGTCGAGTGTAGACACAATTGTCCACCCCGTGACCTCCTTCTCCGCACGTAACACATTTCATCACTTTTTCAACTGGCTTCTTACCTTTACTGTCAGCTTCTCGCAATTGTTTAACATCACTAGCAATTCTCTGAATCTGCGAAGTGATTGACTCCAGCGCCATAGACTCAAGGGTGGACCCTTCACCTACCTTCTTTGCTTATCCTCTATCAGATCGATCAAACTCAGCACCGGCCATTAGCTCGTCCATGTTCTTGATAATCATCTCGGACTTCTTTGGCTTCTTCCCAAGGAAGTCATTGCCTGCTTCTGCGTTCAGTGACACCCTTTCATCGGGAGTCAGACCATTACATAAGGTGGTGACGAGGAAGCCCTTCTTATAATTATGATGGGGGCAATCCCTCTGGTATTCTTGGAATCGCTCCCAGGCGCCATGGAAGCTTTCATTCGGCTTTTGCATAAAAGAGGTTATTTTCTGCCTATTTCTAATAGTTCTTTCAGTGGGGTAGAACTTGTTAACGAACGCGTCAGCTAAAGCTCCCCATCCATTTAGAGATTGGTGGGGTAACCCAAGATACCAGGATAGGGTTTTGTCCTCCAGGGAGAAAATGAAGCCCTTACAGTAAATCACCTCTTGGGGAACCCCCCGCATCTTTATTGTATCACATATATTTTTGAATGCATCCAGATGGTGGTAGGGGTTGTCATTCTTTGAACTCCCCCTGAAGCTCTTGTTCTGGATCATTGAGATAACGGACGACTGGAGCTCAAAATTTGCCATGTTGAAACGTGGGACAAAAATGGGGCAACGGGAGTTGTTGGCCTTCGTGGACGCCAACTCCCTCAGCATTTTCTCTTCTTCCTCTGAGTCGTTGTTGCCACTGACGTCATGTCGTAATTCCTGACTACCATGATTTCTTCTGTGCCTCCGGTGGCGATGACGTCTATCGCGGCGATGTCCCTCCTCGTGCTCTCCCGATTCTGGATCTTCAGTGTTACTATCGTACCGGTCGTCGCCTTCGGGTGGCGGTGAGTCAGGCCTCCTCCCTTGGTGTTCGCCTCCAGAATGTTGGGGTTCGACGCGAGGAGGCATATTGGTGTTGATGTTTGGTGGAATAGATCACCGTACTTCAGAGTTCCTGAAATGGCACGAAAAATCAATTTTAGAAAATAGAATCATTTATTTTTATGCAAAGAATAATAACAATAAAAGGAAAAGAAAAGAAAAACAAAAGAGTGTTGTCAAGCTCATTTCTAAGCTTGAGGCACAGGAGTGTAGTTAGTGGATTCAGATTCGTCAATAGTGTCATTTTGCCTTATCCCCGGCAACGTCGCCAAAAAGTTGACCGGCCTAAATCGTGCGCCCTAAAATTGGAGGTGGATTTGAGGTAATCGAGCTTTTACATTTATAAACCTGAATCCTTCTAGGCCCCCGCAACTTTGTTTACGGGGTCGAACATAGGGACAAGGGTGGTAGTGTTGAGAATCACGGATTCGACACGCTACACTCTGGCAGGTATAAAGAGATAGTAAAATTCCCAAAAGGGAACAACAGATGTCACAAACAAAACAAAGAAAATTATCTCCAACTGGAGCTACTAGAAAGATTTAAGGTTTTAGTCATTTAGCAGTGTTTAGGGGTTTTCATGCAACAGAAATAGAAAGATAAAACTAGAGATAGAGCAAGGTATGAAGGATAAGACTTTAGTAAAACAAGTGGCACCAGTAACATCATGCACCCCTCCTCTCAAAGCGGGTACCTCTAACCAAGCATCAACACCCCTCTCGAGGTTGCTGGACTTAAGTTAGAGTGGAATGCTACTGAAACAACTCCATTCCAGGCACTCTCGTACTCCAGAATCAGACCGAACACTAGAGTCACAACACCTCTCTCAAGGTTGTTGAGACGGGAAAACAAGATTCGGTAGCTAATCGAAACGCGATCCAACGTGCAAGCTAGAGTTCAGATATTAAACATAGCAATCATCCAACAAAGGTACCAAGCATAGAGCAGTAAGTAATTAAGCTTTTCTATTTCCATAAACATTAAAGGTCTTAATACATTGCATAAGTAACAATTAAATAACAGAATTAAAGATAGATGTCGCCTTCTTGATATAGAAGGACGACAGACTACTGCAACTCTCCAGCCCGATACCGGTCAGGAGCCTAGCCCGATACAGCAGTGTGGGGCGGCGCACCCTCTCGGGCGGCACGCTATGATGGGTGAAGCGTATCGGGTTCGATATCGTGTCAGTCATGGGGCGACGCGTTCTACTGTCGGGCACTCATGTCGCTCATCATCGTTGGTTGATATCGGCCCGTAGTGTCACCCGGGACGGTCTTAAGTGAACCATCCCCTCCCTCTCGGGATAAGGAAGAGCTCGCCTAGAGTTTCCCGGCATGAGCACTGGGGTGCGATACTCTTGCTCTCGCAGTTTACCTCTGAAGATCGCTCAAAGTTCCCCACTATTCGAACTGTCTTTTTGGCTCCCTGTAGCTTCTATTTATAGGCAGCGGCTGGGGGAAGTTATGGTGCTCGAAGCGCCATGTGTCCTCCTTATTCGCGGGTCGGTGGACGGCCGATGCTGGTGTCGCTCGACACAGGGGTGTCGGCTGTCGATCACGTGACGGGCGGCGCCTGCCGGTGGGTGACAAGCTTGGGATGTCGTGACGAATTTGGCTCCCTGTCGGGTAGAAGACGTGTCGTCCGTCAGTTTCTTCTTGCGCGGCATCCCCTTGTCATGCGTCGCTGTGTCGCTCGACCCTGTCGGGAAGAGGTCGTATCGGGCGTCAAGAAGGCCAATGCAGACTTGAACTTATTTGTGGGTCGGGACGGCCTTATTGTTCCAAAATGAGGAAAAACTCTGCAAAAGATGGAAATATAGGATTAAGAGCGTTGCTTGGCCAATTATTGCGAAAGTACTAATAAAAGAGAGGAAAATAGCAGAAAAGGGCAGTTTTGATAACAAAATAAAGGGCAAAAACATCACAAAAATTGGTGTTATCATGGGTGTTGGTTCTTTGAGGGTTGGGGATCATTTTAGGGTCCTATATATAGGTTTCAAGACCTAAGGGGGATAGATTTACTTGCAAAGGAAGAAAAAGGGGAACTGAGACGGGGTTCTAGTTGATCTGAGACTCTAGGGAAGGAAACCCCAGTGTGTAAGAGGTGAAAATGTTCAGAAGATACGAGGATGGTGAGGGGGAGATTGATTTGCATTGAGGATGTGTAGGGAGATAGATAGGGAAAGAGAAAAGTACCCATTACTATTTTAGTCCCACTAGGACTTAGACGGGTGGGAGAGATGGCTGAAAGCCATTCAATGTACTCATGAGCTGGGCAGTACAATCTTGGCGGTCAGATCTGATCCAAGATAAGAAATGAAGGTAAGGGTATGCGTGTGAGACATCAAATTATCTGGACTATAGATTTGGTTAATTAATTTACCATATTTTCAATTTGAATCCATTACCACTATATATAGACTTCCCTAGATCAATTAGATGATCAAATAAGGTAAAGTACCAAATTTTAACCACACACCAGATAGAGGGCCTAAAACCCTCCTATCATATTCATTTAGGTTTTAGTTATACTTCATCAACAATGCATAAGTCATTATCTTAACATCGATGCATGCAAAGGTGAGATAAACTTAATTACCACCCTTTAACAAGCACATTGAGTCTAATTCCATGATTGCGAATAATAATACACTTAAGGACATAATCATTATCTGAAGGCATCTTGAGTTGTTTTTCATATTATGGTGACAACATAATCCAAGAATTGTGGCTATTTCCATTAAGTACATTGTTTAAATTTTATAATAAAACTCCATTGAGAACTTTAAATTATATGTGTGGAATTTGGGATGTTATAGTTGGTGAATGGAAGAAAGTATATGGTTTCAATGGTAATATTGTATCATGTATCATCTCATGTATTTGTTTTGTGATAATTACATATTGGCTCTAATAAGTTTGATGGAGATTTTGCAGTTCTAACAAGAACATCCCTATTATTAAGAAGGAGACTACATTTTAGGCTAATTATGATGGCATAGTTATTTAGATGTTGTCCTTGAGATGTTAAATTGTAGGATTTAGTTGGGAAAGGACTAGATTGGTTGGTAGTTTTTTGTCTTCATATTCTTTAGAGGGAAGTAGCAAGGCCATGGAGCTATCTAGGAAAACTAGCATTTTTTTTAAATTGGAGCACTATTGGGGATTACAACATTTGGAGTTGGTATGTTAGTCTTGAGTTTTAAAAGGACCAAGATTAAGGTGTTGGGTGACAAGTAGGATTGAGGGATGTTCAATAGAATTTATGTTGCTATATGAGGGTTGGGTGACAATTAGGATTGAAGGATGGGTAGTAGATTTTGTGTTGCTATACTTATCTAGATGTTATATGTGACACCTCATCACACTAAACAAGATTACTCAAAACACGATCAACTACTAATTAATCACATAGTCAAAAATGCAGAATAATTAAAACCAATTCCAACAATGTAAATAAACACTAAAACATTTACATAAAGGTCCATCATTCCATTGTCATATACTATAACAAGTATTCACATATGGATCCAAAGACCTCATTCACATCCTGCATACAAAAGATATTTCACATGTACATGCCATATATTTACAAACATTGGCATACTACTAAAATCTCATGTCGATATGAGTATATCATCTAGAAAATACATCCCATTCCCAGAACTACGAGTACAGGGACAACACTAGGACTCTACTACTAACATTTACAACTGACCAACCTTTTGACTCTATTGATCACCATGTTGGTTCTCTTCCACAGAACAACCTCGACCTCGTTGCTTGTGACCACCTAAAAAAATGTGGTGACTCATGGGTGAGACCCAGTTGCAGCGAGAGATATGACTCTCCCCAACATATATTGATTATAACATATTAATTAACAGTAAATACATTGAGCAGTTAGGGTATTAAACAACAATTTGAACAGATTGAACAGTTTAAGCATACTAAGCCATTAAGAAAATAAGTTGTAGCATCAAGTAGAATTACTCAATTTTCATAAGTCTGCATCATTTAATAACTATGTAGTGTAATGTCAAGACAAGGGTTAATCAACCAATGTGATATGTATTAAACCCTAGAAATTATACTACATGGCTGGTATTATATCTTTTATTATTATTCCCTAGGGAGTTTGAGTCGTACCATCCAAAGTCCAAATGACCAATGTGAAGTGCTATTCAATTCCGTATAAGATCTAGGAGTCCCAGTATCCTAATATCTCTTCCCCTCAGTCCGTACGAGTAAACTGCAATGAAATACCAGTCAAACTGCCAATAGTGACATATAATCAACTAATAACAACTAGTCCATACTTGGTACAAGTTACGACACTAGAAACTAGTGTATACAAAACCCTCTAATCTGAGGTACAACCATAGTTGTCCTCAATCACATCAAATGTTTGAGGCATGACCATAGCCATCCTCCATAACCTGCATTTTTGGATGACAAGGATATATCCTCAACTTGCCACCCCAACATACTCAATAGTATGCACTACGAGTTCCCTTGGGACTACTCATTTCACCATCCAACAAGTTCTAACACTGAAGATGGCTCTACGACACAAGGCTCTGTATGATTACAGTTACACTTTATTACATACTGCCAATTGAATGCATTAAAGCTTTATCATACAAGTGGACATTCAAACCCTAATTATTTTCTAACATGAGTATATGTACAACAAATTCAAAAGTAATATAACACATTTAATATATAAATCTTGATCACATTTCGACATGCTATCATTCATTGCAAATTAACAGACCACACTGATCTTCATACTATTGCAAGATACCAATATCTTATCACAAGTTCCAGGGTTTTCACCCTTATTGAAACATGAAGAGGATTTCACCTGAATCATGGATTTAAACATTTCCAAAGGTCGTTAAAACCATCACATTTTTTGTAGTAATGTTATCATCATCATTCCATGCCTTAAACAAGGCTCAAAAGATCATTAGCACATATGTGTCCATAGATATTATCATGGCAAGGCACTATGATATTCAAATAGTATTGCATTGTGGTTTCAACACAAGAATAGTGCAATACATTGTCACATTAATCATTTAAGAGGTCTGATTATAACCAATCAACATCATATAATTAGATTAAGGTAAGGTATAATAAACAAAATCACATTTGAGTTATGCATCCACTTATTATAGTGATTTATAAAATATAATTATATGATGGCAAAGATAAGACTACAAATTAATGGTATTGAACCATTGAATTATCATCACTAGGACACACATATAATACCATGGGATTCATTCTAATCCCTTGGATGTTGAAGCATCCCATATTATTTAATGGATCAGGTTCATTGTTCAAGGTTATCAATTGAAGTATAGGTCTAACCATTAGATCAATTGAACGAAGGAACCATTGGTTTAAGGTTTAGTCAAATCTAAAATTACATTCTTAACTCATCATATACAGTGATGATCTGATACACCATCAATTGTGATCATTAGGTCACCGTTGGTTGTTAGATCAGTAATACATTCATTTAACACCATCAAATATTAAGCTAATGTCATCATTGATTGATAGCATCATTAGCATACTTAGGGGACGGTAATTAAACTTCTAATTGAACCAAAACCTGATCTAAGGGGGTGAACATAGGTTTTCACCATAAAAATTGACACCCTTGATCATGAACATCAGTTTCCAAGATAGAAATACCATTGATTGTTGAATGGTATGACCATCGATTGTGTGACTGGGAAGGAAATAGCTTGAAAACCCTAATTTGAACTATCGATAGTTTTGTACTTAGAACCATATGTTGTTGCCATCAACCTATCACAGAGTATAATATACCTTGGAAAGGTTGTAATCATCTTTAAAAGTTCATTTAGAACTGGAATAGAATAGGGAACACCATAAAATGAATTGTAATCCTAAACAAGCATGGTTTCTTTATGCTTAGTTCGTCACATTAAAGTATAAACATTAACTAACAAGCTTCTAGTAAGAAATATAAGTGAAGAATATTATATAACTCGCCTATATAGAATAGGTCATATCCCAAAGAGAAAGAATCATGAGAAAATAAGAAAAGAAAACCCTAGATTCAGATCTGAACTTGGTCAAATAGGCACTTCTCTCCACAAAGAAGCAAAACCCTAGAAAAAGAAACAAGAAGGGTAGATTTTTGAGTTCTAGAACCACTTTCACCATGGAAAAACAAGGTTCCAACCTAGAGAAATATAGAAGGAAGAAAAGAAAAGAAATAAATGCAGGAAATAAGGTAATACTTACACTTATAGGTCAAGATCACTAAGAAGGAGATTTAGGAACCCCTAAAGGAAGTCAATGCAACCCTAGATTCTTTTTCCAAGAAGATCCCCACTTTCTTCTTCCTTAGATAGGAAATTCGAAGAAGACAGAGGGAGAATGAGATTTGTTGAAGGAGGAAAGTGGTGGAGATCAAATGGCTCGTTTGGATGCTTAGGGATAAGTATATGAAACTTTAAGATAAAGAAAAAGAAAAAGTTGAAGTTCTAGTATCTTTCCAAGTGTCCATGGCCTCAAACTATTAATAATATACAAGAACACACACAAGAATCTCCCCCACCATACATATAGACCTTCTTAGCTCTCCTGTGTCAAATTTCTAAGCCAATCAAATAATTCATTAGTTGATAGCTACTAAAGGTAGCTCATCAATGAAGGGGTAAACCCTAAAATACCCTTGAGGAAAAGACCATCAAACCATGGCTCAACTAGGAGACCCATGGCTCAAAATACTCAATAAAGATAAGATAACATATAAGTAACATAATGTATGTGAAAATGTGCAAAGAAAACCTCTCAATTGGGTAAATTGTAGAAAAGTCCAAAATGTACTTAAAATTGCATAACTTGTTCAAACAGTGTCCAAATTGGGTCACATTTTAAAATTAAGCTTGTATTATGATTTAAAATAATATCACAAGGTTATATTAGGGTTATAAGAATTAAATTATGGTAATTAAGATTATTCAACTCATTAAGCAAGTTCAGGGGCCTTACAATTATAAACCCCTAAAAAGGATTTGGCCCCAAAATCCTATGCAAAAAGAGATGGGTATTGTCTACACATCTCATTATCTAGTTCCCATGTGACTTACTCTATGACATGGTGATGCTACAAAACTTTCACTTGTATTATATCTTTTCTCTTCAGCTTTTTCACCCTTCTATCCAGGATCAACACAGGAGATATCCTCTTCTAACTCAACCTCTATTGGTTGGCTTATCTGATCAGTATATGGATGGTATTTTCTCAACATAGAGATGTGAAAGACATTATGCAATCTATGTAGCTATGGTGGTAGCTCCAATTTGTATGCTACCTTTCCAACACAAGCTAGGATAGGGTATGGTCCCATAAATCTAGGAGCCAACTTACCCTTCTTTACAAACCTCAGCACACCTTGCCAAGGAGAAACCTTAAGATATACTCTATATCCCACTCGGAACTCAAGTAGTCTACGTTGGTTATCTGCATAAGATTTTTGCCTATCTTAGGCTACTTTCAACTATTGTTGTATCACTTTAATCTATTATGTAGTTTTATATACTAGCTCATGACCCAAAAGTTGATATTCACCTATCTCCATACCAACAAAGAGGAGATCGACATCGTCTCCTATACAAATCCTCATAAGGAGTCATATCTATGCTTCTTTGATAGCTATTGTTGTACGCAAACTGTATCAGAGTCAGATGTACATCCCAACTACCAAGAAATTGCAGCATACATGCCCTAAAGAGATCCTCTAAAGTCTAAGTAGTCCTTTCAGACTGGCCATCAGTCTGCAGATGAAAAGCTTTGTTGAATCTCAGTTGTGTTCCCATTGTTGAATTCAGATGCTACAAAAAATGACTTATAAATTGTGGACCTCTGTCAGAAACTATAGTCACTGGAATGCCATGTAGACAGACTATCTCATCAACATATATTTGTGCCAATTTCTCTACTGTAAATGTCGTCTTGACTAGTAGAAAATGAGTTGACTTAGTCAATATGTCTACTATCACCCATATGGAATCATTACCCTGAGCTATCCTAGGAAGACCAACAACAAAGTCCATAGTAATATGATCTCATTTCCACTATGGTATTGGCAAGGGTTGTGATGTCCATGTAGGCTTCTGGTGCTCAGCCTTCACCTACTGACAAACTTGACATTTGGCAACGAACTCTACCACATCACACTTTATACCTGGACACCAATACATGTCTTTCAAGTTTTGGTACATCTTTGTACTTCTAGGATGCATCGCATACATGGAAGAGTGAGCCTCCTCAAGTACCATCTTCCTCAACCCATCAACATCATGAACTATTATCCTATTGTTGTAACAAATTGTTCCATCATCTGCGTCATGAAAGCCATCATACTTTTCACTACTAATCCCTGATCGGATGTTATGTATCACAATATCATTCTATTGTGCATCATGAATCTACTATCTCAAGGTAGGTTTAACTTGTAACTGTGCCAAACAATCCTGCCAAAAAGGAAACTTGTAGATGTACATTCATCTGGCGAAGAGACACTAGCATATCTCTCTTATGGCACATCAAGGAATTTAATTGTGCATTATCTACCATTGATAATGAAGATGACTTTCTACTTATTGCATCAACTACAACATTTTCTTTCCCTAGATGGTAGTCTATTGTGCATTCATAATCCTTAATCAGTTCCATCCATCTCCTCTGCCTCATATTCGCTCCTATTTTAAAAAGATATATTGTAGATTCTTGTGGTCAGTGAAGATCTGACACTTTTCTCCATAAAGATAGTGTCTCCTGATCTTTAAGGCATGGATCACTGCTGCAATCTCCAGATCTTGTGTTGGGTAATTCTCCTCATGTTTCTTAAGTTGTCACGATGCAAAAGAAATCACATTTTTATCATGCATCAACACACATCCCAACCCATTCTTTGAAGGATCACAAAAGACAATATAGCCATTCCCTTGCTCTGGAAGTACTTACACGGGTGCACTAGTCAACTTTTCTGTCAACAACTAGAATGAACGTTAACAGTTTTCATTCTAAGAAAAAGAAACATCCTTCCTAATTAACCTAGTTAGGAGTAATGCTATAGAACTGAAGTCCTTGATGAACCTCCTATAGTAGCTTGCCAAACCTAGGAAACTGCATATCTCTATTGGTACTTGGGTTGTTCCCATTCTAGTATAGATTCCACTTTCTTGGGATCAACACACACACCTTTTGTAGATATAAAATGGCCTAGAAAAGACACTTCAGATAACCAGAATTCACACTTGTTGAAATTAGCACACAGTTGATGCTTCCTCAACAAAGTCAATGTCTGGCAAAGGTGTTGCTTATGTTGTTGACTATCCTTGGAGTATATCAGGATATCATCTATGAACACAACCACACACTAATCAATATAAGGTTAAACACCCTATTCATCGGATCCATAAAATTTGTAGGTGCATTGGTTAGCCCAAACGGCATAACCACAAACTCATAATGACCATACCTAGTCCTAAAAGCTAACTTGGGTATGTCATCAGTTAATTCTCAATGGATGGTAACCTGACCTCAGGTCTATCTTTGAAATCACAGTGGCACCTCTCAATTGATCAAAAAGATCATCAATCCTCGGTAAAGGATACTTATTCTTTATTGTCACCTTGTTCAACTGTCTGTAGCCTATACACAACCTCATTGAACCATCCTTCTTTTTAACAAACAACACAAGATCACCCCAACGGGAAGTGCTCAGCCTGATAAAAGCCTTCTCTAATAGTTCTTGTAATTATTTCTTTAACTCTTGCATTATGTTGGCATCATTCTATATGTTGACTGTACTATGGGTTGTGTTCCAGGAACAACATTGATCTCAAACTCAACCTCTCTAGGAGGGGGAATGCTAGGAAATTTCTCAGGAAAGACATCGTCAAATTCTCACACCACTAGTACCTCCTAGATACTAGGACCATGTGCCTTGGTATCCACAACATGAGCTAAGAAAGCCTCACATCCTTGTCTCATCCACCACTCAGTTGTCATAGCTGACATCAAACATGTAGGAAGAATCTTCCTATCACACCCTAGAAAATCCACTGTACATCTCCATCATGGAACGTCACAACCTTAGTACTACAATCCAAAACTACCTTGTATTTTTCCAAGGTATCCATTTCTAGGATCACATCAAAACCATGCACGTTATGTGGCAAGATCTCCACTTGAATGTTGTATCCAGAAAAAGAAAGAACGTGAGAAAGGAACACTTTTTGGAACTTGGCAGAATCAACCAAAGGAGTCTCTAGTCGCAGGCCATCAGATCTAAGACTAACATGTAGATAACAACTACCTATCACCTCTCTGGTGATAAAAGAGTGTGTTGCACCCAAGTTTACTAACACAGATACAAAACAAGAAGCAGACAAATCAGAATGAAATAACTCCATATGACCTGTCATGACTCATGGATTGATCATTGCTTCTGGCGGGCTCATGGAATACAACCTAGTTGTCACCTACTGCCATCCATGTCCTCTACTTGCTTGTCCAGAGGATCCTACCTGGGATGCCTGACCACATCCTCTTCCACTACCGATACTAAAATGTCATTGTTGTGGACCTTGTTGACTTTGCCTTGGCTGCTGAGTCACCTCCTCATCTTTCATAGGGCAATAAGGTTTTGTATGCCCCACTTGCCCACACTTGTAACATGTTCTGGTGTCCTAATATGGCCTACACGACCCTATCACTGAAACTGATGAGGTATTGTGGGCTCACGTCGGTAGAAAGTTGTGACTTCTACCCTGACTCGGGATCCCATGTGATGGTGGATGTGATCTTGGTTTAGTGAAGGTTGACCTTGGTTGTGACTGTAGTAGGAAAAACCTCATCCTATTAAATCCTCCATATGATTGCCCTTGAAACTGCATAGGTTGCTTCTTAGCATTAGCTTCACGCTTCTCTATGGCATACCTCCCAATCCTCCGGACAGATTCCACAAAGGTGGAAAACCTTTCCCTATTTTCCAAGGCTGATGTTGTAGTAGTCAACTTTGTACTCAGACCCTTCTTGAATCCCCGGATCCTTTCCTTTTCTATTGTTGCCATGTGTGGGCAAAACCACAGAAGTTCCAAAAACTTTGATTCATACTCATTGATAGTCACATATCCTTGATGAATCTTCTCAAACTGAGAGATTTTCTCATCTAGGTATGTCTTTGGGAAGTACCGACTGACAAACTCTTGCTAAATTTCCTCCCATCCAATCACAACTCATGGCCTTTTCTCCTCTTTTATGGCCCACCAGTGTCCAACACTAACATTCAACAAGTATACTGCATGCTTAACTTTGTCTTCTTCAGGGATGTTTAGGATTTTGAATGCCTTTTCCAGCTCAGTCAACCACATGTAAGCGCCTACTAGATCAGAAGTACATAAATATTCAATCTCCCCAACACGTCTAAGACGTTCAAATGTCTTCCTGACACCTTGGGACTGCACATTAGAGGTGGCTGCCCTAGCTTGAGGTGTTGGTTCTCTGTCAGCGATATGTGTAATTGTGGCCATCATTTATCCAAACATAGACTAAAACTCAGGATTGGCCATCATTGTGGGGTCTAGATGAGGCATTGCGGGCTTCTTTGGCCCTCTAGACATATCTGCATAAGCATAAACTATGACCAGATATGTTGGATACATAAGAATAGACTCAAAAACCTAGAGCTCTGATACCAACTTAACTGTGACACCTCATCACACTAAATGAGATTATTCAAAATAAAAAACATGATAAACTACTAATTAATCACATGGTCAAAAATGCGGAATAATTAAAACCAATTCCAACAATGTAAATAAACTCTAGAACATTTACATAAAGGTCCACCATTCCATTCTCATATATTGTAACAAGTATTCACATATGAGTCCGAGACCTCAGAGGCATCCTGTGTATAAAATATATTTCACATGTGTATGCCATATATTTATAAACATTGACATACTACCAAAATCTCATGTCGATACGAGTATATCATCTAGAGAACACATCCCATATCGAGACCTGAGAGTACATGGATGACACTAGGACTCTACTACTAACATTTCTAACTGACCAACCTTCTGAATCTATTGATCACTAGGTTGGTTCTCTTCCACAGTGCGACCTTGACCTCATTGCCCATGACCACCTTAAAAAATGTGGTGCCCATGAGTGAGACCTAGTCCTAGCGATAGATATAACTCTCTCCAACATATATTGATTATAACATATTAATTAACAGTAAATACATTGAGCATTTAGGGTATTCAATAAAAAATATGAACAGATTGAACAATTTAAGCATATTAAACAAGTAAGCAAATAAGTTGTAGCATTAAGTAAAATTACTCAATTTTCATAAGTCTGCATCATGTAAGAACTATGTAGTGTAAATTCAAGATAAGGGTTAACCAACAAATGTGATATGTATTAAACCCTAGCAATTATACTACATGACTGGTATTATATCTTTTATTATTTTGCCTTGGGGAGTTTGAGTCATACCACTCAAAGTCCAATTGACCATTGCAAAGTGGTATTCCCCTCAGTTAGTACGAGTAAACTGTAGTTACATACCAGACAAATTGCCAATAGTGACATATAATCAACTGATAACAACTAGTCCATATTTGGTACA
Organism: Alisma plantago-aquatica; assembly: GCA_963693085.1. Classification (NCBI taxonomy): domain Eukaryota; kingdom Viridiplantae; phylum Streptophyta; class Magnoliopsida; order Alismatales; family Alismataceae; genus Alisma; species Alisma plantago-aquatica. Next base: position 226,767,211 of record OY856414.1, on the reverse strand, counting down.
AGTTATGATACTAGAAACTAGGGTATACAAAACCCTCTAATCTGAGGTATAACTACAGTTGTCCTCAATCACATCAAATGCTTGAGGTAATGACCATAGCCATCCTCCATAACTTGCATTTGTGGATGACAAGGATATAACCTCAACTTGCCACCCCCACATACTCAATAGTATGCACTTTCAGTTTCCCCTGGAAATACTCATACATTTCACCATCTAGCAAGTTCTGACACTGAAGACGGCTCTACAACATAGGTGTTATGACCGTATCCGAGCTTAATTGGTAAACTAGGGTTTACCTAGATGATAATATGCTTAATTGGATTGATCATTTCTTAAATCTAATTAATGATGATAATTCAAGTATGATGTTTTAAACATAATAAGAACCTAAGGTGTTCTATTGTTTGAGAAATTAGGGTTTGAGAAATATAAACCCTAGTTGGCTAAAATTAGGGTTTTGATGGTACAACTAAGAACAATTCACATAAATAATATATACATTGGAGTCGGGAACTTACTTTTACATTCTCCCAAATTATTGGTTGGTTCTTTCTCCTTGGGACCTTTCCTCCAGCCTTTTTGAATGCATCTAAACCCCTACATGTTAATGTAACACAGTAAATTGCATAATTAAATAGTAATGTAATAATAGATGTTAACGGATATAAAAATGAAATATTTCTCACCAGAATAATGGCATTCTCATTACGTGTCCAATTTTAGTATTCAATGTACTCCCCACAGGATCTAGATAATAAACAGTGGATGTCCTGAGGAGAATAACTAGTAACTCCCAATGCCTACCGCTAGAGGTAAAAAAGTTAAAAAAATAATAACTCAAAATCCACAATAAAAATGTAATTTTCTTAAGTCCAAATTATAAATAAAGTAAACTTACTTGACATTGAATGGAGCTATTATTATCGTCTTATTTTGCTGACCGAAAATTGTAAAAGCATCTATACAGTATTGTTGAACACTATCAGGGTCCTTAGCTACCATAATAATCAATGATGGAATCAAAAAATCCCACATGGTCAAATGCAAATTGTTTGCATTGATCTTCGACAAAGTAGCTGCAAAACATGTATTACGTATGCATTAATATATAAGAAACCAGATCACCGGATCTTACACAAGGTATATGGATGTATAAACAAGATCTCACCTTATCCATGTCTCTATCATTGATGTATTCAATCAATCATACATAAACAGCTCAATAATATCTTGTATAAATAAAGAGCTTTCGTATGATTGACCTGCATAATTTGCTTCTAAAGAAACAATTATAGGGAAATGTATATTATGTGCCTGTAGCCAACATGCCATTCCCCTACAAGCAGGACCTAACGGGTATGTTAGGTCAGTTGGAACCCAACTTGGTAATGCAAGAAGTGGAGGTGGAGGCCTAGGTGCTCTGGGTGTCTTCTTTTTAACCTGTATATATAATTTAAGATCAGTTGACCTCATATATACACATTAAAAATATAAAGTAATGTAAATTTATCTTACAATTTCAGTAGTGTAGACGACATCTACTTTGGGCTACAATATCACCCCGCCTTCTGCCTCAGCAAGTGTATCAATATCCGGGTGGGGATATGGAAATGTAGCTTCCCTCCAATCGGGTAATACACGTATCAGGCTCACATGAACGTAGCCCTGTGGCATTGGAGTCCCGTGAAACATTGCCCAAGGAAAGGACGGGTAAGCCTGCACCTCTGTAACAACATAGTCTTGTATTTTTATGCGGTATGGCTTCAATGCCTACAAATTTACGTAAAGAATATTATACATATATACATATCATCTTGAAAACATATCATCTTGAAAAGACAAGCTACATTGTCATAAACAATACTTACAGTAGACGTGTTAGGCGGTGGTGGGTGTACAGGATTACTCTCAGTCTGTGCATCATGAGAAAAGTGGGTCGCCATAGGCTGATTGGAAGCTTGAGATGCCTGCCACCGCACTATTTCTTCCTTGACCTTCTCAGCAACTATAGCATTGACCTTCTTAGCAACTATATCCTCGACTCTCTTATTCTCCTATACATGGATAAAAGAAACATTAGCTTCTTATTATTGAATTTCCTTTTGTAGTAACATTCTAAAAAAAGAATAGGTTACCTCTTCTTGTGAAAGTCCTACTCTGGGTTTGTGATGGGATGGCCCAAAGAATGCTTTGATGCCCACACCAGCGCCTGCACCCCTAACACGTCCAGGATGCTCTGGGTTACCCAGAGCAACTGTCAATTCATACCTTGGATGAACGTGCCTTGTTTCCTCTGCTCGTGCCCTAAGGAATGAACGTGCCTTATTTCCTCTTCTCGTGCAGCTCCTGCTGATCACCATCAACAGAAATTGGTAAGTTAACACCACAAATAATTAATATTCAAACGATTGCTCTAAGAGTTGTATTTTACCATTTTTGCAGCCGCCTCAACAGTTGTGGGCTTCCTTATTTCTCCCTTCTTATTTTGCATCCCAGCTATCCAAACATCATGGTGAGGCAGATGTGTGCTACCTATAATAGAGGACTCCTGAGTAGCAGAAGACTCCACCTGTAGTCTTTGGTGAACGCTTGCATAACCCTTTGGACCCATAGTGTTGTCATGCACATTCAGTGCACGCCTTGCTTTTTGCACCTCACTGAGGGCCTAGTTAGTATGCACATTAATGATTTGGTTAGTAGCACAAAATGTTAATCTTGAATAGGTGAATACAACGTATATTAATTAAATTGGGAGTGACGCCAAATACCTTGAATTCTTCAGATTTTCTTGAAGCAACAAATGTGTCCCAATCTTCTTTTTCCAAGTGTTGGGTTTTAGGGGAGGCAGAGAAGGAAGCGGAAACAAAATTTTTCTCCCCCAAACCAAGAACAAGGAAACACGTCAACGTCTATACAATAGGAAAGGATGGTTTGTGGAATCATACCTTATCCCGAGGCTTGCTCGGCGAAAATACCTCGCACCTTGCGCGGTCTTCACCTCCGGTCTTGGACGGTGTCTGTGCATCTCCTGGTCGCATCGGGACTGACGGCTCCTGGTCTCACCCGGACTGTCGGGATTGACAATTGTCCTTCGAGCGGAAGAAACCTCCTGCCTCTGAAGTAGTCCACACGGACCACCTGGAACTCCAATCTCCTTGTCCCATAAGGAATTGGAAGGAGTCGCATCCTCCTGTTGGCGTACTAGTCGCCAACACACTCTCCTGCCACCAGTCGCAACTGCAGTTGTCTTTCCCTTGATGTGCCTCCCTTATCGGGTAGCACTTGCACGGGCTCTCTCTCGGTTACCAAAACCAGAGAAAACGAAAACTTTGCAGAGCAACTGGTTGCACTAAGTTGTACTTTGAGAAGCCTCCAATACCCCTATATATATAGGAGGGTCAAGGGACAGGGTTCTCGATCTCGGGAAATGCGGGACTAAAAGCAGGAGTAGAAGGGTTTGAGATTTTCCACAAAACAACCAACTCGCAACCTGAACCGATCGTTTCACAACTGAAACAGTCAGTTGGGGACCTGAACCGGTCGGTTGACACCTCAACCGATCGGTTGGGACCCATGAGCTGGTCGGTTCACTTCTGAACCGGTTGGTTTGTGGTCCTGGTCAGTTCCTGATTGACTTTCCAACTTTTGTTTCTAATTGGTATCAAATACCAATCCTTGTTGCAATCAAATTGGGCAAGTGAAACACAAGGAAAATTCTCACCAATCCTACTTTCCCAACTTGCCCGGTTGCAACAGTTGAACCGATCGTTACAACACTTGAAGCAATCGTTCACCCTATCCTTGAGCCGATCAGTTCATCACATGAGCCGATCGGTTCACCAAGCTGAGCCGATCGGTTCATCACATGAGCCGATCAGTTGGGAGTGCAGATTGTGCAGAATCAGTCAATTGCAATTTCAATCAATCTGATAAACTAATCAATCTTTCCAACACCTTGAACACTATGATTTTGAGCTATCAATTAATTGAGTGTTTAATTGAACTACTAAACTCCTTTAGTGATCAATCTAAACATTGTTTGTGGACAAAACTCCTCTTCCAGGTTGAATCCTATGTGTGTGACCTTGCAGGTCCTTTTCACATTGGCAGTGAAAGTCCATGACACTTATGAATTCACAAGCAAAGAGAGGTTCCTAGTCACACATCAGTGCTACCCAAATGAAATAGAAAGTTGGAGAACAACTTTCAATCCTACAATCCATGAATGGTGTTACAGTGAATGTATAATTCCTTTTTCACTGATATCCCGAATGAACTCGAGGCATGGAACAGTCATCCTATCAACGTTCATTCACTTTCTTGATCTCAGAGCAGATTGGAAGAGATATGTATGACATCAATATCACATATTGATTCACACATGCATGCGCACGCCTATTTCAATCCTACTCATCAAGTGGCCTTGGATATCAAACTCCCTCAGGAGGGACAAATCCCATATCTATCACTCACCCCTCAAAAGCCCCATGTCTCAAAGCCACCCAATCATCACCTTTATAACAACCCATGTTTCAGGACTGTGTTTGATGATGTCAAAGTGTGCCCAACGACATGTGTTGAGTGTAGTGATTTCAGGTCAAAGAATCACACTCACCACCATCACTGTGAGTACTGACTGTGACTACCATGTCATGGTTCCATGTGTCAAACTCACGGTGGGTCTGTCCGGTACACTTGTTCTCTAACAAGTACCTATGTGTTTGGTTTGATATCTCTATATCATGACTAATGAGATTATGCCATCAACCAACACCACAATCTAGTCTTGTGTGTCATTGTTGTCTATCTACCTTCCACAATGACATCTGACTAGGGACATAACAAGAATGTACAAACTCTTAGCATATGTATGATCTCATCGTTCAGGTCCTCAACTTGAACGCATACGTCATTGAGTACTATCATTCTCTAGACATTCAATCTATTCTATCACTATCTCATATAACTGAACCAGAAAGAATTGGAAGCTTGGCTTTGATGTTTATCAAATCAATCTCAATGTATCCCACCAATCATCCCATAATTGGCTCTCAGGGCATACATACCAACAGACTCCCACTTGCACTGTGAGCCAATCACCCTTGAATCATATTCATAGTGATCTTCAAACATGTCCCACATGTTACTGTGCTCGTAGTGCAAACATAGTGAGTTATGGAAACACCTTGCCAAAGTCAGTATAAATTGCATGTCTCTCATCTCTTTGTTGTACGTCATACGTATGAGATGGAGTTGCCATGATATGTGATCCAATATTCCTTTGCTAACCTTTAGCCACATTGCATGATCAAGAATTCCATACTTGTCATCAATGACCGGAATATCTATTAGTTCATCTCATGAACTTCCAGATCCATATAGCATCCACTACTGTTCTCCAACACATAGATACTCGACATTTCCTTTTAAATGGTTTTATTGGAACACTTCCAATTATCAACAAACTTTCACTTTTATATATATGCTATATATATTTTGTGATTAATTTTCCGTCCTTCAGAAGTTCGCATCAATGTAACTCTTTACATTGAACTCTTCCTTATCTCCATAGAAGTAGTACTTCCCAAGTACTTATCAAGTTCTCATGGTAGTCCAGTAACCCTTACTGGAAGTAGACAGACATCCACTCGTCATGTCCCACATATGAGTTATCAGGATGAGCACATCATATTGCCATGTCATACATACAAGATGATGAATGCATTTTGTTCTTGCCATGTCGATACATGCAAGATAATAGGATGATTACATACATGATAGATCCATATATATTCTTAGTGTTCGCATTCTTCATAAGAATTGGACACTTGGCCTTGGGATACTAACTCCATGTAACATGGACAAGTTTTCTCCCACTGAATATGTGCATACTGAACCCTTTAGTACAGATTGCCAATGTATGCTTTCTCTTTTCAGGTCAAGAGGTTTTTGAGAACTATCTCTATAGATATCTATTCCTATCACATAGGAAACATCTCTATCTTCCTTAAAGATAATTTCCACTTTTAGATTTCCATTCTAGAACATTTCCATTTCACATCAACATGTGGAATGTGAATACGCTCCCACTAAATCACAGATCCATTCTTTATCTTTGACATATCAGTCAAACCCTTTGACTATATCATCAAAGTAAAGATCCAATTCTGAGTTGCTTGTACTCAATCAATCACATTGATTAGTCCATTGTAACTTATAGACTTCATTTGAATTAATGGATTCATAAACCTTATAGGTTCTGTCTCGTACACATCCTTGTTTTATTCCTCATAGGAATGTGGTTTTAGTATCCATATGCCAAATGTCTTATTAAGTTGCAATCAACAAGCATTATCCTTCTCAAAATGTTATCCATGTGTCTTAACACTTAAGACTCATTTGCACTTATGGATTTCATCCAATGAGTGCTACCATCAAGATCATACGTTATGGTTCACATAGATGTCATTTAGGATGAAATGGTCATAAACCATAACTCAAAATTCGGTAACTCATATTCATCTAGATAGTTGACTCATCACATGAACAACTTGTCACTTAGATAATTGAGGTGTATCTGTCAAGGATATAAGAACTTACAACTCCTTGTCATTCTTAATGTCCTTTAATAGTGTGGGGTATTCCTTTGTTAAGAAGAATTCAATTATTTGATAATCAATCTCTAACTCCTTAGAGTATGATTCCTTCTTGATTTAGACATCACCATGCCTTAATCATGAGCTCACTATGATACACTATCATAATAACTCAAAAGGATCTCAAACATTTGGTCCAACTATTTCATTCATTGATGTCATCAAGAATTAACACTTTACCAAATTTGCACTTCATCTATGATAATCTTGAACACTTCAAGATATTCATATTGGTATTTCTCTAAACACCATTTGAAGTATTAGCATTTGTTCCAATAGGTATGTAAATACATCACATGTATCATACCTAATAGGATAATCATTCTCCCACTACCATTAGTGAAGATTGATTAATCATGTCCAACATATTCATGTCTCTTACCGGTTTTCTAACCAAAAGAGTCTATATTTATCCATCACATGGAAACTAGAAATGAATTTCTCATGATTGATGATAATTTGATTGTTTGAGTTATCAATAACTTTAGGTATCATTTTATCTTATGCATACCATGTATCACAAGATAAACAAAGCATTTCCACAAAGATCATATATTTAAGATTGAAACATCAACTTTATTAATTGCCATCATTGTCATACAATATGCAAAAATAAAGTGTTTCTATCTATTGGCAATATATGAAATAGCAGTTCTCAACTCTATTTCGTGCCCTTTAGGCTGAAATAAACTGAAAGATACTCCTATCTATGGCAGAAACACTTGCTCCAATGATGGGTACTCCTTTCTTGGTCCTTTCACAAAGGCCATCACTTCTTTGTGGATCTTGCATATCATTTATGATAGATCCATATCTTGGTATCATATACCTCAGATAAAGAAGCGGTTTATTTCATGATACCTTAGGTGGAGATCTCCATCCCCTCCTTCATCTTCTTTTGTTCTTCCAGATATGGAGGGCAATTCCCTCATACACCCTTTCCCCATGTACCTTGAGGCTGAAGACGGCTTAGATTGCTGGCTAGCATCAGAACACTTCTTTGCTTTGCCCTTGTCCTTGCCCTTAAGAATTACCTTTTCTTTGATCACATCAAATATTATGGTTTTTCTTTCTTCATCTTTGCCTCTACTATCCTCAACATGTCCAACAACTCTGTCAACGCTTGTCAAAGTTGTTCATGTTGTTGCTTATCATGAATTGTATGATTCTTGCAACATTTGTAGTATCATACCAATAGCCAACTTTTGGCTCAGAGGAAATCCTTCTTAGTCAGGTTTTCTACATACCCAATCATATTGAGTGTGTGAATACCTTACTGGGTCTCCTTCTGTCATGACATACTAGGACAGTGTCTTGGAGACATCATATGTCTCATGTTGTCTCTGCAACTCATAGTTCAGAGAACACGACATCAAGCACTCCTCATCAATGTCATCCTCGGTATACTTCCATAAGCATACTTTCAGCCATTGATGTGGTGGGATTGAGTTCATCTGGTTCTGGTATAATTAGGACTTAGAGCTTTTGCTCTTTGATTGAGAACACTTCTCATCATCCTAACCAGTCATGGAACTATTCCCATTTAATTTGTTAGTCTCAAAGACCGATCGCAAATAAAGTGATTATTGTTGATTAACCATTTATTTTAACAAAAGGAAATATATGCAATTTTAGTCCAAAAACTCATTTTTGACTTATTTGATTAATTTGAAAAGTTGACGATACAATTAGGCCTTTAATTAATTATCGCTCCCACTATTTTAGTTCAAATTGATAGCCCTCACCATCAATTCGGAAGATTGCATCATACAACCTTCTAGTGGGCAAGATCCATATTTCATCAAGTCATGAGTCAGCTTTGGCTGATTGCCCACAATCTTGACTATTTAGGTAGGTCGTCATGCCAATTGCATCATATGCAACTCTTAATGAATGAACATGCACAACACCTTGCCATGAACATTCCTTGCCTCTGGGCTTAGATGCTCTAAGAATCACCAGTTAAGTCTAACCCAAAAGCCGAAACGGTAAACATGCACCCTGCTTTGGCAGAACCTACATGTCTACCCTTCACACTTCCACAAGATAGACGGTGCACCACGCTTTGGCGTAACCTACGCTTGGTCGATCGAGTTTTTCATGTGTGTCGCTAATGGAAGGCATATAAGACTTAATATTTTAATGAGGGATTTGGTTTTATATACATATTCATATCCAATCACCACAATACATAGTATGTATCATATACATGCTATATCCCACATAAAACATGCAAAATGATAAAAGTGATGATTATGGCCATCCTAATGTGATTCCTCGAGCCAAGAGGAATCACGGTCATCTAGGTCTACAACACATGCAACCTGTACAAGATGAACTCTGTGCCTTTGCCTTCTGAGTTGATCACCTCATCATATGAATGATCTGCTCTCTCTGGCCGGTCGTCTGGGTGCCACCAGCCGATCGGTTGGCTCCTCCTACCGATCGGTTCGCCTGGTCGTTGTGCATCTCCTTCTGGATGTCACCCCCTCGTCTCTCTCCTCAAACCAGTCATCAATAGATCGGTTCACTCCTTGAACCGATCGTCTGGAATGTCAACTGATCGGTTCATGCCTTGAACCGATCGTCTCAGCTGTCGTCAGGATGTCCTCCGTTCTTTGACATAACAGGAAATAAAATTATATCCTATTTTACATTGTAAAAGAGAAACCTCGAGTAGGGGACTCCTGAGTAGCAGCAGACTCTGCCTGTAGTCTTTGGAGAACGCTAGCATAGCCCTTTGGACCCATAGTGTGGTCATGCACATTCAATACATGCCTTGCTTTTTGCGCCTCACTGAGGGCCTAGTTAGTATGCACATTAATGATTTGGTTAGTAGCACTTAATGTTAATCTTGAATAGGTGAATACAACGTATATTAATTAAATTGGGAGTGACGCCTAATACCTTGAATTCTTCAGATTTTCTTGAAGCAACACACGTGTCCCAATCTTCTTTGTCCAAGAAGTTCCACTATTCAAGGGTTGACTTCTTCTTCTTATCACCATCTTTTATGTATTCTCTGTTGAGATTTTCCCTATAGTTCCTAAACATATTTCCAGCACGTTGCATCATGCTTTTTTGATGCAGCTTCTCATCCAATGCAAACAGATTCTGTAAAATAGAATTGTTATTAACTAGTATCCAAAAATAGAATTGCAAATAATAGAATTTGTAATCTACAAAATAGAATTGCAAATAATAATAACTCACGCATAAATTCTTCCATATCATGTCTTTCTTTGCCTAAGGAACTTTATGCCAATTATCATACTTAACACCACAATGGCTTCGAGTGACAACCCCAAGATAGTTTAAAAAATTATTGCGGTTCACTCCAATTGCATTTCCTCCATTATCAAACTCCACAACCAATATGGATCCACTGCAACTTAGCGCTATTAACTTCTTCAATAGAGTGATGCCCCTTTTCTTGTTAAGTTTTTGGTGATGCGCATCAAGTTCCTCCAGTGCTTCAGTGGGTACATGTGCATCATCAACCTAAAATTTGACAAAAATAAACACATTGAATTAGCCCAATATAGAAATATGGGATATATGACATAACTAGAAGATAATGAATTTTATAGAAATACAGGATATATTTTTAGAACTTACATTGGTATCCTCACCATGCTCATCATGGACAACATGCTCATCATGGACTTCATGCTCATCCTGGACATCATGCTCATCATGGTCAGCCATCTGAAAATGTCATTAAAAAGGCAAACATTTAGCATTTGTATTAACTAGAAGATAATGAAACATCAAATCTGAAAATGATATTGATATTAAAAAAGAAAACATTTAGCTTCAATAAAAAAATATAAACACGCATGCCTCTAAAATTGTGATCTTTTATCAATTAACAATCCTTCATTGTGATCTCTATGCACATATAAGTCATCATTCTGATATATAATAAATGTGTACCACCTATCCCATCCTTGAACATTTAATCTCACTAGTAAGTGTATAATGTGTATTGGGTTTTCGAGAAAATTTTGGCAGCATTTCCCCGCTGTTCTCTAAGTACATATGTACTTAGAGAACAAACGGGGAAATGCTGCCAAAATTTTCTCAAAAACCCAATACACATTATACACTTACATCCTAAGTGAGATTAGGTGTTCAAGAACAGTCCCAAACTGGGGACTATCCAAGATTTATTCCTAATGAGTAAATCTTGGACGGGTTTCTAGGCCAACAAACACAATAATAGATATGTAAATCATATCATTAAGAGCATGGTTTCATGTTAGGTCATCATAGGTCATAATAATCCACTAGAATGAGCAAAAAATGCCTCATGGTGTTAAAATAGCATAGGAGTATTAGATCTTGATTCTAGAGTGTACAAGGCAAAATAGTGACTACTGATTTTGTGGGGTGATATCATTTCATAGGATTTATAGATTCAAATTTAAGAAGTGTACAAGTTGCATCATTTTAATACTCTAAAGGTGACTAGTGGGTCATAGCACATAAAAGATGGCATTACAAGGAAAGTAAGCAAACTAGATCGATTAACACTCATCTCAAGGGAACATTAGTTACAAAAGGGACCAGGAAAGAGTGTTTTTAATCACTAGGATCATACAAGTAGCAATGTTGATTAATTCTATGTGATTAAAGATCAAGCAGTGTAATAAAACAGGGTTTACCTCTGTTTGAGCCCAGTCAAGCGTCAGCAGGGAGAGAGGGTGAGACAGAGCGTAGCCGAGTAGGCAGGTAAGCAAACAGGTGAGCAGGAGACGGGTAGGGAGACGGCGGGCAGCAGTAGATGATCAATTAATTCCTGAAACAATACATAAAGAAATACAAATGAGTACATAAATAAACACAAATCAGTAAATAACTTAATTATAAAAAAAATACTCAGCAGCATTGTGCCTTGGCGCAGCCCAAGCATCGCCCAGGCATCCCAGAGGCCTAACTAGGTTGGGCGCCTGGGTTTGGGACCCTAGGTGAATGCCTGGCCACCTAGGTGCGCCTGGGTGCCGCCTGGGTAGGTCGACAGGTACCTGGGCAAGCGAGCAGGGCGAGGTCGAGGTGAGGTGAGGTCGAGCAGGTGGGCGACGGCGAAATCGGTGAGCTCCAGGACTGTCGGTGTAGGGAAGGAAGGTAGCCGTAGGGAAGGCAGGCGGCAGTGACACCGGCGAGCAGGGAGCGGCGGTGGCGTAGAAGTAGCAGGAAGCAGCGGCGGAGCGGCGGCTGCGCACAAGTAGCAACAGCGGCGGGTGGGGGTTGAGTCGGGCGGCAACAGCAGCAGGGGAGATTCTCGCAATGAAACAGAAGAAAGGGGAAGAGTCGGGTGATCGCGGGATATTAAGTTCATAAAAGGCATCGGTTGTCTACAAAACTGACACCTAAACATCTTCAGCGTCGGTGGATCGTAAAAACCGACGTCCAATTGGACAATATTTGCCCTAAATTATTTGGCGGGAACCACTATCAGCGTCGGTTGTCAAAGGATAACCGACACTGAATGTGACACTTTTTGCATAGTTTCTCATCATACAAAGGCATCAGTTTGTATCTAAACAACCGACGTTGTATGTGACACTTTTTCTTTTCGCTCAAAAATTGGATTTTGCGGGTGATTTTAGGCGTCAGTTTGGTTTACATAGTCGACGCTGATTAGAAAGTGATACCCGTGTCTGGCTGGTCTTCGAATATAGATGTCGAACTTGCTAAATAGCCGACGTGGAATGTTATAGGCGTCAGTGTTTGTAAATAACCGACGCCCAGAAAAGTGACATTGAATGTTGTTTCTGTAGTAGTGATATGAATTATAGAAACCTTTTTATGACAGAAAAAAATCTTCTGAAATAAGAAAAAGTTTAGTGAGGGGTCAAAGTGTAATTGATCCAAGCAACTCAATTGCTCTATATGATGAACCTAACACACAAGGAGCTCTCATAATTCGTGGTTCAATCCAGAGAAACAAAATCCTAGAGAGAGAGGGAGAGTTAGGGTTTGAGAGGAGAAAATGATGGAGATGCTGACCTAGGGTTTTGCGGTCTGAGGAATCTTTGGATATAGTTTCATGGTGAATCTTCTCCCACATGTCAAAATTCCATCCCTCCTCTGATTTGATCCAAAATGGTATCAAAACTTGCCCTTTTCTCACTCTTTCTTCATAATTCCTCATTTCTAGGGTTTTTGAGTTGAAAGGAAGAAGAATCAGGTGAATTGCTAGGGATTTGATATGGATTCGATATTTTCAGATTTGGGATATGTTTTTAAGGTGTTTTCACACCTTAGGGTGAGTGGAAACTTCTTTCAATAGTATGCACGAAAATTGGTTAAATCATCCATAATCTTTAATTGCTTAGTATGTGACTACAGACCCTAAATTGTCTATTTGTTCTAAGTTGTTGCAAAATGATATGAAATGGATTCTTCCTCTATTTGGATGAATTTCAGATGATAAAATCATATTAGAAATGTATACAATAAATCCTAATGAGAATTCCCTAAGTATTCATAGAGGTTATAAGAATAAACGGAAATATAGGGAATTTGTCTATGACTGAAATTTGTTGTATAAGTAAATAAAGAAATTTGCTTATCTAGATCCCCTTGGTTATGAATGATTTTTTATCTAAATTCATAGTACATATATGTCAGATACTATCTTGATTCGTTTAAAGTGAATAGTGTTTGTTTGATATCTCAGTAAAGAGGTTGAAACCCTATATGCTAGGAAAGTTGGATATTTGCAAATAGATATCGTGAAATCCATTTTAAGGGATTTTCTTGACATGATAGACTTTATTTATCCAATGTTATCATTGATGCATGATATCCTAGTGAATGGCATGGAAACCCAAATTCAGCTCAGTTCCAAGGTTTCATACATATATTGATTTTAATTGATTTGTTGATAGTAGTCTTTATTCAGTGAATGCTTATGTCACATGAAACCCTTATGAGATCCATGTGATAAGTGAATGAGGTAAATGAAACCCTAAGGGTAGGGTGTTCAATGAATCAAGTATTGTGATATCAATGTTCTCAGTTATTATTAATAATTCTTGCCATGATAAGAAATTAACTCTTAATTAAGTTATGTGATGCATAACTCCAGATTAGGATTGATGTGCATGTTTTTACAATTAAATCTTGTCGTGTCAAGTAAATTGACTTTTAATTAAGTTATGTGATGCGTAACTTAGAATTTGGGTTGATGTGCTCGATTTTCGAGGAATTACATATAATTTACAAGTGCTACTGACGATTTCTAATATATCGAGTAATTAACTATTGTTTGTTTGTTACGAAGATCAATTGTATAATTCTAGTGTATATGAGCCAAGTTGATATGATTTTAGTTTATTTAAGAAATTTCAATCTTCCTGCATGCATGGTATATGGATTACTCAGTAAATTACAATGTTTTTGAGTGTACTACTTTGTTGGGTCTATAATGATATTCATGTTGTGATTTGAACTGCAATCAAATAGACGAGATGCCATAGAAATACACCAAAGTAGAGATTAAGTAAGAAAAAAGTTCAACAAAGTAACAGTTTTCTAGGAAATAATGAAATTATATATTCAAGGGCTCTGACACTGTAGAACTCCTATGTGAGGTTTGCACCTTAGGGGTGAAATGACCTAACCCTGGAAACGTCCAGTATACAGGGGTCAGAAGGTGCTATCAGGTGGCATGGGGGATGAAGCATAGTGGAAGTCTACTTAAATTATAGTTTGTAGTGTCTAACATCAACTAGAAGTCTGGGTGGCACCAGAGTATAGAAAAGTGTCCAACATCAACCAGAAGTCCTGGTGGCACTAGAGTATAGAAAAAGCCAAGGGGTGGCTTGACTCTCTACATGTGTGCTTAGGTTAGAGGAGGAGTCCAGTTTAGGCCAGAGAGCCACTTCCCTGTTGAAGACCAAGAGAGTAGTCAGACTTACCATTTCTCGGGTGTGTGAGCTAAGTCTTGTATGGTGTGATCGTAGTGCACTACGAGTCTTCATATGTAGAGTACACTCATATGATCAGGGAATATTGAAATGAATGAGAAGTCAAACAAGTGTGTATAGTTATTCAATTATTTTTTTTATGTTTCTGAATTATTAGTTCTCTTTATGATCAATCAAGCATTTCATATATTGATTCACTCTTGTAGATATTTAGAATATTCTGCCATATTTATGATTGTCAATTATTAGACTCTTTAAATCTTACTACTGTTATAATTGATATCAGTTTCTCAAAAGTATATCTGTAATTATATCAGTGCTTTAGACTATTTCTTTGAAGTACTCATTCACTGAGCGAGTAGGCTCACCCCTCTACTCACAATTTTTAGGGAAATTGCATGGACTTGAAGAAGATATCATTGCATCAGATTAGATCTGCCACAAGAGTTAAGTCTGAGTATAGTTAAGTTCAGGCATTCCCTATCACTCAAGGTCCTTGTATAGATGTGAGAGAGTTGTAAATGATGTTTTGTATGTTTGTTTCCTTAATAAGAGAGAATGCAAATGATTGTCATGTCGTATGTACATGAAAGTGTGAGAAACATAATGAATGTAAGGATGTGTATCATTAATGCTGAGATTACATTAGAGAAATAAAAGTTTAATTCTCTTGTAAAGTTAGTTTATGTGGTTCAATGCAAGAAAACAAAGAGTTTAAAAAATAATAAAAAGTTAAGGGTGATCTTTGTATTACGTTAAATCCTCAATGTATACCCTAATCTCATGATTAGTGGTAATTGTGACATTGGGGTGTAACAATAGGGCTCTACATGAATAAGGTTACACTTGATTAATTACTGCCAATTGAATGCATTAAGGCTTTATCATACAAGTGGGCATCCAAACCCTAATACTTTTCTAACAAGAGTATATGTATGACAACTTCAAAGGATATAAAACATTTGAGATATAAATCTTAATCACATTACTACATTCTATCATTCATTGCAAATTAATGGACCACACTTATCATCATACTATTGCAAGATACCAATATCTTATCACAAGTTTTAGGGTTTTAACCCTTATTGGAACATGAAGAGGATTTCACCTCAATCATGGCTTCAAACATGTCCAAAGGTCATTAAGACCATCAAATTATTCATATTAAGGTTATCATCATCATTTCATGCCTTAAATAAGGCTCAAAAGATCATTAGCACATATGTGTCCATAGACATTATCATGGCAAGTCACTATGATATTGAAATAGTATTGCATTGTGGTTTCAACACAAGAAGTGTGTAATACATTGTCACATTAATCATTCAAGAGGTCTGATTATAACCAATCAACATCATATAATTACATTAAGGTTAGGTATAACAAGATAGATTGCATGGGAGTTACGCATCCACTTATTATAGTTATTTATCAAATATAACTATATGATAGCAAAGGTAAGACTATAAATTAATGGTGTTGAAAAATAAAATTATCATCACTAGGACCGACATATAATACCATGGGATTGATTCTAATCACATGGATGTTGTAGCATCCAATATTATTCGATGGATCAGGTTCATTGTTCAAGGTTATCAATTGGAAGTATAGGTCTAAGCATTAGATCAATTGAACCAAGGAACCATTGGTTTAATGTTTAGTTAAATCTACAAATACATTCATAACTCATCATATATGGTGATGACCTGATCCACTATTAATTGTGATCATTAAGTCACCATTGGTAGTTAGATCAATAATACATTCATTTAACACCATCAAATATTAAGCTAATGTCATCATGGATTGATAGCATCATTAGAATACTTAGTGGATGGTAATTAAACATCTAATTGAGCCAAAACCTAACCTAAGGGGGTGACCATAGGTTGTCACCATAAAATTTGACACCCTTTATCATGAACATCAATTGCTAAGATAGAAACACCATTGGTTGTTGAATGGTATGACCATCAATTGCGTGATAGGGAAGGAAATAGCTTAAAAACCCTAATTTGAACCATCAATTGTTTTGTACTTAGAGCAATAGGTCGTTGCCATCTACCTGTCCTAGATCATATTATACATTAGAAAGGTCGTACTCATGTTTAAAAGTTCAAATAGAACTGGAACAGAATAGGGAACACCACAAAAAATTTGGTAACCCTAAACAAGCATGGTTTCTTTATGCTTAGATCATCACATTAAATCATAAACATGAACTAACAAGCTTCTAGCAAGCAATATACGTGAAGAGTGTTATATAAATCACCTCTATAGAATAGGTCAGATCCAAAATAGCAAGAATCACAAGTAAATACGACAATAAAACCCTAGATTCCGATCTAAACTTGGCCAAATAGGCACTTCTCTCCACAAAGAAGCAAAACCCTAAAAAAAGAAACAAGAAGGATAGATTTTTTAGTTCTAGAACCACTTTCACCATGGAACAGAAAGGTTCTGACCTGGAGAAATATAGGAGGAAGAAGAGAAAAGAAAAAAATGGGGTAAATAAGGTAATACTTACTCTTTAAGGTCAAGATCACTAGAAAGGAGCTTTACGAACCCCTAAAGGAAGTCAACTGCAACCCTAGATTCTTTTTCCAAGAAGATCCCCACTTTCTTCTTCCTTGGACAAGAAATTCAATGCATCACAGAGGGAAAATGAGGTTCATAGAAGGAGGGAAGAGGTGGAGATCAAATGGCTCGTTTGGGTGCTTAGGGATAAGTATATGAAACTTTAAGATAGAGAAAAAGAAAAGGTTGAAGTTCTAGTATCTTTCCAAGTGTCCATGGCCTTAAACTATTAAGAATATACAAGAACACACACAAATAGCTCGCCCACCATCCATGTAGACCTGATTATCTCTCCTTTGTCGAATTTCCAAGCCAACTAAATAATTCATTAGTTGATAACTAGTAAAGGTAGCTCATCCATGAAGGGGTAAACCCTAAAATTCCCTTGCGGAAAACGCCTCCAAACCATGGCTCAACTAGGATCCCCATGGCTAAAAATACTCAATAATGATAACATAACATCTAAGGAACATAATTTATGTGTCAAATTGCAAATAAAACCCCTCAATTGGATAAATTCTAGAAAAGTTCAAAATGTACATAAAATTGCATAACTTGTTCAAACAATGTCCAAATTGGACCAAATTTGAAACTTAAGCTTGTATAATGATTTAAAAGCATATCACAAGGTTATATTAGGATTATAAGAATTAAATTATGGTAATTAAGCTTATTCAACTCATTAAGCAAGTTTAGGGGCCTTACATTATGTGAATCCATGGGTTGTTTTGTGCGACACAAAGAAAATAAGGAGTTGGTCGAAGAAAATTAGGGAGGGGTGCGGGTGTGATTGACATCTCTTTAAAGTAATATTTTGGGAATCTAGGAAGCCATTGAAGCACTAAGTTCGAGTCTGGTCAAAAAACATCAATAGTTAGGACACAAATATAATGAAAGGTCATTTTAAATTCATATGAGATCCGAACATGCTTGATAGTAAATGAGTGTAGAAAAAGTTTAGATTTAGTTTTATTTCTATAACATGGTATGTATATGGAGGATATTATCTTTCATCTATACTTACATTGACATGGTGGGGAGATTAGTCATTGATGGAGAGGTTCTTTGGTAAGGATGGAGGGGTGGGCATTTCCAATTATCTCCTTAAACTAATGATGTTATCAGGGTAATTGTGGCTATTGTTCAGTTTTAGTGTGTTAATATGGGGGTATGGATAGTGTAAAACATACCAAGAATGTTAACAAAATTATGGAGTAGAATTAGGGGTAGTGTTTCACGTTAAATCATTTGGTTTTAAGGATGATGCTTCAATTCAGTAAGGACAATAAGAAAAGGATCACCAAAATGTTTTAGTATTATCAATTACAATTTGTTCCCATCATGTAGAAGGATTTAAAAGTTGGTAGAGGGAGATATGATGTTTATTGTTAGAGGTGTAAGGATAGGATAAATACGTGAAGGATTATAGGGTTTGTGTAACATCCAAATTTTTTAAACAAAATAAGTTTAGGGTTTGAGTTCTAAATTTTTAACCACAAATTTCAAAAGTGAGACTTTGATGCAATTTACCCAAAGATTGAATATCTAATATGAATACTTAATGTGGAATAAAACAAAATGGGGTACCTCTTTTCTTTTCATTATGATGAAATGAATTCAACAAAGGATAAATAATGTTTATTATCTCAACCTTGAATCATGGCTCAAATGATTAACTAAGGAAAGGATAGTTCATCTAATTTAGTAATATTAACATGTATATCATAAGATAATGACATATATAAAAGTGGTGGATAAAAATTTATTAAAACCTAAATCGAAATGTATAGGTAGATTCTTTACTTCTCACTTGATCTTAGGTCTAAATTTGAAGTCAATAGGATTTCATATGCCCTCAAAATCAATTAGTGTAATTAGTATATAGTTTTGGTTAATAATTAATCAAATATCATCAAATCATGTCATTCTAACCTAAAGTTTGCATTTTCCTCTTGTCATGTAGACCTTCCATAAACTCGTTTCAAGCCCGAATCTTGGGTCCAAGTGTTGAGGAAGTTGTCTTCCCTTCCCAAAATCCCAAGTCAACCAGGACTCCAACTGTGTGAAATCTCTTCCACCCTGATCTCTTTGGTCATGAAATCTCAATCTATATAGAACTTAATTTTACAATCTTGATAGATTCACAGTTTCCAACCCTATATTTCATAGGGTTTCATGCCCTAGATGTCCCTGACTTAGAGAGACTCTACCCCTCCCCTATTATCTCCTATGAGTGGCACTCCCAACCAAACCAAGGTGTCACATGTTAGTTTGAGGCAGTCTCCAACCAATCTGTATCAAGAGCGTAGATGAGAATATTCTTTGAAATAATAGTCCCTCCACCATCCTCAAAGTCACAGAAACATGCTCCCAATAGCTTATTTGGTCTTTATCAATGTGTTTCATCCCTCCCACCTCTACCTTGTGTCTTCAACAAGATCGAGTTCGTTGACATGCTTCTGACCACCGAAGTGCAAGTTGGAGATTAGCATCTTCTCCGCGTGGTGTAGGAAATCTTGGGAAGGTGTTGATTTCTTCAAAGTGATACCCAATGGATTTCCCCTCTTCTTTCATATTCCTTGAACCTATATTCAATTCTTAATATCTTCACTGCTATTCATCTTGATCTCTTCGATCTTAACTTTAGGTTGTTTTGAATAAGCTTTCCCTAATTTTGGTTAAGAGATTTCACCGTCGTTGAGTCTTTGCATCAAGATCCAGGTTTCCTTGCTCTATGTCTCCATGGCGAAGGCCAACTCTTCACCTGCAGGTCACCATTGGGCCTTGGTATTGGCTTTTTGAGAAAGGTATAGTTCCATCAATGCAATGGCTTCATTATCTGACACCCATTTTCCATATATTGCGATTTTAAATTATTAGATTTCATGGTTTTGTCCACGTTTTCGTTTTCCAGCAAAATAGCTATATTTGTGGTCTTTGAATAGCATGGTCGCTCACGGTTGGGCCAACTAAGTGTAGTTCCAGAGAGGGTATAGTTTTAGACAATGCCTTATACATGAATTTTGGTGAATTCCGATTGGTCGAGTTTTCATAAAATTCATAGTAATTACATCCATGATAAGAGAAGGACATATAAATATTCATTCAAAATGGTTTTTATGAGGATTTAAATTGTAGGGTTTTCAAATAATATTTTGATAATGGCAGACCAAGTTTTCCTAATGACCTATGATTAGGGTTTAAGATGTTAAATATGATAATAAATAATGTAAAGTATATTATTTTAGGACAACTTGGATTGACTTGAGATCAGAGAAACTAATTTAGGATTTTTCTTTACTCTAGATAAATGGTTCATGCCACCATGCATATGTACTTTGGTTCAACTATATGTTATGTATAATTTAAAAGTATGCCTCAAATTCCAATTAAGATAACAATTATGCCTCTGATTATATTATTTCATGTTGGTTGTTATATTCATAAATTGCTATGGTTATGATTGATGTTCATTAGTTTAATGATATAATCATGTAATGACTAAGACATTGAAGAAAGATTCCTATAAATCATGTAATTGTTAATTTCAAAATAAAGCGGGAGAAATAACATGTGGGTTAAGGTAATGCACTTAAGTTGTGAATTGTTCCTCTTAATGTTATTTTGCTTTTATGGCGTTGATGAGAACTTTGTTGCAACTAAGATGAGCCTTAACTGACCTGATGAGCACTTTGGTGCAATTATTGGATGATGAAAATTCACATTGATGGAAAGATAAGGAAAATGATGTTAATGATTAATACAAGAGAATTAGGGAAGTTATTATATGCTTCTCACAACGATGACCTTTATTGTCATTATGTGCTTCTCAACAATGATGGGATTTATGAGCATGATGTGCCCCATGTGGGCAGTTATATATAGAATACATATAGTAATGATTCTTAATTCAATGATGTAATGAAAGATAAATTGTATAGAAATTCTTAATGTTAAGTCGTGTCAAGTTTATTTTAGTTCAAGTATATATGCTTTTTTTTAGTTCTTATATAATGCATAGTGTTGCTTACTTATGTTGTTGCTTTGTTTTTCACATGATAGTGGGACGAGACGTCCCTAGATCAAGGATCAAGAGAGAATTGAAGCAATCCCTTCAACGTAGTTGACATCAAAGGAGACTCTATCTTGGTGTGGTGCCACCAACCACTCAATAGATTATCTAGTCTAGTTATTATTTCATACTTTAGATTTGCTTAGCCTACATGTAATAGGTTTGAGGTCAAGATAAGAAATTTTATGTTATCCCTTTTAATAACATTGTATGAATCTGTATTTCCAATTAATGCATGGTATTTCATTTTTTGGATCAGGTAAAATATTACTCCAAACCAAAAGTATATGGACACAAAAAAAATCATCTATACTATACAACCCGCACATTCAGTCTACACATCTCTATAATATGGTTTTTGAGATTACAAAAACGTTTGGGTTTGGATTTACCATCCCAGTCTATCCTATTTACAATGAGGTCACATAGGTCTAGGGGGTCATTCTCCCCTTTTCCATGAAGTCTAGAGTTCCTTCGAACCATAAGTGGAAGATGATTGTAGACAAAACATGTACACCAAAATTTCTCATTCCCATATCAAATGCAGTCTGCTCGATGATCCAATTAATATTGGAGGGTAAGTCTAAAGGTGTAAGGCCACCCCACCCACACTTTAAGGAGGATCTCGCCCATATGTACTTGGAATACTCACACCCAAAAAACAAGTGTTGATGAGATTCACTCTCCTTGCAGCACAGGAGACAGTTCAGGTTGGGATTAAGACCCCAATTAATGAGTCGATCAACACTAGGAAGACGTCCCTGGGTGGAACAGTACACACAAAAGCTCTATTTGGTTTGATAGACTTTGATAAAAGTAAGTAGGACCAAGCAACCTGAAGGAATTGTTTATCTCTCATCCATGGGGTACGATTAGGACAACAATACTCAAGTTTCATATTAGGACAGGAGTAGATCATCTGCTACACAACACAGGAGATGCCATGCTAAGTAGGGTCCAACCCTAGTGGGTTGTCACCGTAGTGAAGATACAACCATCTACTCTAGGTAGAATTGGGGTTATGAAGGAGCTTGTCAGCTCTCCTAGCCATGGTAGATGACTCCAGGTTAATTGGATTCTTGATGCCCAGGTAACCAAAAAACATCAATTTAGTAAGGGTGTCCCACACGATTACATAGCCTTTTCTGCCCCAAAGGAAACTCTCCATAATTGATTTGCATTTATATATGATGAAATTAGGTAACTCTACTTTCCTGTACCAAAATGGAATTTAAACGTCAACACACTTTAATAAGGAATGCTCCCCGGCCATCAAAATCATTAGACTAGCCCATTTATCCATGCAGGATATGAGATTGTCAACACAATCGGTATAGTCACCCCCTCTTCCTCTGCCCCCAAAATAGGTATGCCAAGATACTTCATAGGGAATGATCCTTCTTCAAGTCCAACTACTTCCTCCAATCTTCCTCTACGAGAATCACATAACCTAGATAAAAAGTTTCTAGATTTAATGTCTCTGATGAAGAGGATTGTGAGGGTGACAAAGACATCCAACACCCTCCAAGTACCCCTCATAAACTTTTCACGACCTGTAATGAATAATAATATGTTATTAGAAAATATTATGTGAGACATCACCTTTACTCCATGGATTTTAAAAGGTTTAATATCACCATGTTCTCCAGTTAAAGTGGACAAATGTGTTAATCCTTCCATCGCAATGGCAAACAGTAGTGGGGACAACGTGATTCCATTCTTTGTTATCTGTTTGCTATGTGTATCATGTTTTGTGATGTTCCTCCAACCCAAGTGACCTATGTTATGGATAAGATAGGTTTTTCTTTTGTTGATGTATATCTACTTCAAGGTATGTTATAACTATAGTATCAAAGTGACAAATAGATGGTCACTAAGGCAAAGATTCACATGTTCTAACCCTAGGTGTTCCTTATTTTTCTATATGGCCCCTACAAGATATGATAAGAGAAAGGATAATGATTATGGTGCTAGATCTTCTAGTGAGGGAAGTGAACCAAGAAGGAACCCTAAATAAACTTTGTAAGACTTATTCCAAGTGCTCACCAATGCCCTAGGACAAGGACAATATCAACCCAAACATCACGAGCTAAATTTAGTGGACTTCTTGAAGATCAGGCCTAACTCCTTTGTTGGAGAAGGAGAAGTTGATTTTGTCACCAAGGAAGAAGAATGGATTAGGTGCATGGAGCATTATTTTCATGACCTGGACTACCCTCAACAATCTAGGGTTTAGTTTCGACATGTATGTTGAAAGGAGTTTCTCGTACATGGTGGGAGAATTTCCTCAATTCAAGAGTGGTTGATTCCCCTACACTCACATGGGAAGGATTTGTGGAGGTCTTCGAGGAGCACTATGTTTGAAGCCATGATAGATAATAAGGATTTAGAGTTTGACAATCTATCTCAAGTTGACATGAGTGTGACCCAATATGCTACAAAGTTTAGGATCATGTAGAAGTATGGTTACGATAATGATTCACCATTTAGGACAAAGAAGATCATCTAAGTTCTCCAGCCCAACCTAATCTTTTCCCTGTCATGAATAAGCCATAGAACTCTTCAAGCTACTTTGGATGAATCCCTAGAGCTAGAAGACCACCCTAGAAGGTCCTATAGGAAAAAAGCTCCTTATAAGAACAACAAATATCAAGATCAACTTCCAAACAACAAGAGAAACGTTCATGAGGTTGAAGCCCCTATTTCCCAAGAGAAATAACAATGCCCAATTTGTAAGAGGGCCCATGTAGGGTCGTGCATGTGTGGTATAAGATTATGCTACTATTGTGAAGAGCCTAGACATGTGAACCCGGAATGTCCTAAGATAAAAAGGTAGGAAGCCAGAAACCAACACCATGCTTCTAAGAGACAGGTGAGAATATTTGTAATGAACATGGAGGAGGAAAATGATGAAGGTTTGGTTCAAAATATCT
This sequence comes from Alisma plantago-aquatica, assembly GCA_963693085.1. Taxonomy (NCBI): domain Eukaryota; kingdom Viridiplantae; phylum Streptophyta; class Magnoliopsida; order Alismatales; family Alismataceae; genus Alisma; species Alisma plantago-aquatica. Next base: position 226,743,027 of record OY856414.1, on the reverse strand, counting down.
TTTTACATTATGAGTTCATCCTTAGCCCATGTTTGTGCATAGTCATGAGGTTTTGAATAATAGTTTATGATATTATAGATGGGTAGTAATCTAAGTGAATTGAAAGGAAGAAATTTATATAAGGTGGGTAGAATTGTAACATTCCAAATTTCCAAATAAGATAAGTTTTGTGTTCTAGTTGCAAATTTTAACTATATATTTCAAAATTGAGAATTTGATGTAGTTTACCCAAATATTGAATACCTAATATGAATACTTAATATGGAATAAAACAAAATAGGGTCCATGTTTTCACTTCATTATGATCAAATGAATTCAATAAACAATAGATGATGTATATTCTCTCAACCTTTGGCTCAACTGCTTAACTAAGGAAAGGATAATTTATTTTATGTTTAATATTAATACATATATCTTAAGATAATGACATATAAGAAAGTGGTGGAATTCTTTTATTAAAACCTAAATCTAACTATATACGAATATTATAGTCTTCTTGTTTGACCTATGGTCCAAATTTGAAGTCAATAGGACTTCATATGACCCTTGAAATCGATTAGTAGAGCTAGTATATGGTTTTGCTTAATAATTAATCAAATATCATAAAATCATTTCAATCTAACCTATAGTTTCCTTTTGTCAAATAGACCTTCTCGTACACGAGATCCGTTCCGGGTTGGATTCTCGGGTCCGTAGGTAGAGGAAGTTGTCTTCCCCGTCCGAAATCCCAAGTCAACTAGGACTCCAACTAGGTGAAATATCTTCCATCCAGATCTCTTTTAGTAGGAAATATCGATCTAAATAGAACTTGGTTTTACAATATTATTAGATTTACTTAGCTTCCGACCTTGAATTTCATAGGGTTTCATGTCATATATGTCCCTAACATAAAAGGACTCTACACCTCCCCTATTTCCCCCTATGGGTGGGACTACTAGCCACACCAGGGTATTGCAAGTACAAATAATCATCCCTCCACCACCCTCAAAGTCACAAAAACATGTTATAATAGCTTGTTTCATCTATATCCCTCTACATCCATCCCTCCCACCTCTACTTTGTGTCTATGGGAAGATCGAGTTTGCCGACATGCTTCTAAATACCAAAGTGGAAGGTGGAAATTGGCATCTCCTGCGTGTGTTGTAGACAAGATTCTTAAGATTTTGATTTCTTCACAGAGGTACCCAGTGGATTTTCCCTCTTTCACCTGTTCCTTGCGCCTATTATCATTTCTTAAGATCTTCACTGCTATTTGTCTTGATCTCTTTGATCTTAGCTCTGAGTTTTTTTGAAGAAGCTTTCCCCACTATTGGTTAAGAGCTTTCATCGCCCTTGCGTTTGTGCATCATGATCCAGGTTTCCTTCCCTGTTCCACCATGGCGAAGGCTAGCACTTGATTTTTATATCACCACCAAGCATGAATATTGTCTTTCTGAGGCTGGTATGATTCAAGCAATGCAATGGTTTCATTATCCAACACCCATCTCCACTGTATCATGATTTGAAATTATGAGATTCGTGGTTTTTTTAGGGTTTTGGTTGTCCAGCAAAATAGCTATATTTGTGGTCTTTGAATAGTGTGACAGCTCACGGTTGGCCCAACTAAGTGGAGTGATGGAGTGGTTGTAGTTTTAGACAATACCATATACATGGATTTTTGGTGAAATCTAATCAGTCATGTTTTCCTAAAATCATAGTAATTAGATCCATGCTCAAAACAATAAGTATAAATACTCATTTGAAAGGGTTTATTCTGAGGAATATGTTTATAGGGTTTTAATAATGGTAGACCATATTTTCTTAAATACCTACAATTAGAATTAAGATGTTAAATATGATAATTAATAATATAAAGTATGTTATTTCAGGACACCTAGGATTGAATAGAGATTAGATATACTAAATTAGGATTTTTCTTTGCTCCAAGTAAGTGAGTCATGCCACTATGAATATGTGCTTTAGTTAAATTGCATGTTATATGTAATTTAGGATATACTTTGAATTACAATTAAGATAAGAATGATGCCTCTGATTATATTATTTCATGTTGGTCATTATATTCATAAATTCTATGGTGATCACTTATGCTCATTAGTCTAATGCTATAATGATGTAATGATTAAGACATTGAATAAATATTCCAGTAAATCATGTAATTGTTACTTTCAAGATTAAGTGGGAGAAATCCCATTATGATTAAGGTAATGCACTAAAGTAGTGAATTGTTCCTCTTGATGTTATTTTGCTTTTATGTGATTGATGATCAGTTTGGTGCAATTAAGATGAGCCTTAACTAGCCTGATGCGCACTTTGGTGCAATTATTGGATGAGGACAATTTACATTGATGGAAAGATAAGAACAATGATGTTAATGATTAAGATAAGAGAAGTATGTAATTTATTATATGCTTCTTTCAATGATGGACCTTTATGGTCGTTATGGGCTTCCTAGCAACGATGGGCTTTCTGAGCATTGATATTCCCCATGTGGGAATTTATATAGAGAATGCATATACTAATATTTCTTAATTCATTGATGTCAGAAAAGCTAAAGCATAAGATAGGTCTTAATGTTAATCCATGTCAAATTTATTTTATTTCAAGTTTATATGCTAATTTTTCAGTTATTATAAAATGCATATTGTCTCTTACTTACGTTGTTTCTTTGTTTCTCTTGGTCGTGGGATGAGAAATCCTTCAATCAATGAGCATGAGATAATTGAAGGGAGCCCTTCAGTGTAGTTGACATCAAAGGAGACTCAATCATGGTGGAGTACTATTGACCACTCAATAGATTATCTAGTCTATTTATTATTTCATGCTTTAGATTTTCTTGTCCTACATGTAATAGGTTTGAGGTCAAGATGAGATAATTTATGTTTTCCCCCTTTTAAGAACATTTTATGAATCTATATTTCCAATAAATTCATGGTGTTTCACTTATCTTGTTGCTATGTGTATCATGTTTTCTGATGTTCCTCCAAGACAAGTGACCTATGTTATGAACATCATAGAGTTTTCTTCCATTGATGTATATGTACTTGGAGGGGTGTTACAACTATGGTATCAAAGTGACAAGTAGACAAACACTAAGTTAAAGATTCACATGTTCTAACCCTAGGTCTACCTTGTTTTTCTAGATGGACCCTACGATATATGATAAGAGAAACAATAAGGATGATGGTACTAGCTCTTCTAGTGAGGGAAGTGGACCAAGAAGGAACCCTAAGGCAACCTTGTAGGACTTAGTCCAAGAGATCACTAGTGTCCTAGGATAAGGACAACATCAACCCAAACTACAAGCTAACGTTAGTTGACTTCTTGAAGATTAGGACCGACTCCTTTGCTGGGGAAGGAGAAGTTGATGTCATCACCAAGGGAGAAGAATTGATAAGGAGCATGGAGCATTACTTTCATGACCTGGACTTCCCTCAACAATTTATGGTTTGGTTCATGACCCATATGTTGAAAGGAGTTGCCCGTACATGGTGGGATAATTTCTTCAATTAATGAGCGGTCGATGCACCTGCACTCACATGGGAAGGATTTTTAGAGGCCTTCCAAGAGCAGTATGTGTCTAAAGTCATGATAAAAAAGAAGGAGCTAGAGTTTTCCAATCTAGCTCAGGTTGGTGACATGACTGTGAACCAATAAGCCATGAAGTTTTCGATCATTTAGAAGTATGGTTACGATAATGATTCGTGACGTAGGACAAAGAAGATCATCTAAGGACTCAAGCTCGAACTAAGCTTTACCCTATTAGGAAGAGGCCACATAACCCTTCAGGCTACTTTATATGTAACCCTAGATGTAGAAGACCACCCCAGAAGGTCCTACTAGAATGAAGCTCCTCAGAAGAACACTAATATCAACATCAACTTCCTAACAACAAGATGAAGGCTCATGATATTGAAGCCCTACTACCCAAGAGAAATATAATGCAAAACTTGTAAGAGGGTTTATGGAGGGTCATGCATGTTTGGTACTGGATTGTGTTATTACTGTGGAGATCCACATAAATCTGGAATGTCCTAAGATACATAGGAAGGAAGCCAAAAACCAAAACCCAACTCCTAAGAGATAGGCGAGAATCTTTGCAATGAACATGAAGGAGGAAAATGATCAAGATATGGTTTTAATCGTCACTTTTATATTATGACTTAATCCTTAGCCCCTATATGTGCACAATCATGAGGTTTTGAATAATAGTTTATGATATTATAGGAACATAAAAATCCCTAAGGTGGGTAGTAATATAAGAAATTTCAAGGACTAAATTTATATAATGTAGATAGAATTGTAACATCCCACATTTTCAAATAAAATAAGTTTAGTTTGAGTTGTCAACTTTTAACCATAAATTTAAAATGTGATACTTCAATGCAATTTACCCAAAGATTGAATACCTAATATGAATACTTAATATGGAATAAAACAAAATAGGGTTCCTCTTTTCTCTTCATTATAATTAAATGAATTTAATAAACAATAGATGATGTATATTCTTTCAACATTTAGCTAAAATGAATAACTAAGGAAAGGATAATTCATTCTATTTCTAATATTTATACATATATATTAAGATCATGACATATATGGAAGTCGTGGACAAAATTTTACTAAAACCTAAATCTAACTATATAGACAGATTCTAGTCTTCTTGTTTGACCTATGGTCCAAATTTGAAGTCAATAGGACTTCATATGACCCTTAAAATAATTAGTAGAGTTAGTATATTGCTTTGCTTAATAATTAATCGAATATCATCAAGTCACTTCAATCTCACCTATAGTTCCCTCTTATAACAAAAACCTTCCCCTAAATGAGACCCATTCCAGGTCAGATTCTCAGTTCCATGGGTAGAGGAAGTTGTCTTCCCCACCTAAAATGTCAAGTTAACTAGAACTCCAACCGAGAAAAATCTCTTCCACCCTGATCTCTTTTTTCATGAATTCTTGATCTAAATAGAACTTGATTTTATAGTCCTATTACATTTATGTAGCCTCTGACCCTAAATTTCACAGGGTTTCATGCCGTAGATGTCCCTGACCTAGAAGGACTTTGCCCCTCCCTTGTTTCCCCCTATGGGTGGGACTCTTGGCCACACCAAGGTGTCACACGTATAAAGAACCATACCTCCACCATCCTCAAAGTCTCAGAAACTCATTCTAATAGCTTTTTTGGTGTCTATCCCTCTACGTCCATCCCTTTGTGTCCATCCCTCCTACCTCTACCTTGCATGTTTGGCAAGATCAAGTTTGTCGATGTGCTTCTAACCGCCGAAGTGGACATTGGAGACTAGCATCTCCTCCGACTGGCATAGGCAAGCTTCTAAATGTTTTGATTTCTTCACAGAGGTACCCATTGGATTTTCCCTCTTTTGCCTATTCCTTGTGCCTGTATTCAATTCTTAAGATATTCGCCAATATTCATCTTGATCTCTTCAATCTCAACTTCCAATTGTTTTGTAGAAGCTTTCCCCACTTTTAGTTAAGAGCTTTCATTGCCCTTGAAACTGTGAATCAGGTGGCCCAACTAAGTGGAACACCAGATGGGTTGTAGTTTTAGACAATGCCACATACATGGATTTTTTGTGATATCTGATTGGTCAGGTTTTCCTAAAACCATAGTAATTACATCCATCATAAAAAAATATGTATACATACTCATTCAAAATTGTTTTTATGAGGAATTCATTTATGTGGTTTTCAAATCGAAATTAGATAATGGTAGACCTTGTTTTCCTAATGACCTATGATTAGGGTTTCAGATGTTAAATATGTTGATAAATAATATAAAGTATGTTATTTTAGAACACCTAGGTTTGAATCGAAATTAGAGAGATTAGATAAGGATTTTTCTTTGCTCCAGGTAAACGGTTCATTCCACTATGAATATGTGTTTTGGTTAAATTCCATGTTATGTATGATTTAGGATTATGATTCAAATTCCAATTAAGATAAAAATGATGCCTATGATTATATTATTTCATTTGGTTGTTATATTCATAAAGTTCTATGGTTATCACTGATGCTCATTAGTTTAATGCTATAGTCATGTAATGATTTAGACATTGAAGAAAAAATCCTATAAATCATGTAATTATTAATTTCAACATTAAGTGGGAGAAATCATATTATGATTAAGATAATGCACTTAAGTTGTGAATTGTTCCTCTTGATGTTATTTTGCTTTTATGACTTTGATTAGAACTTTGTGCAACTAAGATGAGCCTTAACTGGCATGATGAGGACATTGGTGCAATTATTTGATGAGGGAAATTTACGTTGATGGCAAGATAAGAACAATGATGTTAATGGTGAAGATAAAACAATTGTGTAAGTTATTATATGATTCTCACAATGATGGACCTTTATGGCCATTATCTACTTCCTAGCAATGATGGCCTTTTTGAGTATGATATGCCCCATGTCGGTAGTTATATAGAAAATGAATATATAAATCTTTCTTAATTCATTGATGTAATGAAAAGTAAAGTGTAATGATAATTTTTAATGTTAATTCATGTCAAGTTTATTTTAGTTCAAGTATATATGCTTACTTTTTAGTTCTTATAAAATGGACAATGTCTCTTACTAATGTTGTTGATTTGTTTCCCATGGCCATGGGATGAGATGTCCATTGATCGAGGAGTAAGAGAGAATTGAAGCAAGCCCTTCAGTGTAGCTGACATCAAAGGAGAATCTAGCTTAGCGGGGTTCCATCTACCACTTAGTAGATTATCTAGTCTAGTTGTTATTTCATGCTTTAGATTTTCTTATCATACATGTATAAGATTTGAGGTCAACATGAGATAGTATATTCTTTCCCTTTTATCACCCTCTCTCTTTTCTATAGCTATGGAAGGGTGCAATATATGCATTGATGATGATCACAATAAAAATCTTCTCAAAAGCTATCCTATCAACAAGATAAAAACTCTTAGCCACCTGTTGTTCACTAATGATGTGCTTATATTCACTGAAGATCGATCCCATAGTCTCACAAATCTCAAACACCTTCTATAAGAGTTTGGTTCTGTCTCAGGCATGAAGTGCAATCCGAATAAAACCAATCTTTATCTCTCTTCATCTTGTCATAACAAGGAGGTTCTATATAACTATATGGATATTCAAAAAGGTAATTGGCCTACCAAGTATCTCAGGTTCCCCATAGCGGGTGGTAACCTTAGAAGGCGCCACTTCCATGAATGTCTTGACAAGCTAAGAGACATGATCCATAGATGGTCGGGTTCTAAATCTCTATGGTTGGCCATCTTATGCTAATCAAATAATGTGTAATGGGTCAGATAGGCTACTAGATGAGAATGGGTGAAATACCTATCTCTGTGTTAAGGAGAATGGAAATTCTAATGTCAGATTTCTTATGGGGAAGCTCCACACATCCTTCTGGTTAGTCAAAGATAGCCTTTCCAACAAATGAAGGTGGTCTTGGTCTCAAGAAAATAGACGAACTTGCTGACTATTACACCTTACGACGCATAAAGAAGCTTCTTAACTCTCAAAGTATCTGGGGTACTTGGATGTCCATAAGATATGGAGGGACTTTGGTCTCTACTGCTCATGTGATGGGTGGTTCAACATGCCACAGACGTATAATACAATTGTGGAATGCCTACTCCAATGCGGTTGGTAATATCTTATGGGACAACATTCGAAAAAAGCTTCCTTATGATAAAGCCTTTGGAAACCTATGGCTCTCTAAGAACTATCCTCGATGGAGCTTCACTACTTTCCATGCTCTTAAGAACATACTCCCTACCTTTGAGAGGATTAGTACATGGATAGGTATTCCAATCTTTGCTTGTCTGCTATGTCAACAAGATACAGACTCAGCTCACCACCTCTTTGGAAGCTGCAAGTATTGGAAATATATATGGGGTCATGCTCAACTAAAACTCAATATCAGGTCCTCGTACTCCCTGTACACATGCCTATCTGAACTTGGTAAGAGATCAAAGCACATCACAACTATAGAGCTTTGGGTGATCACTGGTGTTGTTCATATGATATGGACTGAAAGAAACAAAAGACTTCACAATGTAGGTTCATCAAATTTCTTCAAAATCTTCAATCATCTTGCTCGTGAGATCAAGTAGCTTCACTTCAATTTTAAATCTAATTTGGAAGTTCCATCTCTTATAGCTAGGAATTGGGAGTTATTGTAATCCAATTCCTAAGTTCATATTTCTCTAGTTACCACATGTTAGCGTGTGGTTTGTAATTTTGTCCCCCTTTGGGGGTTTTCGAATGTACTACCGAAATTTTCCAAAAAAAACACTCTATAAATCTATATTTCCAATTAATGCATGGTGTTTCATTTATCTTGTTGATATGTGTATCATGTTTTCCGATGTTCCTCCAAGCCAAGTGACCTATGTTATGGACAACATAGATTTTTCTTCTGCTTATGTATATTTACTTGGAGGAGTGTTACAAATTTTAATCAAATTCATGTATATTCACATTCCAATGCCATTATTTAGGTGTATTGGTGTATGCATTTGGTATATAAAGATTGATAAGATGTACTTTGTAGGAAAAAATAAATATTACATGTAATGTTGTGTTGCTTAACCAATGATATATTGTTGATAGTATGATATGTCTTTGTTGGGTTAGTGGGAAAGATTGGTATTTTAGTAATAAAAGGGCCCAACGATTATGGATGGAGTCACAAGAGACATAGCAAAACAACACCACTGCACTTCATCAAAGTAGGATATTACAATGGTCTTTTTCTTTAGGAGAACTTTCTTAATAGAATTGGGATCTATTAGAAGAGATCTAATCAGAGATCCAAAATTCTATCAATATCCTTAGATTCACTAAAAGTATCTTGACATTGAGCATGTTTGATAGGTTGGTGGAGTTTTTTGTCATCTTCCATGTTAGGGTTTGGTAGAGATATTAGGTTTACAAAGTAAATGCAAGAGGGGAATATTGTCTATACCCTTATAGAATAGAAAATATAACCAGAGGTGGGATTTGAGAGGTCATTCAAACTCAATTAGTAGGGTTTGCACATATAGAATGTTTACTATAATCGTTCTAGAAATCCACATAGAACAACCTTCCATTGGCATCTTCCTCAATCAAAATGAGGTATTACACTGCCTTGGAAACAAACAGAATGGACATGGTGTCTTACTCTAGAATCATGGAGTGTGAAATAATAGAAAAAAATAGAGGGTTTCTTATGGGAAAATGGGCATTGACATTTCTATAGAAGGTCTTAGGTTTAACTAGGAGCATGTGTGGAGGCATTGTGTTGTCATCAGAATTTGATTGCATTGGAAATGATGTTTGAGGTTAAAAGTTTAACTTGTTATATAGTGGGTCTCCTGCATTTTACATAATATATAAGTGATTGGTGTGTGGAGGACATTACTTGGGGTTTTAAGAGACTGCTTTAGATGAAGATATTTTATTTTATACATACCATCTTGATCTCTAAAGGGAATTGGAGATGGCTCTAAATTTTGAATGGTATAAGATGGTGGCTTGATGCATTTAGGTTTTGATATGATATATGAAGTATAGCATGTATAGGTGGTTTTGTGAAAATTTTACAATACTTCTATTGATAATTGTATACTTATATATCTTGATGAAATTATGCTAACGACACACAAGTAAATATGAGGGAGAGATTTGTACACCATCGTTAGAGAAGTTGTGATTTGGACTATTATTTATGAGACAAGTTGTGTGATAATTTTTTGTCCAAAGAATTCAAGTAGCATCTTTAACATTTTGTATTACCATATGGTCATGTATCTAATGTTCTTGCTCAAAATGGCATGTTCGAAAAGTTATGTGTATGCACAAGAGACACATTACTCTCTCTAAAAGTAATATGTTCTGCTCATGAACATATTGGTCCTACAAGAGGAAATGTTTCCCTCGTAGAGACGAATTTTTCTTAAATTATTTTCTTATCACGAAACCATGTCAAATTTTCGATATCGAGTCACTTGAGTTTCTTAAAAACTCCAATATTCATCTATAAATAAATCAATATATATACGCACGCGCACACACACACACACACACATATATATATATATATATATATATATATATATATATATATATATATATATATATATATATATATATATATATATATATACACACATAAAATATAACAGTTAGTTAAGTACATAATATTTATATATAAATAATAGAGTGTAAAATTAATAGATACAATTCCTCAAATATAAAATAGAGTACATATATGTAATGTATACATATAAATCATAAACTATAACAAATATAATATGGAAAATAAATAATACAATACATGAAAATATACATGTTAAATAATATCCAAAAAGGAAAATAGTGATTAATGATCGAAATTTTTAGTATTATTATTGTCACTCCTTGAAATACTAAAAAAATATTTATTATTATTTATAACATATAAAAAATAAAATGATAGTAATATGATTATTAAAATAGAAATAAAAACAAGAATACTATCCATAATAAAATGGAAAAAATAATATATGTCATTCTAAATTATTATCATTACAAAATTAACATTTTTATATGTATTTTTATGTGTATGTAGAAGTGTGATATGTATCTTTTTCTATGAAATTTATATGTACATTATTTTCCTTAATGTATAACTAGCATATAATAAGTGCTAACAACATGAATGGACATCAAGTTTGAGAAAAAAAATTAATTATACCAGAGTTAAAGTATGACACTATACACTTCTTTCTTTATAGCATTACACATATAGAAAAGAATATTATAAACTTCCTCTACCATTGTCACACATTGATAATCAACAAATTTTAATTAACAAGAACAAAATAGAACAACATTTACATAGTATACTAATATAATAATAGAAATAATTAGAAGGGAGTGTTTGGCAGCTCAAAAGTTTGTATTATTTATATGATTATATATAGAAATAAAAAAAAAATAGTTGACTTCCCCTACCACTGTCAAACAGATCTCTCATTAATAAATTTCAAATTTGTATCCAAGTGATTAAAAATAGAACTTTGATGCAATATACCAACATAATAATAGCAAATGATAAGAACATAGTGCCTTGCAAATCAGAAAGCTATCTGAACACTCCCTCTTAATTGTAGGATGATTATTTAATGTTAAATAATTCACATTATTTAGAGGAGTTTTCACAATAATAAATTAGTATATTATTTTTATAATGTAGCATATATATTGATATATATTTATATATTTTTTAGTTTTGTATTTTTTATTTTCAATATTATTTATTGTTTATTTTTAAAATTTTAGACTTATCTTGTGTTCAATTATATTTGTATCTTATGTCGTATTAAATATACATTATATATTAATTTATATATGATTTTTAGCATATGTCAATACTATACTTTAATGACTTATTATACTTATGTCTGTTATAATAAAACCTATTCTTAACCATTATTGAGGTTGTTAAAAACCCAAAAAGTTAAAATTGAAAACTTCTCACATGGTATCCTAATAAAAAAATTAGGAGCAATCTGTATGCTTTGTGGACAAATCGGGACCATTTGAGACAATATTTTACAAATATATGTTAACTAGTTACCAAAATGGCAAGAAATAATATTTTAATTTGGCATATTATTTTATCGTGGCAAAGTTCTTTTGAGAGAGAAGAGAGCCATTGACAACGGAGTAGAAAATTTCACCATTCCTAATGGTGGTAGTAACGTGTGCAAAGCAATAACTATGTGTATAGCTAGAGTTTTTCCCAAAAGTCCCGTCAAGTTTGTAGATATTGTAGTTTACTCCCTCAACTATTAGGGAAATTTAACCCCATCGTAATTGTTTGTAGTGTTTACAGTTTTTCATTGTTACTTGAGTGAGACTTCTTCAACGCAATTATAATCATAGGTGATAGAACAATTTATTTAGAAATTAACATATTGATAATTATATTGTATCTATATACTTTTCTAATATTTATATATTTTTTAACTATGTGAGTTGAAATATGAGTGTTGTCAAAATTTGGATAGAGGAATGATTTCCAGACCGGGTTACTCTAGTTGTATTTAGGGATGAGCATCGGTCCAGAGCAAATCAAATCAAAGACCAACTTAGTAAGAAATTATTTATCGTTTTGAAGTAGGAATGCAACGACACATTTTATAGAAGGATCCATCCAAAACTAGACCATTTGAACTATATATGTCATTTAACTTGTTTAATAGTAAGAATTCACTAATGTTAACTACATCTAACATTTTACATTTAAAACTACTTATATATGTGAATTACTTATACTTTTGACTTATAATTATAAGCATAGAGTTATTATAGATAATAGTCGGTCTTCAGTCTGCCCCATGATCCATCTGCTTAGGGACTGTACCATACCGCAAATCGAACTCTCAAAATCTATGAACTTAGATCAAACCGAATTTGCAAAGGTTCAAGATTAGATCCAACTGAATGGACTGGTGTAATCTGGACCGATATGTGTTCACTGTAATGGCCACCGAACCTGAATCTGGTTTCTTTTGGATAGGATGTAGGCTGAGTAGATAGGGAGCAAATTTGACGTTCTGAGATTGTTGTTTTGGGTTGTTGTATTTAATTTTGACTATGTAAATTCTCGATTATTTTTTTTAGAAGTGTGGCAACAACAATTGTAACAACAAGTTGCAACAATAGATTTGAGAGCGAGCATACCAGTATAACATTTTCCTAAACTTTCGCCCGCATATGACCCTACAAAGGTATATTAGCCTTGGGAGCAACATGTTGAACAATTAGTCAATAGCGTTCTTTCTATAGTTCATTACATTACCTTTTTTTTAATTGTAAGAAATATAGAAAATTGCAAACTATGTTTGGTTTTAGATAGCCATTACATAGTTATATCTTGTAAACCCAAAATGTTTTTCTTATCTAACTTTGGTGATCCGGTTTGCTTCCGGGTTGATACAGAAACGGTTTAGAAACATGAACTTGGACTTGGGACGGTGTCAGGTTCTATTTTTAACAATCCGGGTTGATTTAGATTTTGATACATCCTGGTCCGGATCAACTTTGTGTCAAACTAGTGCAAAATTTTAGCTAAGGAAAGTTATTGAATTTTAATACATACAATTATAAATTTTAGTTTTGTTGAATTTAGTTCGGCCTCTGGGTTTCACGGTTTTAAATTTAAACATTCGGATTGATTTTGAATTTCAACATTGTATCAGAAGTCTAACTTCGGATCAAAACTCTGATTACATTCTGACATACATGCTAATAATAATGTTAAAAAAACATAATTGTTAAAAAAAAATTGGATATAGAGAGCTCGTAATGTTTTAACTGCTAGATAATTGACCATTTTCATTTATGATAGCACGGAGAGTTTCAGAATTCATGATAACTGAGAGTGTAAAATTGAATATAGGATAAAAGGAAGGGAGAGTATGGGAATTAATGACAAGTGGGAGTGTAAAATAAAATATCGGCGCACTTGAGAGAGTATTGGGACAAAAAACTCGTATATCTACAGGATTTGAAAGCTTTTTAGGTGCACAACAACAAGGAAAATATAAGCAAGCTTGAAAGCTTCAGAGAGGTATACCCAACAAAAGCATCTTTTCTCATCATGGATAAGGGTGTAAAGACGCCCAAGGCCTAGGAAAGAAACGTGTAAATCTCTGCTGGTTAGTTGTTCTGTATTGGATTTTGGAGTTTATAAATCTCGCGCTTGGAGGTTCTAATTACGATCACTCTGTGACAAATATGTATTTTTCTTCTTCTTTGGACTGACAAAGGATTGGCGATGGCACCATTATTTAGTGGATCGAGCTCCTCGAGCTCCCTAGAACAGCTAGGCAAAATTCCATGAAACTTTCGAGATTCCGCTTCCTTCAATTCGTCTTCTAGCCTTCTTCGGCATGGGAGATGCCTACCGCCATCACAGCCCACCCGACCCACCGACACCACACCGGCAGTACAGCAGCTCCAAACACTGGCCCATATCACGTGGCCGCTAGGAAATGGAAACGAAGACGTGAGCAAAGCAAACAACTAAGAACAGGATCAGGATGCACTCCATTCCAGCACCTTCTTCTTGTCTTTCACCCCATCTGCTGCAATTGCCAAGGCACAATCCAAGGCGGCATAAGCACAGCAGCTCCAAACACTGGCCCATATCACGTGGCCGCTAGGAAATGGAAACGAAGACGTGAGCAAAGCAAACAACTAAGAACAGGATCAGGATGCACTCCATTCCAGCACCTTCTTCTTGACTTTCACCCCATCTGCTGCAATTGCCAAGGCACAATCCAAGGCGGCATACTTGATTGACGGAAAGGAGGGCTTGATAGTGGTATTCGCGGCATGTACGGTGGGGAAGGGGATTCGAGGCTGAACATGTGCATGCATGTTGCTTGATTAAACTAAGAAACAGTTGTCAAGTATGTAAAGATAATATCATTGGCCTTTGACGTTAGCTACCTCAGCAGTTGATTGCAAGGAAGCTGTTTAGGGCTTTCGAGTTCATTACTATATTGAGTTTTGTAATTATAAGATGGTGATAAAAGAAGATCTGGATTAAGGGCCGGTTTAGTAGAGTGTAGTCCGATGACAAAATACTTGTTTCATGTACATTTTTATATGGTAAATTTAACAACCACACCCGACTATATGCAACCAAATTAGCCCTAAACCCAAACCCATGTTCGATAGCTTTTGCTGTTTTCCCGCCCGACGCTGCAAAGCCTGCAAGTCCGGCGCACCGCTTGCCGGAGGTGGGAGGAATGACCGATCAACAGAGCGCCAATGTCGGATACTGAGAGTGGAATCGCACCCTGGACTCCTTATCGGCTTTTCCATGCCATGCTCGTACACTCTCCATCGTCTCGTATCTCGTGCACTGGTTGTGTATGCAGAGAAGGACGTGGCCACTTGGCCAGATAAAGACACCAGTTTGCTGCAGCGACGAGCAATGCAGCTCCAGCGGCCAGCCAGTGCCGCTCATCATGGCTGCCTTTACTAGAGGATGATATCCAACTAGGATCCGTGGGGTAGGGTGACATTTGCTAGCGTAGCATCCCAATCCAACCCACAACACCTCGAATTATTACCTGACCTTTCCAACACAGCACTACAACTGTTTGGCGACACTCCTCCCTCAGTCGCTCTGCCAATCACCCCGCCATAATTTCCGGCATATCCGCCGGCCATCGTTTCTGGCAGGCCAGTAGGCAGCCGGGAAGAGTGATATATATAGTTGCCGCCGCAAGTGGCGTCGCTGGCACGACGTGGTCCGTCGCAGCGTCCGAGTTTCAGGCCCATGTGGTAGTGCCCACTCGGCCGTACGTGTTTGTCTGCCTGTGGGAATATTTAATGTTCCTGAACATCGTACATTACGAGTGGGTGCATCGGCACATCGCCGGATTGTCATCGGATTCTCGGGCCACCACCTCTTTTGGCTTGTGCCGCCATCAATGAGATTCCGACGGACTGTTGACGGCTGTTGACTAGACTTGAGAAAGAAAGTCGATCGTACTTTTACCATATAAGATAAAAACATAATATTGGGCTGGCTTAAAATTTTAATATCCCCACACCAACATGGCTAACAATATAGTGAATTTAAGATCATATGAAATCATGACAAACAATTGCAAAGTGCACCCGTACAGAATTCCATTTCCACTCACAACAAAAACAAAGATGTTATGAACACACGAACTATCACTTCTTAAAAAAAATTAAGAGGATCTCACCAGATATGTTGTACAATGTAACATAATCTTCATGTAGAAGACATCATGTTGTTGAATCCATGCTAAGTTATAACATATAAGACAAAATTATGTTAAGAAACATAAATAGATTCACACTATCCTCAATGGCTTCAGAATCACAAAATAAAACTGACTCTAGTCGCACATGACATATGCAAACAAACTAACACTACCAGGATAAACAAATAAAGAAATTGAAGAAAACGAAGAAGAAATTATCTCCTTCTTACCTATGTCACCAACAAATTTTACTCCAACTCCTGCTCTATCCCAATTCTATGACCAAGAAACATCAGCTCATTATTAAGATTTTGCCTTGTTCTCACCGCCATGGCCATCCTAGTTACTAGCTGATAAGGCCACAACTATGAAGTTAGAGATCGACCAAAAGTTCATGTGGAAGGAAGTTGTTGGATCTAAGTGTGATTATGCACACATAATTATTGTTATTTCATATTCTGATTTAGGTGGTTTCATTACTAATTGTTCTCAAATGAATGCTTTTTATTCGTTTTATACCAAGTTAGGAGTCAATTTCTTTTTAGGTATATTTTTCTATAATATTAATTGGCCTCAAAGTTATTTGTTTTATTATTGTAAAAATTCGTTATAAACTCAAAAAGATAGTGACACCGACACTCAAGTCGATAGTAAATAATGAAATTGAAGATAAGGAAGAAGAAATTATCTCCCTCTCACCTACGACATCAAGGGATTCCACTCAATCTCATGTTCTATGCCAATGGTATACTTATCGAGAAGAGAATATCAAAGTGTTTGGTTTTCTATGACCAAGTAACTTCAACTGGTAATTAAAATTTCACCTAGTTTTCACCACTGTGGTCAACCTAGTTGTTGACTAATAAGGCCACAACAATCAAGTTGGATATTGACCAAAAGTTCACGTGGAAGGGAGTGATGTAGTTGTTGGATCTAAGTGTGGTGATGCACACATAATTATTATTGTTATTTCATATTCTGATTTATGTTGTTTCATTGCTAATTGATCTCAAATGAATGGATTTTTATTTATTTTATACCATATTTGGAGATAATTTCTTTTAGTTTTATTTTATTATAATATTAATTGGCTAATGGTTATTTGTATTCTTATTAGAAAAGTTCACTATAAAATCAAAAATATTGTCGTATCGACCCTCAAGTCAGTAGTAGATAAAGAAATTGAAGATAAGGAAGAAGAAGTTATCTCCCTCTCACCTATGTCATCAAGGGAGTTCACTCCATCTCGTGTTATATCCCAATTGTATATTGATAAGGAAGAGAATATCAAAGTGTTTGATTTTCTATGACCAAGAAGCTTCAGTTGGAAATTAAGATTTCACCTAGTTTTCACCACCATGGTCAACCTAGTTGTTGGCTAATAAGGCCACAATAATCAAGTTGCATATTGATCGAAAGTTCATGTGGAAGGGAGTGATGTCGTTGTTGGATCTAAATGTGGTGATGCACACATAAATATTATTGTTAGTTCATATTCTAATTTAGGTGGTTTCACTAATAATTGATTTCAAATGAATTATTTTTTATTTATTTTATACCAAGCTAGGAGTTAATTTCTTTTTAAGTATATTTTATTATAAAAATAATTGGCCTAATGGTTATTTGTTTTCTTATTGGAAAAGTTCAATTTGAACTCAAAAAAATAGTTGTTGTGACATCCCACCATCACAAAGACAGCGAAACGCCACACGAAAATGTGTGGAACCACAATAAATAACATATTACCAAAAACACGGGTTAATTAAAACTGATTGCGGAAAACATCATAAGAAAAGAACTATCACAACCAGATCCACATCCTGCAAAGAATGTGATATATATAAGCATGATGTATGTCCATCAACATCATCATGATTTATCTCAAGGATCTTACATCACATATTACCACTTGACCTCTTGCCAATCATCATGATCCTTCACAAGGATCTCATCATCATAGGGATTCCATCCCATCATCAAGCACATGTTACCATCTCATAAGCAACACACATCATGCATTCTTATAGCTCTTATAACACATCATTTTAACATTAAGAAAATGTCACTAATGACATCATCACACCTCATACCTGATCACACATCTCAATTGATGAAACTTGCATGGTTAGCATAATCACAGAAGTACAATCATGCTTTCATAGGAAACATCCTTAATTCAACATTAGGATTTATGAAACCTTCACATATGCATCAAAAGAGGTATTACTTCTATCATGTAGAGATGCATAAAACCCAACATAACATAAAGCTTTCTCAAGAGCATATCGGGTAAGGGATAACCCTCACTAAAGGTATATCGGGTAAGGACAAACCCTCACCAAAACATGTCAGGTAAGGGACTAACCCTCACCAAAAGATCATGCTACAACCCATCCTTAAGGTATCAGCTAAAAAGTGACTAACCACCTCTAGCTGTGTCGGCCAACACTATTGGCCAACACCCATATCGGGCAAGCCACAAGCAAAATGATATCGTGCAACGTCGTAACGTGCAACCTAATCGTGCAATGCCCCTTGATGGGCAACGATGTGATGGGAAACACTCAAGAGGTTAACACATAGGAGCATATATCCCAAGAACTCAAACCATCCCAAGGTCAATATCGGGCAGCACTACCCAAGAAGGTATCATGCAAAGCAGCAGCAACACCATGCAATGCCCTAACTCCCAACGCAGCGCTCCCTTGCCCAAACCCTAACTCAAGGAAAGAAGAGGAAAGATATCGGGCAACCAAACTAAGCGAACTGATAACGAGAAACACTCTAAGAACTGACCTATGACGCCCAAGCGACACACCCCTATCGCCCATCCAGATCGAAGCATCATATCAGGAAACACACAAGCCATATCACCCAGTCAAAGGGTTACAACCCATATCACCCAATAAGATCATCACTACATCGAGCACCCTATCGGGCAAGGCATTACTTAGCAGGGTGTTGGGTAGCACCATCCAAGAGGATGTCGTGCAAGGCACCAACAAGCCATAATGCCCAACATAGATCACCTATCATCCAAGGGATACAAGCCTCACAATGTCCAAGCTAACTCAACCCTTAAGCACCATATCGGGTGAAGGATCAACAAGGCATTTGCCTACTGTATCTCCCAAACCCTAACTCAAGGGAAGAAAAGGGATATCGGGCAACACTCTCCAGGAACCATATCATGTAACTAGGGTTAGGACAACCCTGTCGGCCAACTTCACCATATCACCCAAGGCATCAAGAGTATTGGCTCACCTCTCAACTTAAAGAGAGAGAGGGGTCTTGCACAATCTCCAAGCATATCGGGCAAGAGCTAGAGCTCACCTCACAACTTAAGGAAGGAGGGATGTTGCCCAAAACCCACCATCAAAGGCATGGCCGCACCATATCACCCAAGGTACCAACTAAGGGTTTAACCCTAAATGCATATCGTGCAACTAGGGTAGGACATCACTCTATCAACCAAGCCAACTCACTGTTTCGCCCAACACCATAGGCTCACCTCTCAACAACAAAGAGAGAGAGGGGTTTTGCCCAAGGACACACTACTAAAGGATCGGCCAACACAAAGGTAGATATAACATAATGCCCAACCTGATCTAGGGAACATATAGGGCATCAACGTTACTAGCTAAAGCATGAGCATTACTAGAAAGATAAGCATAGCCGATCAAGATAACACATCCAAGCAACATATAAAAGAGATAATATAGCTAGGTTAGAAGTTATGTCACCCGCCTTAAGTGCAACTCTCCAAGCTCCATGCTCCAAGCTCCACATCACCACCTTCGGCCACCTCAAGATGGGAAGAGAGACCTATCACACTCATGGCCGAAAGGATAAGGAAGAAGATGATAGCAAGAGAGGGAGAGAGACTTACCAACTTGGAGAAGAAAGGAAGAAAAAAGCAACAAGATGTATCGGCCACCACCTCTTCTCCTTCTCTTCTTATTCTCGGCCAGCAAGGGAAGAGTAGTAGCTAAGGAACTAAAGGGACTACTAGAAAGAAAGGTGGGTGGTATATATACAAGAGGGTAAAGGGGGAGAGTATAGCAAGGTGGCAGATACACCTAGAAAGGGGGAAAAGCACCAAGCCCAACAACAAGCCCAAGCTTAAAAAAGCTCAAACGAGGCCCAAAACAACTCAAGCAAGGTGCCCAACTCAAGGTGGAAAACTTGCACAGAACCCTAGAACCTGGGTAAATTGCAAGTTGCAACAAAAAAAACCGCACAAAGAACAACAACCCTAATCACACCTCTGGTGATTAGGCAAGCATCTAAACACCAGGTTTAGGCAAAGTAAACAGGGTAAGCCCAAAACGAAGGTCAAGGTCCTTACAAGCCATAAACCCCTACAAAAGGATTTCACCCCCGAAAGCCGAAGAGAAAAGTGAGGGATACTTCCTCCGCATCTCTTCCTCAAGCTCCCATGTGGCTTCCTCAATGCCACGGTGATGCCAAAGAACCTTCACGAGCACAAGGTCTTTCCTCTTCATCTTCTTCACCCATCTGTCAAGGATCAACACCGGCCCTTCCTCATAGATCACATCTTCATCAAGCTCGACCTCAACTGGTTGTATCACTGTCTCTGTTCCCGGATGACGTTTCTTTAGCATACTAACATGGAACACTAGATGCAAACTGTGTAGCTCTGGTGGTAACTCCAACTTGTAAGACACTTTCCCAACACGTGCTATTACTGGATATGATCCCATATACCTGGGGGGCAACTTGCCTTTCCTTCCAAACCTTGGCACACCTTTCCATGGAGAGACTTTGAGATACACCTTATCTCCCACCTGGAACTCTAAAGGTCGGAGACGATTATCTGCATAAGACTTCTGTCTATCCTGTGCCACTTTCAACTATTGCCGTATCACTTTGATCTTCTCTGTCATCTAATGTACTAACTCAGGACCCAAAAGCTGATACTCACGCCAGACTCATACCAACATAAAGTAGATCTACACTTTTTACCATACAATGCTTCATAAGGTGCCATGTTGATACTTCACTGGTAGATGTTGTTGTAAGCAAACTCTATCAGACTGAGATGTACATCCCAACTTCTTAGGAACTGTAGAACACAAGCTCTAAGAAGATCTTCCAAAGTTTGAATAGTCCTTTCAGACTGTCCATCTGTCTGTGGATGAAAAGCGGTACTGAACCTCAACTGCGTTCCCAACGCCTTATGCAATTGTTCCCAAAAATGACTTATGAATTGAGGGCCTCTGTCAGAGACTATCGTTGTCGGCACACCATGCAAACACACTATCTCATCTACATATACATGTTCAAGCTTCTCTGTTGTGTACGTTGTCTTTACAGGTATGAAATGTGCACACTTTGTCGATCTGTCCACTATCGCCCAGATGGAATCATGATTCCTAGCTGTCCTAGGAAGACCAACTACTAAATCCATGGTTACATGATCCCACTTCCATTGTGGTATCATCATGGGTTGCAACGCACCTGTCAGCTTCTAATGTTCTGCCTTAACTTGCTGACATATTGCACATTTTGCCACGAACTCAGCTACATCTTTGTTCAAATTGGGCCACCAATATAGATCCTTCAGATTGTGATACATCTTGGTGACACTTGGATGCATATCATACATAGACGTGTGCGCTTCCTCGAGCACTAACTTCCTTAGATTATCAGCATCAGGAACCATCATCCTGTTATGGTAACAAACTAGTCCATCCTCAGACTCATGGAAACCATCATGCTTCTTGCTACCGAACTCTGATCTGATCAGTTGCACTGTAGCATCGTCTTGTTGTGCTTCTTTTATTTGTTGTCTCAACGTAGGCTTCACTTGCATCTATACCAACAAAGAGACTTCTAATTGTACATTCATCTGCCGCAAAGAGACGAACATATCCTACCTATGGCATATCAAAGAACTCAATTGGCCTTTCTTCGTAGAAAGAGAAGAAGACTTCCTACTAAGAGAACCCACTACTACGTTCACCTTACCTGGTTGATACTCAATGATGCAATCATAATCACTGATTAACTCCATCTAGTGTCGCTGACGCATGTTTAGCTCATTCTGTGAGAAGATGTACTTTAGGTTCTTGTGATCCGTAAAGATCTGACACACTTCCCCATAAAGATAGTGTCACGAAATCTTCAACGCATGAACCACTGATGCCAACTCCAAATCATGTGTCGGATAGCTTTCCTCATGTTTCTTAAGTTTTCGAGAAGCAAAAGAAACCACATGATCTTCCTACATCAACACACAACCTAATCCCTTCTTGGAAGCATCACAGAAAATAACATAGCCTTTCCCTAGTTCTGGAAACACTAACACTGGAGCACTTGTCAGCTTCTCCTTTAAACTCTGAAAATCTTGCTGACACTGACCATCCCAAACAAAAGGTACATCCTTCCTGGTCAACCTCGTTAGTGGAAATGCTATCACACTAAAGTTTCTTATAAACCTCTGGTAGTATCCTGCTAAGCTCAGAAAACTACAAACTTTAGTCGGCATCTTTGGTTGCTCCTACTCTGCTACTAACTCCACCTTCTTGGGATCCAACTTGATCCCTTCAACTGAGATCACATGACCCAAGAAAGTCACTTCCTTCAACCAAAACTCACACTTACTAAACTTGGCATACAAGTGATGCTGTCGAAGAAGAGTAAACGCTTGTCAAAGATGATGTTCGTGTTGTTGGCTATCTCGACTATAGATCAAGATGTCATCTATGAAAACTACAACAAACTGATCTAAGAACAGACAAAACACTCTGTTCATCAGATCCATGAATGTTGCTGGCACATTGGTTAGCCCAAACGACATAACCACAAACTCGTAGTGCCCATACCTCGTCTTGAAAGCTGACTTTGGTATGCCATCCTCCTTGATTCTGAGCTGATGATATCCAGACTGTAGATCGATCTTTAAGAATATTGTCACACCACGCAATTGATCAAATAGATCATCTATCCTTGGTAAAGGATACTTGTTCTTGATCGTAACCTTGTTCAACTGTCGATAATCTATGCACAAACGCATAGATCCATCCTTTTTCTTTACAAATAGAACTGGAGCACCCCAGGGTGATGTGCTCAGCCTGATGAAACCTTTATCAAGCAGCTCTTGCAACTATTTCTTCAACTTTGTCATCTTTGTTGGAGCCATCTTGTACGGTGTCTAAGCAACAGGTTGCGTCCCTGGTACTGGATTGATCTCAAAATAAATTTCTCGAGGTGGAGGAACACCGGGAAACTCATTGGGAAACACATCTACAAATTCTCTGATGACATGCACATCCTGAAGGCTAGAACATTTTTCCTTGGTATCTAAAACATGATCCAAGAATGCTCTACAACCTTGCCGTAACAACTTCTCTGCTACCATTGCTGACACCAAAAACGTCAAAATAATCTTCCTATCTCCTTGGAAGATCCACTTCTCACTGCCGTCAGCAAACAACGCCTGCTTGGAACCACAGTCCAACACAACCCTATATCTTTCAAAGGTATCCATCCCAAGAATTACATCGAACCCATGTATATCAAGTGGTATGAGATCCACTTGTATGTTGTGTCCTGAAAAAGATAGAACACAAGATGGACACACTTCTTGAAGCAATGTAGGACCAAAAAGAGGGGTTTCTAACAACAAGCTATCTCTCTTACAATTAACAGGTAAAAGATAGCTATCAAGCATATTACGTGCGATAAAATAGTGTGTAGCACCCGGGTCAACCAGAACAGATATAAAGCAAGAAGAAGACAAATCAGAATGAAACAACTCCATCTGACCTACCACCACTCGCAGGTTGACTATCGCCTCCGGCTGACTCATAGTATAGAATCGAGTCATTGCTTACTGTCGCCCGTGTCCTCTGCTTCTGTTACACCCCGATCTCACAATTACCACTAATCATGAGATTAGGTATAAATTGAGGATTTAACGTAATACAAAGACCACCCTTAACTTTTTCTTCTTTTTCAAATTCTTTGTTTTCTTGCATTGAACCACATAAACTAACTTTACAAGAGAATTAAACTTTTATTTCTCTAATGTATTCTCAGCATTAATGATACACATCCATACATATATTATGTTTCTCATACTTCCATGTACATATGGCATGCCAATCATTTGCATTCTTTCTTATTAAGGAAACAAACATACAAAATATCATTTACAACTCTCTCCCATCTATACAAGGATCTAGAGTGACAAGGACCAAATGAACTTAACTATACTCAGACTTAACTCTTGTGGCAGATCTACTCTGATGCAATGATATCTTCTTCAAGTCCATGTGATTTCCCTAAAAAAATTAAGTAGAGGGGGGAGCCTACTCGCTCAGTGAATGAGTACTTCAAAGAAACTGTCTAAAGCACTGATATAATTACTGATATACTTTTGAGCAACTGATATCAATTATAATAGCAGTAAGCTTTAAATAGTCTAATAATTGACAATCATAAATATGGTAGGATACTCTAAATATTTATAAGAGTGAATCCATGTATGAAATGCTTGATTGATCATAAAGATAACTAATAATTCAGAAACATAGAAAGAATAATTGAATAACTGTACACACTTGTTTGACCTCTCATTCATTTTATTATGCCCTGATCATATGCGGTGCACTCTACATATGAAGACTCATAGTGCACTACGATCACACTGTACAAGACTTAGCGGACACACCCAAGAAATGCTAAGTCTAACTACTCTCCTGGTCTACAACAGGGAAATGGCTCTCTGGCCTAAATTGGACTCCTCCTCTAACTTGATCACACAGGCAGAGAGTCAAGACACCTCTTGGCTTTTTCTGTACTCTAGTGCCACCAAGATCTCTGGTTCATGTTGGACACTACATTCTGTAATTTAAGTAGACTTCCACTAGGGCTTTGTCCCCCATACCACCTATTGGTACATTCTGACCCCCGTTTACTGGACGCACCGCCAGGGTTAGGGCATTTCATCCCTAAGGTGCAAACCTCTCATAGGGATTCTATGGTGTTCAGGGCTCTTAAGTCTATTATTTTATTATTCCTAGAAAGCACTTTCTACATTGTACCTTTCTCTTACTTATACTTGACTCTGGTATCTCTATGTTGTCGCGTCTACTTATTTGAATTTATAATATAGTATGTATATCATTCTAAACTAGGTAGAGCAGTATATTCAAAACACTGTAATATACAGAGTAATCAAAATACTATACATGCAGGTAGACTAAAATTCTTAAATAAATAGATTTCATGTCCACTTGGCACATACACACTACAATCATGCATATCAACCCAAATCTTGAGTTGTGCATCTCATAAATCGATTAAGATTTAATTACTTATCATGACAAGAATTATTAATAATAATTCAGAACATTGATATCACAATACTTGATTCATTGAACACCCTACCCTTAGGGTTTCATTTAATCACCACAAATGCTACAAAGAAAGGTGTAATACATCTATCACGTACTTTTCAAATCTTTAAAACACATGATACGTGGGATCTCAATCCCTTATCACATTACTGGTAATTTTCATCCCTTCACATTATTATCATGATTATTGGATCTGGGTATTCAAACCCTTAGATCATCACATAGCATGGTTACCTCTATAATAGGTAACCATTACCTCTAGGTCCTTGGACCAAGGTATTAATTTCACTGGTTGTACAAGTATTCTCATGGCTCAGAAGGCCATAACACATCTTGTCACCTCTCACTAGGCAACAACTTATTCACATGGCTCCTATAAAGATTTCATGCGACATAAACATTCATTGAATAAAGACTACTATCAACAAATCATATAAAATCAATATATGCATGAAACCTTGGAACTAAGTTGAATTTGGGTCTCCATGCCATTCATTAGGATATCATGCATCAATAATAACATTGAATAAATAAAATCTATCATGTCAAGAAAATCCCTTCATATGGATTTTAAGATATCTATTTGTAAATATCCAACTTTCCTCACATCTAGGGTTTCACCCTCTTTACCGAGATACCAAACAAACACTGTTCACTTTAAACGAATCAAGATAGTATCTGACATATATGTACTACGAATTTAGATAAACAATCATTCATAACTAAGGGGATCTAGATAAGCAAATTTCTCTATTTACTTATACAACAAATTTCAGTCATAGACAAATTCTCTATATTTTAGTTTATTCTTATAACCTCTGTGAATACTTAGGGAATTCTCATTAGGATGTATTGTATACATTTTTAATTTGATTTTATCATCTGAAATTCATCCAAACAAAGGAAGAATCCATTTCATATCATTTTGCAACAACTTAGAACAAATAGACAATTCAGGGTTTGTACTCGCATACTAGCAATTAAAGATTATGGATGAATTAACCAATTTTCATTCAATATACTATTTAAAGTAAGTTACCACTCACCCTAAGGTGTGAAAAAAATGTAGCTCATCCCTAAAAATCTCGATCTCATATCAAATCCCTAGCAATTCACCCAATTCTTCTTCCTTTCAACTCAGAAACCCTAAAAATGAGGGATTTTGCAGAAAGAGTGAGAAAGGGGGAAGTTTTGATAGAATTTTGGATCAAATCAGAGGAGGGAAAGAATTTTGACATGTGAGAGAAGATTCACCATGAAACTATATCCAAAGAAGTTAAACTTACATGATTTCATCATTCCTCAGACCGCAAAACCCTAGGTCAGCATCTCCATCAATTTCTCCTCTAAAACCCTAACTCTCTCTCTCTAGGATTTCATTTCTCTGGATTGAATCATGAATTCTGAGAACTCCTTGTGTGTTACGTTGACCATATAGAGCAATTGAGCTGCTTGGGTCAATTGCAATTTGAACCCTCACTATACTTTTTCTTATTTCAGCAAAAAATTTTCTGTCATAAAAAGGTTTCTGTAATTCATGTATTTAGAGATCAAACCTTCTCCAAAAATTATCAAAATTTATAATGTTGTGTATAATTGAGTTAAAAAGCATTAGTTAAAATTTTAGATCATTCCAAGCTTTTATTAAATAATTAAAATCGAATAGTGCATTGCTATCCAGAATTCTACCAAAATGTCAGTTACTGTACTTTATCTATTGATAAGGTCTAAACGCATCCAAAAATTATGAAAATTTTGCATGTTTATGATTGAGTTTTAGATCTCTAGTTAAAATTTTAGATCACTTGGCATTGCCAATAAATAAATAAAAATAAAACACTACACTGCTGAAAAGCACTCTATCAGCATTTTGGTTGAAGTATAGTTTGACCGAGAACCACATTCAAAGAACACTCAAATATTCTAAAATTTTTCTCCAATATGCATGATTGCGTTGTAAATATCATATCCAAAATTCAATTAAATAAAAAATTTGTAAAAAATATGAAAAATCATTTACCACACTTCTATTCTGATCAAATTTCATATTCATGTACTATCATAACCCTAATTTTTGCCGATTAGGGTTTACATTTCTCAAACCCTAATTCTTCAAACTAAAATTATATTTAGAGTTTCTTCTTAGGTTTGAAACATCACAATTGATCTACTATCATTAATCAAGTCTAAATGATGTTCAATCCAATCAAGCATGTAATCATTCAGGTAAACCCTAGTTTACCAATTAAGCTCAGATGCGGTCATAACAATTCTACCCCCTTAAAAAGGTTTCGTCCCCGAAACATAAATATGCAAGTAAAGTACATTAAAGGTTTATTTTAAGCTTATGAAGTATTACATGTCATTATATTCTTGTATTTCATACTTGAATGCAGTTTTCAACATTAAGTCTTTTATTTCTTTTCTAATCAGAACATGTTAAATCATGACTTCTCAATGATAACAAATGAATTATCTATGTCACAATCAATCATAGGATAGAGAGAGAAACAACCATTTTAATATTTTCATACTCTTGAGGTGTTACCTCAATATATATAATCCGACCTAACTATCTCAATTCATATGGCTCAATATCTACTATTGTTATGTATTACCTCTAAATCATAAAAGAGAGTTCACCATGTTGTTTTCAATTTTTACTATTATGCTACTCAAATAGCAAAATATTCTTGAGTTGGAAGACTAGATTCAATAATAATTGTACAATACTACTCACGACATCCCCATTGGATCATGGATGCATAAGGTGAAACATTACCATTACATTTCATACTATTCTCAAGTATGAACCCACACATAATTCAAGGTGTAACCATCGGGTTAGAGCATACTAGGGTTTCAACAACAGTAACAAAGTACTCCATGATTGTATTAGTCATTCAAGGACTATTCATACCCAATTACCATCACTTAATTATATTAAAGCTAGGTATCACAAGCTATACCTCATTAGGGTTACATATCAATACAATATGGTTATCATCCCTTCTATTCATATTAGTGAATAGGTAAGACTACCTTATTCATGGTAACCTTCTATTTGTTCCATCATCATTCAACCCATATCACCATACCACAATTGTATAATACTAAGATGGATTACTGGTATGAATGACTACAACTATCAGACACCTGAAATTAACATATTGCTTGTATATGTACACTGAAATCATACGTAGAACCAATTTACATCCCTTAATATACCTTCAACAAATTATACTTCTAAAAACAAATTCACATATTATAAAAACCATTGTTTTCTCTTATCTCTCTTCTCATTCATTACTACTTACTTTTTGCTACTTATCCTTCTCATTTTAATCATGTAGATTAAACATCCCTAAAATTGAAACATACATGCTAAGAATAGATTATTCATCATTCTTGATATCACTGCAAGAATTTGTTTTAGATTACACTTTGCTCATCTTGCAGTTCTTCTTTTGTTCAAAATACACTTGTTGCATTTCAAATTTATTTCTTACCCCTTGCTCTGAATAATTTTCATATTGTTCATCAACCTTTCAGATTAGCTAGGATTACTATCAGTGCTAGTTTACTTCTCATAGTGAAAATCACATTATCTTGTTTTATAGAGATGCTAGTATTCAAGGTCAAATCACTAGTGACAACCCTTGAACTACTATAACTCTAAACATTCTAGGGTTTGGTTCTTATCAGTAGCATGACGTTGTTGTGTGTAACTTTGCTCCCTTAATTTGAAAGTCAAACTTTAGATCTCACAAGTTTTACTAAAGTCTTCCTTATCTTATCAATTGAATTTCCTTTCTCTTACTTGGCCATTCAGATAGATTACATTCTCAATTTACCCAGCTAGGGTTTCATCATCATATTGTATGTCATTATTACATTCACTAGATGCCTCTACCATGGTGGTTATGCATCATATATGATTCATTTTCTTATCACTTCATTCCCACATTGCTCTAATTAAGGAAGATATGAAAGAGAAGATGATTCTGAGACTTAGAATTCTTATCTTCAAACATTCAATAATACATTTCTCATATGCAGTTTTAATTAATTATCAACAAGGATACTTCACAAATTAGCACTTTCTTGAATCTTGCAACCTCTTTCTTTTATAATCTATATTACTCCATTATGTTTCAAACCCTTCTTTACTTTCCATAATTCCCTTACCATATACTACTATTCCACATGTCATCTTTAACTTCTAGTTTTCTCTTATGATCATGTATACCATGTTGCATATATTTCTTTTTATCCTTCTACGAATGTGAAGTTGAAATTCTAAATCAATAATCTCTCTACTAGTATTACCTCATGTTTAATACATTACATATCCTTCATTTTAAATCAAATGGCTCATGCATGGGTGAAACATAGTTTCTCTTTCAATCAAGTTTTTCCTTCCTGAATATAGTCTACCTTTGTATGACTTAATTCATTTATTTATCTACACTTTTGTTCTTCTTTTAGAAACTAGTTTGTTGTTCTATAGAGACTTAGAATCCAAAGGAAGTGAGGATGAATGTATTAAACTTATTAATAAAGGTATACATTCCATGCTCTCAATTATATCATAACCCTAATTCCTTAATCAAGCTCATTATTTCCAACATTTCTCTTTGTTTCAACTAAGTTTCTTATCCTAGTTTTATGATTTACATGCTCATCCAATTCTCTTCACTTTAACTCTTCTGAAGACTCTTCACTTCTATGTACTTATTGTATACTTAGCTCTTTTCTTCTATTTTTCCCTTTGCTTTGGAGTACATAAAAACATTGTACTTGGTTATATAATCCATTCCTCATGATTCATTTTTACTATCTTGGCCCCTTACATACTTTTCTCATATATTTTCCATATTTCATATGTAGAGTTCATATAATACTAATAATTAAACTTAATCTGAACCTTATATCATGTTCCTTTATTCTCAATTAAAGGTTTCTCATACGAGACCCCAAAGTTGGATCTCAGATATCAGTTCCAACTGATTCTTAATTATTCTAATATTTCCCATATGTTTCAACATCTTAGTGTATGTACATTCTCACTATGATGTGGGTCTAATTTATCCAGAGTCTACTCTTATCATATTGTTAATAGGAGTCATTAGATCCTAGTAACACATCCTGCCAGCTAGACCAGGCTGAACCTGCAATCCTGAAGCCAAGAGCTACTTAAGATTAACCAACTCCTATTAATCTCAAACATGTGGAAAGAATATCCACTTAGGAAAATTCATTCAAAGATCCTTTCTAGTCTACTTGATACTAAGAATGTAATCAATAAATTCTACAACTGCATACTATACAACAAATCTTGAAGACCCATATATATTTCAAAATACTAAATATCTGAATTCAAACATATAAGAGCTTTTCTATTCATCTCCAATAAAACAACAATATGAAATGAAAGTTCTATCTCATTTTATATATATGCTCTTAATTCATGTTACTTATCTTGTTTCTAACCCTAATCTTTCTAAGGTTCCTCTCTAGACCATCCTTCCACTGTATACCTGGCCAGGGTATACATGAAACAATAGACAAAGTAGATTGATACAGGTTGATCCAAGTACTCAGATACCGGACCAGGATATCCAAATACTCAAATCCCTAAAGCTAACATAATAACATCTCCTATCTACCACACTTATGACTCTAACATACTAACTTAATGGTCCCTGAAAACTCAGCCTAAGCTCTGATACCAAGCTGTTACACCCCGATCTCACAATTACTACTAATCATGAGATTAGGGTATAAATTAAGGATTTAACAATATACAAAGATCACCCTTAACTTTTTCTTCTTTTTCAAACTCTTTTTTTCTCGCATTGAACCAAATAAACTAACTTTACAAGAGAATTAAACTTTTATTTCTCTAATGTAATCTCAACATTAATGATACACATCCATGCATTCATTATGTTTCTCACACTTCCATGTACATACGACATGAAAATCATTTGCATTCTCTCTTATTAAGGAAACAAACATACAAAACATCATTTACAACTCTCTCACATCTATACAGGGAACTAGAGTAACAAGGACCGACTGAACTTAATTATACTCAGACTTAACTCTAGTGGTAGATCTACTCTGATGCAATGATATCTTCTTCAAGTCCATGTGATTTCCCTAAAAATTTTGAGTAGAGGGGTGAGCCTACTCGCTCAGTGAATGAGTACTTCAAAGAAATAGTCTAAAGAACTGATATAATTACATATATACTTTTGAGCAACTGATATCAATTATAATAGCAGTAAGCTTTAAAGAGTCTAATAATTGATAATCATAAATATGGCAGGATACTCTAAATAACTATAAGAGTAAATCAATATATGAAATGCTTGATTGATCATAAAGAGAACTAATAATTTAGAAACATACAAAGAATATTGAATAACTGTACACACTTGTTTGAGCTCTCATTCAATTTATTATGCCCTGATCATATGCAGTCTACTCTACAAATGAAGACTCGTAGTGCACTATGATCACACCGTACAAGACTTAGTGGACACACCCGGGAAATGCTAAGTCTGACTACTCTCCTGGTCTGCAATAGGGAAATGGCTCTCTGGCCTAAACTGGACTCCTCCTCTAACATGAGCACACACGTAGAGAGTCAAGCCACCTCTTGGCTTTTTCTGTACTCTAGTGCCACCAGGATCTCTGGTTTATGTTGGATACTATATTCTATAATTTAAGGAGACTTCCACTAGGGCTTCTTCCCCCGTACCACCTATTGGTACGTTTCGACCCCGTATACTGGATGCACTGCCAGGGTTAGGTCGTTTCATCCCTAAGGTGCAGACCTCTCATAGGGATTCTACGGTTTTCAGGGCTCTTAAGTCTATTATTTTATTATTCTTAGATAGCTCTTTCTACATTGTACCTTTCTCTTACTTATACTTGACTCTAGTATCTCTATGGTGTCATGTCTACTTATTTGAAGTTATAATACAATATGTATATAATTCTAAACTTGTCAGAGTAGTATATTCAAAACACTGTAACATACTGAGTAATCAACATACTATACATCCAGGTAGATTAAAATTCTTAAGTAAATAGATTTCATGTCCACTTAGCACATACACACTAGAATCATGCATATCAACCCAAATCTTGAGTTGTGCATCTCATAACTCAATTAAGAGTTAATTGCTTATCATGACAAGAATTATTAATAATAACTGAGAACATTGATATCACAATACTTGATTCATTGAACACCCTGCCCTTAGGGTTTCATTTAATCACCACAAATGCTACAAAGAAAGGTGTAATACATCTATCAAATACTTTTCAAATTTTAAAACACATGATACCTAGTATCTCAATCCCTTATCATATTACTGGGAATTCTCATCCCTTCACATCATTATCATGATTACTGGATCTGGGTATTCAAACCCTTAGATCATCACATAGCATTGTTACCTCAATAACATGTAACCATTACCTCTAGGTCTTTAGACCAAGGTAATCATTTCACTAGTTGTACAAGTATTCTCATGGCTCACAAGGCCATCACACATCTTGTCACCTCTCACTAGGGAACAACTTATTCACATGGCTCCCATAAAGATTTCATGTGACATAAACATTCATTGAATAAAGACTACTGTCAACAAATCATATAAAATCAATATATGTATGAAACCTTAAAACTGAGTTGAATTTGGGTTTCCATGCCATTCACTAGGATATCAAGCATCAATAATAACATTGAATAAATAAAGTCTATCATGTCAAGAAAATCCCTTCAAATGGATTTCACGATATCTGTTCACAAATATCCAACTTTCCTTGCATCTAGGGTTTCACCCTCTTTACTGAGATATCAAACAAACACTATTCACTTTAAACGAATCAAGATAGTATCTAACATATATGTACAATGAATTTATATAAACAATCGTTCATAACTAAGGGGATCTAGATAAGCAAATTTCTCTATTTACTTATACATCAAATTTCAGTCATAGACAAATTTCCTATATTTCAGTTTATTCTTATAACCTCTGTAAATACTTAAAGAATTCTCATTAGGATGCATTTTATGCATTTCTAATACAATTTTATCATCAAAAATTCATCCAAATAGAGTAAGAATCCATTTCATATCATTTTGCAACAACTTAGAACAAATAGACAATTCAGGGTTTGTAGTCGCATACTAGCAATTAAAGATTATGGATGAATTAACCAATTTTCATGAAATATACTATTTAAAGGAAGTTCCCACTCACTCTAAGGTGTTAAAAAACCTTAAAAACATAGCTCGTCCCTAAAAATATTGATCTCATATCAAATCCCTAGCAATTCTCCCAATTCTTCTTCCTTTCAACTCGGAAACCCTAAAAATGAGAGATTATGAAAAAAGAGTGAGAAAAGGGGAAGTTTTGATACCATTTTGGATCAAATCAGAGAAGGGACTGAATTTTAACATGTGAGAGAAGATTCACCATGAAACTATATCCAAAGAAGTTAAACTTACATGATTTCATCATTCCTCAGACCGCAAAACCCTAGGTCAGCATCTCCATCAATTTCTCCTCTCAAACCCTAACTCACTCTCTCTCTAAGCTTTCGTTTCTCTGGATTGAATCACGAATTATGAGAGCTCCTTGTGTTAGGTTGACCATATAGAGCAATTGAGTTGCTTGGGTCAATTGCACTTTGACGCCTTACTATACTTTTTCTTATTTCTGCAAATTTTTTTCTGTGATAAAAGGTTTATGTAATTCTTGTATTTCAGAAATCAAACCTTCTCCAAAAATTATTAGAATTTAGATGTTATGTATAATTGAGTTGCAAAGATTTAGTTAAAATTTGAGATCATTCCAATCTTCCATTAAATAATTAAAAATCAAATAGTGCACTGCTATCCATAATTCTATAGAAATGTTAGTTACTGTAATTCATCTACTGATAAGGTTTAAACGCATCCAAAAATTATGAAAATTTTACATGTTCTTTATAATTGAGTTTCAGATCTCTAGTTAAAATTTGAGATAATTTGTCATTACCAATGAATAATTAAAAATAAAACACTACACTGCTGAAAAGCACTCTGTCAGCATTTCAGTCGAAGTATAGTTCAACCGAGAACCACATTCAAAGAACACTCAAATATTCAGAACTTTTTATCCAATATGCATGATTGAGTTATCCATATAATATCCAAAATTAAATTAAAAAAAAATTTGTATAAAATATGAAAAATCATTTACCACGCTGCTATCTTGATCAGATTCCATATTCATGTACTATCAAAACCCTAATTTTTTCCGATTAGGGTTTATATTTATCAAAACCTAATTATTCAAACTAAAACTATAGTTAGAATTTCTTTTTAGGTTTGAAACATCACAATTGATCTAGTATCATTAATCAAGTCTAAACGATGTTCAATCTAAATAAGCATGTAATCATTCAGGTAAACCTTAGTTTACCAATTAAGCTCAGATGCGGCCATAACAACTTCCTTGTGCAGATGATCCCACTTGTGATGCTTGGCCGCGTCCTCACCCTCTGGCACCATTAGACTGTTGTCTATCCGATCCTTGCTAACTCTACCTCAGTTGTTGCGTCACTTCAACGTCTCTTCTCAGAAATTCGACTTTAGATGCCCTGTCTGTCCATAGAGAAAGCATGCATATCCCCTAACTGCAGCTTAGACGGCCCTATCACCACTACTGAAGTT
Source organism: Alisma plantago-aquatica (assembly GCA_963693085.1). Classification (NCBI taxonomy): domain Eukaryota; kingdom Viridiplantae; phylum Streptophyta; class Magnoliopsida; order Alismatales; family Alismataceae; genus Alisma; species Alisma plantago-aquatica. The sequence continues at coordinate 226,708,112 of OY856414.1, read as the reverse complement.
GTATTGTAGGCTCTAGATGGCAAAAAACCATGCCCTCTTCCTTTAATTGGTGACCATTGTGATGGCACACTGGAACTTTGCATTACAGAAGGTGCAGAAAACCTTGGCTTCTTAGGGCCATCAAGCCTCTGTCTCTGAAACTGAGTAGGTCTTTTCTTGGACATAGCCTCTCTCTTTTCCCAAACCGACCGCTCCATCCTCCAAATAGACTCCACAAATGTGGCAAACCGTTCTCGGTTCTCGAAAGTAGCAGTAGGTGTTGTCAGCTCAGCACTCAAACCTTTCTCAAACTGTCTGATCCTCTCATCATATGTTGCCGCCATGTCAGGACAGAACCTCTGCAGCTCCATAAACTTGGCTTCATACTCAGTGATGCTCAGAGGACCTTAGCGGCAACAACCCAGACTGGCTGATCTTCTTGTCCAAATACATCTTCAGGAAGTATCGACTGACAAACTCCCGCTGGAAAACATCCCAACCGATCACCTCACCAGGTCGCTTCTCCTCCTCGATGGCCCACCAATGGCCAACACTACCTTTCAAAAGGCAGACAGTGTGCTTGAATTTGTCTGCCTCAGGGATGTCGAGGATCTGAAAGGACTTCTCAAGACTTGTTAGCCACAGATATGCATCCGCTGGATCATTCTTTCCAGCATAATCCGAAGCTCTGACTCGGCAAAGCTGCTCGAAGGTCTTCCCAATACCCAAAGATTCACCATGGGGACCTGGTGCTCTTGGAGGAGGCACATGTAATCTCTCCACCATGTGATTCATCGTAGCCATTAGCTGCCCCATAAGGTGTTGATAGGTAGGGTTCTCAAGAATGGTCTGGTCAAACTGAGGGACCCCAGGCACCCGATCTTCATGTGCCTGCACACTAGCTCCATCAATAGATGCAACAACACTGCTCTCGATAGCATGCTCTTCGTGATTCCCAGACAATGACACGATTTTACCGTGCGTATAATGCAAGTGCACGCGTGAATGTAGTATAGGCCTTTGTGAGGCCCAAGTCAAACTCAGGGACACTAAACTGTCGGTAGACTACTCTAACTGTTTGCGATCAGCTAAACTGATTAAAAGAGTTTGAGAGTTGTTGTAAAAATAAATGAAAATAAAATAAAACAAAGCAATCGATTAAGGGTTTAGTTTAATCAATTCAAGTGGAGATCTTTAGGATTGCGGTTTCACCACGGATCATCATTGTATGAATTTCCATATAATAATTCAGGTTCATCTCTCGATCTGGGTAGTGGCATGTAGTCAGAATTTCCCACTGTCGTGGTACAATTCACTACCTATGTCTAGGTCGGTTCCACTGTTGTAGTAACCTATACCCTAAACTAGGTGCATTAGAATCAACCTCTGGGTTTCCACCATTAATCTTACATCACCTTGTTCAAGGGATTTGTTAATTAATGTGAGTTTCGTCTCTTTTCAACCATGAATTCTTCTTTCAAAGTAATTAAAGGCATTAGATTATCATTATGGTGATCAAGCATAACAAAATAATTGAGAAAACAAAGCCATACCACAGATTTAAGAGATAAATTTTGAATTACTATGATAAAAATGTCATACAATGATTCCCCGGGCTACTCCCAGTCCTAAAGATAAAGGGGATTAGCCCTGCATGTTCATCTCAGAGTAAAACATGGTTGAGAAAAGGGGAAACATGGAGAAAAACGTGATTAAGTAATGAAACCCCTGAACGGAGAAGATCCAAGTGTTCCTCAGCATAGAATGCACGATCTACGGCCTTTCGGCGGTGGAAAACGTCTTCTTCGGCTTCTGGAACGACTGGGGCGTGCTTTTGGGCTCCGTTCTTCTCTCCACACCTTCTCGGGATGTGTGCAGTGGATAATGATGTGATAGATGGCTCTTGGCCTCCGTCATTAGGTATAATCACTGAGTTCGGTTGCAAAAATATCACAGCCGTCAGATTTAGCTCGATCTGAAACAAACTTGCATATGACGGTGTCGATACCATCGACGCGAGTCGATGGTATCGACACTGCGCGATATCGGAAAGTCTTCATTTCTTTTTGTCATTGCACCTGATGCTGACTCGATACCATCGACGTGGGTCGATGGTATCGACACCCTGAGGTGTAGCTTTTGTTCTTTTCCATTGCTGAAGCTCCTGGGGTCGATAGTATCGACTTAATGGTCGATAGTATCGACTATCTGCTCGCCAACCACCTGAAGATACGTCGCTACCATCGACTTCCCTATCGATGGTATCGACTCTGTGCTGCTCCTTGTGGCTGGCAACATGTGGCTGTGTCGATAGTATCGACAGCTGTCGATGGTATCGACAGCTGCAGATATGTGATTTTCCTGAAATTGCAACACAGAACCACATAAGCTGAAATAAAACCTATAATTGTAATCATTTATGTTCAAAACAATAAAATAAAGGAGATTTGACACTGAGAAAGATCATAGACTAAAGTAAATGGATTATGCAATATTAACCACAAAAATGACTAATAAATGCATAAAACACAAGTAAAACAAGTCTATAAATGTGACTCAAAATCATCGCATCAGACATCTTTTAGCTTTATCTTCTGCTGGGGGCAGAAGTCATTATAAGAAAATCTAGAAAAATCACAAGTACAGACACAAGCCTAGTCCTAGATCCATGTAGACTCGGTGAACCTAGAGCTCTAATACCAAAAACTGTTATGATATCCTGCCATCACAAAGACAGCGAAATGCCATGTGAAAACATGCAGAACCACCATAAACAACATATTACCAAAAACACAGGTTAATTAAAACTGATTGTGGAAAACATCATAAGAAAGGAACTATCACAACCTAATCCACATCCTGCAAAGAACGTGATATATATATATATATATATATATATATATATATATATATATATATATATATATATATAAGCAAGACGTAAGCCCATCAACATCATCATGATCTATCTCAAGGATATTACATCACATATTGCCACTTGGCCTCTTGCCAATCATCATGATCCTTCACAAGGATCTCATCATCCTAGGGATTCCATCCCATCGTCAAGAACATGTTACCATCTCATAGGAAACACACATCATGCATTCTTATAGTTCTTATAACACATCATTTTAACATTAAGCAAATGTCACTAATGACATCATCACAACTCATACATGATCACACATCTCAATTGATGAAACCTACATGGTTAGCATAAACACAGAAGTACAATCATGCTTTCATAGGAAACATCCTTAATTCAACATTAGGATTTACTAAACCTTCACATATGCATCAAAAGAGATATTACTTCTATCATGCAGAGATGCATAAAACCCAACATAACATAAAGCTTTCTCAAGAGCATATCAGGTAAGGGATAATACTCACCAAAGGTATATCAGGTAAGGACAAACCCTCACTAAAACATGTCGGGTAATGGACTAACCCTCACCAAAAGATCATGGTAGAACCCATCCTTAAGGTATTGGCTAAAAGGCAACTAACCACTTCTAGCTGTGTCGGCCAGCACTATCGGACAACACCCATATCGGGCAAGCCACAAGCAAACTGATATCGTGCAATGCCATAACGTGCAACCTGCATTGTGCAACGCCCCATGACGGGCAACATCGTGACGGGCAACACTCAAGAGGTTAACACATAGGAGCATATCGCCCCAGAATGCAAACCATCCCAAGGTCCATATATGGCCGCACTACCCAATAGGGTATCATGCAAAGCAGCAGCAATGCCATGCAACACCCTAATGCCTGATGCAACGCTCCCTTGCCCAAACCCTAACTAAAGGAAAGAAGAGGAAAGATACCGGGAAACCACACCAAGTGAACTGATAACGAGCAACACTCTAAGAACCAACCTATAATGCCTAAGCGACGTAAAGCCCATCCAGATCGAAGCATCATATCAAGAAACACACAAGCCATATCACCCAACCAAAGGGTTACAACCCATATCTCCCAATAAGATCATCACAACATTGAGCACCCTATCAGGAAAGGCATTACTTAGTAGGGTGTCGGGCAGCACCATCCAAGAGGATGTCATGCAAGGCACCAACAAGCCATAACGCCCAGCACAGACCACCTATCGTCCAAGGGATACAAGCCTCACAATTTTCAAGCTAACTCAACCCTTAAGCACCATATCGGGTGAAGGATCAACAAGGCATCTACCTACTGTATCACCCAAACCTTAACTCAAGGGAAGAAAAGGGATATCGGGCAACACTCTCCAGGAACCATATCATGTAACTAGGGTTAGGACAACCCTGTCGGCCAACCTCACCATATCTCCTAAGACATCAACAATATTGGCTCACCTCTCAACTTGAATAGAGAGAAGGGTCTTGCACAATCTCCATGCATATCGGGTAAGAGCTAGAGATCACCTCCCAACTCAAGGAAGGGGGGTTTTGCTCAAAGCCAACCATGAAACGCATGGACGCACCCTATCACCCAAGGTGCCAACTAAGGGTTTAACCCTAAAGGCATCTCATGCAACTAGGGTAGGACAACACTCTATCGGCCAAGCCTAATCAATGTGTCACCCAACACCATAGGCTCACCTCTCAACAACAAAGTGAGAGAGGGGTTTTTCCCAAGGACACACTACTAAAGGATCGGCCAACACAAATGTAGATATAACATAACACCCAACCTAATCTAGGGAACATATAGGGCAGCAACGTTACTAGCTAAACCATGAACATTACGAGCAAGATAAGCATAGCCGATCAAGATAACACATCCAAGCAACATATAAAAGAGATAATATAGCCAGGTTATAAGTTATGTAACCCACCTTAAGCACAACTCTCCAAGCTCCAAGCTCCACAACACCACCTTCGGCCACCTCAAGAAGGGAAGAGAGACCTATCACACTCATGGCCGAAAGGGTAAGGAAGAAGATGATAGCAAGAGAGGGAGAGAGACTTACCAACTTGGAGAAGAAAGGAAGCAAAAAGTAGCAAGATGTATCGGCCACCACCTCTTCTCCTTCTCTTCTTCTCGTTCTCGGCCAGCAAGGGAAGAGAAACAAATAAGGAACTAAAGTGACTACTAGAAAGCAAGGTGGGTGGTATATATACAAGAGGGTAAAGGAGAAGAGTATAGCAAGGTGGCGCCTGGCCTAGGTACACTTATCCAAGGGCCACACCACATGCTAACACCCCAAATACCACTTGTCCATGACTTGCCACTTGCTAGAAGCAAGAACCATGTGTCCAAGAGGAGGTGACACAAATGATTCAAGGTGGAGGGGTGTGTATGTCACCCAACATGGAAACCCGACACACCTACCAACACTCCTTGGCTGATACACCTAGTAAGGGGGAAAAGCACCTAGCCCAACAACAAGCCCAAGCTTAAACAAGCTCAAACGAGGCCCAAAACAACTCAAACAAGGCACCCAACTCATCCCCTCAACCCTAGAGGATGCAAAGAGATACAAAAAGATCTCTCAAGGTGGCAAACTTGCACAGAACCCTATAGCTTGGGTAAATTGCAAGCTACACCAAAAAGACCCGCACAAAGCAAAACAACCTAATCACACCTCTGGTGATTAGGCAAGCCTATAAACACCAATTTTAGGCAAAGCAAAGAGGGTAAGCCCAAAAAAAAGGTTAGGGTCCTTACAATAGTAGCACCGACCCTCAAGTCAGTTGCAAAAATTCAAGACATTGAAGATAACAAAGACAAAATTATCTCCCTCTCACCTACATCATCAAGGGGTTTCACTCCATCTCCTATTCTATCCCAATTGTATACGAATCAGGAAGAGAATATCAAAGTGTTTGGTTTTCTATGAGAAAGAAACTTCATCTAGGAATTAAGATTTCACCTAGTTTGCACCACCATGGTAAACCTAGTTGTTGGCTGATAAGGCCACAACAATCAAGTTGGATATTGACCAAAAGTTCATGTGGAAGGGAGTGATGTCGGTGTTGGATCTAAGTGTGGTGATGCAAACATTATTATTTCATATTCTGATTTAGGTGATTTCATTGCTAATTGATCTCAAATGAATGACTTTTTAATTATTTTATACCAAGTTAGGAGATAATTTCTTTTTAGGTATATTTTATTGTAATATTAATTATAAGACCCCTGACCTAGTTCAGTGCTTGTCTGTGCTTATTTTTCTTAATATTAATTTGTAGCGACCTAATTGTTATGGCTTGGTTGAGTTCACTAGGGTATCCCTTGTGTGGTTGTGTGACGAACTGTGTTGCGACCTACCTTGGGTGGTTGAGCGTTGTGGTCGATACCCTTGTCTTTTTTTTTGACCTTGGGGTGAAGTGTATACTAGTGGTTGCTACAATACCTTATTTTTATCACCCTTTCTTGCATGCATGTCTAGAGTGGTTGCATTGTCGATCCTTTTGTGGGCAAGTGTCCTTTTGGTTCGCTTATGTCCTGACACCTCATATCTTTTACCTCCCTCCTACCCCTTGAGTATATAAGCTCTCTCTTTTATGTGAAAGAATCCTTTTAGACATATCTTCTCCTTTCACTTAGAGATTTGGTGGCTGATCATCCTTGCATGTGGTGATCTTGAGCTTGATCATCTTCTTTGTTGTTATCTTCCTTCTTGGTAATTTGTTATCGACCTTGATCTCATTTTTCTTTGAAACCCTACATCTTCCTTCTTCCTCCTATTAGTCATGAGACTATGGATCACCATGGTGGGTATCTTGTGGATCATCTTTTGTGTGAAGTTTAGAAACTATGTTTGACCATGGTAGTACCTAAATGAGATGAAGCTTCCTTCTTTCTCCTTTCTCCTCTCTTGTTCGGCCTAGAGTTTGATTTTCTTCATCTTGAGCTTTCCTTTGACCTTGGTATGCGTTCTTACTCTTGAGGTGACCTTGTAGCTGAGGACTTGATCCAAGTTGGAACTTCTTCTTCTCTCTTGAGCTCGTGGCTTTGGAGCTTGACCTTCTTCTTAAGGTGGGTGATATAACTTTCCCCTCTACTATTATTGCACCTTTATCTTGCTTGCATGCAACTATTTTCATCCCTAATATGTGATCCTAATATGTTAGATGGTGTTATCATGATCCAAGGTTTGATATTATGAAGTAATCTTGTGTGGATTACTCTTTCTCCTAAACCTTGATTTCATGTACCTAAATTCTAAGTGACTATTGAGTTGTTGTTTCTTGCATGCAACATGATTCTTGGTTTTATCACCATGATATGTGTAATGACCCTACCTCCTAGTAACCCCCAATTAAGGGATACCAAGAGGTCAGAGTCGTTATCCCAATTAATATGATCAAAGGTTCGAAAAGTAATCAATGACAATTATCAAAATCTACCAATTAAACTGAAAACCAGTATAAAATAAAACTTTGCATACCTTTTCAAAAACATGGATATCTACTTATATCCACATATGGAGTCTATTATAACTAATCCTCCTTGTACTTTAATTCTTATTTAATTCCACATATGCCGCTTTATTGTTTGTCTTTTTCAATCTTGTACCTAAAATGCTGACAAACAAAATGTCGTTCAGCATATCGAAATATGTTGGTATGTGGGGACAACCAAAATTCCACAAATATGGATAACAATCTAAATATCACAATCAAATTAATTAACAAGCCAATTTACGCTTTCAATGTGACATTCTCCACTACTTTTTCCCTAACCCTGGCATACCCACCTTTGGGTTTCTCTTTTGCCATTGACTTAAGGCCACCTTCTCAATCTCGAGCTTGGTGCCTAGGGTCACCCTTCATGGTGCCCTTTAGTCATGGAATATCATAGGCCACCTTCTCAATCCCGAGCTTGGTGCCTGGGGTCACCTCTCATGGTTCCCATTGGTCTTCCCTTTAAGGCTTGACCTATTTGCATCATCCATCAGGGTGGCATGTAGGCGCGAGAATACACACTTATTTTACAATTGTGATAATCATAGTGACTTAATAATTTGCAAGTATGAACATCCAACTAGTAAGTTGCATTCAATGTGATGAATCATCCGATAAACTCTTTGGGAAACTAATGTGATTAACCATAATTAACCACATACCTGTCAAGCTAACATGATTGTAGAAATAATTCAACCAATCAGGAAACCAAGCAAGCACACACAAGTTGATCTTGAAAAAGGCATCCAATTTTTCTATCATTAATCATGTCATCCTGATCTATTAATCCTAGTTGTTTCCTAGGGTTATTAGTCCTTTTTAGGGTTTTGAGCATAATTAGGGTTCCACTTCATTTTTATTACTTTAAACCCTAATTTTATAAAATCACTTACAAACCCTAATTATTTCATCTTTATTTCAAAAAAGATTCTAAGATCATATTTTAGCAACATGAAACCCTAATTTCGGATTATAAGTACTTTTCTTTTCTTTTTCTCTTATTTAGGGTTTCTAAGCATATTAATCATCATATTAGGTTTAAAACCCTAAACCTTGCAATTTCATCATCAAAATAGGTTAAAATCCATATTTATCATTAGACAAGTTAACCATGCTCGAATTAACTTATTTGTAAGATTAAATTTATCCTTCATCTTTAATTAGGGTTTCTAACCACAAATAAATACTTTTTTCCATCAAAATATATGCTTTTACAAAAAGATACCGATTCAGGTTCCCAAACTATTTTTATCGTATCCCTCATATTTTTTGATCAATTTTCATGTATTAACTTTCCTCATCTAAGTTTTCTAGCAAAATATATGATTTTTGTAAGTAAAATCCTTTTTTATTGATTTATCAGCAAATTCCAAAAAAAATGAGGATCGCTAGATTTGTGGTCATTGGTCCACTCATGATCCAACGTCCAAGGATGTTCATGCCTATTTTTGTTTTAGGGTGCGAAGGTCAAGAATTTCCTTACCTGGACTGAAGGCATGGAGGGGTAACCAGGTAATTTCATGAAGTCTCCTTCTTCTTCAACCTCACGACCTCGCTACTGTTGCGAGGGTCAACTCCGCAGTTGACTTCTCGATCCCGTTCTCCTGCGAGCACGCCAAACATCTAGGAAGCTTTACCTCCCTCCTTCGAACTTGACTAGGGCTCCAATTTTGTGCCATGACCACGCCGCGACCCTTTCCTACTCGCTGGACTCTGGCGAGGTTTGTTGCGGCGACGAGAGCGCAGGTTAGGGTGAAAGGGACAATTAGAGGCACGAGAGCACTCCTTGCACTCTCCCATAGAGTTTAGGGTAGCAATTCGATGTGACGATACCCTCCTTCACCCTCCCCTACATTTAGGGTTAGAGGAAAGTTTGCAAGAATCGAGAAATTCCCCAATAGGCGGCCAAACCCCTACAAAGTAGGGATGATTTTGTTCATTTCTCTTTCCAAAACTCGAGGGAAACAAAAGCTGGCTTGCCTACTCTCTGGATCATGAGGAAATATGAGAGGGAAAATCCCTCTAGAACTCACAAAGTCCCAGTCCTTGTGGGACTTTGACGATGAGCGCCAGACGTCAGATCAAGATCCAACGGTCCTCCTTGCTCGCGATCAACCAAAAGGAAATACATATTCCTATTTGCAAAATTAATGCTATATTTTGGAGATAATTTGAGAAATTCATATCTCCTGAACCATAGCTCCTTTTTATCTCAAATTTTAAGGGAAAGTTCATATTCACATTATATAGCTATTTACAAAATTTGGGAAAAAAATTCCAATGGATAAGAAGGCTTCTTTCCCTCCCAATTTATCCTTTAATTAATCCAAAATTAATTTAGTATTTCTTTTCCCTTTGCATTATCTTATTATTTTGGGTCCCTTGGACCTCTAGAAAACCTAAAGGCACGAATTCCCATATTGGGGAATATTTACTTGCCTTTATCCTCTTATCTATTTCTATTTCACACATTCTCCTTTTATTTAATTAAATCCTTTTCCTTTTTATTTCTCTTTTCTTTTCAATTGGGCTCAATGACCAACAAAGCCCATTATCAATCAGCAAGGCTATTATAAATGAAAACCATTTACTCAAAACAAACTATATCATTATTTGTTCAAATATATTTAATAGGAGAAATTACTTTTCTCACCAAAATAACCCAAAAATTGGGGTTGTAACAATATGTTTCGACCATCATATGATGTCAAAGGTTTTGATCTTTGGCTTACATAAGTTGGACGCATGTTTTTTTCTCCTATTACCATGGTTTTCCATGTTTATCTTATGGAGCTAGTTTTAGGCTTTTTATGATAATCTTTGCATGAAGTTTTCCTCCTTGATGATGCTTAAGTTTTTTTAATGTTTATCATTTGTTTTAATTGTGTTTTAGTTCTATTTTAGAGTGGTTTATGTGTTATTCCAAGTAGCTTGACCTTGTGGTCGCTACACTTGCCTTGGTGCTATGTTTTAAGTTGGTCACTACATGTTGTTGGTGGGTTGTTATAGGTGCAACAAACCCTAGCCCTAGTGGTTGAATTGGTCATTATATATGAGATTTGTTTTGGGTCTCTACCCTTTTGGTCTTTGTTGCGGTCAAAGTATCTTGGTTTTAGTTGGTTAATGCATGCTTAGTGAGTTGTTGTGGGCATTACATGGCTAACCCTAATCACCTTGTGTTTTTATTGGTCGCAATGCCAGGTTTTGTGTGAAGGGTCGCTACACTTTGAGCTTAGTTTGGTCACAAAAAGTCAATAAATTGGGTCGCTACACATTCTTAATGATGTTCTTCAGTCGCAACAAGTTTTGTGGTTGACACCCATGTGTTGTGGTCGCTACCCTTAGTGGGATGACCTTGATGGTCGCAACACTTGGTGTGTGAGGTGGTCTCTACAATACCCTACCTCTGTAGTTGGCACATATTGTTTTGTATATGTTCGTGTAAAAATGATGCACATGCTAAACCCTAATATGCTCCAAGAAAGTGGTAGATGGTGTATCTAGGGTTAGATGACGATTATTGAATTGGAAACCCTAACCACTATATGAGAAACCCTAAACCTAGTTCTCAAGTGTATGATGTACTTGTTGAGCTTGCTTGAATGAATAGCTTATAATTATATTTTCTCTCTCCTACTTGTGTTATACTAACCTTGCAAGTGGAAGGAACAACATAGCTAGTGAATGATATAGTCTTTGACATGACATTGGGTAATGTGTATGAGCCTTTATGAGGCATGATGAGATAGTCATGATGTGTAGGAAATATGTGATTTGGGTCTTATGACCTGGAAGAGGCTCAATGCCTAATGTGAGGTGACATCTTGTAGTGATGATATGATGTATTGATATCCCCTAATGTTGTGATAATGTTAATGGCCTTGTATGGAAGTAATATCAAATGCTGATGTTTCAAGTGTATTCCTCATACATTCTATATCTTCTAGAGTTGTACCTTTACCCCTATTTTATATAATTTGTTTAGGGTTTGTACATTGTAACTTGATTGATGCTAAAAGACACCCAATTAGCTTAACTAATCAAGTGAAACCCTAATTATGTAGTTGCCTTGTGCCATAGACCCATCTTTAGTGTCAGTACTTGCTGGATGGTGAAACATGTTCTCCCTCATTGGAAGCTCAGAGTCATATACTGTTGAATATATGCATTTCATAAAATTGGATGCGGTCATACCCTGGTAGGAGAATGGTCGAGGTTGTATCTCAGTAATGTGATTTTGTATACATATATGATATAATTTGAGGATGGCTACGGTCATACCTTGCAGGAGTGTGACTGCGGTAGTAGCTCAGTTTTCACTAGTGTTGTGCCTACATACCAAGGTGGACTAGGTTGTTTTGTAGTTGGACTTTATATGTCACTACGGCGGACTCGGACTGACCGGGGATGTGGGAGATCATAGGAGTCAAACTCCTCCTAGATCATGTATGGAACTGATTTTGACTTACTAGTGGTCATTTGGAGTATGAGTGGTATACCTCATTTCCTTAGGACATGATAAAAGACATAATACAATCATACAGTAAATTTTCTTAGGGTTAAACACAACTCACATTGGATGACCCTTTGCCTTATCTCTTGTACTTTTCAATTGGTTTATAATATGGTGAGAGAAACCAACTATTACATATGTACTTCATATTCCTTATAAAAGTATAAGCAGTTCTACTATTCTATTGTAGATGCCTAAATTACTTAAACAATATTAATTGTTTTACTCATATCATTTATTTGAATCTGCTCAACCTGATAATAATGATATCTTCCTGATTTAGCTTATTTGTTCTTATAAGATTTGATTGCAGAGAGTTATATCTCTCGCTGGGTGTTGATCTCACACTGTGGGTTTCCACAACTCTTAGGTGGCCGTGCATGACAAGTTATAGGTTGTGTAGTTGAGGCTGAGTAGTAAGAGGAGCAATAGTTGTTGAAGGTATGATATGCTACTAGTGTTTGTAGTAGAGTCATATGTGTTGTTCCTGTACTCTCTGGTACTTTGGGTTGTTGTAACACCCCTCCCTAGGGTTACATACATAACCAGCGGAAGCACAACCTAATCCCCAACATTATCCATAATGTGGGGTACTTGGCATTTCAGGGAGGGATTGTCACATGCATTATCTCATCTCAAGAAACAAATAACACTTGGCATTATTGAAACAAAGATTTATAAATAAGTTCTTGGAAAGAAAACTACATCATGATTCTAAAGCTACACATAATCTAGATGACATATGGAAGATAGGATCTCCATAGATGGACGTCCCACCAGGCAACTACTTCTAAGGTCTTAGATCCTTAGAATCTTCTCAAGATGTCTCCTTCCCTTTAGCTCCAACGTCTGCAGACATCTTGTCCCCAACCATGTGAAGGAAAAACAAACATGGTAAGTAAGAGGCAATGGCATGTTATAAAGCATAAAAATAAACTACAAAGGTGACTTGACATAAACATGGATTTACATTTAACATTAATCATTTCTTGACATCTTTTACATAAGGAACTTGACTATAAGTATATGCTCCTCCCTTAATGCCCCATAAGGAGCCCTTAGTACTCGAAAAGCCCATAATTTCTCGGAAAGCCCATAATGCTCAGAAAGCCCATAACAAGGTGCATATAAATCTAAATCAATTTCCATTAACCATGATCTTTCTTAGACTTAATGGTCTTCTTAATAACTTAAACTTGATCTTAATTGGGATTTCTTCCTCTTGAACATAATTGGGATTTCTCCCCATGACCATAATGGGATTTCTCCCTCTTAAGCATGAATGGGAAATTTCTTCCCTCTTAACCTTAGTTTCATGTATCTTAATCATATTTCATAACATTAATCACGTTTCTATACTTAGACTTAGATTATAGCAATCAACATCCAATTACCATATACTTGAAGGAAACATACATTAATCATGACTTTAATATAAGATGTTTAACATAAATCATAAACATTCAATAAATCAATTATTATCTATGCCAAGGGCATGGCCTGCTCACCTTGAGCTAAAGCACCTAAGTCAAACCTGGTTTGACCAGTTGGATCCTATTAATCACTTAAAATTAACATGATTATCCTTTGTTATTCAAATGAAATCCTAATATGTGCCATATAATTATTGAGATGTGAAAAAGCAAAATCAGTCGATAAAAACCACAAAATCAGATTCCTCATTGAAAATCCTTTCCAAAACCTATTTTTGCATATTTTTCTAATAATCAGCCGATTTAATACGAATTTCCAAAGAGCATGTCAATGAAAATCAAAGAAAAGTCATGTGGCATTTTTGAAAACCCTAAAATACCCTTCGTGGTTGAAAACATCGAATTAAATTGACAGGGATACCAAGGTCATTTCACAACCTAGATTCTTCCCTTCAACCATGTCATCGACTAGCAAAAGGAGTAGACCTGCGATGGCAGCATCAGGTGGTCACTTCGATCAACTCAAAGCAGAGGAAGCCACCGAAGGCTCCCTTGTGCCAGGCCGAAGCCTATGAGCCATTGCTCGGGCTGTAAGGAGCACCATGCACCATGGTGTAACCATGGCAGCCGAAAACAGGGCCAAGGTAGAACCACTACTCGCGAAGCTTGAGCGCTGAGAAAAATGAGTAGTTCGGGACCAAAAGGTCCAGTAAAACCAAAGAAAGGTCGTGCAAACCTAAAGCTGTCATTTCCACGGTCGAAGGGAACAAGAGGATCTTCATGTCCATAGAACAGAGAATTACCGCAGGAAACAAAGGCAGAGATGATGGTTCAAACGACGAAGAACAGAGCTAGAGAGGGCACGTTGGGGATCGGAAATCAATCCTTGAGGCCAAACGAGATCGAAGGTGTCGTCTCTGTGGCCTAGAATCCACTGCGATGCCATAATGACTAGCGCCGGCAAGCACATGCGGCGACTCTACATGACCCGCTAGCAGGGGTGATCGTGAGGCAAACTAAGAACATGAAAACAAAGCTTAGGTGCCGAGGATGCTCACCATAAGAGTGATTTGGTCGGAGGAGTCGGGGAGAAGCTTCGGTCCCCGGAGAAGGAGGAGGAGTAGGTCAGGAAGAGTCGGGGCTCTCGGGGCCAAATTGGCAGTGGAGGAGTGCAGCTCGGGGGCCAGTGATGCTCTCGGAGGGTTTAGGTGGCGGCGGAGGAGGCTAGATGGCCGTATGTGCAAGGGGGTGCAAGCTTTGTATTAGGCATTTCTTGTATAGGTCGAAGGAGAAGGTGAGTAAGGGCTCGTGGGGTTCGTATTGACCTTACAGTTTTGAAAGAATCAAGAGAAATGATGGATTGTGGAGTGAGAATGAGATGGGGGAAAGACAACCTATGAAACGGCCGCTGGCTCGCGTGATTAGCGGAGGTAGAAGAAAACAGGCGCTCCATTGGATCTTGATCCAACGGTTGCCGTGTACATGCATGAGAATTAAAACAGAAATAACGTGTGACAAATACAAATAAAACAAACCATAGGTTAGTTGCTTGTATTAATGAAATGATATTCAAATCTTGGTTCATCTATATTCAAATCTCTCTCAAATTAATTGGGAGGTCAAATATGGTCATAATGGGTTCAAATTTGAACCATAGGTGTATTAGAGTGTCTAGAATATTCCCATTTAATTAGATTTACTACTTGTACACGTTTTAGGCCAAAAACAGAAAAAACCATTATGTGCACTTAAATGACCATGATGAATGTAAATAAAGCCATTAATTTCTCAAATAATAATTTCAAGATATGAAAATATGCAGTCAACATTATTTCTTTTGAATTAACAAGATGGAGGCTATTAAGCAAGCAATTAAACATGTAAATCACTAATTACAATATGAGAGAGAAAATTTGACATAAAAGCATTTATTCTCATTTTCTTAGACAAAAGAGCATAGATATATATGAAAACATTTTCTTTAAATAAAACAAGGATAATAGAGCAATTGGACATAATAAAATGAATTTGCAAAACTAACATGGGAAATTTGTATTTAAGTCCTCAACAATTATCTTATTCAAAAAAGAGCATGTAGAGAATAAAGTATTTTGGAAAAATTTGCAAAGAAAGAGTGGGGTGTTACAGTTGTTTTGTAGACATTATATATCAATATGAGGTTTTTGGCAGTATGACATGGTTGTACAAATATAGCTTGCATATGTGGGCAAGTTGTTATATGTGACGGGTTTGTGGCATCATGACCACTAAACAATGATATGTATCATCTTGTGACATAATAGGTAATGAAGGTGGCTCCATGTGGACTCAGATGTAATATGTTTCCACTTCTATGGTTATATAGAATCAATTTTAATTTACAGTATTTTTTGGTAATCTGGATGTTTAGTGTTACTTTTGCGCTGTGTTTTGAGTAATCTTGCTTTGTGTGGTGATGGGCATCTCATTAATTGACCTAATGGTTATTTGTTTTGTTATTAGAAAAGTTTTTTATAAACTCAAAAAGATAGTGGCACCGACCATCAAGTTGGTAGCAAATAAAAAAATTGAAGATAATGAAGAAGAAATTATCTCCCTCTCATCTACGTCATCAAGGGATTTCACTCCATCTCCTATTCTCTCCCAATTGTATATTGATCGAGAAGAGAATATCAAATTATTTTGTTTCTTTGACTAAGAAACATCAGCTGGTAATTAAGATTTCACCTATTTTGCACCACCATGGTAAACCTAGTTGTTGGATGATAAGGCCACAACAATAAAGTTGGATATTAACCAAAAGTTCATGTGGAAGGGAGTGATGTCGTTGTTGGATCTAAGTTCAGTGATGCATACGTAATTATTATTGTTATTCTTTATTTTGATTTAGGTGGTTTCATTGCTAATTGATCTTAAATGAATATTTTTTTATTTATTTTATACCTAGTTAGGAGGTAATTTCTTTTTAGGTATATTTTATTATAATATTAATTCGTCTAATGGTTGTTTTTTTCTTATTGGAAAAGTTTGTTATAAACTCAAAAAGATAGTGGAACCGACCCTCAAGTCGATAGAAAATGAAGAAATTGAAGATAATGTATAAGAAATTATCTCCCACTCACTTATATCATCAAAAGGTTTCACTCCATCTCCTATTTTATCCCAATTGTATATCGATCCGGAAGAGAATATCAATCTTCTAGTTTTCACCTCCATGGTCAACCTCGGTGTTGGCTGATAAGGCCACAACAATCAAGTTGGATATTGACCAAAACATCATGTGGAAGGGAGTGATGTCATTGTTGGATCTAAGTGTAGTGATTCACACATATTTATTATTGTTATTTCATATTCAAATTTAGTTGATTTCATTGCTAATTGATCTCAAATTAATGATTTTTTATTTATTTTATACCAAGTAAGGAGATAATTTTTTAGGTATATTTTTTGTAATATTTATAGTAAGACCCCTGTACTATCTTACTACTTGTTTGTGCTTTCTTTTCTTAATAAGATGCTTAAACATGTATCTGGTCTCTTGAGATGGCTTAATAACATGTGACAAGTTTATGTTTTCAGTTTGGTACTATTTGATTGATGTTTGAGCTAGTTATGTTTGTTTTGGACCAAGTTACAATTTACCCATGTTGAGGGTCTAACTTGCAATTTGTCTCATGCAGGTTGTACCTTTTGCACCTTGGTATCATGAGAGAGAGAATGCTGCTTTGGGGCTAATGATGTTGCATCACATGTTGATGTTAGGGTTTGCGTGGCGATGCATGGTTGATTGAGTTAATGGTGTAGCGACCATTTTTGTGGTGTCTTGAGTGTCTTTTAACCACTACACCTTGTCTTGGTGGAGTTTGTAGTGACCTAAGTGTTTTGGCTTGGTTGACATCACTAGGGCCTCCTTTGTGTTGTTGTGTGATGACATGTGTTGTGACCTACCTTGGGTGGTTGAGCGTTGTGGTCGATACCTTGTGTTTTTATTGACATTGGGATGTAGTGGACGCTATTGGTCGCTACACTATCTTATTTATATCACCCCTTATTGCATGAAAGTTTAGAGTGGTTTCATGGTCAATCCTTTGGTGGACAAAGTATCCTTTTAGTGCTCTTATGTCCTAACACCTCACATCTTATACCTCCCTCCTACCCCTTGAGTATATAAGCTCTCTCTTTTACATGCAAGCAATCCTTTTAGCCCTCTCTTCTCCTTTCTCATACTTGTGCTGATCTTGGATTTTTGGTGGTTGATCATCCTTGCTTGTTGTGATTTTCAGCTTGATCGTCTTCTTTGTGGTGATCTTCCTTCCTAGTATGTTGTTATCTACCTTGATTTCATTTTTACTTGGAACCCTACATCTTCCTTCTTCCTCCTATTGGTCGTGAGACTATGGATCACCATGGTGGCTATCTTGTGGATCAACACTTCACAACGTTCAGAGACTATGGTTTGACCATGGCAGTGCCTAAGGGAGATGAATCTTCCTCCTTTTTCCTTTCTTCCTTCTTCTCCCATGTTCGGCCTAGGGTTTGAGTTTCTTCTTCTTGAGCTTTCCTTTGACCTTGGTATGTTCTCTTGGAGCTCATGGATTTGGATCTTGACCTTCTTCTATAGGTAGGTTATATAAATTTCCCCTCTACTATTGTTGCACCTTTATCTTGCTTGCATGTCATTGTTTTCATCCCTAATATGTGATCATAAGATGTTAGATGGTGTTATCATGATCCAAGGTTTGAGATTATGAAGTATTCTTGTATGGATGACTCTTTTTCCTAAACATTGATTTCATGTATCCAAATTCTAAGTGACTATGGAATCGTGGTTTCCTGCATGTAATATGATTCTTTGTTTTATCACCATGATATGTTTTGACCATCATATGGTGTTGGAGGTTGTTATCTTTGGCTTACATTAGTTGTATGCATGGGTTTTCTCCTATTATCATGATTTTCCATGTTTATCTTGTGGCCTTAGTTTTAGGGTTTTTCTGATAATCTTTGCATGAAGTTTTCCACCTTGATTATGCTTAAGTTTTCTTAATGTTAATCATCTATTTTAATCGTGGTTCAATTCTGTTTTGGAGTTGGTTATGTGTTGTATGGAGTATCTTGACCTTGTGGTCTCTACACTTGCCTTGGTGCTATGTTTTACGTTGGTCGCTACATGTTGTTTGTGGGTTGTTATGGGCACAACAAACCCTAGCCCAAGTGGTTCAATTGGTTGTTATATCTGAAATCTGTTTTGGGTTGCTACCCTATTGGTCTTTTTTGCGTTTGAAGTATCTTGGTTTGAGTTGATTAATGCATGCTTAGTGAGGTGTTGTGGGGGCTACATGTCTAACCCTAATCACCTTATGTTTTTCTTGATCGCAACACCTAGTTTTGTGTAACGGGTCGCTACAAATTGAGCTTAGTTTGGTTGCAACAGAGTTAATCTAGCGGATCGTTTCACATGCTTAATGATTTTCTACGACTACAACATGTTTTGTGGTTGAAACCCATGAGTTGCGGTCGCTACCCTTAGTGGGTTGACCCTTACAATCGCAACATTTGGTGTGTGAGGTGGTCGCTTTAGTACCCTACCTCTGTAGTTGGTGCACATTGTTATGTATATGTTCATTTGATAATGATGCACATGCTAAACCCTAATATGATCCAAGACAGTAGAAGATGGTGTATCCAGGGTTATATGATGATTATTGAATTGGAAAATCTAACCTCCATATGAGAAACTCTAATTCTCAAGTGTATGATGTACTTGTTGATCTTGCTTGAATGAATAGGTTGTGATTATGTTTTGTCTCTCCAACTTGTGTAATCCTAACCTTGTAGGTGGAATCAATAACGTAGCTAGTGAATTCTATGGTCTGTGACATTGCACAGGGTAATGAGCATGAGCCTTTATGAGGCATGATGAGATAGTTATGATGTATAGGAAATATGTGATTTGGGTCTTATGACCAGGCAGTGGCTCAATGCCTAATGTGAGGTGACATCCTCTAGTTATGGGATGAGGGATTGATATCCCCTAATGATGTGATAATGTTAATGGATTTGGATGACAATAATATCAAATGATGATGTGACAAGTTTATACCTCACACGTTTTATATTTTTTGAAGTTGTACCTTTACCCTTATTTTATAAAATTTGTTTAGGGTTTGTACATTGTAAAATGATTGATGCTAAAAGACACCCAATTGGCTTAACTAATCAAGTGAAACCCTAATAGTATAGTTTCCCTGTGCCATATATCCATCTTAAGCATCAATACTTGCTAGATGACGAAATGGGTTCTCCCTCAGTAGAAGCTCGGGGTCATATACTGTTGAGTATATGCATTTCATAGGGTTGGCTACTGTCATACCCTGGTAGGAGAACGGTCGAGGCCGTATCTCAATAATGTGATTCAGTATACATATATGATATAATTTGAGGATGGTTGCGGTCATACCTTGGCAGGAGTATGACTGCAGTCATAGCTCGATTATCACTAATGTTGTGCTTATATACAAAGGCAGACTACGATGTTTTGCAGTTGGACTTAATATGTCACTACAACAGAGTTGGACTGAGCTAGGGTGTGGGAGATCATAGGAGTTTGACTCATCCTAGATCATTTATGGCATTTATTTTGACTTAGTAGTGGTCATTGGAGTATGAGTGTTATGCCTCATTTCCTCAAGGCATAATAAAATAGGTAATATAGCCATTTAGTAAATTTGCTAAGGGTTAAACATGTATCACATTAGATGACCATTTTCCTTATCTCTTGTACTATTTAGTTGGTTTATAGTGTGGTAAGAGAAATACACTATTATACATGTTCTTCATATTCCTTATAAAAGTGTAAGAAGTTCTACTCTTCAGTGGTAGATTCCTAAATTGCTTAAACAATGTTAACTGCTCTACTCATATCATTTAGTGGAATCTCCTCATTATGATAATAATGATATCTTCCTTCTTTAGCTTATTTGTGCTTATAATAATTGTTGGAAAACAATTATATTTCTTGATGGGGCATTGATCTCACATTGTGGGTTTCCAAATCTTTTAGATGGTTGTGCACAATGAGGTAGAGATCATGCAGTTGAGGCTGAGCAGTAAGAGGAGCAGTACGTTTTGAAGGTTGGATATACTACTAGTTTTGCAGTAGAGTCATGTAACATCTCTGACCTGGGTTATGCCAAAAACCTATAAGTTTTGCTTAAGTAAGTATTTAAAAACTTGTTTTGAACTTTTGAAAAGAAATTAAGACTCTCCTTGAGTTTTAATTTTCAAGTTTGAGCTTATTTGCAAACTGTTTGTGCATAATATGATAATTTGGGTGTAAATTGTAATTTACCCAAGATGAGGAGTTATATTATAATATGTCACATTTTGAACATTCTTCAAGTGCTTTAGCATCATAAAAGAGAGAATGATGCTAAGGGGTGGCTTGTGAAAAGCCTAAGTTTCAAGTTAGAGCTTGTTTGAATAAAGCTTGTGTCTTGTGTACCAATTTTGGTGCAATTTGCAATTTACCCAAAATGTTGGGTTGATATGCAAATTACCACCTATATAGTGTCTCTAATCTCTCTGAGCATCATCTAGAGTATAGAGAAAGAAGGAGGCACCATGTTTGAATTGTATTTGAGTGGTAGCATTCTTAGTGATGAAAAGACTAAGAAACGATGTATAGTTGAAGCCTATATATGTGTTGTATCGAGTTGTAGAGCTAATATGGGAGTGCCTATCGACCAAGGATCCATAGAGAAGGTCCAAAATTGTTTTTTCAACTCTTGGACTTTTCCATGATGGGTTAAGCACCTCAAGGAGGTGATGGATATCGGTTTACAACTTTCCTTAGAAAAAAGTGTATCGATTTGTGAATAAAGTGACATTGAGTTGAAATATCTTGCTCAACAAGATAACTAATGGCCAAAATCTTATCCCTATATTATCCTCAAGAGTTTTGCATGTCAAGATAAATATGTGTGCATGGACACGTGTCAACCATGCATGGATACGTGGCACCTAGTAATGTAAAATGATGACACCTCTTATACACTCTCTCCCATGAGCCTCAATTATATATACCACTCCTTTCACCTACTAGTGAATCTTTTCGAACCTTATAACTCCATTTCTCTTAGATATCATGCATCTTAGTAAGGATCAAGGAGAATCTCGAGCCATTAATCTTAACATGAAGCCATGGCCATCTTCAACCTTGGATAAAGCATGATCTCAGGTTGTGATTCTTTCTTTCTTTTCTTCTTCACCAAGTTCTTAACTATAGTGATTCCTTGCATGTAGAAGAGTTGTGAATGAGTCTTGGATCTGTGATAAGTTCATCTTCAACCTTGGGAATGTGAAGCTTTGGAGCTTGGATCTTTGAATTTGTTCTTGAGGCGGGTTATATAACTTGAACTCAATCATGTTATTATTCACCATCAATCTTGCCATACTTGATGATCTACTTTCAATTTCGAGTTTTCTTGAATAATTTATGAATCCATGAGTTCTAGTAGTTGCATAGGAATGTTTTCCATAAAATATTACAGTAATAACGAAGGTCTTGAGCTTGAAGATGATGACATCATCATGTCATAAACTGATATCGGGTTGAAGCACCTCTAGCTCGATATGGTGATGTGCATACACCACTAGCACGACATGGTGATGAGTACACACTTCTTTGTAGGATATGGTGTCAAACACACACCGCATACACAATATGGTATCAAACACACACCTCATGCACGATATGATGTCAAGCACACACCTTATGCACGATATGGTGTCTAGTACACACTTCTAACCCGATATGGTGATGAAACCCTAGATGGTGATATCAAATCCGATATACCTTGGAACCCCACACCCCTATCGGTTTGTACACTTGGTTTGGTTGAGAGTAACCAATTTTCTAGCATGTCATTTAACACATGGTGAAGGGTAGGTCGATACCATGAAGGTTTGAAGAGGTATGAGCATAAAGGGTCTAACCCGATATGCAAACCCCAATTTTGAACAACCCGATATGAGTGACACACACATACAACTCATGCACGATATGGTGATCAAGGATACACCTCATGCATGATATGGTGATCAAGGATACATCTCATGCATGATATGGTGATCAAGGATACACCTCATGCATGATATGGTGGTCAAGGATACACCTCATGCATGATATGGTGATCAAGGATACACCTCATGCATGATATGGTGATCAAGGATACACCTCATGCACGATATGGTGATCAAGGGTACATCTCATGCATAATATGGTGATCGAGGGTACACCTCATGCATGAGATGGTGATGAACCCACACCTCTTGCCCGATATGGCAAGCATACATAAACCTCTTGGGCAATATGGCAAGCATACATACACCTCTTGGGTGATATGGAAGCACACACACATCTCTTTCCTGATATGGAAGCAAGCATACACCTCATGCCTGATATGGTGGAAGCACCTCAATCTAATATACTTGATTGAGTAACACATGAAGTGTGTTATGTCAAATGATACATTAAGCTGTATATAGTTCAATTTATTTTGATAAATGTAGGCCTATGTACCTTGAGGAAAGGGTTGAGCCAACTTAATAAAGTTTGATGTAATCTATATCCTAGTGAGGATAAGAGAGAAACTCATACTTTGTGTGTTAATCATTCAATGAGCATACATCGATACCCCTATATGTGTAGAGCTATGCATTAGGGTTTTTTTGGTAATCGTGCATTAGGGTTTTAGTTTCTTAATAATATGAATTAGGGCATTGATTCTTGACAATATGAACTTGAAACCCTAATCGGTTAAAAAGGGAAACCCTAACCCTAATCGGTGAAAAGGGAAACCCTAATCCTAATAGTCAAAAAGGTTGTATTTCTCTTATGTTACATGGTAATGATATGTACTTGATATTGCTTCTATCATGAAATACTAACCATGCAGGTTGCATGAGATGATGAGCATATCCAGGTATGAGCTATGATGTTTCATATGATATAGATGAAATGGGCCTTGTGAGCCATGTGAAATACTTGTGCAACAAATATTATGTATACCTGGGTTTGAGGACCTAGAGGTAATAGTTACCTGATAAGAGGGAACAATGTTCAATGATGAAATAAGAGTTTGAATACCCAGATCTAGCAATCATGGTGATGCTAATGTTAAGGGATGAGAATTCCCAGTAATGCGATAAGGGAATGAGATCCCAAATGTTGTGCATTCAATGTGTTCCAAAGATTATAAAAGTACTTGATAAATGTATTACACCTTTCTTTGTAGCATATGTTGTAATTAATGCTTATAACTTGAATAATACTAAAAGATATTGTAATATACCTAATTAATCAAGTGGAAACTTATGATGTAGTTGCCTAGTCCATAGATCCATTCGGTGTCAGGATTTACTGAGTCGTGAAATGAGTTTAACTCAGAGAGAATATTTTTGAATATGTGGGGGTGATGGATGATCATATCCTTACGTCTAGATAGGGATTTCCGTGTGATCTCCTTGATGAATATTGTGATTGACCTAATAAAATGTACATGGGATTGATATGTGATTTCCCCGAAGAGTGTGCATGCTGCCACTATAGCTCTTTAGCGAAGATGTCGCTATACCCCAGCAAGCTAGTTGCAGTTTGACATGATGTCACTGCTAGTGGTCTCATACTGACTGAGACATGTGAGGTCTTGGCAACCGGCTCTTCCATTGACTTTGTATGATACTGATGCTTTACGTAGCCATGGTCGGTTGGAGTATGAGCGATATACCTCATCTCTTCTTGGTATAAGTGTGATTGTAAACATGTAATCAGTTGTGTAGCGTATTTTCTTAAGGATTGAATATGACAACTTTGGTTTATGTTACATTAATATTATACATCTCAGTTTGATATATGTTATACTTGTTCTTCATATTCCTTATAAAGCAAATAGACGATCTATAGCTCTGTTATGGATAGTTGAACTGTTTAAACAATGCTATTGCTGTGCACTACAATTAAACAATGATTAAGAATGCTCATTTACATAAAAGATCCTCTGCTCAGTTTTATATTATTTACCTGTGATAATAATATTGTTGGTGGAGAGTTATATCTCTCACTGGGACAACTGTCTAACCCCGTGGGTCCCAAATTTTTTAGATGGATGTAGACGAGGAGGTAGAGACCGTACTGCAGAGGGAGGACAACAACAATAGGGACAACAGTAACAACTCAGGTTGAGTGTGTTGTCTGTCGTGTCTTGTAGATAGAAATCATATGTGTCGTCTCTGTACTCTCAAGTCCTTGAGAGTTAGCACGTAATAGTTTTATAAATGATCTGAGATTTTGGCTTGTATGCCTTGAGGTTTTATGTTTCTTATGTATATGTTTGGGAAAAGCAACTGATATATGATATCCTCGAGATGAGATGGTACAATGTAAGTATAATGTGAACCATGATGTATATATTATTTTGGTTCTTTCCTTAAGAGTTTTTGGGAAATGGATCTCTTTGTAAAATAGTTTTAATTTTTTAGTGATTTTTTGTTAATCCGCTGCTAACGGTTATTTCACGTAATTATTGGGGGAGATTTAGCTGTCGATCTGATGGTGGGTCCTCTCAAGTCCTATGTGTTGTCCTTATACTCTTATGTCCTTGGGGGTATTTTGTAGACATTGTACATTGATACAAGGTTTTTGGCAGTATGCTATGGTTGTACAGATATAGCTTGTATATGTGGACATGTTGTTATATGTAATAGGTTTGTGGCATCTTGGCAACTGAACAATGATATGTCTCATCTTGTGACATAATATGTAATGCAGGTGGCTCCATGTGGACTCAGATATAATATGTTTCTACTTCTATGGTTATATGGAATCGATTTAACTTACCGTGTTTTCTAGTAATATTGATGTTTAGTGTTACTTCTGTGCTTTGTTTTGAGTAATCTTGCTTCATGTGGCGACGGGCATCACATTAATGGGCCTAATGTCTATTTGTTTTCTTATTGGAAAATTTCATTATTAACTCAAAAAAATAGTGGAGGGTCGGCAACAAATAAAGAAATTGAAGATAACGCAGAAGAAATTATCTTCCTCTCACCTACGTCATCAAGGGATTTCACTCCATATCATTTGCTGCTGACTAGAGAGCATCAAAGTGTTTGGTTTTCTATGACCAAGAAACTTCAACTGGTAATTAAGATTTCACCTAGTTTTCACAACCATGGTCAACATATTAGGTGGATGATAAGGCCACAACAGTCAAGTTGGATATTGACAAAAAATTCATGTCTAAGGGAGTGATGTCATTGTTGAATCTAAGTGTGGTGATGCACACATAATTGTTATTTTCATTGCTAATTGATCTCAAATGAATGACTTTTATTTATTATATATCGAGTCAAGAGTTAATTTCTTTTTAGGTTTATTTTATTATAACATAATTGGCCTAATGGTTATTTGTTGTCTTACTAGAAAAGTTCATTATAAACTCAAAAAGATAGTTTCATCGACCCTCAAGTTGATAGAAAATAAAGAAATTGAAGATAATGAAGAAGACATTATCTCCCTCTCACCTACGTCATTAGGGGATTTCACTCCATTTCCTATTCTATCGTAAATGTATAATAATAGGGAAGAGAATATCAAAGTATTTTGTTTTCTATAACCAAGAAAATTCAACTGGTAATTAAGATTTCACCTAGTTTTCACCACCGTGGTCAACCTAGTTGTTGACTGATAAGGCCACAACAATCAAGTTGGATATTGATAAAAAATTTATTTGGAAGGGAGTGATGTCACTGTTGGATCTAAGTGCGGTGATGCATACATAATTATTAATGGTATTTCACATTGTGATTTAGGTGGTTTCATTGCTAATTGATCTCAAATGAGTGATTTTTTATTTATTTTATACCAAGACAGGAGATAATTTATTTTTAGTTGTATTTTTTATAATATTAATTGGCCTAATGGTTATTTGTTTTCTTATAGGAAAATTTCGTTATAAACTCAAAAAGATGGTGGCACCGACCCTCTAGTCGGTAGCAAATAAAGAAATTGAAGATAACACAGAAGAAATTATTTCCCTTTCAACTTTGTCATCAAGGGATTTCACTTCATCTTGTGTTCAATCCCAATTGTATATTGATCAGGAAGAGAATATCAAAGTGTGTGGTTTCCTATGACCAAGAAACTTCTACTGGTAATTAAGATTTCACCTAGTTTTCACCACCATGGTCAACCTAGTTGTTGACTGATAAGGAAACAACAATCAAGTTGGAGATTGACCAGTAGTTCATATGAAAGAGAGTGGTGTTGTTGCTGGATTAAAATGTGATGTTACACACATAATTATTGTTGTTTTCATATTGTAATGTTGGTAGCTTCATTTCTAATTGATCTCAACTGAATGATTTTTATTCATTTTATACCAAGTTAGGAGTCAATATCTTTCTAGATATATTTTATTATAATATTAAAATGGTTATTTGTTTTCTTATTGGAAACGTTTGTTATAAACTCAAAAAGATAGTGGAACCGAGCCTCAAGTCTCAAGCAAATAAAGAAATTAAAGATAACACATGAGAAATTATCTCCCTCTCACCTACATCATCAAGGGATTTCACACCATCTCCGATTCAATCCATATTGTATACTGATCGGGAAGAGAATATCAAAGTGTATGGTTTTCTATGACCAAGAAACTTCAATTAGTAATTTATATTTCACCTAGTTTTCACCACCATGGTCAACCTAGTTGTCGGATGATAAGGCAATAATAATCAAGTTGGAAATTGACCAGTAGTGCATTTGTAAGGGAGTTGTGTTGTTGTTGGATCCAAGTGTGGTGATGCACACATAATTATTGTTATTTCATATTATAATCTAGGTAGCTTCTTTTCTAATTGATGTCAAATGAATGAATTTTTATTTATTTTATACCAAGCAAGGAGTTAATTTCTTTTTTGGTATATTTTATTATAATATTAATTGGCCTAATGCTTATTTGTTTTCTTATTCAAAAAGTTCGTTATAAACTCAAAAATATAGTGGCACCGACCCTGAAGTCAGTAGGAAATAAAGAAATTGAAGATAACACAAAAGAAGTTATCTACCTCTCACCTACGTCATCAAGTGATTTCACTCCATCTCCTATTCAATCTCAATTGTATATTGGTTAGGAAGAGAATATCAAAGTATATGATTTTTTATGACCAAGAAACTTCAGCTAGTAATTAAGATTTCACCTAGTTTTCACCATCGTGGTCAACCTAGTTGTTGGCTGATAAGGCAACAACCATCATGTTGGAGATTGACCAGTAGTTGATGTGGAATATAGTGGTGTTGTTGTTGGATTAAAGTGTGATGATACACACATGATTATTGTTGTTTTCATATTCTAATGCAGGTAGCTTCATTTCTAATTGATCCTAAATGAATGATTTTTTTCTCATTTTGTACCAAGTTTAGAAATTAACATTTATATAAGTATATTTTATTATAATATTAATTGCCCTAATAAATATTTATTTTCTTACTGGAAAAGTTTGCAATAAACTAAAAAAATTAGTGGCACAAACCCTCAAGTCTGTAGTAGTGACATAACATTTAGAATCACTCATAAATCAATAAGAATAAGGACTATATCTAAGTTTGTGTTGCCAGCTTTAAGTCAATTCTACCGACTTTAAGTTGGTACCACCAACTGTTACACTGACAGACAAGGTAAAATGTGTTAAAATTGACGATTATTGTTATAACTTCATGATTTGATTCCTCTATGAATTGAAAGAAGGGAGAGTTACAAGCCATCATCCATAACCTTGAAATCACAATCTGACAGCTGGAGAGAAGGAAAAGAAGAAGAAGATATGAGAGAATAACATTGTCCATGAATTCAGATGGAGTGGAAAGAATGGTGAATCACACTCATCTTCGGAAGATCACTTGATACTGTCATAATCAACACTCCATAGTGAAACTACTATATTTGATTTTTTTCATCGTGATACCATGTCAACCATGTCCAACTAAACTCATAATATGTAGGAAAATGGGTAGCAGATGTTACTTTTATACTTGAATTTATTTGATTGTGAATTTAAATTTGTTTTTTGAGTATTAGTATAAATTTGGATTAATTGCTATGATCCGTTCTTGATCACCATGTTCACAATGTCATATATATTTCTTCAAAAATAGGATCAATTAGTGCATGAATTAATTAACCATTGCTAAGAAAGTACTATGAAAATGGTCTTACAACTATCATTGAAAGAATCTATAAATAGTTCATAATCATTTAATATAGTACTTAAATGTTTTAAATGTGGCTTTTCAAATATATTAGATAGTATATTCCGCTATATAAATTGATAATATAAGATCTGGAACCTTAATTCAAAGTAAAGATATTTAGTTCATAGATTCAATACAAAATGTGTAATTTACTTTAGTAAAAGTATCAAATCTTAGAGATTCCATAAATATGATCTTCAATCAATCAATTGAATTACTTCCTTAGTTCAATTTAGTAGTTTACTAATCCATCCAAATCCAAAATTTTCATGAAAATCCCAGATGAGCTCATTGACAAGATACACAACGGTCTAGCACTCTTTTGGTGGGGATTTAAAGGCACGGAGTGGCAAATACATTAGAAATCATGAGAACAACTATGTCTTCTAAAACATGCCGGAGGGATGAGGTTACGAAATCTCATGGTGTTCAACTAGGCTTTGTTGGCAAAACAATGTTTTCACCTACTTACCAATCCGAATTCCTTGGTAAGGAGAGTACAAAAGGTGGAGTACTATAAACACACTTCTTTGACTTAGGCAAGAATAGGAAACATCCCGAACTACACATGGAGAAGCATTTGGGGTGAAAAAGCGCTTCTACTCGAAGAACTAGAGTGGAGGATAGGCAATGGTGAAGATGATCTCTTATGGATGGACAAATGGATATTGGAACTCAGAAGAGGCATGCAACTGGAGGATATTATTGGGAATGAAGGCCGAACAAATACAGTGAGTTAGTGGATTGTGAACAAGATACTCTCAATCAAAAAGATCAATATGCTTGGTTTCCAAATAGTAGCGGCTTACGGGTTTGGTTTACTGGGAAATACCCCAGCATGGAACCTACATCTACATGAAGGAGCCGGGAGGGGATGGAAAAGAGTTTGGGATATGTTCTGGCCATCAAAATTCATGCATTTCTTTGGAGAGCAGCGTCCAGTTGCCTAGCAGCGAGACACATGCTCGTGGAGAGACATATGATACCGAAAAAAAAAATATGTCCGCGGTGCAAAGAAGAGTCGGATACAATAATCCATGCTTTAGTGTCGCGCAATGAAGTTTTAACCATCTGGGAACCACTACGCTCAAGGGTAACTATTACCGATACATCTCGAGACAATTTCTATAGCCTATGTAACTGGAGTTCGGATTTGGTGTTCCTTATTAAGTTAGTAGGAGCAGCCTACTCCTCCCATCAACATACACGTGTCTCTACCCATTGAATGGTAGGGTTGGGATTTTATTCGTATAACAGATGACAATATCTAGCACAAGCTGCTCTTTATTATGTGAGGAACAGCAAATTCTGGGGATACTGGATAACCTCACAGCAAGGGAAGCCGAAGCTGCACTGACTTGCTGTTGGGTAATTTGGACTCGGCGCAACGAATGGGTCTTCAATCCAGATTCTCCAAAACTCAACGGGCTACTGCCGC
The DNA here is from genome assembly GCA_963693085.1 of Alisma plantago-aquatica. Taxonomy (NCBI): domain Eukaryota; kingdom Viridiplantae; phylum Streptophyta; class Magnoliopsida; order Alismatales; family Alismataceae; genus Alisma; species Alisma plantago-aquatica. The sequence goes on along the minus strand of OY856414.1, from coordinate 226,678,034 downwards.
GTATGCTGTGACTAGTCGCTGACTACAAAGTGCCGTGTCACAAGGAACAAACAGCTGTGCATGCAACTGAGAAACAGGAGATGGTCACGGTCAGAAAACAATGATTGGTTTTGTCGTTCACAGTGTAAGCGGTTGTATTCTGCTCACTGGAAGGAGAAGTATCCACTGCGTCACCATCTCAACGATCGAGAACGATATAAGTCTCCGATGGGCGGTGATATGCGTTGCAAACGTGGGATTCCAGAGGGTGATTATGGAGTCAGACTCTTCGCAAGTGGTCAACAGTGCTACCAAAGGCATTGGAGATAGGGATCTGCTCGACATGATAGCTAGAGACCTGCTAGTACTAGGAAGACAGTTAGGAGTATTTCATACAAGCATGTAACGAGGGAGGAGAATAAGATAGTTCACTAAGTTGCAAATGGAATGTATCTAATTATCCAATCTAAATTTTTTAATGGTCCTTTTCCTGCCTGGCTTTCAGAACAGGCAGTGAGGGATATTACTGAATGAATGAAATACTTATTCCGATTAAAAAAAATCTACACGACTCTGTGAATTCAACAATTCACAACTCTTTATCCTTATCACTTCAATATGTGCAATTGCATAGTACACACATATTTTATCTGTGTCAAATTTTTGGTTTCGTTGGTGGGGAGCTGGCTGATAGCACTACAAAAAATTGGACCACTCACTCTAGGTCTTTTAGTTTCCTTTAGTACTCTACAATCCACACTATGTTATTCTTTGTTGGTACGAGATTATGGTGCAAATCCACTCTACGGAATATGGTCATTCTATACCGCCACTATTAGTTTGGGAATTGATTGCACGCCGAGCAAAGGATTTTGTAGTACCCTCATTACTCATCTAAACTCCACCACTAGCAAACCACGAAGAACCACGAGAAGATCAAGAAGAACTAGCGATAAAGAAATAACAACAAAAGATGTATAACCACGGGGATGATGATGCATACAATGGAGGAGATGAGGATCAATAGTAAAAAATCTAGAAGAGGACCAAAGATTCGTCCTCCACCGAACATCTGAGTCCAATTAGAAGGTAAGAGGTCAACAAGGCAGTTATAGGGTTAACCCTAGCCTAGTGGCTATGGTCAAATCACATGATTTTCACAACCATGCAAATGAGGACCCTATGTAGCACATTAACAACTTTGTGGAAAGGTGTCATAGACTGAAATTTGATAGGGTGCCAACAACGGTGATCTATTTGAAGTTGTACCCATTTTCTTTGACGGACAAGGCCAAGACTTTTTTTGACATCCTGATTACAAAAGTCCACAAAACCTATGAGTAGATGATAGACACATTCTTAGAGAGGTATATTTCCCAACAAAAGACCACAAACCTGATGGAAGAGATTCATAAATTCAAGAAAGACTCAAATGAATCATACTCAAAGGCATGCGAGCACTATCAAAACATGTTCAAGATGGTCCCTCACCATGACGTAGATCTCTTTGATAAGACATAATATCATCTATTCATATTTAAATAAGGGGGATATGACAACACTTGAAAGTGCATGTTGTTGATTTTTGTTGGACAATAAATCCAAGAAATACTAGGAGATCCTAAAGAACATGGTTGGGGATCAATCCTAGGATAACGGGTACGACAATACATAGATAGCAAATATGTGGGGGCGTGAGCTTGGACGGCCATATGTTGACTGATCCCCTTACGTTCACAATCTTGGGGATTGGCTATATGCCATATCTTGGCACGAGTGCGACTGTGGTCGTAGACTCAATAATGAGCATGGTGAACTGGCTTGTGGCTCAAAGTATGGCTATATGCCATAACTCAATAATTTTTATAACTAGGAAATGTTGTTGGTCTGTTTTCCCTTAAGAGAGTGCATGCTATGGCTATAACTCTGAGCAAAGATGCCACTATACCTTGGCATGCTCTTTTTGCAGTCTAACATGAGATGTCACTGCCAGTTTCTCGTACTGACCGAGGCAGGAGAGGTCTTGGCAGCATGCTCTGTCATTGACCTTGTATGGTACTGACTTGTGAGAAGTATGTAGTCGGTTGGAGCATGAACGGTATACCTCATATCCTCTAGGCATAAGTGTGATTATAATATGTAATCAGCCTTGTAGCGTATTTACTTCAGGATCGAATATGGAAAACATTGGTTGATGTATACTTCTTTTATACATCTTAATTTGATAGATGTTATACATGTTTCTTTATATTCCCGGTTAAGTGAATAAATGATTTATTGTTCTATCATAGATAGATGCATTACTTTAAGAGAAGAGATTACTCTGTTCTTCTTATAACAATGATTAATCTTACTTGTTAATATAAAAGAACCTCTGCTCAGTTTTATACTGCTTACCTGTGATAATAATATTGTTGGCGGAGAGTTATATCTCTCATAGGGGCAATAGTCTCACCCCCTGGGATTCAAAATTTTTAGGTGGATGTACATGAGGAGGTAGAGACCGTTCTACAGAGGGAGAACAACAGCTGGGGCAGCAAAAACAACTCAGGTTGAGTGTACTATTTGTCAGGTTTTATATATAGAAGTCCTATGTGTTGTATATGTACTCTCAGGTCCTTAGAGTCAGTATGTAATGATTTTATAAACGATATGTGATTTTGGGATTATATGTCTTGAGGTTTTACGTTGCTTATGTATAGGTTTTGGCAAAATAATTGTTATATGTTATTCTCGAGATGAGATGATACATTGTATGTACAATGTGAACTGTTATATGTATAAAGTTTTGGTTCCTTTATTAAGAATTTCCTGGAAGAGGATCTCCTTGCACAATGATTTTAATTTTTAATGATTTTCATTAATCTGTTGCTTATGGTTATTCTGCAATTATTACTGGTGATGGCTTGATTTGATGCATGATTGTCAAAGGTAATCCCATGGGAAAAATACGTTTCACCATTTTAGAAAATTCTAATGGTGGTGGATCTATGGCCAGGGAAACTACATTTTATGGTTCCTAATGATATTTTAAGTGCATTACAATATTCTTTTAGCATCAAACAAGTTATAACCATCAATCATAAACAAATGCTACAAAGAAGGGTGTAATACATTTATCAAGTATTTTTCTAATCTTTGGAACACATTTAGATATATAACACTTGGGATCTCAGTCCCTTATCACATTATTGGGAATTCTCATCCCTTAACATCATCATCATCATGATTACTGGATCTGAGTATTCAAACCCTTAGATTATTACTAAACATTGTTACCTAATAACAGGTAACTGTTACCTCTAGGTCCTCAGACCAAGGTATTCATCACACTTGTTATCAAACATGTCGCAATGGAAATCGATACTATACATAAGGTATTATATATAGTCTCATTAGATAATATGAAATATATCAATCTTATTATATATTATTAATTATATATATATATACGTCATTCTCTTTACATGTGTTTAAAACTGACTTGATTATAGGTGGAAAATTATTAGATGTAAATACTCCCTATACGAGGGAAGAATTAGATGATGTAAGAGAAGAATGGGCAAAAGCCCTACAAGTAGTGGGAACTTTTAAATATAATTGGGATACTGATGGAGATAATTACGATGGTGAATGAAGAATGATATTTCTAAACTTTGTTCTCATAATTATTTTTGTGTGAATGTGAATGATTTTTTTTTCAATTGTCATATGTGTGAATGTGAAGATGATCAATACATGAATGTCTCTACATGTGTTTGAATGTGAAAAGTGATGAAATGAATGGAACTGTAGGTTGCTAAATGTGTGTGAAAATGGAGAAACTTTGAAATGAAACTAATGCTTTATACATGTGTGATGACAAATAATATGAATTAAATGTGCTTATACATGTTTGTGATCATAAATTGTTGTCCATCTTATTAATTTTGCAGGTTTGTGGCCTATTGGCTGATATCAATAGATGATATAAACCTGCAGTTCAGAACTGAACTGCAGGTTTTGCATCCTGCTGACCAGCCATACAGCAGGCCTACAAACTGATAAGAAAAAATAAATCAGCACATAGGTATCAGTTATTAGTATAAAACCGACAACAAAGACATATATCATTGGATATTAGAAAAAAAACTAACGCCGATGTGGCTATGGGTGTCAGTTACATATAAAAACCGACGCTGATGATGCCCTTGATGGCACGTTTTATTGGTTGTGGGAAGGGTTATATAGTGTCGGTTTTTGTGAAACGCCGACGTCTTTGACCTGGATATAGTGTTGGTTTTTTTAAATAACTGATGCCTATAGTGCCCGTGCTAGCACGTTTTTGGTGGTGGGAAGGGTTATGGCGTCGGTGTTAAAATCGACGTTGAAAGTTTCGAATTTTAGCCCACTTGGGGTTCACTTTGAAACCGATGCCAAAGGCCTTAAATAACCGACACTAAAGGTCGGTTATGTACTAGTAGCTAATCATGTCTTTTGAATCAAATAATAGGGAAATTTACATCTAAATCTTATGCATTCCTCTCTGAAAGGATTTAAGGGGTCAATTGTGGTCAGATTGGCCCCAAAATTTTGACTGAAGTACATTGTAGGATCTTAAACCTTCCTATGTAGGTACTTTTCAAATTTGATGACTAAAAACTAAAGTATTACCATAATTTAATTTTCATCACTTATGTACATTATATTCATCATGATTAACACTTAAGCAAAAGTGACTTTTCTTTTAGGGTCAAATAAAGTTTATCTTAGTTGATTTCAGTCTATGGGACAAAATTGTCCCCATTAGTCCTCATTTGATATTGAGGTTACATAGAGGAGAGAGAAAGTTCATTATACTTCAAATGTTAAAGGATATCCAATTAAGTATAATCATAACAAGATTAGACATTATTTAATCTATTGGCCTTTACTTTAAATTTTATATTTGAGTCTGAAGTCACATTAGGTTCAAATTGATATATGAAATTTGAAACTTTTACATGAGGGTTTCCAATTAGGGATTTCATTCATAAGTTTAAATTTTGAGGATGTTACAATTATACCCACCTTAAATAAATTTCATCATCAAGATTTTATCATACTACCCCCTTAGGGTTTTACATATTGTATGTGCCATAATCTATGACATCATCTCAAAGTCTCATTTTCAATATAAATCACTATCTGAACCTCATAATTAAAATCAACATGTGGTTAAACTACCGGTGCATCTATCTCACCATCATTGACATGAAAAAGGAATTTTCTACCTCTTCTTTAGGGGTTCTAATTCTACCATGGATCTAACTCACTTACCTATGTCAATTTATCCACCTTTGTATGCATGCTTGGTCATACTATGTATCTAATTAGGTTTAGGTGACTATATGCCTTAAACTTTTAGTGCCAACTATTATTTTCTTTGTTGCCTTTGGATACATGTCAGCCACTCATATATGGAAAAAAGCATATTTTGTCACACTTATCTTAGCACCGTCCTAATGTAGATGTCCCATATAACATGGACTTAAAAGTATAAGACAAGCATGATTATGCATATAACATTCTCTCTACAAAATCCCATAAGCTTTTGTCCCATGCCACATAGATGTGGGAAGAAGAGAGCATGCTATATACAATTCTAGAGTTAACACAAAAATCCAAAACATCTACGCACATAACACTAACCCTCATCTGAACTTATGTCTCTTTCCTAGATCTTTACTTTGGTTTCTAATATATTTTATCTACTTCTATTATGCCTAGGGTTAGAACATTTGAATCTTTAGCTTAGTGGCCATCTAGTCATTGCTCCAATACCATATTATCCCCTTGAAGCACATCTATGTCAGTGGAAGCAAAGCCTATGTTGTCCATAACATGGGTCACTTGGGTTGGAGGAACATTGCTAAACATGATATTCAATAGCAATAAGATAAATGAAACACCTTGCATTTGTTGGAATTCTTAATTCATACATTGTTCTTTGAAAGAGAAAACTAATACCATAAATGAATCTCATCCTTGAAGTAACATCTACTACATGAAAGGTAGAACAAATCTATGACATAATTTTTGTTTGAAAACATGATATTGGATCTTCTAATGTGTATATGGTACCCCAACAAGCTAAGTCCTGGAAACTTCTACTTTGAAGCACTCACTTCAATTTCCTTTGCTCCTTGATCTAAGGACATTTCATCCCATGGCCTTGAGAAAACAAAGACACACATTAGTAAGCAACACTATACATTTTATAAGAACTGAAAATAAGCATGTATACTTTACGCAAAAGAAAACCTCGAGATGAATTTGACTTAACCATTCTTGATTACATGATTCTTATAACATGAAGAATTGAACAGTAATATATGCCTCTCTCTATGACGCCCACTTAAGAGCACATGATTGCTAGGAAAGCCCATAATGGAACGAATGCCCATGATTTGGCTATAAAAGCCCATAATTGGCACGAATGTCCATAATGGCCCCTTAAGGTCAATGATTCGAGAAGCATATAAAATCTAATTCAATTCCAATTAACTTGATTATTAACCTAACATTAGCATTAACATTAACATGATCTTTGAACTTAACATGATGGAATTTCTCCCTCTTGAAACATGAACTTTAAAATTCATTAATCATTAATCATTAATTATAAAATCTAATATTAATGAACATGATAGCCATATGACATAAGATATAGAAAACATCAATCAATTTATATGACGAACATGATTTGTCCATTAAACTTGAAATTTAAGGCATAATTCCTAAATCATGTATAACATCCAATTCAACCAATGTACATATGTATAGTGGCATGACCGGCTTACCTGAAGCAAGGTAGATCTTAACTTAATATCCATGATCTTGATTGAATCCTATATTCTTAAAATTACATGATTTCTTATTATTATCATCATTAATACATCCTAAACCCTAATTTGGGTCTTTTAAGGAAATGTGGTCAGAGACAATGGAATCAGGGTTTGAAAATACTAAAATCAGATTCTCCTTCGAAAAAACTTTTTAATGACAAGTTTTGGGTGTTTTTTCTGATGAGTACTTAATTTATCATGATTTATTGAAGTTCTTACCAACAAGTAAAATCCATGTAGGTGAACTTATCCATATGAGGCGTGGGCCCCTAATGACGTGCACCAATCAGATCCAGCCACCATGGCCATCCTTACCCCAGTAGAACACATGATTTCTAAAAATAAACGTTGCACAGAGACAAAACCACCCAAAGTCGAGCATGAACAAATAAAAAGAAGGGTAAAAAGGGAAGAACACGACTAGACTTCCTCTTCTTCGATTCAGAAACTTGGATCTAGAGAATAGCTAGTGGAACTACACAAACTGGAGAATGATAACTCGTATCTCCAATATGACATCGAAAAATGAGGTGTTAGGCACCTTTCCTATCCTCAGCCAAAATCAACAAGCCAGGACTTGGCTTCTCTGGTGGTTAGAAGCCCGAGCAAGTCCATGCCGCCCTGGCAGAGTAGAGGAGAAATATAGGAGAAAGCAAGGAATCTTGTTAGAGCTAGTTCAAAACAAAAAATTAGAAAGAAAAGTGAAGCAATATGAGTTCGTGATCAACCCTCAAAATCTACTGGGGTAGATCACAAGCAAAAAGACATTAGGATCACCAGAAACAACTATGTGGTTTTTCGAATAGAAACAACATAAAAAGGGGGAAACAAGGATACATGTAAAATTGGAGAAATTGAGCAGGACATGAGGTTGTAAGGACTTCGTTTATATTACATGAAGCTAGAAGAACCTCCTCCTAAAGGTGCGGTGGCCAGAAGCACCCCAACACTAAAGGTGATTGAGCATCAGTGAGGGGGTTCTCATGGTTAAGGAGAAATGAGGTATTGCAGGCCAAACCGAGTAGATGGGTGTGTTTATGAGGATGGAAGGATTGATTTAGGCAGAATAGTCTTATAGAGAATGAGTCCTATTTTCTTCGGAGGTCCTAGGAGATTGAGATATAGCGGGATAGGGAGTCCCTTCTTGTCTGGGATCTGTAGCGCATGAGATCCTATGAATTTCGAGGTCTATGGGTTCGAGAATCCAAGAGGAAGGTAAATCTAACTTCGATTGTGATCAAGATTGCACGAGATCAGGGTAGAAGAAGAAAAAGAATCACACGGTGATGGAGTCATGATATGTACGTTCAGGACTTTGAGTGGGAAAGACAACCACATCTACCCAGGGACCCGAGAAGTTGACCCAAAATAGATCTCAGTCTGTGTGACACATAATAAGTCATGAACTATAGCTAATCATGTCATTTAAATCAAATAATAGGGAAACTTAGGTCTAAATCCTATGCATTCCTCTCCCAAACGACTTAAGGGGTCAATTGTACTCAAATTGGCCCCACATTTTGACCGAAGGTACATTGTAGGATAGAGAACCTTCCTATGTAGGTACTTCTCAAATTTTATGACTAAAAACTGAAGTATTATCATAATGTAATTTTCTTCACTAATGTACATTATATTCATCATGACTAACCCCTTAACAAAAGTGATTTTCCTTTTAGGATCAAATGAACTTTATCATAGTTGATTTCAATCTATGGGAAAAAATTGTCCCCATTTGTGCTCTTTTAATAATGAGGTTACATAGAGGAGAGAGAAAGTGCATTATACATCATTGTTAAAGGATATCCAATTAATTATCACCATAACAAGAGTATACATTGTTTAATCTATTGGTCTTTGCTTCAAAATTTTATATTTGAGTCTGAAGTCACATTAGGTTTAAATTGATACATGAAATTTGTACATTAGGGTTTCCAATTAGGGATTATTCATAAGTTTAAATTTTGAGGATGTTACTGATGCATTCAACATAGCAAGGCATTCCCACTGAGGATATATTTCTTTTTGTTAATTATTTTTTAAATATGATACCATGTACATTATATATACATATATATGTTAAATTACTAAATAAAAATAATTTACATCAATTACATACATTTAACCATGTATATAATACCAAAAAAAAATAATAAAGAATATTATATTTCATCAATAAATAATATTTATAAATGTAGATAAAGTTTTAAAATTAATGGATACAATACTAAAATTATATAATATAGTTCTAACTTGTAGAAATAAAGAATATATATTTTTGTAAACTTAAAAAAACTAATATACCAAAATATACTACATTTCGTTTTGCAATATATATATATATATATATATATATATATATATATGTATATATATATTAAATTCGTGATATACAATATCAAATAAGTATAGACTTGTCAATTATGAAAAGAAACATATACTAGAATAATAACAATAAATAATCAAAATAAAATATCTGATAGGTATGATTATAAACGCAGTACATGAAAATCATAATATATTTGATTTTTGTCAGATTGTATTTGTCCCTAAGATGGACAAAAAGTTAAAAACATTATTATGTTATTATGATTTTTGTCAATATGTTTATTCTTAAACATAATAAAAAGAATGTTACATAATATGTTATGATTATTATGTGTTTTATTTAAGAGAATATGTATCATATATTTTATTTTGATTATCTATTATTATTATTCAGCACGGTCGGAAGATGTGCTCGAGTATTCCACTCTATCTTGGGAAGATTGTATATATATATATATATATATATATATATATATATATATAGAGAGAGAGAGAGAGAGAGAGTCAGGCTAGAATACACTCGAGTGTATAGATCACACGAATACACTCAAGTGTGTTTGCATATCAAGACTATTTTTTGCAAAATATAAACTGTTGATCTTCACTGTCATACTATAACTAGGCTACATACAAATTTTGAGCCCATTTGGATGAGTGTAAGTCACTCGTCCAAGGGGAACAAAATCGACGCGCGAAACTAATTTGAAATGTATAATTTTTGCGATCTTTATAACATGATCTATACATATCCAAATGTTCTCAAATTTTGCATATGAGTTGTTCACAAGATGTTTAAGATGATCAATGGATTAGATTTTCAAAAAAATATTGCATCATGAAAAACTACTTGAGTGTATTCCGCTCCGGATACACTCGAGTGTATTTTAGCCTGACTCTCTCTCTCTCTCTCTCTCTCTATATATATATATATATATATATATATATATATATATATATATATATATATATATATATAGGGTAGCGTTCTAGTGAGAAACATCCTATGGTGAGAGCATGCAAGGCATTTGAATAACTACAAATTCGTAACTATTTTTTAAAATCCAACTGAATAGATGAAAAAAGCATCATTTCATTTACCTTCTCACAAAAAATCATTGCAATCAAACATTTTTTACTTGTCCATATGTACAATATACACTTCTTACATGCAACGGTCAGCTTGAAATTCAATATAGAGCGTCAAAAAGTATTTGGTTGTTGTGAATGATCTACAAATCGGATGGTGATAAAAATTTATAGGAAGGTAGATATTAAGTATACTTGTAATCTGTATGGTTGGATTATGAAAAGTTGACCTATGTGGAGAGTTATTCAAATGCCTCTCATGCTCACACTAAGATATGTTTCTCACTAGATCGTTTACCTATATATATGTATATATATATATATGTATATATATATATATGTGTGTGTATATATATATAGTGTTATATATCACTATTTTAGTTTTTTCTGTGTGTGTGTCTATATATATATATGTATATATATACATATATATACATATATATACAAATATATATACATATATATACATACATATATATACATATATATATATATATATATATATATATATATATATATATATATATATATATATATATATATATGGTAGTGATCTAGTGAGAAACATTCTACGGGAAAAGAATGAGAGGCATTTGAATAACTACAAATTCATAACTATTTTTTAAAATCCAACTGTATAGATGGAAAAAGCATCATTTCATTTACCTTTTTGCAAAAAATAATTGCAATCCGACATTATTTACATGTCCATATGTAGAATATACACTTTTTACATCCAAGAGTCAACCTAAAATTCAATATAGAGAGCCAAAAAATATTTAGTTTTTGTGAATGATCTACAAATTGGATGGTGATAAAATTTTGTAAGACGGTAGATAATAATGTATACTTGTAATCTGTACGATTGAATTATGAAAAATTGATCTATGTAGAGAGTTATTGAAATGACTCTCATGCTCTCACTAGATATGTTTCACACTGGATTGTTTCCATATATATATATATATATAGATACATACATACATACATACATATATATATGTAATGTATATATATGTATATATGTATGTTTATATATATATATATATATATATATATATATATATGTATGTATATATATGTATATATCTACATATATATATATATATATATATATATATATATATATATATATATATATAGAGAGAGAGAGAGAGAGAGAGAGTCAGGCTATAATATACTTGAGTGTATAGATTGCACGAATACACTCAAGTGTGTTTTCATATCAAGACTATATATATATATATATATATATATATAGAGAGAGAGAGAGAGAGAGAGTCAGGCTATAATATACTTGAGTGTATAGATCGCACGAATACACTCAAGTGTGTTTTCATATCAAGACTATTTTTTGCAAAATGTAAACCATTGATCTTCACCGTCATACTATAACTAGGCTACATCCAAATTTTGACCCCATTAGGATGAGTGTAAGTCACTCATCTAAGGGCAACAAAATCGACCCGCGAAACTAATTTGAAATGCATAATTTTTGTGGTAGTTATAGCATGACCTATAAATATCCAAATTTGCTCAAATTTTGCATGTGAGCTATTCACAACATGTTTAAGAAGATCAATGGATTAGATTTTTGAAAAAAATATTGCATCATGAAAAACTACTTGAGTGTATTTTTCTCTGAATACACTCGAGTGTATTCTATCCTGACTCTCTCTCTCTCTCTCTCTCTCTCTCTCTCTCTCTCTATATATATATATATATATATATATATATATATATATATATATATATATATATATATATATATATATATATATATATATTGCAGCTACGGGATTAAGTTTATTGATCCTGCTCCCAGATGCAGGTGAATAAAAGAAATGTCTACATTGGCTGTATTTAGCCAAGGAGGAGTGACATCTAAAAAGGAAATAGGGTTTGGTAGATCAACGACTTTTTTGGCAAGGGTGTCCACAGTCCCATTATGCTCTCTTGGTAGAAAGCATACTTGTGTCCCAGGTTGGTTTGCAAGAATCATTTTATGGCGAAAGATGTATGGTTGGTACTTTGCTGGGGCAAGTCTATCTTGCCTGATGAAAGAGGTCGCTTGTAGTGAATCAGTCAGAATGAGCCTGTTACCCGGCGCTCTATCCGTATCAAACATGACAACATTGGTAATTGCTTGGAGTTCAGCCTCAAGAGGGCTAGTGGACATCGTTGGAGCTACCCAGCCTTAGCAGGTTGCTCCATTATTATCAACCATGTGAATGCCAATACCAGCCCATTTGCTGCTAGCATGGAAAGAAGCATTAGTAAAGATAAGGTACTCAGGTTCATCAACCAGGCTAAAAGGGCATCGGTAGGCCTAGGGAATGCGTGTGGTGTCATGAAGAGGGAGACTTGTAACAGTGTCCACTCTCTCTTTGATAAATTTGGCAATCGTTCTAGGATCTTTAGGAGAACCTTTGTGTAGACGATCCGTGTGGCAAGAGCAGATGAGCCAACATGCAATCGTTGTGGTAATGAAGGTGAACGAGCCATCAGATGGGCCATGAATAATGAAGGAAATCCAGTCTTTCTCAGAAAGGAGGAAGTGGTTTTGATTGATGCCAAGGGCCTTCCAGGAGGCTCTATTGTAAGGACAATCCCTTAGCGCATGCAGGAGTGTGTCGGTGCCATTATTACAGATTGAGCATTGAGTATCTACATCAAAATGGCGACGGTGTTTCTCTTCATTCGTGAGCAGTGCACGGTGAAGGAGAAGCCAGAGGAAGGTATTTACCCTTGCAGGTAAAGAGCAATTCCCAATCGATGACCAATTTTCAGGTATATCCACCTGTTTACCCTGTCTGGACTAGGCATATGATGACTTTGAGGTGAACACGCCATAATCTTCTGGCGACCAGCTCCAAAGGTCCTCTTTGGCAGTGTTATCGGGGGGAGGGATTGCATTGATGATAGGCCACACCTCCTCAGGAATGTAGTGATGAATGAAATCCTAGTCCCAGGTGTCTGGTGAGGGAGACATGGAAGCAACTTTCATCTCGATCAGATTAGTAGGAGGTTGAAAGTTGGGGGCAAGATCTTGGACCGATTTCCCCATGATCCATTTGTCTTGCCAAACATTGGTGTTGTTGCCGTTGTTAATGATGCGATGACTCAGTAATTGTAGTGAGGGAAGGTGCTTCCTAATGAAACTCCAAGCTGAATAGCTGGGTTTATTCTTGAAAGTTCTTGATCGCATATATTTGTTTTTCATGACATGCACCCAAAGTTTGGAGGGGTGATTCATGAAGGTCCAAACATTCTTGAGCATCAATGGTAGGTTCTGGTCTCGAGCATCCTCAATGCTCAGACCTCCTTTCTTCTTGCTTGAAGTGACTTTCTTCCAGGAAACCAACAATTTTTTTTTATGTTCCCAGTTACCACTCCATATAAAATGCCTGGTGTGATGATTGATCTCATCACACAATGCTGGTGAGAGCTTAACTGTCTGCATTGTATAAGTGGGAAGCACCTGCAGGGTAGAACGGGAAAGTGTAATATGGCCTACTAGAGATAAATGTCTCATGGTCCAACTATTCATGCGATCCCTGAATGAGTTTAATAAAGATGCATGAGTTTCTTTATTGACCCGATGGTGGAGGATTGGAACACCAAGATACCTACCCAAATCATCGGTCCACTGAAAGTTGAGTGGTCTACTGATAGATCACTTCTTGACAATAGGTGTATTGGCATTGAAGAAGCAACGAGATTTTTCCAACGAGATCATCTGACCCGAAGCTGCTGCAAATTTCCAGAGTATCTGATTCATTATCCTATCCTGTGATGGCGAGGCTTCACCCATAAGGAGGATGTCATCTGCAAAGAACACATGGCTTAGGGGAGTACCACCTCAGGTGAGGACCAAGGGCTTCTAGGCCCCTTCTACAACCACAAGGGAGATTGCTTGACTAAGTCGTTTGATACATAGGACAAAGATGTATGGACTTATAGGGTCACCCTGCCTAACCCCCTGGGTGGGTTTGAAAGGCGTAAGGGGAACACCTTCCCAAAGAATGGAGGTTGAACCTTGGGTGATGATCTGCATGATGATGCTACAAATGGTTGGAGGCAAGCCTGTGCGGTTGAGTGTATCACTAATGAAGTCCCAATGCATTCGATCAAATGCCTTAGAAAGATCTAGCTTGACGCAGATCATCCGTTTCTTGGTGGATTTTGCCCGCATGGAGTGTATGACTTCTTGGACTAGGAGAAAATTGTCACTGATATGATGACCAGGGATGAAGCTAGACTATGTCGATGAAATCCATGAGTTAAGAAAAGGTTTGATGCGTTCAACCAAAATTTTAGATTTCAGTTTGAAACATCCATTTGTCAATGAGATAGGCCTCAGATCGCTACAACATTGTGGTACCTTGACCTTCAGGATGGGGACCATATTGGCATCTGCCAGGGAGGAATCAATTTTCTTAGAAACAAAGATTGTTTTAATAGTACTTGCCACTAATGATTTGATAGTATTCCAGTTGGACTAAATAAATTTGTTATGTACGCCATCTGGACCCGACGCTTTCAAGGGTGACATTTTAAAGAGAGAGGCTCTGAATTCCTCTAACTCCAGCATTGCCTCCAAACTGAGATAGTCGGAAGCAGGAATCACTAGGAAGACTCCAGGGTAAGCACTAATGACTGCCGCTGATGGGGTAGATATCGGGTGATGAAATCCAGTTTCCAGATGGGACTTGAAGTATTGGGTGACCAAGCATTGGATTTCAGCAGGTGATGAAATCCAGTTTCCAGATGTGTCTTTCAGCTGTGTAATTTTGTTGGAGTGGCATCGAGCCTTGACAAAGGACTGGAAGAAACAAGTATTGTTATCCCCGTAGCGAAGTCAGTCAATGTGCACCTTTTGTTTCCAATCAGCCTCCTCACGCAAAAGGAGTGTGGCATATTATTCCTTGAGAACAATAGAGTTGTCAAATAAGATATGAGGTTGGGAAAGGGATTATACCTAACACCACTCAATGCAATTCAGTGGGGTCCATTTCTCCTTGTGGTGTTGCTTCAAGCATTTGTCCTCCCACCGTAAAGCAGCCTTGCTAAAGGAGGCGAGGGCATCTTGGAAATTAGCAGATGAATCCCATTGAGGGAGAAGACACGATTGGAAGCTGGGTATTAGGCACCAACTGGCTTTAGTTTTGAAGACTTTGGTTGGAGAAGATGATTTACTCGCCAGATTTGTGAGTATAGGGTGATGGTCAGATTCAACTCTAGGAAGATTGGTGACTATAACATCAGGGAAAAGATGAAGCCAGTGCTCATTGGCTACGACCCTATCCAATTTCTCTTGCAAATCACCTTTCCAGAAAGTGAAGAAATGGTTGCTCGCTTTCATATCTAGCAAGAAGCAATTGAAGAGGCAATTGTTGAAGCGAGTGCTAGAATTCTTGTCAAAGTATCTGCACCTGGACTTCTCAGAGACATCCAATGTAACGACCCACACTTTTGAGTGTCTAAAAGACCTTAAAGTCACAGATCGTTAATCATATACTCCAGGATCAGATTCATGAAATAATACAAAATAGTAAACAATTCCCATTAATGATCAAATATTTACATGTTTAGATAAAAAGCTCATCTAAGGAGTTACATAACTTTTAAACAGAATTAACTTTTACATGTGTGAAGATAAACCATTAAGACTAAACCTTCATGATTAAACTTTAGTGTCTTCAACATCTCTATCTATACCCTCATGTCCACGAATCAAGTATATCTGATACCTAAAACGCCGAAAAACAAATACGCGATCAGTATATTTCTATACTGGTACGTGGATTCAAACAATAAACACAAGTACAGATATAAGAAAACATCTTTATCTTGAATATAAACTCATTTTTATATTCTAACCCTTATCTGGTCCACTACCTCATGTGTAATCACTGTCCCTCCGGGGCTTGTGTGCATTACCCTTAAGATCAGTCTGACCTAGGGTTTATAATGTGATTATTTACTTTACATGATACTCATATGAACTTTATAGTTTGCAAAAACTAAATAAACAAGCAAGCAAATTATTTGTCGTTCAATCTCATCGAGAAACATCAGCAATCTCGGAATTCGATACATGTAATCATAAGCGTAACCACGTACCTTATGCCATCACAGAAACCATGCAAAATATATCACATGTACTTTAAGAATGCATCCAAACATCCAAGCAACAAAGCATGTAATCAACAAGTATCGTTTTATTTATCTCTTTTCTTTCCTAGGCTTGCGGTTTGGTTCGAGGGTTCGTTTACCCATCAAACCAGACCAGGTTGTCTCTCCTTCCTCACGCGCGTTCTGTGGACTGCGTTTCCTTGCTCAGTCTCCCGCTGGAGATGCCACAGCCAGACAGACATGCGCCAACGCTCTGCTCACTGCCTTCACTGCTGGGTACACCATCGCCTCATGTTTCCAATTCTTGCTCATCACCAGTCTGTCCTCTTTCCTCTTCCCGACTTCACTGCTCTCGGCCGTGACAACACTATCGGCTGGCAAATGACTAGCCTCGGTCTGACTCCTCCACCTCGACCCCGCCTGCATCTATAAGATCCGCTCCCTCAGACATTCCTACCACTGTCACCGTCCCTCTCAAGCGTCCCTCTAGTCGTGACCTGCCGTAGGCGCGGGTTGGTCCAGCAAGGCTGCCGGTGGGGCTAGCTATCTTTGCCTCTACCATGCAGGGGAGATCTCTTCATGCACGACCATCTTCTCCGGTGCCACAACCATGACGCAACTTGTCACCTCCCCCTATCCCTCCTTCTTCCTTTGCGGTCATGCAGACCAATATCTTTTCCTGTATGTTCATTTACAGATCTCAACGCCGCGGAGGACCAGCCTGCGGCAGTCGGCTCCTCACGCCCTGGCTTGGCACACTGCTGCCCTCGTGCGGAAGGGCACCCCATGGGACTCTTGATGTTGTGTCAGCGTTGATGAAGAATCCTCCTCTCTGTCTGCATCAGTCTCCTCCTCGTCCGCATGACCCGGTTCAGACACCGCTGCGTCTCTGCACCGTGCAGGTCTCCGCACCACGGACCGCAGGGGCTGGATGCTTCATGTGAGATGGAGGCAAAGACTCTTAGTGCTCTCTATAAATATATATCCTTGGAGGAACCCTAAGAGTTACGTATGCTTGGGTGACAACCAGCGTGAATCACAATCTACCCAAGTTGGGAAGGTTTTCCATACGTGATTGCTAAGGAAACAAACACCCGCATCTATTCCTTCCCAAAGGTAGATGGACTCCTCGCATAGGAAATGTAGGCATGAAGGGATTAGATAAGGCCCACCATATTTCCTTTAACAACAATCCTCCCCGCATGATACCTTATCAATTCCTTTTCCAATTATCAGGCTTTGTTGGGTATCCTTTGCATACCAAACTTCTTATTTTCTTTTAGGAAACTTGCATACTATCCTTTTATATGGTTTCCAAGGAAAGGTGGATAATCCTTTAATTAAATATCTAAGCCACATATTATCTTGGATTATCTTAGAAATCCACTCATTATATTAACTTGTAATTATCCTTCAACATACCAAAAAGGCAACCCAAGGTAACCCTATTTGGTATCCCAACCATTGTGTTTCCAATAATGGAAAGATAAATATTATTTTAATTATCTAACACATTATTAATTTTATTCTCCTTTGGAAAATATTTATCAATATCAAAAGTCATTACTATTTATTAATGCATGAATTCCGTTTATCTATTTGCCTTGTGCCAAAAGCACTTGTGCGACAAAGGCAATTAACATTACTATTCCACCAATAAAATCATTGAGGAATTATCAAATTAATTCATGCATCATATTTTATAGTTCAATTTTTACCAAAATTTGAGGATATTACATTCACCCCTCCTTAAAAGGAATTTTGTCCTCAAAATTCACACCCAAAAGAAAAAGGTGAATTATAACTCATCTTAGTTTCAAGTCTTAGGGTTAGCACCCTACTTAGACATCTTTACTTATGTTATTATGCAAATTCCACACATTAAGACTAAGATTGGTACTTGAATTCAATTCAATGTATATCTACATATTTAGTATACGCATCTTATCATCACTTGATGATTTTGTTATTACTTGGTGCTTTCTCTTTTCAGTTAGGTCTCCAACCTATTACACATTATTTTCACATAAGGATGAGGTAACACCTCCAACCCTAGTTCATGTCATTACACATTAAATGTAAGATATTCATCCTCGTTATCTCAATTTTTAAGCATAACATGTGTCTATCCAATCTCCCTCCCTCATAATGAAATGAAATAAGCATTTGGCTACAACCCAAACACAAAGTTCAATCCATTCCAAGAGCGGAGATAGTACATCCACACATTACCTTGCAATTTCACCTATTAAGTTGAATCATACTCTATATGACTCTAAACTTTCTTTCTTAATTTTATAGCATTCTTCTATCTCATGGAGTCAAGTGTCCCTTTTCTTACTCTTGAGTTAGGACACAACTTCTCTAAGTTTTTCATGACTTCTTTTATATTTACATCTCATGCATCATTATGAGCCTTAGCCAGATCCTCAAGGTCTCTAGGGGTATAGGTACTTTTGGAGTGATCTCATCCTTATGCATCAAGAGAGTTCCTTTCACATTCACCCATTAGGCTACATGATCCTCATGGAGGTAGCTAATCTCCTGAGTCATGTCCCTTGGGTAAACCTAGCTGTTACCTCCCGACCACATGGTCATGTGCATTCCGGGAACAATCAACTCCTAACCCATTGGTCCTATGTACCTCTAATACACCCTACTTGACCCTAGGATTGCATTAGGACTCTACCCTCCCTAAGGGTTGCTTTTGAGATGTCACATCTTTTAAGCACATTATTCTCTTATTTAATTCTTTAACCCGGATTGCCTTCATCTCTCTCTTTTGAGTACACATAATGCAGTGTTGTCCCATCATTGGGCTCAGGCCACCTTTCCTCCAGGACTTGGTGCCATGTCGGTCTTCCCTCCTGGGCTTGACCTCTGTGACCTTCCCCTCCAGGGGCTTGATCCTAAACAACTGCATTGTGGACTTAGGCCACCTTCCCTCCAGGGCTTGACCTCTTTGATCTTCCCCTCCAGGGGCTTGACCATTTCATGACCTTCCCTCCTGGGTTTGGTCGTCCACTTAGGCCACCTTCCATCCTGGGCTTGGTGCCTTACTGGTCTTCCCTCCTGGGCTTGACCAATTGTGTCACTCAGAGTTGGCATCCTTGGGTTCAAAAAATTTAAGTTCTTTCATTTTTTTAACTCTTCACTACTCTAGGTGAGGATTAAGGTTATCTCAATACTTCAATACATGTATTTACTTACCTTTTAAGGGAAAGTCCTAGCCTAGGGTGCCTTCTTGGCTCATAGGAGGGGGTTAAGATCTCTAGCCACAACCTGATCCCAAGATCTAGGTTTTGCCTCCCTCATAGGTCATCTTCCCACTCTCGGGTTGACCCACCCTAGGTTGGCACACTAACCCCAAAGGTTTTATAGATATCTCTTTGTTTTCATTAAGTATAACTTTTATCATTGTAACGTATCAACCCATTTTTTTTCAACCTATGGAATACCCCTCATGGTCTCTGTCCATTCAATGAACTTGGATCACCTTCCCTCCAGGGCTTGGTGCTACCTCTGCCTTCCCCTCCAGGGGCTTGGCCGCCATCACTAAACTTCTAGAGACAACATGAGGAGTTTGAGCAAGTTATATTCCCACTTTTTATTTTCCATATGTGTATATATATAACTATTGGGTTTTTATATCTCTTAAGACTTATCACATAAGTTTTATGCTCCTCATGCCCACATGCATAGGAGATTGGGTTACCTGGACCATCCCTTATCTTTCTTATTCATGATTTCAAGTTTCACATGGGCAGTGTCCCATACCACCACACCATGTTCATTACCCGTTTTTAAGTTTCACATGGGTAGTGTCCCATACCACCACACCATGTTGATTACCAATTTTAAATTTTCACATTTTAATTCTCTTATTAATATTTCCTTTTCAAAGATTTTTATGGAAGAGATGAGAAGTAGACGAAAATGTGAGATGAGAAACCTAATTTTTCTCTTAAAATTTCTAGGGATAATTTGAAATTATAAACTATTAAGTATTAGTTGATGAATCTGCGCTCTGATACCAAATGTAACGACCCGCACTTTTGAGTGTCTAAAAGACCTTAAAGTAACAGATCGTTAATCATATACTCCAGGATCAGATTCATGAAATAATACAAAATAGTAAACAATTTCCATTAATGATCAAATATTTACATGTTTAGATAAAAAGCTCCTCTAAGGAGTTACATAACTTTTAAACAGAATTAACTTTTACATGTGAGAATATAAACCATTAAGACTAAACCTTCATGATTAAACTGTAGTGTCTTCAACATCTCTATTTGTACCCTCATGTCCACGAATCAAGTATATCTGATACCTAAAACGCCGACAAACAAATACGCGATTAGTATATTTCTATACTAGTACCTGGATTCAAACAATAAATACAAGTACAGATATAAGCAAACATCTTTATCTTGAATATAAACTCAATTTTATATTCTAACCCTTATCTGGTCCACTACCTCAGGTGTAATCACTGTCCCTCCGGGGCTCGTGTGCATTACCCTTAAGATCAGTCTGACCTAGGGTTCAGAATGTGATTATTTACTTTACATGATACTCATATGAACTTTATAGTTTGCAAAAACTAAATAAACAAGCAAGCAGTTTATTTGTCGTTCAATCTCATCGAGAAACATCGGCAATCTCAAAGTTCGATACATGTAATCATAAGCGTAACCACGTACCTTATTCCATCGCAGAAACCATGCAGAATATATCACATGTACTTTAAGAATGCATCCAAACATCCAAGCAACAAAGCATGTAATCAACAAGTATATTTTTATTTATCTCTTTTCATTCCTAGGCTTGTGGTTTGGTTCGAGGGTCCGTTTACCCATCAAACCAGACTAGGTTGTCTCTCCTTCCTCACGCACATTCTGCGGACTGTGTTTCCTTGCTCAGTCTCCCGCTGGAGACGCTGCAGCCAGACGGACATGCGCCAATTCTCTGCTCACTGCGTTCACTGCTGGGTACACCATCGCCTCAGGATTCCAATTCTTTCTCATCACCTGTCCGTCCTCTTTCCTCTTCTCGACTTCACTGCTCTCGGTCATTACAACATAGGCGCGGTGACGCCGCACGGCTGCCACCATCGGCTGGCAAATGACTAGTATCGGTCTGACTCCTCCACCTCGACCCCGCCTGCATCTACAAGATCCGCTCCTTCAGACTTTCCTACCACCGTCACCGTCCCTCTAGTCGTGACCTGTCGTAGGCGCGGGTTGGTCCAGCAAGGCTGCCGGTGGGGCTGGCTATCTTTGCCTCTACCATGCAGGGGAGATCTCTTCATGCACGACCATCTTCTCCGATGCCACAACCATGACGCAAATTGTCACCTCCCCCTATCCCTCCTTCTTCCTTCGCGGTCATGCAGACCAATATCTTTGCCTGTATGTTCGTTTACAGATCTCAACGCCGCGGAGGACCAGCCTGCGGTAGTCGGCTCCTCACGCCCTGGCTCGGCGCACTGCAGCCCTCATGCGGAAGGGCACCCCATGGGACTCTTGATGTTGTGTCAGCGTTGATGAAGAATCCTCCTCTCCGTCTGCATCAGTCTCCTCCTCGTCCGCATGACCCGGTTCAGACGCCGCTGCGTCTCTACACTGTGCAGGTCTCTGCACCACAGACCGTAGGGGCTGGATGTGTCATGTGAGATGGAGGCAAAGACTCTTAGTGCTCTCTATAAATATATATCCTTGGAGGAACCCTAAGGGTTACGTACGCTTGGGTGACAACCAACGTGAATCACAATCTACCCAAGTTGGGAAGGTTTTCATTATGTGATTGCCAAGGAAACAAACACCTGCATCTATTCCTTCCCAAAGGTAGATGGACTCCTCGCATAGGAAATGTAGGCATGAAGGGATTAGATAAGGCCCACCATATTTCCTTTAACAACAATCCTCCCCGCATGATACCTTATCAATTTCTTTTCCAATTATCAGGCTTTGTTGGGTATCCTTTGCATACCAAACTTCTTATTTTCTTTTAGGAAACTTGCATACTGTCCTTTTATATGGTTTCCAAGGAAAGGTGGATAATCCTTTAATTTAATATCTAAGCCACATATTATCTTGGATTATCTTAGAAATCCACTCATTATCTTAACTTGTAATTATCCTTCAACATACCAAAAAGGCAACCCAAGGTAACCCTATTTGGTATCCCAACCATTGTGTTTCCAATAATGGAAAGATAAGTAATATTTTAATTATCTAACACATTATTAATTTTATTCTCCTTTGGAAAATATTTATCAATATCAAAACTCATTACTATTTATTAATGCATGAATTCCGTTTATCTATTTGCCTTGTGCCAAAAGCACTTGTGCGACAAAGGTAAATAACATTACTATTCCACCAATAAAATCATTGAGGAATTATCAAATTAATTCATGCATCATATTTTATAGTTCATTTTTTACCAAAATTTGAGGATATTACATCCAACATGGTATTGAAGTCCCCCATGATAGTCCAGGACAAAGAAATAGAAGAAGAGATTTCCTCCAGTCTGTTCTAAAGAAGACGCCGCTTGGTTGGGTTTAGACTGGTGTAGACAACAGTTAGGAACCAAGTTTTATTCACCTGACAATGAATAAATTGGTGATGGTTCACAATGATCTCAATGTGGAGCTTGTTACTGTCCCACAACAACCAAATACCACCAGAGAAACCAAGGGCTTTAACCCAGTGAGAAGAAGGGAAACCAATTTTTTTTATAATTTTTCAGCTACTTGACCACTGCATCTGGGCTCCAAAATAGCAAGAATCTGGAGGTTGTGTGATTGTTTAAGGTCCTTAATGATAGGAAATTTACCTTTGGAACTTGCACCTTGGACATTCCAGCAGCAAAGCTTCATTAAATGTCCAATGGTGGGTGACTAGAGTGGGGGATTAATTGATGGTAGCTAGCAGTCCAGTCGATTGCTCGTTACCTTCCTCAGAATTGTGCATCATTGCATCATCCTCATCTGGGGGATCCGACTCCTTGAAGAAGAGGGACCATGCAGCTTTACTGGAATTTTCTGGAGCATTAGGTTCATTGGTAGGATTTGGTCGTCCTTTTTTCCTGACTCTATCAGGGCTGATGACGATTTGATAGACTATCCTGTGATTCCGCAGCATGACACCACCAGGGTCACCTGTATAGCGGTGAAGGGGAATGCGTGTGAGGTCCTTGTTCAGTGACATATCAGCTCCAAATTGAAATTTTTGTCTCGAGCCATCTACCTGCTCTCTACCCACACACGTTTCATCATCGTGGAGAATGACAGTAGTGTCAGATGTCGCACCTTGCCCAAAAACTTTTATCAGATCAGGTTTATTTTGGGTAACTGCCGTTTTACCCTTAGCCTTGTTTAACTATCGTTGTTTCTTCTTATTAAAAAAAATTTCCCAATCCTCCTCATCCTTGGATGCAGGAGTAGCATCGGACTTGGATTCCTTTGGCTTACCCCATTGATTACCCTTGGGAATGTCTGTAGATTTGCCTTTTTCCTTCTCCACTGGCTTGTTCCTATCTGGCTTCTGGGCATGAATGTCCATGGTGTATGTGACACTGGGCATGGGAATCAGGATGGAGGAGGTGGCAAGGTCCATCGCAGGGGTGATGACATGTTTACAGTCAGCATCTGTGTGACCGAGACGTCCACACTTCATGCAAACAAGAGGTAGGATTTTATATTGGAGACGAAAGTGTTTGTTGTTGATGAAGACGGCTGGGAGTGAAGGCTTCTGTGTTTCTACTTCCACCACAACTCGAGCAAATTTCCCTCGGTTGCCTAACTCCATGTTTGAATCAACCCTAATCGTCTTCCCCACCAAATCTCCAATCATGGAGAGCAACTGGTTTTGATAGAGATAGACTGGGAGATCTGAAATACGAAGCCAGACCACGAGTTTGTGTGGGATGGGATCTGATGGTATGAAAGATGGGGACCAAGATTGCACTGAGAGATAATTTCCAAAGACCGTCCGGAGGCCGCCAGTCATGGCCGTTAAGTAGTCTCCTTGATTGATGAATTGGACTATGTAGTACCCCTGGTCCAGATCTATCACACGGAAGTGCTCCTTGGGTGACCACAGAGCTTTGATCTTGTTAACTAGGGCTTGGAACCCTAAGTTAATACCGATCACTTTAACCACGATGACGTGTTGAAACAGAACCAGAAGTGGTTGGATGGCGTCCTACTTGACTGAGATTGCTAGAAGATGGTCGTTCATGTCTACAGAGATGTCATTCGCCTTCAGCAGATCTGGAGAGATAGGGTTCCGATAAGATAATGAACCGCATAGTTTTTCTTTGTAGGAGGAATCTGCCTCCTTTTGTGTTTCATTCATTCATCTCCATGGGTACATTTAGAGCCCCTACATATTCTTGTCTTGCGATTTCACTGGGTTCTGGTGGCCTATTGTGGTGTCGATGGCCCCTGCCACCATGGCCTCCGCCGCAGCCGCCACCACGGCCAAACCCTACCGAAGCCATCATCTGAATTTAAATTTATTTGAGTTGAAATATATGTAATCAAGAGCCTACATATATATATATATATATATATATATATATGTATATATATGTATGTATATATATATATATATTTATATTTATATATACATGAGTGGTGCCTCATGAAGCATCCCAGGTTTGAATCCCTGTGGGGGGACTAAGGCTAATTTACCCATCTCTTAGATATGGTATATATATATATATATAATTATATATATGCATATATATATATTTATATATATATATTTATATATATGTATATATATATAGGTATATATATAGGTATATATATGTATATATTTATATTTATATATATATATATATATGTATATACATATATATATGTATATATATGTATATACATATATATTTGTAGATATATACATATATATACATATATATATATATGTATGTATATATGTATATATACATATATATACATATATATATATATATATATATATATATATATATATATATATATATATATATATATATATAATCTGGCTAGATTACACTCAAGTGTATAGATCACGCCGTACACCCCAATGGTGTTTTCCTATATAGATCATGTTTTCCCAAAATCCAATCCATTGATCTGCATGGTTACAATAATAATAGGCCACATACAAAATTTGGGCCCATTTGGATAAGCGTACATTTGGATGATCATCTTGGCTCTGTTGCCCACGTCAGAGAGAGGGAGAAGGACCTTCTCTTAGATCTATATATATATATATATATATATATATATATATATATATATATATATATATATATACACTCAGGCTAGAATACACTCGAGTATAGAGATCATTCCATACACCCCAATGGTGTTTGCCTATTAGACCATGTTTTCCCAAAATCCAATCCTTGATCTTCATGGTTACAATAATAATAGGCTACATACAAAATTTGAGCCCATTTGGATGAGCGTAAGTCTCTCATCCAAAGACAACAAAATCGACACACAAAACTAATTTGAAATGCATGATATTTTCCTCCTTTAGATGCACGACCTATAGGTGTCCAAATGAGCTCAAATTTATTATATAATATGTTTTTAAGATATTTAAGAAGATCAACAGTTCAATTTTTTCAAAAAATTACTACATTTTTAAAATCGACTGAGGTGTACAGTGCCTCCGATACACTCGAGTGTACACTAGCCTGACTCTCTCTCTCTCTTGATATATATATATATATAATATATGTATATATATAATATATATACACACACACATAGACATATACATAAATACATACATACATATATATACATATATATATGTATATGTATATATGTGTGTATATATATAGACACATACATACGTATATATATATATATATATATATATATATATATATATATATATATATATATATATATATATATATATATATATATTTGTTTAGGTCGTTAATTTTTAACATTATGTTATAATTATAGTATTGAATCCATGAACTTTATAAAATATTTTTTACATTTATAATATTAATATTATTAGAATAATATATTCTGATATTGTTTTATTCTTGTTAGGTATTAAATTAAATATATGATTAATTTATTATAAGTTAATATAGATGATGTTCATTTGGTAATGTAACATATATATGTATATATATAACGTACATGGTATCATAATTAAAAATTAAATTAGAAAAAAAAATCAATAATGTCCTCTTTGTAGATGCATTGTGTTGATCGGGCAATGCATCCCAACTGGGGACGTATTGCATTTTGAAAATAGCAGTCTCTTGAAGGGACGTATTGACCCCACCAGGAACAATACATCCTCTTTGAAGACATATTGCATTGAAAACGTTATTTTGGGAATTAAGTTTTAAATCACATCATTTTGGTAATTAAAACACTCATACATGTCATTTGGGTTTTTGACCTATGTGTTTAATGATTGAGGATGGGATTTATGATATGAACATGGTTAAAGATGCTATTAACGCTGCTTTTCTTTCCAAAGAAAGATTCAGCAAATCTGATATGGTGATCAGGGTTGTTCTTAGTGTCAAAAGTTATGATATTTTTGCTGCTTGAAAATGGTACACACTCCGGATACGAAAAATCAAATTAGTATATTTTATCTATTTTCTATATATCTTCATTTGTAGTGCTAACGAAACCTAATTTTGATTCCAGTACTGCCAATGAATTTGGCAAGTCTATCATGGCCTTGCCATGCACCAAACTGTGGACTTTCAACAATGTTGGGAACATATGAGATTCATTCCAAGAGATGCTATTGTTTGCTAATGATTGGTGATTATTCATCCGTGTTATTTATTTTTACCCACAAATCATATATCCTTGGGAGCCAAGTTGTTCAATATAAATTTAAAATATTATGGTTGTTGATGTATGATAAACACTTGGAGGATTGAGTTGTGTATTTTACTTATGTCCATTAACTTAATGAAAGGTGGTAGGATCCATTAATAATAGAATGTGATGTTGTGAGGTGAAAGTAACCAATTGACTATGTAAGTATGACATGGTATCTATATTATGTGCTCAAATATGTTATTACAACTTATTGTTGTATCTGTTGTTGTATTAAATCTTAGCTTTACATCTACTACAAAGACTCATTGCTAAAAATATAATTGGGTGTTTTCACAATAGAGATTAAATGTAACAATACCGGAACAGTGTGTCGAAACAAAAAAAGTAGACCACTTTGGTATAGGTAATCAGAAGTTCTACTCTCATAAAGATATACTCGTTGTTTCTTTTGTTACTCACTATACGATACACATTTTATAATGAATTAATATTAAAACTTTTTAGTTATTATTTTGTACAATTGATCTATAGAAGATATGAATAATCAATTAAAATAATTTTTATTCCCAAATTATATACCTCATTTTTTCTTTGTTTCACGATAGGAATCCACACAAATATTGCATAACTTAATGGTAATACCTTATGTTTCATTTAATTCAGATAAATTTCATGTTTAAATATAGTAAACATATGCATAACATACAAATTCATTAACAAAACTATTATGAAACCAATTGTTTTTAACTTGTCATTGATATAAATTAATGGTTTTCCCTTAAGATTTCATGATTATGAAAATTTGGTTTTATATGTAGACATTCTAGACATCTTATATAGGTTAATAAGAAGTATTACATAGTCATGTACTACATAATTCTAGATATGTGTTTTACACGTGTTAATGGTTTTGAGTGGTCATACTCTGAACTAGATTGCACTAGAAAGTCAAGTGCAGTTGTTTTCTAATACATTATAATACACAAGTTGATAGAGTATATGTTCCTTATCTTTAGGATATCATAATATGTTGTTACAAACAAGTAATTGAATATTACATATATATTCATTCTATTTATCAAATAATGAATGATATGTTAAAGTCTGTAATACTTCTTGCATAAAATGTGTTTCACTATTGAACTACAATAAATAGATGAATTTTTGTCTCGTTTTAATTGCATAAAATGGGTTATATAACTTGAACCCAAACATGTTATTACTCACCATCTTTCTTGTTATATTTGATGATCTACTTTCAATTCCAAAATGTTCTTGAATACTTGATATATCTATGAGTTCTAGTAGTTGCTTAGACCTATTATCCTTGTACTAGAACAAGTATTTCTCAAATTTTCTGATCTTCTCCCCTTGGGCAATCTTCTTCTCTCCCTGCTCATTTCGTCACGGTGCCTGCTTCCTCAGGGCCTCCCCTTTGCGGCAGCTCTCGGTGGCTAAGCTTCCTCTTTTTCTTTCCTCTTTTTTCATTTGCAGGTGTGCTCATTACCTGGTGGTTGGCCGGCGAGCTGGGCGCCCCCCCTAGAACATCATAGGGATTGGAGATCAAGCGGGGGAACTATGTTTCTGGAGGTGCCTTTGCCCCTCTATTTATCCTACCACTCAGGCGGTGCTTGAGCGTGTAGGGATTGCAGAGCTGATTGGAAGCAGTGGTGGGATTCCCTGTGCCCTCTACCCCCCACCTCACACTTTCCAGGGCCCTCTTGTTCCCCGTGGTGGTTTCTTTGGGGTTTTGACTCCCTTCCCAAAAACTATCTAGGTGGTGCACACTACTTCTTCGATAGTTTTTTCGTGTGTGTTTTTCCATCTTGTTGCTTTGACGCATGTCTTGTTGCATCATTGTGTGTAGGCATGTGTGCTGTTATGGTTCACCTTTGTGTTGTTTTGCTTGGTTTTGTTATATGGAAGCAAGTGCGAAGGGGATCCCTTCTTCGGTCACTAGTTTGGAGCATATACTTTATATCAGATATAATCTTAGGTTGAATTAATCTCTCATAAAAAGTTCTTTTGGTCAGTGATATAGAAGAGAGATCAATACATCATTGTACTTATCACATTCCAATATGAGTTTCTGTTTATTGTATCTCCTCTTTACGTTTTTGTGTTCGGTTGGTGTATCTCCCTTTACATGTAGATGTCGTATGGATTTAATGTAATGAATGTGGTGTCT
This sequence comes from Alisma plantago-aquatica, assembly GCA_963693085.1. Taxonomy (NCBI): domain Eukaryota; kingdom Viridiplantae; phylum Streptophyta; class Magnoliopsida; order Alismatales; family Alismataceae; genus Alisma; species Alisma plantago-aquatica. The sequence continues at coordinate 226,648,609 of OY856414.1, read as the reverse complement.
TCCAAAAAGAAAGAACAAGTAGAACGAAGGTCTAGAGCTTGAAGATGATGGTATCACCCTACAAAGTGATATCGGGTTCACGCACATAAGCAAGTACCTCTAATCCGATATAGTGATGCACCTACACCACTAAAATGATATGGATATGAGTTTATACTTCCTTGCATGATATGAGGTCAAGCATATACCTTATGCATGATATTGGGTTAAAACACACACCTCCTTGCCTGATATGGTGTGAAGCATACACACACCTCTTTGCCTGATATGGTGTGAAGCGCACACACCTCTTTGCCCGATATGGTGTGAAGCATACACACACCTCTTTGCCCAATATGGTGTGAAGCACACACACACCTCTTTGCCTAATATGGTGTGAAGCACACACACACGTCTTTGCCAGATATGGTGTGAAGCATACACACACCTCTTTACCCGATATGGTAAGCATACACCTCTTGCACGATATGGTGTTGAGCACACACCTCCAAAACGATATGATGGGTAACCCAATACACTAGATGACAAAAGTGGTAAGGTGGTTAATACCCTAGAACATGTGATGGCCAATACACTAAAGTATGGTGTGGCGAATATCTTCAAGTGAGGTGAGGATGTTACACCATCTATGGTGAAGGTGATACACCATATGATTGGTAAGGTTGGTACCTTAATGAGTAAGGGTATGAGGTATATGATGATGCCTAGCTCGATATACACCTAACCCAATACATATGTTCAAGTTGACATACATGATTCAACCTGATACACCTTGTAAAGGTGAGGACAAAACACTCTTAGGAGTGATGAGTGTAACACCAAGTAATGGTGTGGCTAATACCTTGATAGTTGAAACACCTAAAGTGGTTGATAATGGTCAACCCGATATCAACAATGCCTTAACCCGAGATGAGTCCATATCACTTGATGATAGTTGGGTAATTCAAGTGTGTGACTTATGGCCAATACACTACAGGATAAATGTGATGGGTTAGTGCATAAAGTATTAGGATGGGAAATACCCACATACAAGATATATTGATGAACTTAAGTAAGTTAAAAGTGATGAGGGAATTGATACACCAAGGAATGATAAATATCACATCCAACACCTCAAGGTTGATACACCTTGATGCACCTCAAATCCAATATCTTGGATGAGTAACACATGAAGTGTGTCATGTCAATTGTTACATTAAGATGCAATGAGTTTAATGCACTTTGATAAGTGTAGGCTAACATACCTTGAGGAAGGGTTAAGCCAAGTTAATAAAGTATGATGTAATCAATATCCTAGTGAGGATGAGAGAGGAACTCATACTTTGAATTGATAATCATTTAATGATAAATGATGAGAATAAATAAGTATGATTTCATACTTATGATATCAATGTATGATCCTAGACGTGTGGAGCAATGAATTAGGGTTTGGATTGATAATATGAAATTGAAACCCTATTCGGCTATAAAGGGAAATGCTAACCCTAATAATGCGAAGGTTGTATTGCTCTTATTGCATAAGCCTTGAGAGACATGTTAAATAATTGTATAACAAGTCTAATGTTTATGTGGTCTGATAACCTAAAAGATATTTGTTTCCTAGTGAGAGGTGACAAGATGTTTAATGGGCCTTGTGAGCCATGTGAATAGTTGTTGCCTAGTGAGAGGTGACAAGATGTTTAATGAACCATGTGATCTATGTGAAATACTTGTACCACAGGTGTGATGAATACCTTTGTCTGAGGACCTAGAGGTAATAGTTACCTGTTACAGAGGTAACAATGTTCAGTGATGATCTAACGGTTTGAATACCCAGATCCAGTAATTATGATGATGATGATGTGAAGGGATAAGAATTTCCAGAATTGTGATAAGGGACTGAGATCCCGAGTGATATACATCCAATATGTTCCAAAAATATTAAAAGTACCACTCCTTCCTTTATAGCATTTGTTATAATTCATGTTTGAAACTTGGCTGATGCTAAAAGAATACTGCAACGTACTTAATTAATCAAGTGAAATCTCATCATGTAGTTGCCCTGACCATAGATCCATTCAGTGTTAGAAATTGTTGATGGTGAAACAAGTTTAACTCAGAGAGCATATTTTTGAATATGCGAAGGTGAAGGATGAAGTATATCCATACATCCTAATGAAGAACTGATGTAGCACCTTCCTTATTTATCCCGGAATGATGTGAATCTCTCGACCAAATGAGGAATTAATGTATAAATCCTTCTTCATTATTATTATGTGTTGTTGGGATTGATGATAATCTCTTGACCAGGTAAGGAGTTGATGTATAATCTTCCTTTTCCTTACAAAGAGTACATGATGTGGCTGTAACTCTATAGAGAAGATGCCACTATAACCCGACATGCTATTTGCAAATGACATGAGATATCCTGCCAGTAGATGACACGAGATGTCCTACTAAGCAAAGTGGTCTCGTACTGACCGAGACAGGTGAGGTCTTGACATCCGTATCTACCATTGAGCTTGTATGGTATCGACTTTGACTTACTAGTGGTCGGTTGGAGCCTAAACGATATACTTCGTCTCCTCAGGGCATAAGTGTGATTGTAAATATGTAATCAATCGTGTAGCATATTTTCTTAAGGATTGAATATGGAAAACACTGGTTGATGTTACATTTCTTTTATACATCTGAAATGGATAGATGTTATACATGTTCTTCATATTCCTTATAAAGTGAATATATGATTTATTTCTCTATCATAGATAGCTACATTACCTTAAGAAATGAGATTTCTCTAGTCTGCTTATCAATAGTGATTAATCTTTCTTATTAATATAAAAGAACCTCTGCTCAGTTTTATATTGCTTACCTATGATAATAATATTTTTGGAAGAGAGTTATATCTCTTGCTAGGACAATTGTCTCACCCCTTGGGATCCACATTTTTTTAGGTGGATGTGCACAAGGGGGTAGAGACCGTACTACAGAGGGAGAACACCAACAACAAGGACAATGGTAATAGATCAGGTTGAGTATATTGTCAGTCATGTCTTGTAGATAGAAGTCTTATGTGTTGTCTCTGTACTCTTAGGTCCTCGGAATTAGTACGTAAAGGTTTTATAAACAATCAGAGATTTTGTCTAGTATGCCTTGAGGTTTTATTTTGCTTCAATACATGTTTTGACAAAGCAATTGTTATATGTTATCCTTGAGATGAGATGGTACAATGTATGTACAACTTGAACCCTAATGTATATAAAGTTTTGGTTCTTTTGGTAATAGTTTCCTAGAAGAGGATCTCTTTGCAAAATGGTTTTAATTTTTAGTGATTTTGTTAATCCGCTGCTTATGGTTATTCCGCAATTATTTACTAGTGATGGCTTGATTTGATGTTGGGTCGTCACAAAGTTTTGGTGTCAGAGCTTAAGGTTCACTGAGTCTATAGAGACATGGGACTAAGGTGTTGAGTCTGTTCTAGTGTCCTCCAGTATACCCTATAGTGACTTTTACTTATGCAGAAGAAAGGGTGAAGTTTAAAAATCACTGGAGAACACGAGGAACACATTGCTAAGAGCAATGTTGTTGAACGAGGAGAAGGTGCAAGGGATCATGCAAGAGAAGAACGAGTGCCTGAGAATTCCCATCTTGACCCAATGGGGATAGAGAATCATGCTTTTTATGCTCTTGTTGGGCAGGTTAGGACAACAATGATGCATATAGTCGACTGGATACTAGCATTAAAACCTAGGTTACCAGTCCTCAATGTAGATACTTTGGGTTTTGAAAGGGTTCATGAATGACATTGTCATGTTGGAACAATGGAAAATGTGGGAGGGGATAGGAAAGGATTGAGTAGTATGGTTTAAATTGTAATCATAGCTGTTAAATGATAATTGGCTGAATACTTTGTTATTATAGTTGCATGATTATTGTTTCCCCCACATACCAGCTACTTACTGACCGAAGTTTTGTTTGTCGGAATTTTAGGTACAAATGAAAAGAACAAACAGTAAAGCGGCATATGTGCAATTAAATGAGAAATAAAGTACACAGGAGGATTAATTAGATTAGTATCTTCATGGATAGAAGTTTAGAAATCCCAGTTTTTCCAAGGTAAGAAAAGTTTTACTTTATGCCAGTTTTCAGTTTAGTAGTAGAATTTCATAATTATTATTGATTATCTGTCAAACCTTTGATCTGGGTTATTAGATAATGGCTCTGATCTCTTGGTCTCCCTTAATTGGGGGTTACTGGGAGACGGGGTCATTACAAATATCATTTGTAACATCTAGGCCCACGACCCAAGGCTCTAGTAGGGTTTCAGGAATGACGATTGGCCCCACAGACCACCACTAGCCTTAACTATGTGCTTTTTCCTCATTCATGTGCAAGTCAAGGTCAACTTCCTGACTGGTCACCCATCCTAGTACTACTCCAAGTTGAGCACGCTTAACTATGGAGTTCTTTAGCGATATGCTCCCAGAAAAGGAGGTACAACTTGGTGATATGGGTAGTCCAATCATTCCTTTTAAGATCATCTTATCTAAGGTCTCAAATCCTAGGACGTTATAACACACCTCTTTTCCTGATATGGTGTGAAGCATACACACACCTCATTGCCCGATATGGTGTGAAGCACACACACACCTATTTTCCTGATATGGTGTGAAGCACACACACACCTCTTTCTCTGATATGGTGTGAAGCGCACACACACCTTTTTTCCCGATATGGTGTGAAGCACACACTTACCTCTTTGCCCGATATGGTGTAAAGCATACACACACCTCTTTACCTGAAATGGTAAGTAAGCATACACCTCTTGCACGATATGGTGTTGAGAACACACCTCTAAAACGATATGATGGGTAACCCAATACACTAGATGACAAAAGTGGTAAGATGATTAATACCCTAGAACATGTGATGGCCAATACATTAAAGTATGGTGTGTCTAGTATCTTCAAGTGAGGTGAGGATTTTACACCATGTATGGTGAAGGTGATACACCATATGATTGGTAAGGTTGATACCTTAATGGGTAAGGGTATGAGGGATATGATGATGCCTAGCTCAATATACACCTAACCCAATACATATGTTCAAGTTGACATACATGATTCAACCTGATACACTTTGTAAAGGTGAGGGAAAAACACTCTTAAGAGTGATGAGTGTAACACCAAGTAATGGTGTGGCTAATACCTTGATAGGTGAAACACCTAAAGTGGTTGATAATGGTAAACCCTATGTCAACAATGCCTTAACTCGAGATGAGTCAATATCACTTGATGATAGTTGGGTAATTCAAGTGTGTGACTTATGACCAACACACTACAGGATAAATGTGATGGGTTAGTGCATAAAGTATTAGGATGGGAAATACCCTAATACAAGATAAGTTGATGAACTTAAGTAAGTTAAAAGTGATGAGGGAATTGATACACCAAGGTATGATAAATATCATATCCAACACCGACTAGTATAGAAATGTCCTTTAGTGTCAATTATATAAGCCTTTTGGCATCGGTTTCCAAGCGACACCCAAGTGGGAGCCGCTAAAAGTATACACTTTTAGTGTCAATTTCATATTCGATGCCATAACTCTTCCCGCCACCAATAAAATGCACCACATGCGTCAGTTTATATCAATAACCGACACTATATCCCTACTAAAGATGTTGTCTTTATATTAATAATTGACGCCATACCCCATCCCGAATTAAAAAAACCAGCCCCCAGAAAGGGATAAGGACATTAGTGTTATACTAATAACCGATGCTATAAGGTTTTATTGTCAGTTTTATACTAATAACCGACGCCTATGTTCTAAATTTTTTTTCTTATCAGTTTGTAGGCCTGCTGTTCGGCTGGTCAGCAGGATGCAGGACCTACAGTTCAGTTCTAAACTGTAGGTTTACAACACCCTTTGATTTTAGCTAATAACATACCACAAACCTGCAAAATTAACAAGGATAGACAACAATTTATGATCATGTGATTCACACACATGTACAAGCACATTTAATTCATATTATTTTGCATCACACACATGTAGAAACCAGTAGTTCCATTTTAAATTTCATCCATTTTCACACGCATTTAGAAACCTGCATTTCCATTCATTTCATCTCTTTTCACAGTCAGACACATGTAGAAATATTCATGTATTCATCTTCACATTCACACATATGAAAATTCAAAAAAAATCATTCAGACATGTTTATATAAAAGTTTCACGTCATCAAATAAAAAAATAATTATGAGAACAAAGTTTAGAAATATCATTCTTTATTATGATCATCATCGTCATTATCGTCATCAGCATTCCAATCATAATCAAATATTCGCACTACTTGTAAGGCTTTTGCCCATTGTTCTCGTACATCATCTAATTCTTCCATCGTATAGGGAGTATGTACATCTAATAACTTTTCACCTGTAGTGAAGTCACTGGTTTTAAACACCTGCAAAGAGAATGTTGTATATATATAATTAATAAAATATAATAAGATTGATATATTTCATATTATCTAATGAGACTATATATAATGCCTATTGTATGGTATCGATTTCCATTGCCACATGTTTGATAATTAGGTCCATATATCACATCACATAGCATGCACATGCCCAACTGTTGTCTTGTTTAGTACACTTTAAATTGAAACATACAAAATGTTCAAAAATACAAATAAGCACAGTTCACATAAATAATATATACATTGGAGTCGGGAAATTATTTTCACATTCTCCCAAATTAGTAACTGTTTCTTTTTCTTGGAGATGTTTCCTCCAACTTTTTTGAACTCTCTCAAAGTCCTACATGTTAATGTAACACATTAAATTACATAATTAAATAGTAATCTAATAATAGATGTTAACATATATAAAAATATGAAATGTTTCTCACGTGAATAATGGCCTTTTCATTAGGTGTCCATATAATGTGTCCAATTCCTTCCCCACAGGATCTAGATAATAAACAATGAACATCTTGGGGACAATAACCAGTAACTCCCAATGCCTACCACTAGAGGTAAGAAAGTTCAAAATTAATAACTCAAAATCCACAATAAAAATGTAATTTTCTTAAGTCCAGATTATAAGCAAAATAAACTTATTCAACATTGAATGGAGCTATTATCACCAAATTCTTTTTTGTACCAAAATAATTAACAGCGACAGAGCAGTATGAGGTAACTGATGAAGGATCTTTATCTGCAAGATTGATCAAAGATGGAACTAGAAATCCCATATTGGAAAATAAAAAATCTTTGCGGATCGTGTGTAAGTGGATGCAAAACATGTATTACATATGCATTAATATATAAGAAACCAAATCACCATATATAAAACAAGGTATATGGATGTATAAATAAGATCTCAGCATATCCATAGCTCTATCATAGATGTATTCAGACAATCATAATGAAACAACTCCAAAATATCTTGTATAAATAGATTGTTATCGTATGATTCACCTACAACATCCACTGGAATAGAAACTTGTATAGGACAATTTGGGTTATGATCTCTTATCCATACATTCATACCCTTACAATTAGGACCTAAAGAGGTGTATAGGTCCCTTGGAAGCCAACTAGGTACTTCAGGAGGTGGAGGTGGAGGCCGAGATGTAGCGGGTTTCTTCCTTTTGATCTGTATATATAATTTTAGATCAACTGACTCATATATACACACTAATAAATTAACATAATGTAAATTTACCATACAATATCATTATAGATGACATCCGTATTGGGCCACAATATCACTCCATCTTCTACTTCACCAAGTGTTTTAGAATCTAGGTGGGCATATGGCAATGGATGATCCCTCCAATTCGAGAGTACATGTATCGGGCTCACACGAACCGCACTATCTGGTACTGGAGTCCCATGAAATGTATCCCCTAGAAGGGGTGGGTAAGCCTCAGCCTCTGCAATGATAAATTCTTCTCTTTTTAGACGGAATGGCTTCAACCACTACAAATTTACGTAATGAATGTTATATACATATATACATAAACATATCATCTTCAAAAGAATAGCTACTATGTCATAAAAATACTTACAGCGGACGTGCTAGGTGGTGGGTCCATAGGATTACTCCCAACCTCTGCAGTAGGAGAAGAGTGGCACACCACATGTACTGTTTGAGTGGCAGTCTGAGATGCCTGCCACTTTCTAATTGCTTCATGGAGTCTCTTATCAAGTGCTTCCTCAACTCTCCTATTAATTAACTCACCTACCTATACATGGATAAAAGAAATGCTAGCATATGATTATTGAATTCCCTTTCGCAATAACATTATAAAAAAGAATACGTTACCTCAGCTTGTGAAAATCCCACTTTTGGGACAGGTTTGTGCTGTGATGGCCCAAAGAATGCTTTTATGCCCACACCAATGCCTACACCCCTAACACGTCCAGGATGCTCTGGGTTACCAAGAGAAACTATCAATCCATCCCTTGTGCCCTCAGGGATGAACTTCCCTTCCTTCCTTTGCTCATGAAGCTCCCGCTAATCACCATCAATAGAAATTGGTAACTAAACATAGAAATAATCAATATCGATTGCTCTAAGAGTTGAACTTTACCATTTTTGCAGCCGCCTCTGCAGTTGCAGGCTTGGTTATATCTCCTTTCTTGTTTTGTATCCTAGCTATCCACATAGCATGGCAAGGTAGAGGTGTGGGAGCAATAGTAGAGGACTCTGCAGCCTCCTGAGTAGCAGCAGACTAAGCATTAGACTCAACCTATAGTCTTTGGCGAACACCTGCATAGCCTTTTGGACCCATCGTGTTTTCATGCACATTCAGTGCACACCTTGCCCTTTGAGCACCGCTAATAGCCTTGTTAGTAAGCACATTGATTTGGTTAGAAATACTAAAGGTTAATCTTGAATAGGTGAATACATAAGAATGTATATTAATTAAATTGGGAGTGGCGCTTAACCTTGAATTCATCAGTTTTTCTTTTGGTAACAAACTCCTCCCAGTCATTGGGGTCCAGGTAGTTCCATTGCTCAGTGGCTGACTTCTTCCTCTTTTCAGCATCTCGTATGTAATATCGAGTGATATTTGTCCTATAGTTCCTTAGGACCCTCCCACAACATTGCATCATGCATTTACGATGTAGTTTTTCATCCAGTTCAAATATACTCTACAAAATAGAATTGTTATTAACTAGTATCCTAAAAATTAGTAATCTACAAAATCCAATTGCAAATAATAATAACTCATGTATAGATCCTTCCATACTAAGTCTTTCATCTCCTTAGGAACTTTATGCCAAGATTCAACATTAGGACTACAATGGCTTCGAGTAAGAACCCCAAGATATGAAATAAACGAGTTGCGGTTTACTCCAACTGGATTTCATGCATGATCAAAATCCATAGCCAGTTTGGGTCCATTGCCCCTTTGTTGTAGTAGCTTGTTCATCATAGTGATGCCCCTCACTTTTTCAATTTATTTTTTTTGCTCATCAAGTGCCCCAAGTTCTTCAAGGGGTACATCATCGACCTAAAATTTGACAAAATAAACCCACTTATAGGATATAACTATAAATGGACATATAGATAGAAATATAGGATCTATTTTTAAAACTTACATTGTGAGGTGGTGCATTGATATCCTCACCCTCACAGTAATCATCATCACGATCATCATGCTCAGCCACCCAAAATCAAACATTTAGCATTTGACATAACTAGATAATAATAAAACATATAAAAAATATAAACATGCATGCCTCTAATATTGCGATCTTTTATCAATTAAGATTCCTTCATTGTGATCTCCGTGCACATAGAAGTCATCATTAGCTTCAATATTTGGTGGTGTTGGCAACCCAACTGAGAATGGAATGGAGTCTTCATACTTATCATAGTACTCTTCTTCATCTATGGGGTTTTCAATGAACTATCTTTTACCGTGAAGAACGACCAACCATTTATCATTTACAGGATCATTGATATAAAATACTTGTTTCTCCTGTGATTCCAATATGAATGGTTCAACCTTCTCACCAATCTTTTCAAAGTTCACTAATGTGAAACCCAATTCATCCAATATAACTCCTTTGGTGTTATCAACCCAGTTACATTTAAAGAGCGGAATTATGAAATCTACGTAATCAAACTCCCATATGTCTTCAATGACACCATAATATGAAATTTTAGCTTCACGTGGACTCTTATCCTTTGCACTTGTAAAAAATAATGACGACGCTTGAAGGGTGACCCAACTGCTTTGGATGACACTCTTATCATCTTGATGCTTTGTGTAATATGAGAATCCATTTAAGTCAAACCCTTCATAAGACATAACATTTAATTTTGGTTTAAAGGTGAGGCATTTGACAATTTCAGTAAGATTATTTGGTGTTTGAGATAGTTGATGTAAGACTTTATTTTCAAACAACTTAATAAATGTCTTGTAATGCTCTCTAGCAAGCCACATTGAATTGTCTTGAGGATATTGTCTCTTGATGAAATTGGTATGTTCCTCGATATAAACACTCACTTCGTCGATGTTGTGTAAAATATACAAGTGACCTTGTTCCAACTACTTACGACTGATTACTTTCATCTGTGATCCCAAAATTCCTTTTTCGGAATACTCCTCAATATTTTTGTCATTAACAGGAGCATCATTACCACTCAGAAAGTCATTGCAAAAATCCATAACCTCTCTCGCAACATAACACTCAATAACACTCCCTTTAGGCCGATAACAGTTTCGAACATCCCTTTAAAAATGCTCATGTATCATTCAAAGGGATACATCCACTGTAAGAAAATTGGTCCCAACATTGTCACTTCCCTAGTCAAGTGGACAACAAGATGTACCATGATATCAAAGAACAAAGGAGGAAAATACATCTCAAGTTGACATAGGGTAACAACCACTTCTCCTTGCAATTTATTGTGGGTATCCGGGTCAATAACTTTGCTGCACAAACTGTTGAAAAAGAAACAAAGTCTGGTGATTGCAAACCCTACATGCTTCGGCAATATAGATCAAATTGCCACAGGCAATATTTGTTGCATTAGAGTGTGACAATCATGAGATTTAAGACCTATCAACTTCAGATCTTTCATTGATACCAATCTACAGATGTTGGATGAGTAACCATGTGGCACCTTAACATTTACCAAGCATTCACAAAAAGCTTTCTTCTCCTTTCTAGACAACGTGTAATAAGAGAGAGGTAAGTATGTTCTCCGATCACTACTAACTATTTCTGTTAATTTTATCCTTATTCCCATTTCATGTATGCCCATTCTATATTTTATCCCATTTTTAGTCTTACCCGGTATATTCAACATAGTACCAATGACGCTATCACAGACATTTTTCTAAACATGCATGACATCGATACAATGCCTGACTGCCAAAGCACTCCAAGAAGGAAGATCCCAAAATATTGACTTCTTCTTGAATAAAGATTTGTCACTCCGTGTGGCCATGGTACATTGTGATCTCTTACCAAATTCATTGGCAAAGTCTCTTACTCTTTCATAAACAACCTCCCCTGGTATAGGTTTAAGTGCACTATGTTCCTCATTCTGTCTGTTGAATGCTTTATGCAACCTACGATATAGATGGAATTTTGGAAGAAACTTCGATTACAAAGATGTATAGTCTTGCCGCCATGCTTTAATCATATTGAATCAGTGTTCTCTTCACATATAGGACACGCTTTAGATCCTTTGACACTATATCCAGACAAATTCCCCTATGTTGGAAAGTCATTAACAGTGCAAAACAACATAGCGTACAAATGAAATGTCTCTCTTTGTGAAGCATCATAGGTCATCACACCTTCACCCCAGAGTTTCTTAAAGTCATCAATTAGAGGTTCAAGATAAACTTCGATATCAGTTCCAGGTTGTTTAGGGCCCGATATCAACAACGACAACATAACATACTTATTTTTCATACATAACTTGGGAGGAAGATTGTATATAACAAGCATAACTGGCCAAGTGCTATGTTGGCTGCTCAATGTTCCGTATGGATTCATCCCACCTGTACCAAGCCCAAGTCTTATATTCCTGACTTCTTCGCCAAATTTAGGGTACAATAAATCAATCTTCTTCCACTGCAGGGAATCTAACGCATGTCGTAGGATCCCATCATTGTTTTTCTTAACATCTGCATGCCACCTCAAATTCTTCACATCTATTGGATTAGCAAACAAGTGTTGAAACTTTGATATTATAGGTATGTACCACATCACCTTGGTAGGATAACCAGTTTTGGACTCCCCCGAAGTCATCAATTTATACCTTGACGCGCCACATTTTGGACAATCTTTCAAATACACATAGTCCTTTTGAAAGAATACACAATCATTCGGGCATGCATGTATCTTCTTGGCCTCCATTCCCATTGGGCACAACAATTTCTTTAACTGGTATGTTGAATTGGTAGCTTGTTTCCTTCAAGAAGAATTTCTTTCAACAAAGACAAGAATGACGTTAAGCTTTTGTCGCTCCATCTATTGTTAGCTTTCAACTTATACAATCTCAACACAGTACTAAGATTCGTAAAATTATTACAACCTATGTATAACGGTATCTCAGCATCATGCACAATGTTTCTAAACATGGGAAGTGGATCGGTGTGCTCTACCCCACTACTATCCAACATCGCATCAACAATGTCTATTGGAACCGGTTCGTTCACATCTACGTCATCGGAGGCAATTTCTTCATCCATACAAGCACTACTATCAACATCTACTAATTTCAGGTTTGAAATCTCTCCATGCCAGTGCCATTTTGTATAGCCTTGTACAATCCCGTTGCACATGACATGACTTTTGATTTCTTCACCAGTGTTGACTTTCAAATTGTTACCGCAATGCCTACATGGATAGTACAATCTATCTCCAGGTTGTTTCCTATGTTCCTCGACAAATCTAATAAACTGATCAAGACGAGAAATAAACTCTGGGGTACAGCGATTTGGAATGGACATCCATGATCTATTCATTCTATGATCAAAATGAAAACAAGTATATATTAGGGTTTAGGGTTAAAAGATTAGGGTCTAGGGTGAAAAGATTAGGGTTTATGGTTAAAAGTTTAGGTTTTAAGATCTTATATATAATAAATGTGTACCACCTATCCCATTCTTGAACACCTAATCTCACTAGTAAGTGTATAATGTGTATTGGGTTTTCAAGAAAATTTTGGTAGAATTTCCCCGCTGTTCTCCAAGTACATACTTAGAGAACAAACGGGGAAATGCTACCGAAATTTTCTTGAAAACCCAATACACATTATACACTTACATCCTAAGTGAGATTAAGTGTTCAAGAATAGTCCCAAACCGAGGACTATCCAACATTTACTCCTAACGAGTAAATCTTGGATGGGTTTCTAGGCCAATAAATACATGTATGTTGTCATTCTTATACCTAAAATCCTAGTTTCATCATTCATATCCTAAGTTTTGTGTAACATCATTTAATCATGCTTGTCAGTAAATACTAAACAGTAAATCCTAGAATGATTTATCCATTCTATGATCAAAGAGAAAATAAGTATATGTTAGGGTCTAGGGTTTAAAGATTAGGGTCTACGGTTAAAATATTAGGGTTTGAGGTCTTATATATAATAAATGTGTACCACTTATCCCATTCTTGACAATATAATTACAATTCATCACAATCTCATTACAATTCATCACAAATAATTTTAGGATTTACATTTCATCGCATTCTCATTACAATCCATCACAACATATTATGGTTTACAAATAATTTTCAATTCCACTAAAATACATAGTTACATATATGCATTTTCATACAATCATCACAATATAATTAGATTTAGGACAAACACATATTAGAATTTTTACATAATTCCAACTCTAATCAAATACATTACATGCATTTTTATCACAACAATATAATCAATGCAAAAAAAGTAGAGAAGGACCAACCTTTCGGAGGGAAGAAGATAGAGGTGGTAGTGGTTCTGGCTGGAGGAGCAGCTAGCAGCGACGACAGCTAAGTGACGGTGGCTAAAGGAGAAACTAGTAGTGAAGGCAGTGGCTGGAGGAGCAGCTAGCAGTTGGGAAGGTGGCGGAGGAGCAGCTAGCAGCAGGGATGGCCGACGACTGGAGGAGCAGCTAGCAACAGGCGGCGGAGGACCACCTAGCAACATGGATGACAGCTAGAGGAGAAGCTAGCAGTAGGGATGGTGGTGGAGGACCAACAGGGATGCCAGTGGTAGAGGACCAACAGGGACAGCGGCAGTGGACAGAGTCGCTGGAATTGCTAGAATCGCCAGACCTAGTGAAATCGCAATGAAACAAAGAATGGGGAAGAGTCTGTTTTGCACGGGTGTTATTAAGTTTTCCATAGTCGTTGGCTGTTTTAGAAATTGACACCTAAGTTCATTTTAGTCGTCGATTTCAACATACAACAACCGACGTCTATTCAAATATGCCAACAAAAAAAATTGAGTCACAACCATAGTTGTTGGTTGGGAACCTAAAACTGACGCCTAATATGCAAAAAGTTTTTTGCGGGTTAGTGCGTAAACACACATCCTCTTTGGTTCATCTTCTCGAATCGATGACAAATAAGAGGATGAATTTTGTCTCGCAGAGGATCTTGTCATCGGTTCCTTACAAAACAACCGACACCGATTTGAAAATTTTTGGAGGCAAATATTTCTACCTAAAATTGTATTTCGCGGGTGATTATGGACGTCAGTTTTTTTTTAAACAACCAACATTATAGAAAAAGTGATACATGTGTCTTTTGTAAATCATCCGACCTTCACATATAGGTGTCAGTTGTCATTTCTAGCCGACGTCATATCATATTGCGTCAGTTTTGTATGTGGCGTTATAGGTCATTTCTGTAGTAGTGACCTCAAGGTTGATACACCTTGATGCACCTTAAATCCAATATACTTGGATGAGTAACACATGAAGTGTGTCATGTCAATTGTTACATTAAGATGTAATGAATTTAATGCACTTTGATAAGTGTAGGTTAACATACCTTGAGAAAGGGTTAAGCCAAGTTAATAAAGTTTGATGTAATCAATATCCTAGTGATGATGAGAGAGGAACTCATACTTTGTGTTGATAATCATTTAATGATAAATGATGAGAATAAATAAGTATGATTGAATACTTATGATATCAATGTTTGCTCCTAGACATGTGGAACAATGAAATAGGGACTGGATTGATAATATGAACTTGAAACCCTATTCGGATATAAAGGGAAACCCTAACCCTAATGATGGGAAGGTTTTTTTTTGTTGCATAAGCCTTGAGAGACATGTTAAATACTTGTATAACAAGTATAATGTTTATGTGGTCTGATGACCTAAACGATATTTGTTGCCTAGTGAGAGGTGACATGATGTTTAATGGGCCTTGTGAGCCATGTGAATAGTTGTTGCCTAGTGGGAGGTAGCAAGATATTTAATGAACCATGTGATCTATGTGAAATACTTGTACCACAAGTGCGATGAATACCTTGGTCTGAGGACCTAGAGGTAATAGTTACGTGTTATAGAGGTAACAATGTTCAGTGATTACCTAAGGGTTTGAATACCTAGATCCAATAATCATGATGATGATGATGTGAAGGGATAATAATTCCCAGTATTGTGATAAGGGACTGAGATCCTGAGTGATATCCATTCAAAATGTTCCAAAAATCATAAAACTATCACTCATTCCTTCATAGCATATGTTATAATTCTTGATTGAAACTTGGGTGATGCTAAAGGAATACTGCAATGTACTTAATTAATCAAGTGAAATGTCATCATATAGTTTCCCTGACCATAGATCCATTCAGTGTCAGATATTGCTGATGGTGAAATGAGTTTAACTCAGAGAGCATATTTTTGAATATGCGGGGGCGAAGGACAAAGTATATCCATATGTCCTACTAAAGAACTGATGTAGCACCTTCCTTATTTATTTCGGGATGATGTGAATCTCTCGAAGAAATGAGGAATTGATGTGTAAATCCTTCTTCATTATTATTATGTGTTGTTGGGATTGATGATAATTTCCTGACCAGGTAAGGAATCGATGTATAATCTTCCTTTTCCTTATACAAATTACATGCTACGGTCGTAACTCTATATTGAAGATCCTACTATACCCAGGCATGCTATTTGCTGATGACACAAGATTTCCTTCTAGTAGATGACACGAGATGTCCTACTAAGCTAAGTGGTCTCGTACTGACCGAGACATGTGAGATCTTGACATCCGACTCTGCCATTGACCTTGTATGGTGCCAATTTCGACTTACTAGTGGTCGGTTGGAGCATGAACGGAATACTTCATCTCCTCAGGGCATAAGTGTGATTGTAAATATGTAATCAACCTTGTAGCATATTTTCTTAAGGATTGAATACAAAAAACACTAGTTGATGTTACATTTATTTTATACATCTGAAATGGATAGATGTTGTACATGTTCTTCATATTCCTTATAAAGTGAATAGATGATTTATTACTCTATCATAGATAGCTGCATTACCTTAAGAAATGAGATTTCTCTATTCTACTTATCAATAGTGATTAATCTTGCGTATTAATATAAAAGAACCTCTGCTCAGGTTTATACTACTTACCTGTGATAATAATATTGTTGGTGGAGTGTTATATCTCTCACTGGAACAATTGTCTCACCCAGTGGGATCCACATTTTTTTAGATGGACGTGCACAATGGGGTAGAGACTGTACTGCTAAGGGAGAACACCAATAGAAAGGACATCAGTAATAGCTCTGGTTGAGTATATTGTTTGTCGTGTCTTGTAGATAAAAGTCTTATGTGTCATCTCTGTAGTCTCAGGTCCTTGGAATTTGTAGGTAATAGTTTTATAAACAATCGAAGATTTTGGCCAGTATGCCTTGAGGTTTTATGTTACTTCAGTACATGTTTTGACAAAGCAATTGTTATATGTTATCCTTGAAATGAGATGGTACAATGTATGTACAATATGAACCATGATGTAAATAAAGTTTTGGTTCTTTCGGTAAGAGTTTCTTGGAAGAGGATCTCTTTGCAAAATGGTTTTAATTTTTAGTAATTTTGTTAATCCACTTCTTATGGTTATTCCACAATTATTTACTGGTGATGGCTTGACTTGATGTCAGGTCGTTACATACCATGTGTACACTATCTCCCTATTGAGATCCATGATCACCTAGCTACTACCATGTTTGCAGACTAACAGTGGATTTTATCACAAGGGGAGGGTGGGATGAATAATATTGCCTCCTGACTTCTACATAAAAAATGAAACGATATGATGAATAAATGCTTACATTTAAATCCTTTTAGGATAATTGAGAATTTGAGGTATTACCACAACCTCAGACAAGAACTTTGAATGAGTCGGTTGGAAACCTAGATGAGTAAGGTTATTGTCAAATTTAAATTACAAATGAGGATGTATGTATCAAGTGGAGTTTGAATTCTATAGATATAAGATTGAATCTGGTGAACAAAATAATGGATGCAAGAATGTAAGTATTGAATGAAGAAAAACCAAACTAGACTAGTTGACCAAACTTGAAACAAACCAAAGTTAGATGTGAAGTATGGTTTGGAAGACCCACCTCTCAGTGGACATGAATGATGGAATCCAATATGAAAGATATATTTGAATTCTTGAGGGGAAATGTGACCCAACCACTATGGATTTTATGGTGAGTTTCCCGATGATAAAGAAAGGTCATGATGCAATATGGGTTGGTGGACCACCTAACCAAGTCAACACACTTCCTAGCCCTGAAAGTCACTTCTAAGGTGTCAGATCTAGTAGAGCTATATGTTAGGGAAATAGTTCGCTAACATGGCATTTTGAGTTCGATTATTTTTTATCGTGACCCCAAGTTCACCTCGAAATGATGGAAGCAAGTGCATGAAGAACTAAGAACAAAGTTGAAATTCAGTACAACCTACCATCCCCAGACTAATGGGCAATCAGAAAGAACAACTCAAACCTTAGAAGATATGTTGAGAGCATGTGTGCTCAATTGGGGTGGATCATGAGAACAATACTTGCCCATAGATGAGTTTTCCTATAATAACAGTTACCAAGCTAGTATTGGGATGCCTCCATACAAAGCTCTTTTTGGGAGATTGTGTCGATCACCACTTCACCGGGATGATGTTGGTGGAAAGGACCTTGTTGAGGTCAAAGGAACTATAGGTATATGCTGACAAAGTCACTTTGATCAAGCAATGGCTAAAGAGAGCCCATGATCAGAAGAAGTTGTATGTTGATGAAAAGCAGACTGACTTGCACTTCACTGTGGGTGAACATGTGTTTCTGAAAATCTGACCCCTCTGAGATATATCTAAGAATAGAGGAAAGTTGATTCCCAGATAAGTGGGTCCATTTGAAATTCTAGAAAGGATTGGTGAAGCAGACTGTGTGTAGCCCTATCCACACAACATAGTATGATGCATGATGTTTTCCATGTGCCCAATCTGAAGCACTATGTGAAGGATCCTAGCCATGTGCTGAGAATTAAACCCATTGAGGTCCAAGGGTGTTTGACATAACTTGATTCACATGTGAGGGTATGGGATACCAAGGTGAAAGAACTCATAAATAAAAAATAGAGATGGAAAAGGTTCTCTGAAAGCACCATGAAGAGGATGAAGCCACATGGGAGTTGAAGGAGGACATGGAAAATCATATCCTGAATTGTTTGTATGATTGGTTGACTTTTGATAACTAAATTCCTATAAGTGAGGAAGGATGTTATAACCTCAATTTTGCTTATATTGTTATGAAATTTATCTATGAAAAAGGGCTTGTTTGGACATTTGTCTGCATTTTTTATAAATTGTGTCTCTTTACAAATGTACCTTGAATAAAGGATTTCATGTTTTTCCTTAAAAGTTGGGATTAAAAGGATCAATGGTTTAAGAGATATTTTACAAATTCCATAAAATGTGGATAATAGAATTAGAAAGTATGAAATGTCACGTATTATTTTTGTAATTGAATTATATTTAGAAATGACACACTCTATTTGAGTTGTGGATATCAAATCCAAGGCCTTGTGATCATCAGCTAGCTCACTCCTATTTTGGGAAAGAATAATAGGAAACTAGAGTTTCATAGATCATTTTACGCAGTCATCAATGCAAGAACACAATCGGAAACCTTTTTTTGTCTTTGTGAGATCAAATCAAACTCACCTACCCTAGTTTTCACTGAGTTTTGTGTCTTCTAGGATACATGTTAATCTCCCTTTACTCCGATGCCATATCCAAGTATATATAGGGGCAACCCCTCTACAAACAATCAGATCAATCCCGAAGATCACCCTCAACTCTGTGAGCACTTATCTACCTTCAATTGCTTCACCAGACCCTGCCACCACGCTCTTCCCACCCTGATTCCTTGTTGGTGTTCTTATTCACCATCCCAACATGTCGACTCATCCTAGAGGAACTGAAGAGCTCCTTGAGTTCATGGCACCCGGGCAGAGGAGCAAGCATCATCACTTGAAGTTGGGAGAGCGGGATTCCCAAAGTCAACTTGCAAGTTGACTACCTGGTTCATGAGAAGAAATGAACAGAGGTTGAAGAAGGGTTGTGTGTAAGTGACCTATCTACCCTCGATCTTCTTCAGAGTAGGTAACACCCTTTCGGTCTTTTTCCCCTTCTAACTTGGTTCTATGGTCATTGCCACGCAAGCGAGGAAGCTGCGTTGGCTGGAGCCCATTTGCTCAGACCAGCCGCACTGGCTAGCTGGGTCTTGTATCCTAGTGCTTAGGTGTTGACCCATGATTGGCCAGAACACATTTGTTTAAAAAAATCATAGTAATTAGTAGGATGATCCAATGTAGACATATTATATATGAATTTTTCTAAAAAAAAAGCAATGAATCCAATAAAAATATAATCAGGAGCTGAATATGCTTCTAGTTCTAAAGGTATATAAAGTTGGTGTCTTTAATTCTTTAAATGGATCAAAACCCTAAATTATGATTATTGGTGAATCTAATGAACTTAGTTGATGTTATTAAAAAAAGATTGATCTAATTACATAAAAAGGATAACCTACATCTGATTTGAGAGTAGTGACCAATAATTTGCATAATTAGGGTTTTATTTAGTTTGAAAGTGCAATTAGTGATGAATTAGGGTTCGCTAACCCAAAAGAACTTAAAAGTGCCAAATATCTATCTCTCTATCCCACTAACAGTAATATGACTTAAAATGGATAATGATTGGGATTTTTGTATAAAAGACATCTTTTAGAGTACAATCATGTGTATGACAACCATAGTATGGTTTGTGAACCTAGAGAGTGTGAAAGGCAATAAAATAACTAACGAAAATTTGAGGATAATGAAATCATAAAATGGACTTAGTAACCTAACTCAGAACCCAATTCAGTCCTACTCGTAGATTTGGGAATCATGTAGTGACACATGTGTGTTATGCCTTCAATTTCAGGATGACTTGCTTGGCCACTTGTGTGGTTATTCTTGATTATTCTTATTTAGAACTTAAGTGCTTTTGAGATAGGTATGTGGTTACACCTATGAATAACCAATCTAGTTTCATCTGGATTTCTCGAGTTTCTCTGCTTAGTTTACAAATATATGGATGCTTGTCTATTTATTAACTTGCAAACTTTAAAGTGACTAAATCTATCAAATAATATGGACTTGACTAGCTCATATCCCGCACCACCATTGATGGAAGATAATATAGTGAAAAAATGATGAATATGAATCCCTGGGGGAAAGATCCATCACCAAAGCCTTGGAGGAAATAGTGAGGCACCAAAGCCCTGGGGGCAATTGTGGCCTATGTCCACTGTTGGGATGAGACTCTGGAGGTGGGATGTCTCTGTATCGAGTAGTCATGATAAAAATGTTAATTTTGATTTGTTAAATAATAATTGATGAATTATGGTTTTACAAGTAAGTGTGAGCTTTTATTTCCCCCACATACCAATATAACTTGTTATACTGACCGCTTGTTTTGATTATCAACGTTTTAGGATAACCTACTACATGCTCAAAATTGGACATTCAAGAAAAGAAGGAACTGAAAGTATAAAAAAAAGTAAAAACCAGAGGATATATGTAGATGGTACATTTTTCTCGTATGGAAATTTAGAACACATATTTTAGTAAGCATTTATGAAAAGATTCTTTTTATCTTGTACCAAACCAGCTCAGTTTAGTGAAATTTATTAATTATTTTTTATTATGTGCTAAACCATAGGTCTTGTGTATTATGTTAATGGCTCTTTCTTTCTGGACTTCCTTAATTTGGGGTTGCCATGATGTGTGGTGTTTACATCAATACTAGTGACAAGTTGTATGATGCACTTTCTCATGTATATCTTCTAACATGTTACAATGGAGCATGCATTCATGTATTCCATCTAAACTATCCCATTGCACTTCCTTTCCTCCTACCACTTGGATTTAGCCCCTAATAACCATGAATCACTAATAAGACATAAATATAAATATAATGACAAGAACCCTACATGACTTTACTATCCACCATATCCCACCCTAAAGTCATGAGTCCAATATCGACCAAAGTTCTTACTATGCATCTTTTTTTTTGTCTTTGGTAGAACAAATGTTCTGGTAGATGAATGCTCAAGATATGTAGAAACATAATGTTTTATTTGGAAAAACAAACACTATTGGTTCCCTCAATCTCAAAAGCCTACCAACATCAATTGTTTTACTATACATAAGAAGGTTTATAAGTCCATAGTACTTGAGGAGGGTTGAGGAGTATTTAGTGTGTGACTTACATTGGCAGCCAGTCCTGGATGACTGCCTATAAGAACTTCGAGTGGTACAACCTGTTTCATTGCTTCTTAATTCTAGTTGTCCAATTCCTACTCGATAAAAAAATAATTTGGCATATATTTAAATAATTACAGATTTATCATCCTTAGTAAAATATTTCTACAAAATCACAAATTTTATGAGGAACCTCCCACTTGAAGTGGCATTTTATATGTTCAGGGTCAGAATTGACAATCATTGACAACCATTTTTAATATAAAAAACAAAATGTGTCACTTGAAGATGGAGCTTGTAGTTGTTTTACTTTTTGTTCAAAAATTAATGAGTGTTGTAATTTATAATATGTAATGCATAAAATGTCACAAATAGTAGAATATTTTCGAACAAATTGGGTTAGGTTGGAAAATATTTTACAAAAGGTACAATATTGATAATTGTTTTTATAAGAGAGTGCTGAATCGATATTTGTTCCTTCTTAGTTTTAGGTATTTGTTATTTAAATTGAGTTAGTTATGCTCATATTTTTTTGAAATAAAAGACACATAGTTTTCACAAAAAATATGGAGACATAACTTGGTCTCACCCAACCTACACTCCTAGATCTACTGATGTTGCAAAAATATATATCGCTTGTGTGAATGAATAATTTGTAAACCTTATTTACACCTTAAGGTATACACCAATACCAATGATTGTCTTACTTTTATGTCTACAAGGCATGCTAATAAGTTTATCTTTAGACGGAGGTTCATTATAATTATTTAGTGAGTTATCAGATGTGAAGCTAATGATTTAAAAGCCTGATCAAAGAATGTTTAACTCAGAGTATTTTTTTTTTGGTTGGTCAAAAAGCGTGTTACTATATACCAAAAACTTAAGGTACATTGCACCCCTAGAAATAAACCAAAACCTTAATATGCCAAACAGGTGGGTAACAAGGATAGAAGAAAAACAAAACAACAACCTTAATACAATACATAAGGGACCTAGACCCTGAATAACTTCGTCCAATCAAAACTAAGGTACAAGCAGTGCAAAGAACTCAATGACACGAAGCACACCCAAAAGATATGAGACTAAGACATTGCATTCCCACTGCCCTGAAAGAAAGAAGAAACACAGAGAGTCTACCTCTGTGCAGTGGTCCAAGGTGTAGCCAAAAACCAGGATTTGGGACAGAGCCCAAATCAGCAGCATCTCGAGGAGACTTCAACAATCTTGACACAAGCTAACCACACCTGAGCGAGGCAGAGAGATGATGAGATTCTCTTGATGATGTTTTGAACCTCCCTTCACTACCTTAAAGCTCACCCACAAATTGTGAAGAAGAGAAACTAGGAGCCACCCTTAAAATCGTCATGATCTCTAGAATTGGCTATTGCAGTGCAGCAATAGCTTGTAGAAGCTTCAATATGAAGGTTGTTGGGTCGTATGCGGAAACCTAGGCCATTGCAGAGAACATCCCTTCCGAGCCACTTAAACCAGACTGCTCTGTGTGCATAGAGCATTTGAACAAACACCCTGACGGTGTCCCAGCGTGTTGCATACATACCAGAGGTAAGGAACCTCAGGACTCCACCATGCGACTTGACCTCAGGATAGCCTCCCTAAACAATCACCAGCCGCCCTGCTGCCAAGGTTGCCGAGATGGATAGGGATGCACCACCGAGACTTTTGTTTGCACAGAAGCACTCCATTGAACACCTAGGGGGTGTTCAGACGTTCCCCTGCAGAGGAACACACACAAGTGGCCTGACTGTCGTTGATGATAGTGTCATTGACGAGAACCCCATGAAGGGAACCAGTGTCGCTGACTGCCGACATTAGTCTTGAAACTGAGCCGCCCAGATCTGAAGAAGCAGGCCTGGCATCATGGTTGAGAGGGGAGACGTCATCCTCAGGAGGCACTAGACCTCTAGCTTGATGACGAGTCACCCATCCTCGACGTCGTTGGTGGCGGGGGACAAGCCTCCCAGTTGGTCAATATCAACCAAGTGACAGAACCAACCACTTCCAAAATCACCAAGGTTCTCTCTTAACTCAGAGTATTTGGAATAGTGAAATATAATTTAAACATGATGATGTAGCTCATAAAGGACTGAGGTTCCAGCAAAACATTTATGTTGTTATAGTAGTGAAGAAAGAATAGTGTCACTAATAAGAGTTTCACATTTCTTTACAATCACTCATTGTATAGTATAAATTGGCATACAACCACATATCGATATATAGTAATATAGATGGGGATGTACAATCTTATCATTCGATCAATTGTAGAAGAAGTGCCAATGATCTAGTGATAAGTTAACTAAAGTTCAAAATAGTAAATATGTAACTATACCTTGATATCATGGGAGTGGCATCCAAACATTAGGCCTCTATAATATTGGTAAATGAGGAAATCATCTGTCAATATCTCCATATAGGATCTTCTCTAGAGTGTAGGTTCTACACACATTAATGTCTCCCTAAAGCCTTCTATTATATTGTTGTTGGTTTCATTCATGATTGCCTCTATACCTAGATCATTTTCATGCTGAAAACATGTGATATGCATAATAGATGGCTTGTATCCTATATTTTTATGCCATGACTTTTGTTATTGAATTTCATGTTATTTGTCTTAGTCTATATAATTTGGAAATGGTAGCAAACAATTTTTTATCATATGTGTTTGGTGATATGGATTTTTCTACGTCAAAAATATGTAAAATATATACATGACAGTCTTTGGTGTCAAATGTGTAAGTTAGGTAGTATACCCATAATGTCATAATCATAGGGCAAATGAAGAAGGGGTGTTTTGTGTTTTCTTTGTTATTTGAATATTGGGTGCTTATGAGGGGCATGTGATGCCTCTTTTTCATAGGTTTAGGTCAACAAGTACTTTTCCATGCTAGATAAGACATATGAAAATGTGAATCATAGTGAGACACTTGATTTTTTATATACTTGTTGAACGGATTATATATCACAGATATGTCTAATACTGATAAGTCTGGTTTGAGGTGTAGTTAGTACCCCATATCTATGTTATATGATTATACCTATTCATTTCTAGCTTATGTAATATCTCATCCTTATTTTTCTAGGAAAATAAAGTTGTGATGGTTCTTTGGAGCTTATAAGATCTATGAGTACCTAAAAAAAGTTTCAGTGTAATAATCAAGTGTGCTAAGTCTTTAGGAATGTTGATGTTGAGGGATTGGTTGATTATACTAAGACATTAAAACCATGGGTCAAACCAAAATTTGATGTTGTGGGAGCGGTGTGGTGGTGTAATGATATTGTTTTGGATGATTTATGAAGTGTGATTGATGTGGTGACATAAGGGGGAGGCCTAGTGCTACTTGATGTGTTGCCATGATTTTTGTTTCAGATTGTATTTGATGATAATGTAATTTTTCCATAGGTATCATCTATCACAGCATTAAGATGATGTGATATTGTGTATCAGACATTTTGCATTTATATTAATATTGATAATACCCCTACACCTTCTGGGAGAAAATGATGTCCCAATTCATCAGGTGCATATTATTTCCCATATGCTTCCACAGGAAAGGACATTTAACACGATAAATAATTGTATCGATTTTAGAAGGAACATGTATACAACTGAGGAAGTATGTGGTAAATGTAAGAAGTGGGACCTAATAGGGGATCCACTCCCTACTTATTTTGAGAAACAAAACCATCTATTCCAAATGTACTAACATGCTTGCTAGAATAGGTGTATTTTTTTCTCAAATTATGATATTCAAAAATAGATCAAAGTATAATGGTAAGACTAAATTTTGTGACTATATTTAATTCTAAAAAAGTATATTATCATCTCCCGTCAAAGGGTTTACATGAAATTTACAATGTAAGGATTCAAGCAGATGGATCTCAACTCTGTCTCCCGGGAGTTCCACCTAGTCGGTCCATGTCACCAAATACAGACTTCCAAGTCCTACACCTGAAGTTGGAAGCATACCCCAGCAAAAGGAGAAAAAGTAGATGTATCAGCATAAAAGCTTCTATGTGCATACTAAATATAGATTGAGCAATACAAAGAATATGTCAAATTAGCAAGTTTCCCATAGAAGAGGTAAGTATCACCCAAGTGGATATCAAAAGGAATAACGAATTTTTAAAAGATGATATACAAAAGATCACTTAAAATAATTAAAAAATAAAAGGTGTGTCTCAAAAGAAAACATAAAACTTGGGCACATAACCCATCATAATAATATCAACCTACATGCATGTGAGATAAGCATAGAACTAGTGTAATATAATGACAGTGAAGGCTAAGACTCACAACCTTAAAACCTAATAGATAATTGCACACAATTACACTTCATTGGTATACAAGTCAGATATGAGGTATACAATCCTCCATTTTAAATATATAAAAGTGTGGGAGGACTAAAACCTCAGTGCCTAGTAATATCAGACATGGGAATAAAACCCAAATAACCAAAGTATTACATTTATTTAGGGCTACTGAATCACAAAGCAAGCATAAATGTAGAGGCAAGTGAAGGTATGGTCATATGAAATAATAAGATGTGAATATCCAACAATTATCATGTGGGGTCAGAGAAACCATAAAAAATATCTATCAATCTCCACATATAAGATCCATAAGAGTCCAAAAGGTTTAAAGTGAATAAGATATAAATAAGAGACCAATCAAAATATCCATCAAATTTGGTAAACAACATCAATAAAAGATTAGAAGTACTCAAACAAGGAAACCTCTCAAGAGAGAGAGAACATTGTGTAGGGCATATGTTCCAAAGAACCAAAAGAGATAAATAAAAATTGAGTGATTGCTCAATATAGAATAATAGGAAATGCAACATACCTCTCATGAAGTCTACATATGTCCAAGGTCAAAACCCCAAGTCCATCTTGATCCATGAATAACCTAGACATATGTGAGTTAGGTTAATATTAATTAGATAAACCCTAAATATCACCTTTTTATTATTATCAAATTAGGTCATCAAAACTATGCCATCTTGTAGATTATATTTTTTTAGGTTCATATCATATTTTACTTTATTTTCCTGACTCATAAATAATTAGTTAGGAATTTTAGAAATATTAACAATTAAGAAAAACTAGGTAAAATTGCATATTTAATATATCTGACTTGGGTAAAAAGAACCTACACCTAGGATAGAGAATGGAACACTAATTCTAGAATGTGTTTTCTTTAATTTTCTGACTTATGACTGATTTACATTGAATTGTATAAAATATGACCAATAGTAAATTTAGAAAAGGCATATGTATAATACATTATCCAACGAGGAGGGGCCCAACTGAGTTGGCCCTATAAAACCTTGACATGTGGCCACATTCATGCTGAAATTAAAATACTGACCATAGGGTTACCAATGATGAAAGGACAAGAATACCCCTCAAATCAAAAAGCAAACAATTAGGACCTATTGAGGCGTGTACGTCCCTTGGAAGCCAACTTGGTAGTCGAGGAGGTGCAGGCCGAGATGTAACGGGTATCGTCTTTTTGACTTGTATATATAATTTCAGATCAATTGACTCATATATACACACTAACAAATTAAAGTAATGGAAATTTATCATACAATATCAATATAGAGGACATCCGCTTCAGGCCACAGTATCACTCCACCTACTGCCCCAGCAAGTGTTTCAACATATGGGTGTACTTGAGGCAGTGCAAGATCTGTCCAGTCAGGGAATACATGTATCGGGCTCACACGTACCACACCATCTGGTACTGGACACCCTTGAAACATGCACCCTTTAAGGGGTGGGTAAGCCGACGCCTCTGCAATGATATATTTTTGACTTTTTAGTCGGCATGGCTTCAACCCCTACAAATTTATGTAAAGAATGTTATATGCATATATACACAAACATATCATCTTGAATAGACTAGCTATTATGTCATAAAAAATACTTACAGAGGACGTTCTAGGTGGTGGGTCTACAGGATTACTCCCAACCACTTCTACAGTAGAAGAAGAGAGGCCCACCACATGTACTGTCTGAGTGGCAGGATGAGACGTCTGCCACTTCGTCATTGCTTCTTGGATTCTCTTCTCAATTGACGAATCTACCTATACATGGATAAAAGAAATGCTATCTTCTGATGATTGAATTCCCTTTTGCAATAACATTCTAAAATAAGAATAGGTTACGTCAGCTTGTGAAAGTCCCGCTTTTGGGACAGGTTTGCGCTGGGATGGCCCAAAGAACGCTTTGATGCCCACAACAGCGCCTACACCCCGAACACGTCCAGGATGCTCTAGGTTACCCAGAGCAACTGTCAGTTCATCCCTTGTGCCCTGAGGGATGAACTTGCCTTCCTTCCTCTACTCGTGCAGCTCCCGCTAATCACTATAAAAAAATTAGTAAGTAAACATAACAATAATCAATATCAATCGATTGCTCTAAGAGTTGATTTTTACCATTTTTGCAGCCACCTCAGCAGTTGTGGGCTTTGGTATGTCTCCCTTCTCATTTTGCCTCCCAGCTATCCACATTGCATGGCGAGGCAGAGGTGCAAGAGTAGTAGTAGAGGACTCTGCAGTCTCCTGAGTAGCAGTAGGCTGAGTAGACTCAGTCTGTAGTCTTTGGTGAACGCCTGCATATCCTCTTGGACCCATTGTGTGGTCATGCACATTCAGTGCACGCCTTGCTCTTTGCGCCTCACTAAGGGCCTAGTTAGTTAGCACATTGATTTGGTTAGTAACACTAAAGGTTAATCTTGAATAGGTGAATACATAAAAATGTATATTAATTAAATTGGGAGTGGCGCTTGATACCTTGAATTCATTTGTTTTTCTTTGGGTAACAAATGCCTCTCAGTCTTTGGGGTCTAGGTAGTTCCATTGCTTTGTCGCTTCCTTCTGCCTAAGTTTATTTTTTAAAGAGAATACAAACAAAAATTATTAGTGAAGAGTTAGTGAAATAGTGATCAATATCTAGAATTGGAAATCAATCAAGAACCTCTTATCAGCATCGCGTATGTAATCTCAGGTGAGATTGGTCCTATAGTTTCTTAGGACCCTCCCACAGCATTGCATCACACATTTACGATGCAGCTTTTCATTCAGATCAAATATGCTATGTAAATTAAATAGAATTGCTATTAACTAGTATCCTAAAAATTAGTAATCTACACAAATAGAATTACAAATAATAATAACTCACGCATAGTTCCATCCTTATGTGGTCTTTCTTCCCTTTAGGAACTTTATGCCAGGATTCTAGGATAGGACTGCAATGGCTGCGAGTAAGAACCCCAAGATATGAAACAAATGAGTTGCAGTTCACTCCATATGGATTTCTTCATGATTGAAATCAAAAGCCAATTTGGGTCCATTACCCCTTTGCTGTATTAACTTGTTCATCATTGTGATGCCCCTCACTTTCTCAATTTTTTTTGCTGCTCATCAAGTGTTGTAATTTCTTCAGGGGGTACATCACCAACCTAAAATTTGATAAAAAACACACTTACATGATATAATTATAAATGAATGTATAGATAGAATCCCCAGGGATATATTCTTAAAACTTACATTATCAGGCGGCACAAGAACGTCCTCACCCTCACGGTGATCATCAGCACGGTCATCATGGGAATGCTTAGCCATCTAAAAGTTCACATTCAAATTATAAATTTCACATTGTAAAGTAACACTAATTGTAAAGTTCACATTGTGAAGTACACATTCACATTGTAAAGTAATTCACATTGTAAAGTTCACATTCACATTGTAAGGATCACATTCACGTTGTAAAGTCCACATTCACATTGTAAAGTTCACATTTAGAATTATAAAACATATAAAAAATATAAACATTCATGCCTCTAATATTGTGATCTTTTGTCAATTAACAATCATTCATTGTGATCCCCACGAACATACAAGTCATTGTGATCCCCAGCTTCAATGTTTGGTGGTGTTGGCAACCCAACTGAGAATGGACTGGAGTCATCATACTTATCATAGTACTCTTCTTCATCTATAGGATCTTCAATGAACT
This sequence comes from Alisma plantago-aquatica, assembly GCA_963693085.1. Lineage (NCBI taxonomy): Eukaryota > Viridiplantae > Streptophyta > Magnoliopsida > Alismatales > Alismataceae > Alisma > Alisma plantago-aquatica. Next base: position 226,618,772 of record OY856414.1, on the reverse strand, counting down.
ATCTTTTACCATGAAGAACAACCGACCATTTATAATTTGCAGGATCATCAATATAAAATACTTTTTTCTCCTATAATGCCAATATGAATGGTTCACCCTTCTCGCCAATCTTTTCAAAGTTCACTAACATGAAACCCAATTCATCCACTATAACTCCTTTGTTGTTGTCAACCCAATTACATTTAAAGAGTGGAATTTTGAAATATACGTAGTCAAACTCCCATATGTCTTCAATGACACCGTAATATGACATTTTAGCTTCACGTGGACTCTTATCCTTTGCACTTGCAAAAAATAATGAAGAGGCTTGAAGGGTGACCCCACTATTTTGGACGACACTTATCATCTTGACGCTTTGTGTAATACGAGAATCCATTTATGTCAAACCCTTCATAAGACATAACATTAAATTTTCATTTAAAGGTGAGGCATTTGACGGTTTCAGTAAGATAATCTGGTGTTTGAGATAGTTGATGTAAGACTTTATCTTCAAACCACTTAATAAATGTCTTGTTGTGCTCTCTAGCAAGCCACGTTGAATTAGATCGAGGATATTGTCTCTTAATGAAATTGGTATGTTCCTCGATATAAACACTCACTTCATTGATGTTGTGTAAAATATACAAGTGACCTTGCTCCAACTGCTCACGGTTGATTACTCTCACCTGTGATCCCAAATTTTCCTTTGCCAAAATGCTCCTCAATATTCTTGTCATTCACAGGAGCGTCATTAGTACTCAGAAAGTCATTGCAAAATTCCATAACCTCTCTCGCCACATAACCCTCAATAATACTCCCTTCAGGCCGATAACAGTTTCGAACATCACCTTTCAAAATGCTCATGTATTGTTCAAAGGGATACATCCAATGCAAGAAAACTGGTCCCAACATTTTCACTTCCCTAGTCAAGTGGACAACAAGATGTACTATGATATCAAAGAATGAAGGAGGAAAATACATCTCAAGCTGACATAGGGTAACAACCACTTCTCTTTGTCATTTATCGAGAGTATCAGGGTCAATAACTTTGTTGCACAGACTGTTGAAAAAGAAACAAAGTTTGGTGATTACAAACCGTACATGCTTTGACAATATAGATCGAATTGCCATGGGAAATATTTGTTGCATTAGAGTGTGACAATCATGAGATTTAAGACCTATCAACTTTAGATCTTTCATTGATACCAATGTGTGGATGTTGAATGATTAACCCTATGGCACCTTAACATTCGCCAAGCATTCAAAAAAGCATTCTTCTCCTTTCTAGACAATGTGTAACAAGCTGGAGGTAAGTATGTTCTCTGATAGCGACTAACTACATCTGTTAATTCTGTCCTTATTCCCATTTCACGTAGGTCCATTCTGGATTTTATCCCATCTTTAGTCTTACCTGGTATATTCAACAGAGTATCGATGATGCTATCACATACATTTTTCTCAACGTGAATGACATCGATACAATGCCTGAGTGTCAAAGAACTCCAATAAGGAAGATCCCAAAATATTGACTTCTTCTTGAATAAAGGCTTGTCACTCTGTGTGGCCATCGTACATTGTGATCTCTTACGAAATTCATTGGCGATGTCTTTTACTCTTTCATAAACATCCTCCCCTAATATAGTTTTAGGTGCACTTTGTTCCTCATTCCGTCCATTGAATGCTTTGCGCAACCTACGATACAGATGAAATTTTGGAAGAAACCTTCGATGACCAAGATATACAGTCTTGTTGTTGTGTTTTAGTCGTATTGAATCACTGTTCTCTTCACATTTAGGACACACTTTAGATCCTTTGACACTATATCCAGACAAATTCCCATATGCTGGAAAGTCATTCACAATGCGAAACAACATGGCGTGCAAATGAAATGTCTCTCTTCGTGAAGCATCATAGGTCATCACACCTTCACCCCAGAGCTTCTTCAAGTCATCAATCATATGTTCAAGATAAACTCCGATATCATTTCCAGGTTGTTTAGGGTCGGATATCAAAGACGACAGCATAACATACTTATTTTTCATACACAACCAGGGAGGAAGATTGTATATAACAAGCATTATTTTCCAAGTGCTATGTTGGTTTCTCAATGTCCCGTACGGATTCATCCCATCTGTACAAAGCCCAAGTCTTAGATTCCTATCTTCTTCACCGTATTCAGGGTACAATAAATCAATCTTCTTCCATTGTGGGGAATCAGACGTAAGTTGTAGGATCCCATCATTATTTTTCTTAACATCTGCATGCCACCTCAATTTTTTCCCATCTATAGGATTAGCAAACAAGCATTAGAACTGTGGTATTATAGGTAGATACCACATCACCTTGGCAGGAGGACCAGTTTGGGACTCCCCCGAAGTCGTCAATTTATACCTTGACGCACCACATTTCAGACAATCTTTCAAATCCACATAGTCCTTTTGAAATAATACACAATCATTTGGGCATGCGTGTATCTTCTTGGCCTGCATTCCCATTGGGCACAACAATTTCTTTAACCAATATGTTGAGATTGGCAGCTTGTTTCCTTCAGGAAGAATTTCTTTCAATAAAGACAACAATGATGTGAAGCTTTTATCGCTCCATCGATTGTTAGCTTTCAGTTTATACAATCTCAACATAGTGCTATGCTTCATAAACTTACAACCTATGTATAATGGTATCTCAGCATCATGCACAATGTTTCTAAACATGGGAGGTGGATCAATGTGCTCTACCCCACAACTATCCAGCATCACATCAACGATGTCTACTGGAGCTGGTTCGTTCACATCATACATGGGAGGTGGATCGGTGTGCTCTACCGCACAACTATCCACCCTTTATTGTTCCCTTTTCCTGATCTATCCCGAAGAGCAGCCCTCATTGGATTAAGATCCAACGGATATCGAGCCATGCATTAGAACATAAATCAGAGATGAATTGTGACATTCAATAGTATCCTTTACACTTTAGGAAACTTGCAAAATTCATATCTCTCAATCAGTTTATCCTTTTAATCCCAAATTTCAGGGGGAAGTGCTTGATGACTTAAACTACTTGTGTATAAAATTTTGGACTCAAAATAAAAAGTATTGGAGACTTTTCGTCATATGAAAGTTATCATTATTAAGGCATATTTTATGGATATTTTCTCTCTCATATTCTTTTATATTACTTATTTGGGTTCCTTTTACCATTAGAAACCTTGTGGATTCAAAATCTCATCCATGATGATTCCATTATCCATATTTCCACATATTTCTTATAATTTCATCATTATCTCATATTTCCTTCTTAATAAAGCAATAATGGGTTTCTTCTTTTTCTTTTAATCATATTGGACTTAGTAATATATTATGATCCATGAATTCACATGAAAAAAGGAAATATTGCAAAGGGAACCCATGCAATACATATAATTCATACAATTCCCATAATCATGCATTTATTGGGGAAATTGCATTTCCCACCATGTGAAACCAAAAATTGGGGTTGTAACATCCTTCACCTCTTATAGGAATTTTGCATTCAAAATTCCACAAAACTTACAATGAAACGGGATAAGACCTTTCCATGTCCATCATGGCTCCCATGGGGCTTCATCCTTTCCATGGTGCTTCCAAAAAACCTTTATCATCTTATATTCTTACATTTGAGTTCTCTCTCACCTTGGTATCTCGTACCCTCATAGGTGACTCAGGATATGTCAGCCTCCCTTAAAGCTCAATTGGTTCAAAGCTCATCACATGGCTCGGGTACATCACATAGTGCTCTAGATCGGACTCATGGAACACATCATACATCATATTATCTTGGGGGTAAGGCTAAACATAAGGAACTCCACCAATCCATCTCACATGGACCCATGTATCGGGGACTTATCTTTCTCAGTTGTAGCTCAGAGGGGCCGGGTTTTCTTACCACATGTTCTCCCATAGTGAACTACATGTCAGTCTGCTTCGCATCAGCACACGACTCTTGTCCTCCATGGGCTTTCTTATCCATTACACAATCAAAGTGACTTCATCTGCACACACTGTAGTCTCCCTGACCTTCACAAGGTCCCCTCACCAACATCATCCTATTGAAGCGGTGACCGACACGGACCACACTGTGGCTATCATCACGATCTCACTCTTCTAGGGATAGGAACTGCTCCCATGTATCACTTTGAACAAGCACACACACTCTCATCAGACCCTCTAGTCTTGATCATACTCTCTCTTGACTATCTATGTCAGGGGTGATAAGATGTACTAAACTACAAACTAGCATCGAGTTCCTCTTGTACCTACATCTAGAACCTGGAAGTGAATCTTTAGGTCATACTCAAGAACCTTTGAACTCAAGTCATGGTGTCGTTCAACTACCTCTCTCTCATATACATATATGTCATTGAATTGGATTTGTCACACTGACAGTGCCCTCTCTTAGGCATGGGATTAGGTCAACTCGCCATAATCCCATATTGCATCATGACCTCTCTTGGTCCATGGGAGACTCACCTCAACGTCTATGGTGAGCTACTCCTATTCCCTCTTGGGGACTCTTCACTATATGTAGCAACTCACTGGGTTACTGGTGTCACCTTCTGGCATGCATGGTGACAAGCCACATGCACCCTATATACTTCTTCATCTCAGTTACTCAAAGCACACTTTTATTATCTTAATAGTACCACGGTATATGCTGGACTTATAATCATGATCTTTTGCATGTCAAAATTCCTCAAGGTCAACTCCTCAGAAACCATAAAACATTCTAGTAGCGGGTTTCACCACATTCTTTTCTGGAGAGGTGTATCAGAGGTTCTTACAACCATCCTTCTATCCCATCAAGCTCTGGGCTGGCTAACTAAGCAACCACCAACTTGACCAATGAGTCTAGTTGTATCTGGGTGTTAGCCATACATGTCTCATCTTTGAACTTAGGGTTCACCTAAAAACCTCTTCCAACCTCTCTACTGGATAAACAAGATAGTTGCATCCCAACTAAGAGCATCTACTACCATTTTAAGCTCCCTTACAGGTGAAGACATAAACCTCTATATGCTCCACTCAACATCCTTGTCTTGGGGTTACGTCAACTGAGTCAAGAAAACTTCGAGCTCATCATCTTGGTTATCAAACCCAAACTCATGACTCATAGATTCCAAACTACTTTTGGTAACAACCTCCTCATATGATGACTACCTTAGTTCTCTTCGTGTTTGCAAACCATCTATCAAAAGTACTCTCCAAAAGGCATCACACTTTTTCTATCCTCAAGCATCATAGAAATGTTTCAGCTCACATCATCATTATTCTTAGTGTATGGCATACATTTTTCCCTATCTTTCACGCCCATAATGAGAGGAAATAAACATTTGGCTACAGTCCAAATACAAATTTCATCCCGTTCTAAGAGTAGAGATGGTGCATCACACATCGCTAGTACACTTTCCAATCTAAGTTGAAACATGCATCCCATGTTACCACATCATGAATGCCTCCAAACTATATTTACATCCATGGAAAGGTTGTTTCCAAACACTCTTGGGTCTTCACATTACTCATATACACAGTCCTTAGTCATCTCCTCAAGGTATGTAGGGTGTCGGTACTTTTGGGGTCATCCCTCTTCCCTTATGCGTCGAGGGAGTGCCTTCCTCATTTGCCCTTTGGATCCCATGAGCTCATGAAGGTGATCAATCTCCTAACACATGGTCCTCAGACAAAGATAGTTGTTACCTCCCGACCCTATGGTCTTGTGCATCTCGAGAACAAACAACTCCTACTCCCATCGGTCTTATCCCTACTTGACCTTAGTATAGACTTAGGATTCTATCATGGTACATATCCAACTTGAAACCTTACCCAAAAATCCATCATCTCTCTGGCACTCATAGTCAAACTTACATCCATTCCTAGGGACTATGGTGACCTACCTACTTGGTCTGGCCCCATACAGGTTACCTCCATGGCAACATATCTTCATGCCCCTTAGAGATGGTCACACCAGGGTATATAGGTTCTTGCTCATACTATGTGCTCTCCACTTAGCTCATCAAGCTCCTATGAGAGACCTCCTTAGGTTACCTTGAACCTAAACAAAAGTTGGTATTCACCCTATAGAAGGGTCCCTTCCCAGGATGGGAGAAAACTATCTCTTGATAGTATCAAAGGTCACAAACATCCTTTCTTCCAAGGTTTACATCATCATGTGCATGCATAGCCCTATTATGATACCTATACATGTAGCTAGCAAGAAGACAACCTACTAAGCCACTCAGGGTTCTTTGGTATGTCCTACTTGTCCCTTATTCCTCGAGGTTGGCCAAACTCATACATATGTCACCACCATGTGTGAGGGGTTCATCAAACGTATACCTTAGTCCAAGGGTTTCCATTTTCCACTAAACATGAGGAGGTTCCATACTCAAATCCTTAAGAACTCAAACATCATTGTGAGCATCAGGTGCACTAGGTACTACTACTTTTAGTCTTTGCTCCAGGAATCCCAGGTTCACTTCCTATGCATCAACTGCCTAACAGCATGCTCAACTTTTCAACTACGAACCAAACATGTACAAGGTATAGCATGAACTTCCTAATATTCTCCCACATGAACCATACCTCAGAGTCCTATACAAGAACAACCAACTAGGTGTGAGGCCTCACAACTTATTACCATACTTCCTCAGTCTAAGGAATTGTCCTTCCTATACCTAAAAGGTAAGGTGGGTACCTATAACATCTATACATCAGTTCAAGAAGCCTCTTTCTCTTTCTTAGTTTTGGTTCCTCTAAAGGCTACTAAGGTACGTCAAGCCTCCAAGGATCATGCATGAGAAACCACATACATCCACGTAGGTTGTCCATTCTAAGCCTGATCAAATCCAACTGCTCATAATTCTCCATGTCTCAGAGTCTAGGACTCCAACCTTCTTCTTCGGGTCACACACTCTCTCTCTAGAGCTAACCCTACAATGGGTCCCACAACCGGAGGTTCTCTCTCTTTGAAATTGGATCAAGCTCTTAGGATACATGTCTACACCTACATGGGTGAAACATACTATCAAGACCTATCTCCGGCCAAAATCATCCCAGGCTCAAATGTTCCTCTCATGAACATCATGCATAACCCTTCTGACCTAGGTCTAAAACTTGTTGTCAACCTTGTCGTCATCCTCTTCTATGTAGGTGCATGCCTCTCTTCTGCTGATATATATATGTTAGGGTTTCTATATGGTCATTACTAACCTCCTCAATGAGGGAGCGATCTCTCACTGCTCAATAGGCACGACCACCCAACGTCGGGCCATCAAAAGGAACTAGGTCAAACAAGCACACCTACTCATGCTTCTCATGGGTACTCAAAACCTTTAAGTAAAGAATGTGTTCTTAACCCACATTCTTGAAGGTATAGAAGACTAAGGTATCAAACTCATTTTGTCATCTCTTTCCCTAACTTCCACTTAGGGTTCGGATTAGCATTGTCCTCAGAGGATGCATCAAGTCTCTTCCTATTACTGGAGGCCTCTGCCTCCAAGGCTAATTCTCCCCTCATCCTCATACAAGAAGGTCTAACCTCAGAGCTCTCCTGAGGGAATGGAAACACACACCATGTAACCTAAGCATGTAAATCATCTTTAGTTTATGCTTAAACTATTAAACTTATGTCCATGACATCTTGTTTACAAGATTTTCATTATTTTGGTGGAGGATTCCTTAATCCTTATTAATCTTATCCCAAACACAGGAGGGGTGTGGAGAGAAAGAAACCCTTTGAACTTATAATCCTATATGAATTAGGGTTGAGAAGGGAAGAAGACGGATAACAAAGTCCTAGAGGTATCTTACTTCGACTCAAAACCTTTGATTTCGGCCAGGCAGTCACATAGAATCTGGGAGTCCTCATAGAGAAACTAGTGGGACAGAGGAAAATCTTATCAGCCCCCAAATTGTGATCCTTTTCAAGACACCTCCATCATTGGAAAATCCTTTAACCACTCCCTTGGGTTCTAAAGAGTTTGTAAAATTTAATAATTATTAGAGATTACTGGAAAACCATCGCTCTGATATCAATTGTAACAACCATGCTTCCTGATAACCTCCAATCAAGGGAGACCAAGAGGTCACAGGCATTATCCCAAAATCCAGGATCAATGGTTTTGCAAATAATCAAAAATAATTATCAAATTCTACTAAAAACTAAACTTGAAAACTGGAATAAAATTTTACTTTTACATACCTTGTCAAAATAGGATCTAAGAATTCTATCGGCAGTAGAAATATAACTAGCTAATTCCACCTTTAAATATTTAACTTTATCTTCACAGATTTTGTTTTATTGTTTGTCCATTTGAGATAAATCCTAAAACATCGAAAAACAAAACATCGGTCAGCAGAACTAAATATGCTGGTATGTGGGGACAAACAAAACATTGCACATAGATTCCAAGAACATAGTTACATAAAATTATTGTTAACAATACAAGATTACATTTTTAGTATGACTCCTCAACCGCTATTACCACCTCTGGGATACCCTCTCTAGGGTTAAGTCCTTGCAAGTGACTTTAAGGCTACCTTCTCCATCTTGAGCTTGGTACCTGGGGTCACCTCTCTAGGTGCCCTGTGGTCTTCCCTCTAGGGTTTGACCACCTTGACCTTCCCACCAGGGCTTGGTCTCTTATTTTACATCGAGAGGGGTATGTAGGTTCGAGCGAGTCACACACATATATAAATTGTGATAATCTCATTCACTTTAAAGATTGTAGTAATGAAACATACAAGAAATTTTCTTGCATTGCAATTGATAAATCCTCAAGAAATGTTAGGAAACATAATTCGATTATTCATAATTTAACCACATACCTGTTCAGTATATTCAACAAGCTAATAGCAAATCCAAGCAAGTAGTTCAATCCACACAAGTAAGAATCCTAAGAAGTACATGTACTCTATTTACAATCCAGTTTATCAGATTCTATCTATTCAACTTGAACTCGCTTCCTAGGGTTTCCTACTTCATTTTAGGGTTTCATTAGGGTTCCTCTTTATCATTATCACTACAAACCCTAAAACAAAAAAACTAGTTGCAAACCCTAATTAGCTTGTTAAAACCTTCCTAACAAGATTAGGGTCAACTTAATATTACTTTCTTATAATGAATCTCGAATTACCACTTTAAACATTCTTCACCTTAAATTAGGATTTCTATGTGCATTATAACATATTCATGTGTTAAAACCCCATAGAAAGCATATTAGCATCTAAATCATATTCAATTCTTATTCTTTCTCTCAATTGGTTACTATATCTCAAAATAATCTAATTAATACATTAAATTCAATTTCCAAACACAATTAGTGTTTTAACATGGTTTAATGCATAAACATGATTAACTTAAAGTGTTTTTAGAATTACAAGCAAAATCAGGCTTCAATATTATTTTTATTGCATTCCTCACGTTCTCTTGATCAAGTTTCATATATAACATGTCTTTATCAGATCTACTAATCTTTGGAAATGAATTTTGTAATATTTAATTACTTGGGGACCAATAGCAATGTGCCACGTCATCCCAACCAACTCTTTTCTCCTTTTCCACACGGGCTGGCTTCTGTGAATTGGGTTTCGCCACATCGACGACGTGCTCCACGCAAGCAGATGTCGGGTCACGGTGAAATTCTGCCACTACCCCATATCCTAGTGCATAAATCCCGACACTTCTGAGGGTAAACCGGTAATTAGGCTTTGTTCCGTCTCCTACCTCTGGCTGCCTCATGCTCGCAAGCCCAACACCCGTGTCGGTCAACCCCATCATTGACCCGGAGCAGCAGCACGTTAGAGGGCCAGGAACCCCTGTGCCCGACTTTGCAAGCCACCTCCAGTCTCACTCATAGCCATTGCCAGTGAGAGGAAGAGAAGTGTGGGGAAGGGAGCAGTACTCCATGGCGGAAATGGGGTAGGTTCACAACAGGGACAACGGCTCTGAGCAACTCGCTACATCTTGGTTTCACGGAAAGACCCCCTTGGGTCTTAAGAATCTTTTCCCTCCTCTGGTCCAAAGATTGTCAGCCTTATATAGGCAGGGTCTACCAAATGAGGGTCAACAGAGTTTGGGTTCCTCTGTGATTGGGAGAAACTCCCAATCGTGCGTGAAATTGGGACATCAAAGGGATCACCTAATGCGATTTAATCTCTTAAAGTTGAATATCAACTTCCCAAGACTACTAGAGAAATTGGGAGAGAGATATGTTGGATTAAACCCACCCTTTATTTTCCCTTTTCCCGATCTGTCTCAAAGAAGCAACCCTCATTGGATCAAGACCCAACAGATATTGGGCCATGTATTAGAACATAAATCAGAGATGAATTGTGACATTTAATATTATCCTTTACACTTTAGGAAACTTAACAAATTCGTATCTCTCAATCTGTTTATCCTTTTAATCCCAAATTTTAGGGGGGAGTCCATGATGAATTAAACTATTTGTTTGCAAAGTTTGGGACCCAAACTAGAAAGTATGAGAGACTTTTCTTCATATGCAAGTTATCACTATTAAGGCATGTTTGATGCATATTTTCTCCCTCCTATTCTTTTATATTCCTTATTTGGGTTCCTTTTACCAATAGAAACCTTGTGGATTCGAAATCTCATCCATGATGATTCCATTATCCATATTTTCACATACTTCTTATAATTTCATCATTATCTCATATTTCCTTCTTAATAAAGCAATATTTGATTTCTTCTTTTTCTTTTAATCATATTGGACTCATTAATATATTATGATCCACAAATTCACATGAAAAAAGGAAAGATTGCAAAGGGAACCCATTCAATACATATAATTCACAACATTCCCATAATCATACATTTATTGGGGAAATTACATTTCCCACCATCTGAACCCAAAAATTGGGGTTGTAACACTAATGCTCTGGAATGGTGCGAAGATGGGAAATAAGGCAGAATTAGAGGAAGAGTGGGAAAGATGAGGTGGTTGGGGGATTATAGGGAACAAAACCCTATGAGACCAGGGACCAAGGAGGGTAGAATTGGGAGACGAAGATATAGGAGAAGAAATCAAAGGGAAAGAAGTGGTAGAGAGAGATAGAAGGGGGAAAGAATTGCGGGATGAGAGGCATTGTCGGTCTGGTACTAAAATAAATGCAAGGTATGTGACAACTCACCTATTGTCTGATCAAAAAGTGATAGTTGAGATGGGCTACGCATACACTCAAATCTGGAAGCCAGATAGAACATAGTGTAACAAGAAGTTAATCTAGGAAACTTCACCAAAATAGGATTTGGAGTAAAGTGTCATTAACTAGATATGACTTTTTCTTTCTTAGTCAAATTGAGGATGCTAACAATATCCAATAAATATGAAATTTGATACATGGGCTAATTAAGGCATTTAGAATCTAATTATGGAATTAGTTTTTTTTTTGGACTTTTAGTATTTTGTTTAATAATTTTAGATTATCACATATATTGTCTTTCTTTTATGAATTTGAGGCATCTAGAAACACCCAAACAATGTGAAATTTGTCCCATACGTAAACTAAAAACATGGTGTCTATGATTTTACAATTAATTTTCCCTTTTGGGGTTATTCAACATGTTATTTAATGTGTTGGGATTTAATATACTTTTTCTCTCCTAAGTACACTAGAATAGATGATATTATCCAAATAATATGAAAATTCACAAATAGTCTAATTTTTCTTTGTAGATTTCAGATTTGAGGTTTATTTCCACTTTTGGAGACTTTTAGTAATCTATCTAATACTTTTGTCTCTTATTCTTATTTTCTTTTCCAAATATAATTAAGATATTTCTTATTATGCAAATAATGTGAAATTTGGAACACAAGGAAATTAGGGCCCAAAGAACACATTTTTACTATTATATTTCTATTATGAGATTTATTTTTATGATTTATGATACCATTAGGATTTTTGACACATTACCATTATTTTTATCAAAATATTACATCTTTATTATAAACACTTACTAAATGGAATCTTATTAATTTCAATTGTTACAAAAAGACTTGTATGTTATTATTATGGACAAATTCACCTTGTATTTAATTATCATATTTAATTTATTTATTCCACTTTAATTATATTATATGACCATGAAATTACCAATTGTTACACCAAAGCATAATATTCATTTTTATTTAGTTATCATGTTAGTAAAGAGAATATATGTAACATATGGCATGACCTTATATGCATATTGACACATAATTATGTTGTTTTGTAAATGTGTTTTAAATTTTAAATTTGTTTGATCTCACTAGATTTCTAAGCATAGAATAGGGTAGGATTCTAGGTTTTGGTTTGTTACAAAACTCCTCCCCTTAAGAATATTTCTTCCTCGAAATCTAAAAACCCATGTATTATCCATCTCCTATAATCCACCCCTAAAAAGGTTTTCCTAACAAGACAAGAAAACCATCATCAATGTATTAGGGTTACATATTTTTGTCATAGTTATGAATACTTTAGGTATTTATGTTGTCCAGGGATCAGACATCCGTCTAATAGTTCTTATTCCCCTATTGTTGAGTTTCATGTACTTGTGATTCTAACCTATCAACCCTAAGATTCACATTATAATCCAAAAATTCATAGGGTTCATAAGGATAGGTCAACAAAACCATTAGCACAAGCCTTACTATCCTAGTCATCACTTCCAATCAAAATTAGGGTTGAGATTTCTATTCTAACTAATTTTAGGGTTTCTCTTGCCAGACTTCATAAATCTCTTCTTTGTGACTTAGTTAAAGAACTTCTCAATAAAACCCATAAACATTCTTTGTACATATAAAAATATAATGAAAATAAATTCTCACGATAAGAAATCAGGCGATGTAAAACAAAAATGGTACCAAAATCAATTGTGTGAACTAATTCACAATTTTTTCATATAGTGTCTTCTTAACAATTAATTTCCTCATCATCTTGCCAAAATCCACCCTAAAAGTTAGATATTAACATCTAGAGAGAGATGTAACTGATAACCATTATGATAGGGTAAGAACAACTAAATCCTTATTACACTAGGGTTTACTAACCATGATTCTTCTATGTACCCCTTATGATCCTAAATCGACCTTTCATCATCTCATAAATTATATAGGTCAATTCTAGGGTAAAAATCTCACTTAGAGGATAACTATGTAAGGTAAGGGTTCTAATTAGGGAGACAAAATTGAAATAGTCAGAAATCTGACCACTATGGGCTCCAATACCATCTTGTAAGGAGTGGGGCCCGATAGGGGATCCACTCCCTACTTATTTTGATGGAAAAAGCCATCTAATCTGAACATACTAACATGCTTGTTGTAATAGGTGTATTTTTTCTTCTCAAATTGTGATATTCAAAAAGAGACCAAGTATAGTAGTGGAATTAAATTTCAAGACAATATTCAATTATATAAAGGTACATTATCATCTCCCATAAAAGGGTTTTCATGAGAGTTACAACGTAAGGATCCATTCAGAGGGATATCCAACTATCAGAACTCTATCTCCCAAAAAAGCCACCATGTCGGTCCATGTCACCAAATCTAGACTTTTGAATCCTACACCTGAGGTTATAAGTAAACCACAACAAAAGGAGAAAACATCGATTGATCATTATAAAAGTTGGGATGTCCATACTAAATAAGAAGTGAGTAATACAAAGAATATAAGACATCAAATAAGCAAGGCTTCCCATAGAAGAGGTAAGTATCACCCAAATGGGTATCAAAAGGAAAATGAATTTTTAAAAGATGATATACAAAAGTGCAATTACCACAATTAAAATGTAAATTTTTTTTCTCAACAACACACAAAACTTGGGCACAAAAGCCATCATACTAGTATCAACATAAATGCATGTGAGATAAGCATAGAATTAGTGTAATTTAAAGTTAATGGAAAGTAAGGCTCACAACCATAAAACCTGACAGAGTATGGAATACAACCAAACTACCTTGGCAGACAAGTTAGGTATGGGGCATCCTATCCTCCATCCCAAATATGTAAAAGTGGTGGAGGACTAAAACCTTAGTGCTTAGAAGGCGGACTTAAACCTCAATGCCTAATAATTTCTCATAGGGGAATAAAACCCAAATAACCAAAGTATTACATTTTGGGCTACTGAACCACAAAACATGTATAAATGTAAAGGTATGTGAAAGTATGGCCATATGAAACAATAAGATGAGAATGTCCAACAATTATCATGTGGGGTGTCCATAACGGAATATCCATCAATCTCCACAAAATAAGATTCATAAGAGTCCACAAGGATTAAAGTGAACAAGATATAAATTAGAGGCCAATATGAATATCTATCAAATTTAGTAAACAAGATCAATAAAAGAATAAAAGTACTCAAATGCGGCAACCTCTCAGGAGAGAGAGAATAGTGCGTAGGGCATATGTTCCAAAGAACCAAGAGAGAGATATAAAAATTGGGTGATTTCTCAATATAGAATAACAAGGAAGGCAACATACCTCTCATGAAGTCTACATATGTCATAGTCAAAACCCTAAGTCCATCTTGGTCCATAGGTAACCTATTAAAGGCATATGTGAAATTAAGGTTAGGTTTATATTAATTACATAAACCTTAAAAATTACCTTTTTATTATTATTGAATTATGTCATCAAAATTGTGTCATCTTGTAGATTATAATTTTATTGGTTCATAACATATTTTACTTTATTTTTCTGACTCGTAATTGTAAGTTGAATTTTAGAAATTATTAAACAATTAATACACACCTCGACAAAATCACATATTTGTTATATTTTTTTTAATGATAAAATGGACACCCTTGGATAGGATTAGAACGTTGATTCCAGAACATGTTTTCTTTTATTTTTTTAAATTATGATTGATTTTTAATGAATTTTGGAAAATATAACCAATAGTAAATTCAGAAAAGCCATATGTATAATAAATTATCTAACAAGTAGGGGCCCAACCAAGTTGTCCCTGTAAAACCACGACATGTGGCAATGGGACCACTAAAACCAAAATTCATTGAATAAGATTACCAATGATCACAGGAGGATAATACCTCTCAAACCGAAAAGCAACCAAACTCCATGAGAGGGGTAAAGTTGTGAGATCATAGACTATCATCTTCCTCCCTTACTCAACCTCGCATTGAGCACAATAACCCCCAGGTCTTTGATCTAAAGATAGAAACACCGCATAAGATGGCATGAACACATCAACTATGCCCACTAGCTCCGCCCCATCCTCTTGATCTCAACAAACCACTTAGGGAATTTGGATATGGCTAGAGGCCCACATAATACTTCTACAATGGTAGGGAAAGGGGAGGGCTTGATGCCATAAGCATCAAAAATAAAACCAACAACATGAGTTTGAGAAAAGATCATAAGATGAGAAAAGAAAGAAAAGGAGAAGATCCCCTCTTATAAAAGACGAAAGGCGTGAAAAGCCCCTAAATCGATTGACGAATCAATAAGTGGAGGAGCTAATGCACTGCTTATTTTCATTTTCATAGGCTATATTGTACTAATTTTGTGCACTTTTTGTCAAATCTCATATGAATTGTGCATGATTTATCAATATCAGCATGTGTTACCCAATTGCAAATAATTTGCATAATTTTAATGTTTTTAAGTGATTTAATAATTTCCCAGAGCTTATGTTTGATATTTGTGCATTTCAGGAATGGCCAAGAATCTACACATCTCAGTACTACTGACTTTGGAGTTGGTGGTATCGACACTTGCTTAGTATTAAAGAGGAACTTAACCAAGAAGACTCAATAGCACCGACGGGACTATCGATACTACCAACAATGTTATAGCATTTTTGTCAAAGAAATTCGAAGCAACTCAGTACTATTGACACTCATTCGGTAGTACCGACAACTTGATAGGTGGAAACAAAATTAAAGAAGTTGATAGTACCGACACCTCGTCGATAGTACCAATGGATCGGGATCAGGCAGATATGAAAGTTGCATTTAATCCAATGGTTGAGGTTCTAACTCGCCCAAAGTCATGCCTATGACTAAGGGGAGTTACGGTCAGATCTAATTATCCAATCTTTTTCCATTGTACAACAAGGGAGAGAAAGGAGAGGAGAAAAAGAAGAAGGAGGCAAACCGAACGATCATGGCATGTCTAGTAGACAGAATTGTAGCCGAAAAGTAGCAAATCAACATGTGTGTGAGAAGAGAGCATTTAACCATCTACTTCAGGGGTTCTTCATGTTCTCCACATTTTTCCTTTCTTGTGTAATGCTTTTGGCTATGGAAACTATTAGGGGCTAATCCCCACATTCCTTAGGACCCAGGAGTAGCCTGGTTATACATTATATTTGACTCATGCATTAATCAATCAATTTCTCTTAATTTCTGGATTTCTTTCTATGCAAATGAATGAACTATTTGTGGTTGATCACCATAGATAGTATTTGGACTGTTAATTGCTTTGAAAAAGGAAATTAATAGTTAGAACTCATAGAAATACATGTTTCACAAAACCTTATGGGAAAGGTGGTTTAGCAACATGAGGAGATACCTAGAGAATTCAATAAGGCACCTAACTAATAACACAACTGATATGAGAGTGGGGTTGGTATTAGGCGAGGTAGTGAATTACACCACGAAAGTGGGTAATTCTTGATACATGCTCTTAATCTAGATATAGAGGAAGTTTTTATTAATGTACTAGGATAAAAATATAATGTTAACTATGGTGAAACACTTTTTTTTTGGTCGGCCGAAAAAACTGTTGCTATATAAAGAACCAAAACTTCAGGTACAGAGTGCCTCATGGGATCTGGGATCATATGCCCCATACTAGGAGAAGACATATGATCAAAATGAAAAGAAAAAACCCCAAAGAACCTGATCCCCATGAACAAGGGCAGAACACAGTCTGGAAATCAGCCTAGACACAGAACTAAGAATCTGTCCCACAGATTCATTACAAAACACCCACAAATACATCTGAGAAACACTTTGCAGCTCAGGTTCAGACCATTTAACAAACTTGCCATAACTTGCACATAGGCACCAGGACCTGGGAGCACGATGAAATGCACCTAAAGAAAACTCCAAACTGCCACTCTGAAGCATTCAACCTAGAAGGAAAGAATCTGCCACATTCTCAATTTCCGGCCACCAAAATCAGGAACAATTCTCTTCTTCCGACTAGGCAACCAAATAGCCAAGGTTTTCTGTACCAACCTATCAGACCCTGAGAGTACAGAATTTACATAATACCCACAAATACGTGCAACCCAGGATGCAATTGGATCAGTACCTCAAACCAATACCTATGAAGGAAGCCCAACCAAGAAGAAACTATTCGAAGATCTGAGAATGAAGGAGTATACAAGATAGATGATGCCGAGGCCCTAGATTGATTCTGAAAAACCTATCATCAGGATCTCTTCTGTACCACCCCTCTTATGCTTCTTCTTCTTCTTTGTTCTAGGTTCCTTATTCACGCTGAAATCATCATCAATCAGGCCCTGATCACAGTCATAGGAACTAACCGAAGACGCTTCATCAGAGTCAAAGGAGCCTCGCTGCTGGAATTCTAGAGAGATCCCAGTGTCTTGAGCCAATTGCTTCAGACAGGGAGGAGTAGCTGCAGTTTTAGAAGAGAAGAGCTCCCAATCCAGATTCAGGGCACCCGCCACCACCACTGGAGCACAGCTGACCATATCAGGTTCCCGTTGGGCACAATGAGAATCGTCACCCTTCATTTGCTCTGCATCAACATTATCACAGGGGTAGGTCTTCTCTTTGGCCTTATGTCGAACACCTTCACGCTTCTGAAGTTTCCCGATTCTCAACTGGAGCTGGCTTTGCATCGGCTTATTGGCTGCCTTCTTCGGACAAGAGGGGATACGATGGCCGAACATAGCGCATCCGGAGCACACAAGGGGTTTCGAAGTGTAGCTTACCTTCAAGTCGCGAGACTTTCCATCAACCTTGATCTTGACTGATCTTGGAAATCCGGCTCCGGTGACAAGATCCATGCATACCGTAGCTTCTTCCAGGCAGTGGACAGTCAGGCTGGAGTCCTCTAGATCTAGAGGTTTACCAACCAGGCTCGCAACTCCATTGATTCTTCTTGGCGTCCAGTGTAGCCCTAGATTCTCGATCTTTACCCAGATGGGGATGTTCTGAAACGAAAGAGGTTGGAGGGGAGCGCCGGGTTCCCACGCATGGATGATTGTCAGGGACCCATCCATCATCCAAGGCGCCTCTCTAAGAACTCTTTCCCTTTCTTTCACCGTAGGCAGCTTCACGATGAATCCCTCAGCTTCCTCCGCCACGATGTTGAAGGCATCGCTCGGTCTCCACTGGCGGCATATCCACCCGTGCAGCTGGCTCCGGAACGGCTTCCTGCCTGTGAATCTGACCGAGACGTACTCCTTCCAAGAAGGGAGAGGCTCATCTTCACTCGAGATGGAGAAACTCTTAACTCCATCTGCAATATCAGGTTCGATATAGGAGATGGAGGATGGAGTAATCTCTGCACCGGGGAGCCCCGATCTGCTAGCAGCAAGCCATTCGCACACCTTGCTCCCTGTAGAGGGAATTCCTTCCGTATTCGGCGGCCGGGTAGGTGAGGTAGGTTGAGAGGTGGAGATTGAGGAAGTAGTCGCCACCAGAGTGTCAACAGCTTGGGTCATTTGGGTCTTCTTTGCTCCTTCAGCCTCACTTGAGCTGACAGGATGAGCCCTAGACTCTCGAGAAGAGCATCCCACACTATTGTTGCCGTCAACCCTAGGGTTTTCCCCCCTCCCACGACCTCACCTAACAACTATGGTGAAACACTTATCCTAAGGAATTCACTAAGATTGAGAACAAAAACCATAATTTAGATTTCTTTTCTGTTCAAATAACCAAACTAATAGCTCAAGTTTCTTCGTACTAATATGATCGCACGACAGTTAGTACTTGTCTCTGAAGTAACGTTTCCATGTGTTTGACATCTGGGCCTTATAGGCATGCTTTACTACGATGTGTATACTTGCATTTTGAGGGTATAGAAAATACCTAACAAGTTTTTGACATCATTGCCAAGGAAACGGTAACTTAAGCACAACGAGTGCTATATTCTGCCATTCTGGGCCAACCATTTTAATTTTTGTAAGTATTTCATTCAAAGTTGAATTGTTACATCTTTATTGTTTCTACTATTAGTATCATGTTCTTACAATTATTCTTACCACTTTCAAGTACTAGTACATGTTGGTACGTATGACCATAGAGCAAGTCATGTGATGATTGTAATGGGATACTTTGTAAATGATTTGAATAATAATAAAAGCAATTTCCGATCTATATGTTTTAACTGTTTCTGAGATGATTGTGTAACATGATAGATGTCTAAAGAATTGTTTTACTCGATGACATATGCTTTTAGGTTCAGGACCTAAATGATGAGATCATACAGATGTTATGAGTATACTTTCTTGTTCAGTCCCTAGTTGGTTGTTATTGTGGGAATAACAATAGACATCAATAACACTAAAGACTAGATTGTGTGTTGGTTGATGACAGAACCTCATTAGTCATGGTATAGTGATATCAAACCAAGCACATAGGTACTTGTTAGAGAACAAGTATACCGAACAGACCCATCATGATAGTGACACATGGGACCATGATTAGGTAGTCACAGTCAGCTCTCACAGTGATGGTGGTGAGTGTGATTCTTCGACCTAAAATCACTACACTCAACACATGTCGTTGGGTACACTTTGACATCATCAAACACAGTCCTGAAGTAAGGGTTGTTACAAAGGTGACGATTGGGTGACTTTGACACATGGGGCTTTTGAGGGGTGAGTGATAGATATGGGATGTGTCCCTCCTAAGGGAGTTTGATGTCCATGGCCACTTGATGAGTAGGATTGAGAAAGGCGTGCACATGCATGTGTGAATCAATATGTGATATTGATGTCACACACATCTCACCCAGTCTACTCTGAGATCTAGGAAATGGATGAACGTTGAAAGGATGACTGTACCATTCCTTTAGTTCATTCAGGACATTAGTGACAAAGGAATTATACATTCAATGTAACACCATTCATGGATTGTAGGATTGAAATTTGTTCTCCAACTTTCTATTTCACTTTTGTAGCACTGATGTGTGACTAGACACCGCTCTTTACTTGTGAAGTCATAAGTGTTATGGACTTTCACTGCCAACGTGAAATGGACCTACAGGGTCACACACACTAGGACATGTTCTTGGAAGAGGAGTTTCTTCATAACTCTTGTTTGGATTTATTACTAAAGGAGTTTAGTAGTTCAATTAAACACACAATTGATTGATAGCTCAACATCATAGTGTTCAAGGCGTTGGATCAGATGATTAGAGTATCAGATTGATTGAAACTACAATTGATTGAAATGCTGCCCCAATCGATCGGCTCATAGAGATGAACCAATCAGCTCAGGCTGGTGAGCCGACCGGCTCAGGTCAATGAACTGATCGGTTCACATAGTTGAACTGGTCGGGTGACCAACCGAGTTTGTTTCACTTGTTCAAATTTGATTTAGACATGGACTAATAGTTGTTTGGTTGGAAACAAACATAGAAAGTCAATTTGAGTTGGACCAGGACCACGAACTGATCGGCTCATGCTTGAACCGATCGGCTCATGCTTGAACCGATCGGCTCATGCTTGAACCAATCGTCTCAAGAGCCCAGGCAATCAGTGTAGGACTGAACCGATCGGTTCAACTGGCACAGTTTGTTAGAGTTTGTGGAAAATATGGAACCCTTCTACTCCTGCATTAATCCCACATTGCTCGGGGTAGAGAACCCTGTCACATGACCCTCCTATATATATAGGGGTATTGGGGGCTTCTCTCAGAACAACTCAGAATACTAGTTTCTCTACAAAGTTGTCGTTCTCTCTGGTTGTGGTAACCAGGAGAGCCTGGGCAAGTGCTACCCAATTAGGGAGGCACACCAAGGGAAAGACAACTACAGAAAAGTGACTGGTTGCAGGAGAGTGTATCAGTGACTAGTATGCTGACAGGAGGGTATGACTCCTTCTGATGCCTTGTGGGACAAGGTGATCGGAGTTCCAGGCAGTCTGTATGGACGACTGCAGAGGTAGGAGACTTCTGCCACTTGGAGGACAACTGTCAATCCCGACAGTCTTTATGAGACCAGGAGCTGCACAGACACCATCCAAGACCGGAGGTGAAGACCGTATAAGTCATGAGGTAACATCGCCGAGCAAGCCTCGGGACAAGGTATGTCTCTACAAACCATCCTTCCTATTATATAGACGTTGACATGATTCCTTTATATTGGGTTTGGGGAGAAGAATTTTTTTTTGTTTCTGCTACCTTCTCTGATTCCTCTAAAACCCAACAGTGGTATCAGAGCCACGTCAATTGCTATATACTTTAGGATTATCGATGTGATCGATTTTGGTTTGTCGCATTTATTTATTGCATACGATGCAAATAAAATTGGCTTTATGCATGTCCAATCCTAAATCCACAAAATCCCAAACACATATATGATATGTAATATGAATGCACTCGATATGCGTCAACCTTAAATGAGTTTTTTGGTGGATGTATAGAGTGGTTATTGCCAATAAACCCTATGTATGTGTGCTTGGTTGAATGTGGTTGCTTGCATCTCGGTCTACACATCGATTCCCTACCTCCTTTTCTTGATGTAACTCGAGATAACTCGAGACTTCTTTCCTACCTTTGCTCCCCCCGAATGTAACTCAGGGTTTCTCAATTCAAATGTAAATAAGATAGAACTTTTATTTATTGTTATGTCAAAGAACGGCGGACAACCTGATGATGACTGACACGATCGGTTCAAGGCGTGAACCGATCGGTTGACGTTCCAGACAATCGGTTTGAGGAGCGAGATGAGTGGGTGGCGGCCATAAAGAGATGCACAATGATCAGGTGAACCGATCAGTTGGAGGAGCCAATCAATCCGCTAGTGGCACCCAACCGACCAGCCTGATGGCGAGTCGATCAATCATGGAGATGATTTGATCAAACCCAGAATGGCAAAACACATAGTTCATCTTGTACAGGTTGCATGTGATGTGGACCTAGATGACTGTGATTCCTCTTGGCTCAAGGAATCACATTAGGATGGCCATAATAATCACTTTTATCATTTCACATGTTTTCTATGAGATATAGCATGTATATGATACATATTATATATTGTGGTGATTGGATATGTATATGTACCTATAAAACTAAATCCCCCATTAAATATTAAAGTTTTAGATGCCTTCAAAATGTGACATACGCGAAAAGCTTGATCGGCCAAGTGTGGGCATGCCCTAGAATGGTGCACCATCTATCTCATGGAAGAGTGAAGGATGGATATGTGGGTCTACCCTAGCAGGGTGCATATTCATCGTGTTGGCTTTGGGTCAGACTTAACAAGATGACCTAGATAGGATCTAGCACCTTGAGGCATGGAGGTGATCATGGCAAGGAGTTGCATATGAAATCTTTTAAGAGTTGCATATGATGCAATTGGGAAAAGTTGCCTACCTGAAAGGTCTATGTTTTGGGTGACAGCCCTAGTTGGTCCATGACTTAGAAGATTTTAGGATCTTGACCCACTAGAAGATTGTACGCTGCAATCTTCCGAATTGATGGTGAGGGTTGTCAATTTGAATCAAAAAGTGGGAGTCGTAATTAATTAAAGGCCTAATTAACTATCATTAAATTTTATTCAAATCAACATAAATCAAAAGGAGTTTTAACAAATGCAATTTTCTCTTGTAGAATGGCAAAAGATTCATCTTTAATAATGGGCAAATTAATTGAGAATAAATTCCATAACTGGTTGGGGATGATGAGAAATGTTCTGCAAAATCCAAATATACTGGTAGCCTTTGAGTCCACTCTATGTATGTTTAAGGCGTTGTTTGAGACAAATGAGAAGAAGGATAATTCATTGATAGAGATCAATGGAATGAAGTCTAAGGACAAATGTGAAGGAGAGAAGGGTTCTCTCACCAAACCAAATTCTTTTGCACTCAAAACATGGAGAGGATGGAAGAAACGATGGAAGAAGAAGCGAGAGATAGATATCTCTATTTTTGGTGTATACGTGATAGAGATTAACTTTACTACTTCTTCATCTTGGGTACTTGGTACTAGATGCGGATCTCACATTTGTTCAAATGTGAAGGATCTTAAAAGGAGTAGGCCTTTGGGGAGAGGCAAGGTTGAACTATGTGTTGCCAATGGGGTAAGAGTTGCCTCCAGTGCCGTAGGAATCTCTGAGTTAACTCTGCCTAGTGGGTTAATAATAGAGTTGAAGAACTGCTATTATGTATCTGCCATAAATAGGAATATCATTTCTATTTCTTGTTTAGACAAGGATGGTTTTGAATTTCTCATTAAGAATGGAAAGTGTTCCATTTCAAAATATGGGATCCTTTATGGAAGTGCCCCAATGTCTTATGGTCTATACTTGATAGATCTAGAGACAAGTGTATACAACGTAAACACTAAAAGGCAAAAACTCAACAACTCAAACAAAACATATCTTTGGCATTGTCGTCTAGGGCACATAAATGAGAAGCGCATTTCTAGACTCCATAAAGATGGTTATCTAGACTCTTTTGATTATGAATCAATAGAGACATGTGAATCTTATTTTTTGGGCAAGATGACCAAGACTCCCTTTTTAAGTAAAGGTGAGAGAGCTAGTGCTCTATTAGGACTCATACATACAGATGTATGTGGGCCTTTTAGAACTAATGCCAGAAATGGGTGGCAATACTTCATTACCTTCACTGATGACTTCAGTAGGTATGGCTATGTATACCTGATGAAACATAAGTCAGGACCCCTTGAAAGGTTCATGGATTTCATGAATGATGTACAGAACCAAGTTGGTAAAAGTATTAAAGCACTTAGATCCGATCGAGGTGGAGAATACTTAAGCCAAGAGTTTGAGGACCTTCTACGAGCCCATGGTATCGTATCACAATGGACTCCTCCCAGAACACCATAACATAATGGTGTGTCTGAAAGAAGGAATCACATGTTACTGGACATGGTGTGATCAATGATGAGTTTTGTTGATCTTCCGATTTCCTTCTGGGGTCATACTCTTGAAATCACTGTGTTTACACTTAACCGAGTACCATCTAAATCGGTTCAAAAGACACCGTATGAGATATGGCACGGGAAGCATCTCGATTTGTCTTTTATTAAGATTTGGGGTTGTGAGGCTTACGTCAGGAAAATGTTTCCTGAGAAGCTTGGACCCAAGTCCGATAAATGTTATTTTGTTGGATACCCCAAGGAAACAAGGGGATATTATTTATACCACCCTACTAACAATAAAGTGTTTGTTTCTAGGATAGTTGTGTTCCTAGAAAAGGAATTTATTTCCAAAGGAAATAGTGGGAGGAAAATAGAGCTTGAAGAGGTTCAATCCCAACAAGAAAACATTGAACCAGTAGATGTACAAGAGGAACATAGAGATTCACAAGGTGTTGTGGAATCTCAGTCTCCTCAAATAACACAAGGACCTCATAGATCTAGTAGGACACGCCTTGAACCTGAGAGGTTTAGATACCTTGTGTCTCAGGAAGGCAGTGAGTTGATCATAGATGATGATCCAACTACTTATCTAGAGGCTATGGAGAGACCAGATTTTGAGAAATGGCTTGAAGGCATGAGATCCGAGATGGAATCCATGTACTCCAACAAAGTATGGACTTTGGTGGAACCACCCGAAGGGGTAAAACCCATAGGGTGCAAGTGGGTCTTCAAGAAGAAGACCAACATGGATGGAAATGTGCAAACTTATAAAGGCAGATTGGTTGCGAAGGGTTTCTTACAAGTTCAAGGTGTTGACTATGACAAAACTTTTTCTCCAGTTTCCATGATTAAGTCCATCAGGATCATGCTTTCTATTGCGGCTTACTATGACTATGAGATCTGGAAAATGGATGTTAAAACCACATTCCTTAATGGGAATATAAATGAGGATGTGTACATGACACAACCTAAAGGTTTTGTAGATCCAAAGAATGCCAATAAAGTTTGTAAGCTACAAAGGTCAATCTATGGATTGAAGCAAGCGTCTCAGAGTTGGAATCTTCGATTTGATGAGGAAGTCAAAGTGTTTGGCTTTATTCAAAATGAAGATGAACCTTGTGTGTACAAGAAGGTTAGTGGGAGCATGACCACATTCCTCATATTGTATGTGGATGACATACTATTGATGGGGAATGATGTCACAGCCTTAGAAAAGGTAAAGACTTGGCTTGGGAATACTTTCTCAATGAAGGAAAATGAAGAAGCATCCTACATTCTAGGTATTAAGATCTATAGAGATAGATCTAAAAGACTTCTCGGACTAAGTCAAAGCACATACATTAAGAAAGTGTTGAAGCGGTTCAGCATAGAGAACTCAAAGAGAGGCAACATCCCCATGCTACATGGAGTCACCATCTCTAGAGCTCAATGTCCCTAATCTTTTGAAGAGAGGGAGCATATGAATGGGATCACATATGCATCATCCATTGGATCCATCATGTACGCTATGTTGTGCACACACCCAGATGTCTCGTATGCTCTTAGCATGACAAGCAGGTACCAGTCAGATCCTGGGGATGCTTATTGGACAATCATAAAGAACATCCTCAAGTACTTGCGAAGGACTAAGGATCAGTTCCTTGTATATACGGCGACGAGGAAGAACTGGTAGTAAGGGGTTACACTGATGCGAGCTTCCAAATCGACAAAGATGATTACAGATCACAATCAAGATTTGTATTTTGTCTAAACAATGGAGATGTGAGCTGGAAGAGTTCCAAGCAAGAAACAGTTGTCGATTCTACTACAGAGGTCGAGTATATTGTTGCTTCACATGCAGCAAAGGAGGTTGTGTGGATCAGGAAGTTCATCACTGAACTTGGTGTAGTTCCCAGTAGCTGTGATGCAATTGAGCTTTATTGTGACAACAATGGAGCTATTGCTCAAGATAAGGAGCCCAGATCACATCAGCGGTCCAAGCACATATTGCTGTGCTTCCATCTCATATGAGAGATCATATAACGAGGAGATGTGAAGATTTGCAAAGTACCAACTAAAGACAACATACTTGATCCACAAAATAAGGGCCTTTCTCATCAGAAGCATGATGGTCATGCTAGGTCACAACGACTGAGGTTCCTAGGTGACTGCCTCTAAGTGCAAGTGGGAGTCTGTTGGTACGTATGCCCATAGAGCAAGTCATGTGATGATTGTAATGGGATACTTTGTAAATGATTTGATTAATAATAAAGGCAATTTCCGATCTATATGTTTTAACTATTTCTGAGATGATAGTGTAACATGATAGATGTCTAAAGAATTAGTTTACTTGATGACGTATGCTTTTAGGTTTAGGACCTAAACGATGAGATCATACGGATGTTAAGAGTATACTTTCTTGTTCAGTCCCTAGTCAGTTTTTATTGTGGAAATAACCATAGACATCAATAATACTAAAGACTATATTGTGTGTTGGTTGATGACAGAATCTCATTAGTCATGATATAGTGATATCAAACCAAGCACATAGGTACTTGTTGGAGAACAAGTATACCGGACAGACCCATCATGAGAGTGACACATGGGACCATGATTAGGTAGTCATAGTCATCTCTCAGAGTGATGGTGGTGAGTGTGATTCTTCGACCTAAAATCACTACACTCAGCACATGTTGTTGGGTACACTTTGACATCATCAAACACAGTCCTAAAACATGGGTTGTTATAAAGGTGATGATTGGGTGACTTTGATACATGGGGCTTTTGAGGGGTGAGTGATAGATATGGGATTTGTCCCTCCTAAGGGAGTTTGATGTCCATGGCCACTTGATGAGTAGTATTAAGAAAGGCATGTGCATGCATGTGTGAATCAATATGTGATATTGATGTTACATACATCTCACCCAGTCTGCTCTGAGATTAAGGAAATGGATTATCATTGAAAGGATGATTGTACCATGCCTTGAGTTCATTCAGGACATTAGTGAAAAAGGAATTATACATTCAATGTAACACCCTTCATGGATTGTAGGATTGAAAGTTGTTCTCCAACTTTCTATTTCACTTGGGTAGCACTGATGTGTGACTAGGTACCACTCATGCTTGTGAAGTCATAAGTGTTATGGACTTTCAGTGCCAACGTGAAATGGACCTGCAGGGTCACACACACTAGGACATGTTCCTGGATGAGGAGTTTCTCCATAAATCTTGTTTGGATTGATTACTAAAGGAGTTTAGTAGTTCAATTAAACACACAATTGATTAATAGCTCAAAATCATAGTGTTCAAGGTGTTGGATCAGATGATTAGAGTATTAGATTGATTGAAATTGCAATTGACTGATCTGTTGCCCCAACCGATCGGGCTCATAGAGATGAGCCGATCGGCTCAGGCTAGTGAGCCGATCGGCTCAGAGCAATGAACCGATCAGTTCACATTGTTGAACTAGTCGGGTGACCAACTGAGTTTTTTTTCACTTGTTCAAATTTGATTTGGACAATGACTAATAGTTGATTAGTTGGAAACAAACATGGAAAGTCAATTTGATTTGGACCAGTGTCATGAACTGATCGGATCATGCTTGAACCGATCAGTTCAAGGGCCCATACGATCGGTTCAGGGCTGAACCGATCGGTTCAACTGGCGCAGTTTGTCAGATGTTTTGGAAAATCTCGAACCCTTCTTCTCCTACTTTAATCCCGCATTGTCTGAGGTAGAGAACCCTGTCCCATGACCCTCCTATATATATAGGGGTATTGGGGGCTTCTCTCAGAACAACTAAGAACACTAGTTGCTTTACAAAGTTGTCGTTCTCTCTGGTTGTGGTAACCAGGAGAGCCCGAGCAAGTGCTACCTGATTAGGGAGGCACATCAAGGGAAAGACAACTATAGAAAAGTGACTGGTTGCAGGAGAGTGTGTCGGTGACTAGTACGCTGACAGGAGGGTAAAAATCCATCTCGTTCCTTGTGGGACAAGGCAATCAGAGTTCTAGGCAGTCCATGTGGACAACTGTAGAGGCGGCAGACTTCTACCACTCAGAGGACATCGGTCAATCCTGACAGTCCCGATGAGACCAGGAGTTGCACATACCGTCCAAGAGCAGAGGTGAAGACTGCACAAGTCACGAGGTAACATCGCCGAGCAAGCCTCGGGACAAGGTATGTCTCTACAAACCATCCTTCCTATTGTATAGACGTTGCCGCGATTCCTTTATATTGGGTTTGGGGAGAAGAATTTTTTTTTGTTTCTACTGCCTTCTCTGATTCCTCTAAAACCCAGAAATACATGGTGCATACCCGAGCCCACGAATAAGGAGAGTCATCCTCACTAGGCTTAGGTCAAGAAGAACTCATTCGTAGAGAATAGGAGTACGGAAGATCCGTGGACATAATTAACCAAACTCTACCACCTACACCTCCTCCTAAAGAATTTGAGCCACATGAAGAACTTGAGCCAGCAGAAATGGGTGACCAAGAAGAAGAGTAGATGATCTGGGAAAGGATCAAGGCTACCTCTTCTACTTCTCAAAAAGGGCCAATCAAAAGACAAGCAATCAATATCAGCAACTACAAGTTCGATCCAGGATTGGTGCCATTAGTCAAATCACAGGCCTTTCATGGCCACAATTTTGAGGACCCTATGATGCACATCAGTAATTTCATCAAAAGTTATGATATGATCAAGATAGATAGGATACCAATAACCATCATATACTTGAAGCTATTCCTATCATCTTTGGCAAACAGTGGTAACTCTTGGTTTCACAACCTTGACGATGAGTGCACTGAGATGTGGGAGCAAATGATTGATGTTTTCTTTGAGCGGTACTTTCCACCACAAAAGAAAAATGACATGGTAAAGAAGGTCCATAACTTTAGACTGCAAGCTAACGAGTCATATTCTGAGGCATGGGACAAATTCCAAAATATGTTGTGGAAGGTCCCCCACTATGGCATTGATTTGTTAGGTCATGCAAAGATTTTCTACTACGGTCTATAGAAGGGAGAGAGAACTATGTTTGATAGCGTAGGAGCAAGTTTCTTCCTCAACAACAAACCTTCCCACTGTCATGAGAACTTAAAGAACATTTCCAAGAATCAGACATGGGGAGATGAGAGAGAGCACCCGGCAACCCTAAAAAGTGTCAGGGAGTATAAGGTCATTTCTACACTGAATGAAAAGTTGGATCTAATGGCTAAAAAGGTGCATGCCAAGGATGGACATTCTTCAGAAGGGGAAGGATGAGGAGTGCAAGTTTGCATTCCAACAACAATAGTACATGAACAATGATTATTCTTGGACGAAGGATCTATGTTCTCCATGAAGGACCCCAACAATTTTAAAAAAGACCCAACCCATGCTCAATAGTCTAAGACACAGCAGGTTGGTGGCCAATCACAATCTCAATGAGATAGGTGTCCCGGTAAGATAGAATATATTCAAGAAATGCTCAGAAAGCTAGTGATCCAAAATGAAGTGCTTATTGTTTAGACTCAAAGAGAACTTTAGAACCAAGGGGAACAAATCTGTAGTATTGAAACATAGATTTTTCAAATAGCAGCGGAAGTGGCTACCTTGAAGAAGCTGAGTCAGCAGGGGTTCCCAACCAATACCAATGGGCCTTCTAGAAATCAACAGGTCAAGGAAGTTTTACTCCATAGTGGTAGGAAATTGTTGAATGATGAACCGTCTAGTTTGGATGCAGGTGACACTATAGGAGCTACAAAAAGGCAGTGACAGTGGTTGTAGCTGAATCAGATGTTGTAGTAGAAGAAAAGATAGTTGAGGAATAGGTTGATGATACAGAGGAAAAAAGGAAAAAGGCATATATCCCACCTCATCAAAGGAAAGTGTTGAAGTCAGTTTCATTTCCAAATAGTCTAAAGGAAACGAAGGTTGATCAAAAATTTCAAAAAAAAATAGAGAGCTTCAGAAAATTGCATGTCAATATCCCTTTAATTGACACAATTGAGAAGATACCTTCTTATTGCAAGTTTCTAAAATATCTGATCAACAAGAATAGGAGGATTGATGATTTTGTGGTGGTAATTCTGAAAGATCAAGTTAGTGCATTTTTTCTGGGAATATTTCCACCTCAAAATAGGATTCAGGTTGTTTCAATATATCTTTTTTATTGGGAGGAAAAAGTTTAGAGAGCCCTTATGTGATTCAAGGGCTAGAACCAACCTTATGCCCTTGAACACTTTTAGAAATTTAGGTCTACAGGAGTCCAAAAAGAGAAATTGTGACTATTTAATTGGCAGACAATTCTGTGGTGAGGCCCTATGGAATTTTCGAGGATGTTCTTGTCCAGGTAGACAAGTTTGTGTTTCTAGCAGACTTTGTTGTCATGGAGATGTAGTATGGACAAGGCAATGAGATACTACAGGGGAGACCATTCCAAGATACATCTCACATGATTCTAGAGATGGGCAGAGGAAAATTGACTTTGGGCAACAGGGAGAGCAATTTGAAATCGTAATGCCCGATCCTAAACATACTGCAAAGCTAAAGCACAATGTCAGATGCAATAGGTCCAAGAAAATATGTCACTATTTTTGGGGAATCCATTTCTTGAGATGACGCATGTGATGACATAGGTGTATAAGGTCACAATAGCAGTGGACATCTGGGATAACACAAAGGAGATATCTCTAAAAAAGGTGGTGCAACATCCTAATGATGAAGGGGAGGAATTTTCCCAGCAACAATTGAAGAGGCGGTCTCAACCGCTTTTGTCTAGGAACACCCGCAGCTTGCTTTAGAGGCATGTCTCATGAATCTAATAGATGATTATACCAGAAAATGTTCACTAAAAGAGTGTGTTTTGCTTCTCAAGATCTTGTCGTATTACTATATAAGGCACTTTGAAGATTTGGGATCACCCCTACCACCACTGGTTCTGCCTTTACAGATTCCCCTAGAGTTAAAGCTGAAGCCATTCCCACCTCATTTGAAATACATTTTCTTGGCAGCAGAGGAGAAACTTCTAGTCATAATTTCAGCTTCACTAAGTGTGTGGGAAGATGAGCAACTGCTAGGGGTGATAAAGAACCATCAAACTACATTTGGTTGGTCAATTGTAGACATAAAGGGCATCTCCCTTAGTTTCTGTCAACACAAGATCAGGTTGGAGAAAGGAGAAAAGCTGTAGTGCAACCTCAACGATGACTCAACCCTATCATGACGGAGGTAGTAAAAAAAATGGTAGCAAAACTTTTATCTGCAGGTATTATACTACAATCTCTGATTCAAATTGGGTTAGTCTGACCTAGGTGGTTCCTAAAAAGAGAGAAATAACGCTCAACACTAATTCTAATGATGAGTTGATCTCTACTAGACTAGTGATTGGGTGGCAAATTTGCATTGACTACAGATGTCTGAATATCGCGACGCTTAAAGACCATTTTTTGCTTCCTTTTATCAACCAGATTTTAGAGCGGCTCACTGGCCGCTCTCATTTTTTTTCCTTGACAGTTACTTGGGATAAAATCATATTTCTATTGAGCCACAAGATCAAGAGAATTTGACCTTCACTTGCCCCTATGGTACTTTTGCGTATCCCCACATGTCGTTCAGTCTTTGCAATTCGCCATCCGCTTTTTGGCGATGCATGTTTGCCATTTTTTCTGATATGGTGGAGCTATGTCTGGAAATGTTTATTGATGATTCTCAGTGTACATGGAGTCATTTGATGATTTCCTTGATAATCTTGATAAAGTTTTGCATAGATGTAGGGACACTCACCTTTTGTTGAATTGGGAGAAGTGTCACATAATGGTGAGTGAAGGAATTGTCCTGGGACACAACGTGTCCAATAGAGGCATGGAGGTAGACCCGATAAAAATAGAGGTGGTCTCCAAACTACCTACACCATCATCGGTGAAGGGAGTAATGAGCTTTCTATGACACACCAGATTTTATCATTGCTTTATCAAGGATTTTTCAAAAATTGCTAAACCGCTCTCTAAATTATTAGAAAAGGATTGTGACTTTAAATTTGATGAGTGATGTTTGAAATCTTTTAAGGTGTTGAATGAGAAGTTGGTCTTCGGACCCATTGTCTAGGCTCCAGATTGGAGCCAACCTTTTGAGCTTATGAGTGACGTATCAGATTATGCGATAGGGTCTATTCTAGGCAAACGTTGAGACAAAGTACCTTCCATCATCTATTATGAATATAAAACTTTAAATGATACCCAATTGAATTATGCAACAACTAAAAAAGAATAGTTGGCGGTTATTTTTTCTTTGGAAAAATTTTGTCAAAATCTGATTGGGCCTAAGGTTGTGGTATGGACAGATCATGCAACTATGAAATACTTGCTGCAGAAAAAAGATGTCAAGCCTCGGTTGATTAGGTGGATCTTGTTATTATAGGAATTCGACATAGAGATTTAGTATAAAGACCACACCGAGAATGTGGTGGAAGATCATCTCTCTAGACTGGAAAGGGTGGATGAAAAGGATATTAGAATACCCATTGTGCAAGAGTTCCCTGATGAGAAGCTCTTTCCTATGAAAAGCAAAGACCCATGGTTCGCAAACATAGTGAACTACTTAGCATGTGGAGAGCTGCCAGGAGATTGGGGATACTGAGAGAAGAAAATAGTATTCCACTACTTGAGGGACTATATATGGATGACCCCATTCTAATTAGGCAATGTAGGCACAGTATTATGATAAAGTGTGTTTCGAATTGTGAATTTCAGAGCATTTTGGCACATTGTCACTTTTTACCTATAGGATGCCATCTCGCTAGTTATAGGATAGAGCCTAAGGTCTTAGAATGTGGTATATATTGGCCAAAAAATTTTAGAGATGCATATAATTTTGTTCATCAGTGTGATACGTGTCAACGTGCAGGTAATATCTCAAAAAGACACAAAATGCCTATGAATCTTTTTCAGAAAATAGAGATGTTTGATTTATTGGGCATAGACTTCATGGTCCATTTAGTGTCTTCAAATTATAATATTTATATATTACTTGTTGTAGATTATGTAACTAAGTGGGTGGAAATGATTCCAACCCACCCCAATGACGCGTAGGTGGTATGTAAATTTGTAAAAGATCACATTTTCATAAAGTTTTGGGTGCCCAGGTTGATAATCATTGATGATGGTTCTCGTTTCACTAACATGAAATTTGGGGCACTTTTGACTTTATATGGGGTGAAACATAGAGTACGTACTCCATATCATCCCCAAACTCAAGGCCAAGTTGAAGTGTCCAATAGGGAGATAAAACAACTTTTGGAAGAGATAGTTTCAAGTAATAGGACCAATTGAAGCATTTTTCTCAATGATGCTCTATGGGTGTATGGGACCTCTTATAAAACACCTATAGGTACGACTCCTTTTAGGTTGTTTTATGGGAGGGCTTGTCATCTACTCGTGGAGCTAGAGCATAAGGCTAAGTGGGCTCTAAGGAAACTCAATTACAATTTGGACAATGTAGGGAAAAAGAAATTATTAGATTTGAATGAATTAGATGAGCTTAGGTTTGATGTTTATGAGATCTCAAGAATCTATAAGGAAAGAACTAAGAAATTTCATGATTTCCATATTTTGCATAGGACGTTCACTCCAAGATAAAATGTCCTTTTGTTTAATTCTAGATTGAAGCTACATCCTGGTAAGTTGTCAATATGGAGTCAACCCTTTGAGGTGATTAAGGCATTTACCAATGGGGTTATGGAGATTAGTAATGGGGCTGAGCCATTCCTTGTCAATGGACAACATCTCAATCATTACTTTGGGGGAGATTTGATGAGGAAGGAGGATGAGATGAAGCTCGTTGAGATTCAATAATCGAATGAGAGTTTCATATCGTCGAGCCATTTTCTTCATACCTTCTCTTCTCTTCTCTCGAGTAAGAAGCAGTGTGCATCTTTGAGCATCCAGATGCTACACTTAGCTCTATTCTCTCTAATACCCTTCATCCAAGGAAGATGTCTGCAAGGCGGGAGGCTTCTTTATCAACGAGGGTTCCTCACTTGGTTCCCAAACCAAGCCGGATAGCCCATCCCAATGTTGACATCAACAAGATACATGAGGAGTTGCAGAAGTGGGAGATTGTTTCTACACCGTATGGAGATTGTGCCTTACTCAACTCCATTGGTGGATGGAGGGGTACCAACAACCATTCTTTGATCATTACTGGAGTCATGGATATTTTGGTGGCTATGCACAACCTCCATCCATGCCTCCACAATAGCTAGATTTTTAGGGGATGTTTCCACCATATGATCCCACCAAGCCTCATCCACCACCACCTCCCATGTCATGCAGTACCAATGTTCCACCTCTATAGTTAGAATTTTGACTATGTGGACATAGTCAAGTTCAAACTTAAGGGGGTAGATGGAACAATTTCTAGCTTAATCTTTATTTTATTTTGTTTTATTTGTTTTTACTTTTTAGTTTTATCCTTTCAAGTGTAGGATCCACATCTATCTAGTGTAATTTTGAAGCTTAATTCATAGTCATGTCATATGCTCTCAATTATTTGCATTGAAAATTAATCAAATGAAAAGTGTGGCTTAGTTGCAAATTTTCTTGAGTTGCACCACTTAGAGGAAGTGTTTGAGTTAGTCAGCTTAAGGACATATAATATGAATGGACATATTAATTATTCATGAAAAGTTGATGAAGATGGGGTTTTAGCTTAAGTTGATCAAATAGTTAGTGGGACCTTAAATTGAAATCTAAGAAGGAAATCCTAAGGTTACCCTATCACAAGTCATTAGAGAGGGACATATCATAATTTTAGGAAAGGTTTTGTCTTTTAATTATGTGATTTTTCCCATCCTTCACTCATTTTTGAATCACCGCCTTAAGATGAACAAGTAATCCAATTTATTTTCTCTTGTAGAATGGCATGGAATAATTGGTGACATGATAGTTAGCTCACTTTTATTGCATTAAAAAAACACATGTTTGCATTAATCTTTTTTGTTCATTCCATTTTAGTTGCATAAACAAATTCATGTAGATCACATACATTCCATAGAAATCATTTTTGGTTATCATGTGGGTATTAGCCTCATTTTATAAAAGTTGAGTGTAGGGACATACCTCCACATTTATAAAAAAAGGAAAAGAAAATAAAAAAGAAAAAAGAATAATATATGAGGAAAGCTCAAGCATAACGCCAATCATGCTAAAATCACGGGCTTCTTAAAAAAAAAGGTTTGTCAATGTTTCAAGGTTATGACGGAGAAAGTATGCCCTAACTCTTCTTTAAGAGATGAAGAAATCCACATGACGCATTCTTTTTCTATCTTCTTTCATTCTCATTTGGTTGATGAGATTGTTTTATTCATGTATCATTGAAGAAAAATATGTATTAGGATTCATGCATGGTCTTGTTTTCACTCATATAGGTTCATCATACTTTTGCATAAATAAGTTGGATGTACTTTTGATTCTTCAATTGCCACCCATTTCATACCATCCATTGTGCTTATTCGTAGGCCACTATATGATTTTTCTCCTCATTAATGCTCATATGGAGAACTGCTTCCAAGTATCTTAGTAGTTAGGAAGAGCAATGTAGATTAGGGAATCACATAATAAACCAAGAAAATGCCTGACTGAGTATAATGTTAACTGCTCTTTTGATAGTGTCCATTGATCTAAAGGTAGATATATTTTATGGATGTTTTTGGTCACTAAGGAACAATTAATTGTTCAATGATTAATGTGAGATGGTTTGGACCGCCAAGTGGGGATAGTTGAGAATTGATATTCATATTATTTTGTCTTTTTGCTGACATGTCTCAAACAAATCTGAGAGTGTGTAGCTCAAGGATGAGCAACATTCAAGCTTAAGGGAGTTTGATGCACTATTTATTTGTAGTTTTCATAGGCTATCTTGTACTGGATTTTGTTCAGTTTTTGGTCAAATATCATATTAATTGTGCATGGTTTATTAATATTATCATGTGTTACCCAATTACATCAAATTTGCATAATTTTAAAGTTTTCAAGTGATTTAATAATTTCCCAGATCTTGTGTTTGAATTTTGTGCATTTCAAGAATGGCCAAGAATCTACACAGCTCGGTACTACAAACTTTGGAGTCACTGGTAATGAAACTTGCTCAGTATTGAAGTGGAACTGAATCGAGAAGACTCGGTAATACCGATGAGACTTTTAATATTATAGACAATGTTACAAAATTTTTGTCAAAGAAATTTGAAGCAACATGTGCCCACAAAATTAAAGAAGTTGATAGTACCAAAAAATTAGGATCAAGAAGATCTAAAAGTTGTGTTCAATCCAAAGGTTGAGGTTCTAACTCACCCTAAGTCATGCCTACGACTAAGGGGAATTACGACCAGACCAAATTATCTAGTATTTTTCCATTGCATGACAAGGGAGAGCAAGGAGAGGAGAAAAAGAAGAAGGAGGAGGCACAGTGAATGATCTGGGCACTTCTAGCAAACATAATTGTTATCGAAAGGTAGCAAACTGATCTGTGTGCGAGAAGGGAGCATTTGAACCATCTACTTCAGGGGTTCTTCATGTTCTCCACATTTTTCCTTTCTCCTTTATGCTTTTGGCTATGGAAACTGTGAGGGGCTAATCCTCACGGTCCTTAGGACCCGAGAATAGCCTGGTTATGCATTGTATTTGACTCTTATGCATTAATCAATCAATTTCTACATTTATTTTTATGAAAATGAATGAACTATTGATCACCTTGGATAATATTCAGATTGTTAATTGCTTTAAAAAAGTTAATTAATAGTCGGAACTCATAGAAATACACATTTCATAAAATCCTTTGGGAATGTTGTTTAACAACATGAGGAGATACCCAGAGAATTCGATATGGCACATATCTAATAACACAACTAATGGGAGAGTGGGGTTGGTATTAGGTGAGGTAGTGAATTACACCATGAGAATGGGTAATTCTTGCTACAGGCTCTTAATCAAGAACTAGGAGAAGTTTTTATTAATGTACTAACTGTGGTGAAACCATTATCCTAAGGAATTCACTAAGATTGAGAACAACAACCATAATTTAGATTTCTTTTCTATTCAGATAACAAAACCAATCACTCAAGTTTCTTCGACCTAAGTTGATTGCAGTATAGTTAGTACGAGTCTCTAAAGTAACGTTTCCTTATGCTTGAAATTTGAGCCTCATAGGCCTGTATTACTATGATATCGTATACTTGCATTTTGAGCATATAAAAATACTATCAGGAGGTAAGAATCAAACTAGGGATTCACCTTATTCTGGCAGGTTCGATCCCATTATATGCTTCATCAAAGTCAAATGAGGGATTATGGAGCTTCCTTGCTCAATGTGATGACCGAAAGCCCTGCCCTGAGTTCCACGACTTCTCCGGTCAGACTGGTTTAGGGAGAAACTGTGAGCTGTGCTAGGATAAAATGAAGAGCTGAGAATCCTTTATGGGAGTTACATGAAGGTCGGGGAATGTTTTATGGGGTTTTTGATGCTCTAGAACTACGAGAAAATGGAAAAGAAGGTGGAAACAGAGGAGGAGCAGAGAAGTGGGAAGGTCGAGGTGGTTGGGGGTTTATAGGGGATAAAACCTTAGGAAAGTAGTGACCAAGGGGGTGTAATTAGGAGAGGAAGATAAAGGAGTAGAAATCAGAGGGAAAGGAGTAGCAGAGAGAGAGAGAAGGGAGAAAGAATCACTGATTGAGAGACTTTGTCGGCCTGGTTTCCAAAATAAACGCAAGGTAGGTGATGACGCACCTATCTTCCAATCCAGAAATGACGATCGAGATGGACTGGGTATACATTCAAATATGGAAACTAGATAAAACATAGCGTGACAATAATATAATCTAGGAAGTTTTACCAAAATAGGATTTGAAGTGAAGTGGTGTTAATTAGATATTCTTTTTTTTTCTTAGTCAAATTGAGGTTGCCAACAATATCCAATAAATATGACATTTGACACATAGGTTAATGAAGATATGTAGATTCCAATTATGGAATTATTTTTGTTTTTTTGGACTTTTGGTATTTTATTTAATAGTTTTATATTATCTCAAATATTGCCTTTCTTTAATGAATTTGAGGCATCTAGAAACACCAAAAAGATGTGATTCGTGGCCTATAAGTAAACTAAAACATGTTCAATACGATTTACAATTAATTTTTCTTTTGGTGTTTTTTAACATGTTATTTAATATTACAGTCTTTAATATACTTTCTCTCTTCTAAACACTTTAGAATAGATGAGTTTATCTAAATAAGACAAAAATTCACACAGGCTAATTTTAGTATGTAGATTTCGAATTAGAGGTTCTTTTGAAGATTTTTAGTAATATATATAATACTTTTGTCTCTTATTCTTATTTTCTTTTTCAAATAGAATTAAGATAGTTATTATTATGCAAATAATGTGAAACTTGACCCGCAAGGTAATTGAAACCCAAAGAACACATTTTACTATTATATTTTTATTTTGAGATTTCTTTTTATGAGTTATGACACCATTAGGAATTTTGACCCAAAACCATTATTTTTATCAAAATATTACATCTTTATTATCAAAACTTAATAAAATCCTATTAATTTTGTATTATTAAGAAAATATTTATATATTATTATTATGCATACAATCCACCTTTTTATTCAATTAACATATTTAATGAATTTATTTCATTGTAATTATATTATGTGACTATGATATAACCAATTATTACACTAAAGTGTATTATTCATTTTTATTTATCTATCATGTTTTAAAGAGATTATATGTAACATATTATAGTCTTATATAAATGTTGACACATAATTATGTTATTTTGTAAATGTGCCTTTTATTTCATCAATGTTTGATAGCACTAGATTTTTAAACATAAAATAGGGTAGGATTCTAGGTTCTGGTTCATTACAGTAAGAGAAGTGAACTATTGAAAAGTGTGAGTCGTCCAAAACGATTGAGAAAGAATGTTTCCCATGAGCTAATTTAATGGTTCAGGATTGTGATGATACAATTCTAGAAGGATCTAGGCAATGTGGATGGGGATATTGGAATGTGAATAGATATGAATGTAATGCTTCAGTTTTACAGTTAAGTAGTATGGGATATCTAGTCATCACATGATTCTGTATGTGAGTACCAGGAATAGATACCTTTTGGAATTTAATTTTGAAACCTTAGAGTAGAAGAACAAACCCATGATATGAACCATATTTATTACAATATAGTCACCATAAAAGATGAAAAATGAAATATCATAAGAACATTATGTAATGTTTTCTTGGCCTAGTGGTGGGAGTTTCATTAGTCCATTATGTGTACCAAGTCTGATCATCCACGTCAAAATGGTTGTGGCCATGATAAAAGAGCATAGAGATAGGCTATTTCCTAATCTTATCCCAATGGAGAGTTTTTCGAATACCCAAATGGTTTACCATCTATGAGGATAGAGAGGTACAATGAGACCATACATGATGTAATGCATTGTAATAATCTCTGGGGGAGTTGTAACCTCTCATGAAGTTGATAAGAAAAGTCAAGTTGACATTATCGAAGGCTTTTTCAAAGTCAAGTATAATAGTCAGAAGAGAAATGTCATGTGAATGATGAGTATGCATGCTCTCATTAACCATGATATAACATCTTGGATACATCTATGTGATAGAAAGGCACATTGTTGTTTACCTATACTCTCATCTAAACCTGGTTTCAACCTAGAGATGAAGGTTTGGACTGATTTTATACGACACATTGATGAGACTAACAAGCATGAATTGATTGATTGTAGATGGGTGCTTATCTTCTTGATAAGTGCTATGTGAATTTGGTTCAATGCTTCAATCTAGAAGTGATGTCTTCATGTTGATGAATGTATCTAAAGAGGTTGTGAAAATTAGTTTTGATATGTTAACATATGCTATGGTAGAAGTCTAAGTTGAATCCCTCCAGTCCTAGTGATTTGTATGTGCCTAGATTGTTACTTGATTTTTTTATTTAGTGTTTGAAAGGGGTTTGTAAGTAGATCTGGATAAGAAATTTTGGGTCAGGAAAAGGATATTCTAGTGAAAATAAAAGTGCTTAAATATGTAGTGTTTATTGTTGAATGGTGTCTTCAAATATTCAACAATGTGAGAAGTGATGACATGCCAATTGGTAGTATGAAGAACTTGAACTTGTATACTGTAAAAAATGGTGTTTCTATTATTGTTGTTGTAGCATTTTTGGAAATATTTTGTATTTTATCTCATTCCTTCAGCCAGTTTATCTTGGACCTTTATTTCCATGTGATTTTATTTTGTATGTTGTAGGTGATCTATCTCTATTTTCAATGTGATAATGTGAGTTGGATAAGCATCGGGGTTGGTGTCTAGGAGGAAAAGTTTATCTTTTTTATCTCTAAGCTTATGAGTGATGTTTCCAAATGTGTATAGGTTCCATGTTTTAAGTTTTTGTCTCGTATGCTTAACTTTTTGTAAATGTTCAATCTGGGTTCTAGGTTGTTTTGAGGAGTGGACATGCATTTTTGATTAGGTCTCCATAATATGTGTTGGGTCTAGAATCTCCCAAATGAAAAAGGTTTGTCACCCCAGAGGATATATTTTGTATCAAGATGGATGGGAAAATGGTCTGAGATCAGCCATGGGGTAGAAGTCCCTACAGTGAGGGGATACTACTTTTCCCATGATTGTGAGTACAAATGTCAGTCAAGATTGTTCCAAGAATTTCCTCTATGCCATGTAAAAGTAACACTTGATGTAGATAAATCAATCAGATGAAATTCATTAATAAATTTGAAGAAGAATAATCATACCTAGAGTGTGCATATCTATTAGGGGGAGGTACAATGGATCTTTCAGAGGTATTTCTAGTGAGATTCAGATATCCTCCTAAAAGACATGAGTTGACACATAAGAATGAGCTATGTGATGTAGTTATTATAAAAAGTTATGATTGTCATGGATAGAATAACCATATACCTCCAAGAAACTCGAAGTGTTGTTGTGTGTAACCTTTTTGAATGTGATAGTGATATTGTGTGTTTTAATATCTTGGTTGCTAATATTGAACTATTTATGATTTTAACCAATGGTGATGCCTCCTTTGAAAGAAAAGGGTGAGATTTGTATCTTGTCAATCATGTGATTACCTCCTACAACTTTGAGTTGAAAGGGTGATAGATGATTTGGTTTCTTATATGTGTTGATATTAATCTTTTCTTATA
This sequence comes from Alisma plantago-aquatica, assembly GCA_963693085.1. Taxonomy (NCBI): domain Eukaryota; kingdom Viridiplantae; phylum Streptophyta; class Magnoliopsida; order Alismatales; family Alismataceae; genus Alisma; species Alisma plantago-aquatica. The sequence continues at coordinate 226,577,506 of OY856414.1, read as the reverse complement.
GATGAATCATCTAATTTTTCTATTTCTTTAGTGTTAGAAGCGTCAAATATATTCCATGATGCTATTATCATCAAAGAATTCTGAAACTAGATTAATATATATACCCACTTAAATGCTAACATCTCTGATTTGGTCTATATATATGTGTGCGGGTAGGGTGTTATTCCAACCCATAAAAGCTTCTGGATCTAAGAGAGCTAGGTTTGCATTTAGTGCACTTTCGAATTCAATATCTAGTTTTCTGCAAAAGTAGTAAATGCTTGAATGCAAAAAAGTTTAACCTTTTAATGCATATTTCAAAAAATAAGAAGAAAAAATTCTTACTATTTTTCTCCAAAGTAGGAAGATGCCTATTAATGTATCCATTCAAACATTTATTCCAGACTATGAGTGGTTCATTAGTAGCAAATATTTCTCAGCAAGGATGGTGGAAAATGATGATGGTTGATGTCAGTCAAAAAGGAAATTGGATGTATAGTAAGAGACAGCCTGACAGTGAGTACCCTTGGTTCCCAAAGAAGAGTTCTTATGCATCGGTAAATTGGAAAAAAACTTGGTCAATGTTCCCTAATATCTTCAACCAATCCCACTAGCTCGTGGAAGGGGAGATATATCATTCTGGTTGGCGGAATGGGCACTAGGTCATATGCTCAATCACATTAAGGATGTGTTGCAAATAGACCATACTACTAGTATCAAGTATGTGCACAATGGGAACTTTGTCCCGAACCTTGACTTCCAATAGGGACACCTTAGTAATGAAGGAAGGAACTTTGATATCTTGTGAGTATAATATCAAAGGGATGACTAACTGACTGATGTGGGAGTCTAGTGAAATCACTTTCTTCACCTCCGCCTCTACGGAGGCTATTATCAACAAAGTTACCACACCTTGATGGACTTTTCGTAAATGGTTGTGGTCATCTCTCCTCTCTCACAAGTCCATTGTCAACACTTAGAAGATTATCCACAACGACCATCCAGTGGCTAAAAAAGTCATGGGATATGACATTCCACTTGTCTTCAGATGTGAATGCTACCCTGAATGGGAGATTGAAGACCAAAACTTCCTTCTTGCCAATATAAAGGTGGCGATAATGATTTGGGAGTTGCTCAAACAAATGATGGGAATCAGCCTCTTGCCCGGTAACCACCGTGCCTCAGACATTCTCAAGAAATGTTGGGCACATGCTACATATTATTATTTTTTGGGAGCCATGCTTGAGATTCTTCCATAGTTGATGATGTGGTTCCTCTAGAAAGCCTGATGTAGTAGCAGGTCTGACGAGAAAAAGATAATATTTGAAAGTGTATGGAAGCAAGGGATCCTTTCCTCTTCTCAACACATGGATAGATGCTACAATAGCATGAATCATGTCTCTTTCATGTGTTGTTAATATTATTAATGTCGTTACATACAACAGTAGTAGGTGCAATTTTATTAACAAATTCAGGCAGATCCAAATAAGAAACAAAGATCAAACAGAGCAGGAAAATAGAAATAAAAGGAGTCAAAATTCACAAACCAGATCGTTCGTTGAGAAACGGACGTGATACTTAAAGAAATCATTGTTTGAAAATCCTCACGGATAGGCACCGTTCTCCCAGACTCGATCTAATATGAACCTAGAACAGACACGACTCACTTGTGCTTGATGTCGTCTCATTGCACCACCACCAGGGCAGCACAGCAACCACAAGAACCTCTACCTGACAGTCGCATCTCGGTGACAGGAAGAAGGAAGTCACGCTTCGCACAGGAGAAGAACTCCATGAAACGGCTAAGGGACGAAGGCAGTCGCTCTTTGGATTAGGGCTCTCAAAACACACGTGAAAATGGTGGCTAAAGTTCGTTTGTTGTGTGTTTAACCCTAATGACCGGAAGAGTATATATAGCCACACACGTCCCTAATTCCTATTCCCAACAAGATGCAAACACTCGGTCACTCTTGTACATAATGCAGAAAATTCCGCAAAAGAGACACTTTCCAGTTAGGATTAATAAATCTAAATAGGAAAGAAACAATTAATTACACAAGTAATTAATTACTTAGTTGTATCCTAGTGCAAAAAGAAGACAGAAGATATAAGATATTCTCCACAATCCACAATCCACAATCCACAATCCAAAAGCCACAAGCCCGAGCCTGAGCCCGTGCCCAACCCGGCCCGGCCACACCAAGCGAGGCGAGGCATGGTGTGGCACGCGTGCGTGCGTGCATGTGTGCATTGTGATGTGATAACCCCACCCACCAAGGAGGTGAGCATACCTCCCTCCTAGGACCCCTTGGATACTAGTGCCTCATGTGATCCTACATATGAGGACCACAAAAGTTTTAGGAGTGAGCAATATGGGATAAAACTTCTTTACCATTTGCACTAGAGACAAAACTACTTTTTTTACATGTACTTGCTGCACTATATTGGGTTTAACCCATGCTATCTACATGGTTGCTACAGCATCCATATATCTAACAATCCTCCACAAAGTCCAATGTGTAGTGTGCTCTACCATTCAGTCCTCCATATTGTGCTTTCAGCAAATACCTTTTGGTTTGAATCTACCTGAGTTATCCAACTATGACCCTCGCAGGAACTAGGTGCACAAAAGTCTTGAACCTGAACCTTGGGTACAAGAGTATAGGTTGGTAACAATACAATAAATACATGGTAGAAAAGAAATCAATGCATTAAGGCCATGCATACAAAATTCTATATCATGATTGACAATAGAGAACAACCCAATTCTCCTGTTGCGCCCTACACAACATCAATCACTTAGTTTGAGTCTCCAAGGATGTATTGCTAACATCATGTCCTAGGACTTGACACCATTCAGAGACTACTCTCTTACTAACTTGCAGTCATGACACTAACAGATTTCCAGGAGATAGACACACAGATGGTAGAAGCATCAAACAAGAATACATAGTGTCATCTGATTCACCCAATAGCTTGTTATTACCACATTGAACCCAATTTGTGGGATCTCCACTCTTTTGGGTTGGGTTGCTACTGCCTACAAATCTATAGAGGCTTCAGTCCCATCCCCAACTTAGATTTTTCCACTAAAGCCAAGGTAAGACCTTTAGTGAAAGGATTAGTTGTATTATCTTTGGTATCGACGTAGTCCACAGCCATGACCCCATTAGACACTAACTCCCTTACATATTTCAATTTGACTTGGATGTGTCTACACTATTTTTTATTGTACTTGGAACTCTTAATCTTAGTAATAGTTGTAGTGCTATCAGAGTTAACTGAAATTGCAGGAAGCGGCTTCCTTACCATAGGTAAACTGGACATAAGTACATGTAGCCATTTATCTTCCAATACAGTTTCATCTAAAGCACATAACTCTACTTCAAAAGTGGACCGAGACAATATGGTATGTTTCTTACACCTCCAGGAAACAACTCCTCCCAACAGGAATGCATATCCTGAGACACCATTACTTCCAGAATTCATAGCAATCTAGCTTGCATCACTATATCCTTCGACTACTGAAGGATGTTTACCATAATGTAGCCCAAGGGAACACGTTCCCTTGATATAAGAGCTTCCCAATGGGTCTTGTTGGGACAACTGGTGTATCTACTTAACTTGTTCACAACAAATGCAATGTCTAGACGTGTGTGGTTCATAAGATACATCAAACTTTTGATAATCTGAGAGTATCGTAATTGAGACACTAGAACCCCAGTCTCATTCTTGAACAAGGGTTTGAATGAATCATATGGAGTCTTAATAGGTTTATGTGATGTATACTCAAACCTCTCCAGTATCTTCTCAACATAGTGAGACTGAGAGAGAGTTATACCATTAGTAGACCTTATGATTTTAAGCCCTAAAATCACATCAGCGACACCCATATCTTTCATTTCAAACATGGTACACAAGAATGACTTTGTCTCATTTACTACTTTCATATCGGAACCAAAAAGTAGGATATCATCGACTTATAAGCATAACAAAATGAATTCATTATTGACAATTTTGCAGTAGAGACACTTATCAAATTCATTAGAAACAAAGCCAAACGATGATATCATAGAATCAAACTTCTCATGCCATTGCTTAGGGGCTTGTTTCAAGCCATATAATGACTTAACAAGTTTACACACTTTGGACTCATTCCCACGACCCACAAATCCCTCAGGTTGTTCCCTATATATCTCTTCCTGAAGGTCACCGTGTAAGAATGTGGTATTCACATCCATCTGATGGATATAGAGATTATAAATGGAAGCCAATGTTGTAAGCACTCGGATTTTGGTCATACGTGAAACAGGTGAATAGGTATCAAAGTACTCTATTCCTTCCCTTTATGTGTAACCCTTAGCAACTAACCTAGCCTTATACTTATTGATTATCATGTCTGCATTAAGTTTCTTCTTAAAGATCCATTGGCAGCCAACTGTAGAACAACTAGGAGGCAAATCCACAAATTCCCAAGTTCCATTCGAGAGAATTGATTGGATTTCATCATTAACGGCTTCTTTCCAAAACATAGCTTTTGGAGATTCCATAGCTTGTTTGAAAGTAACATGATCATCCTCAACATTGTAAGTGAGAAACTCACTTCGAAAGTCCTTGGATGTCCTAGGTTGTTTACTTCTCCTTGGTTCAATTACTTTTCAGAAACATCAGATTCAGAAATAGCTTGTTCTGAGTCACCCCCCACATTTGTCATCCTTTCCATGCGCTCGGGAATGGAACCTGTGGTAAATGAATCTTCTTGAGATACTTCATTGGGCACACCAGTTTTCATAGGAAATACATCCTCAAAGAATGTTGCATCACGTAATTCCACAATTGTGTTGACCTCAATGCCAGAGATATCTGATTTTACAATCAAGAATCTGTAAGCATAACTTGTCTCTATGACGTGTATTTTACTACGCGCTTAAACGCAAGTATACGCGTCGAGTAATATAGGCCTTGTGAGGCCCGAGTCAAACTCAGGGATACGTGAATTATTGGGGACTTTTACTAACTAATCGCAATCAGCTAGACCAATTAACAAAGTAGGGTTTTGTTGTTCAAATTAAAAAGAAAATAAAAATCAAACAAAGAAAACAATCGATTAAAGGTTAATTTAATCAATTAAAAGGGATATCTTTAGGATGGCGGTTTCACCGCGGGTCAACATTGTATTAGATTTCATATAATTCCTCACACTTCTCTCTCTATCCGGGTAGTGGCCTGAAATGAGAATTACCCACTATCGTGGTGTAATCCACTACTTAGATTTAGGTTGATTCCATCGTCATAATAATCATTCCCCTAAACTAAGCGCATTAAGATCGGTCCCTCAGTTCCCACCATTAATTTTACAACTCCTTTGTCAAGGGTTTTATTAATTAATGTAGAATTCGTCTCTTTTCAACCGTTAATCCTTCTGTCGAAGTGATTAAGGGCATTAATTTATTATTATGGTGATCAAACATAACAATAGCAATAGAGAAAACGAATTTATACCACGGATATGAGAGAAAAATATGAATTATCAATATAAAATCATCATACAATGTATCCCCGGGCTACTCCCGGTCCTAAAGATTGAGGGTTTTAGCCTCTCATGTTCATCTTACACGAATACATGGTAGAAATTGGGGAATTCATAAGAAAAACGTGAAATAAATGGGAAAACCCCTGAACGGAGAAGAACCGGTGGATCCTTGGCGTAGAACACAAGCTTTCCCTGCCTGTCGGTGGTGGAAATTGTCTTCGGCAGCGTCCGAATCACCCGGGATGAGCTTCTCGGCCTCCGTTCTCCTTTCTCTCCTCCTCGGCACTCGTACAAAACCAAAAACGAGATTCTCTCTCCTTCTGGGCGGCCGTCATTAGGTATAAGTCCCTAATTAGGTCGTCAAATAATGACAGCCGTCCGATTGATATCAAAACAGATCCAACGCATATCTGCCGGCGTCGATATCATCGACGCGGGTCGATGGTATCGACCCAGCGGATTAGCGGCAGCTTTCCTTTCTTTTATTCTGAGCGCCTGTGGTGATCTCGATACCATCGACTTGCGTGTCGATGGTATCGACACCTTTAGCGTCGGTTGTTGTCGTTTAGCGACGCTGTAGCTCTCCTAGTGTCGATGGTATCGACTTGTGTCGATGGTATCGACTTCATCCTCGCCAGCAGCCTGGAGACATCTCGATGCCATCGACATGGGTGTCGATGGTATCGACTCTGTATTGCTCTTCTCAGCTGACAACCTGTGGCTTGGTCGATGGTATCGACATCCGTCGATGGTATCGACGGATGCAGATACTTGTTCTTCCTGAAATTTCACAACAGGCCCAAGTAAATCCACACAATTTATAATAAGATGATAAATAATGCTCAAAATAGTAAAACGAAGGGGATTTGATATAAAATGATGGCAAAAGACCAAATAAAGTGAATTATGCAATAATATCCATGAAAATGAGTAATTAAGGCACAAAACACATATGAAATAGGTCACTAAATGCGACTCAAAATCATCGCATCAAACTCCCCTAAGCTTAAACATTGCTCGCCCTCGAGCAACTAACCCTTAGAATAGAATTGCAGATGTCAACTAACAATCAACACATCACCCCACATCCCACATTACTCCCACTAGACATTCTCAAACCGGCCTTTCCTAATCACAGAACAGTAATTACCCTACAGGCGACAATAATCATCAATAAAAGAAATTATCCTTCAAACCGATTAACACTATCACATAAGGCAGTTAACATAATAAAGTTCGCCGATTCAGCCATGGTGCATCTTGTGATCGCCTAAACTACGTTGCTCGCCCTAACTACCATCTACATGGAAGCAGTCCTCGTTATAATCATGAGTGAGGAGAAAATCACGGTGGCCTACCAATTCGAGCAACGGGTGGATGGAATGGGTGGTTCATGGGAGAATATGGAAGTATTACACAGTTTCAGTATGCATATAACAAAATGCCCTAAATGATGCAAATGCACATTAAGAATGCCCTAATGCCTAAAAGTGGGTGGAATGATGCATGCACTAACCTTCTACCTCAAAATGAGATAGAAATCTACTCAAGCCACATCATGTACTCAATTCCCCCGTTATACAAGTGATATCATTCCTTTCTCCCTCTTATTCCATTTCCTTCTAAATTCTCTTCTTTTTTTTTCTTTTAGCCCACATATCCATAATTGCTTAGAGCTACATGTGTTAGGCTATTTTCTTCATGATTGGAAATCTTTGTACTAATGCGAGGGTATGGAACAATTTAGATCACTTTTCAGGACAAATGAGGTACATGGTGTACTTATGCATGAAAATCATGAAAGTTATGAGTGCAACTACATGACATGCACCTAAAGGTAATGTGCATGTATCATCGTATATTTTTTTCATTGTATGCAAAATTATGAAAATAGGAATGCAAACCCTATCTACATGCTATGCACGCAAAAGAAATTGAAACTGCACTTTACTTCCAATTCTTGGGTGGATTATAGAAAATGGGGTGGAATGATCACAAGATTAAGTGACTGAACCTTATAAGAAAATTATGTGTCCCTCCTTACTGACATGTGTAGTAGTTTAAAGGGTTCTTTCTCTTACATCTGATTAAGGTCTCATTACCATTTGATTAGGTTAGGCTCAAACAACCGTTACTATCCACTTTTCATGAGTCAATGGGGGTGTGAGTATGACATATTGCTTCAAAGTTGACATAATCAATCATTTTCATAGAACAAGTTCCCCAAGGACAACCAAGTAAAGCTATCCAAATGACACAGAAAATTTTTAAATTCCCTTAATTTCCCCATGAAAACAGCAAGATGACAATTTTTAAGACATCCACGATTACACTAGATAGATGTGGATCCTAAATAAAAACTTAAAATTGCAAAAACAAATAACAAAGCAGAAACTAAAAACAACTAAAGAAAAGATAAAAGATAGAGCTGTTCCAGCCACCCCCCTAAGCTTGAATCCGACTATGGCCTCATAGTCAAAGACTAACTTAAGGGCGGAACAGTGATACCCTGATCAATCTTGTGGAGGCGGTGGTGGGTATTGTGGTGCCGTAGGATCCCAAGACGGGTACTCCCCCTGGAAGCTTGGATCATATTGGGTCCTCGGCGGAGGCTGTGGATAGCCTCCAAAGTAGTCTTGACTCCAGTAATGGTCAAAGAAGGGCTCCTGTTGCGTCTCTATCCGCTGCAACCGGGTGTTCATGTGCTCTTGGTTGGCGAGGATGAGCCGCTCGTTCTCGAACATAGCCCGTTGGTTGTCAAGTACCCGGCTCGTAGTGTCATGAATACCGGTATACATACCCATGTGCTGCAGCTGAGTCTGCTGTATGTCCTGCAGCATGGCGTACATCCCTTGCATGGAGTAGGGATCTGCAGCTGGCTTCTCTTGCTGTGGTGATGGCGGCGGGGGCTGAGATGATGAAGATGCACCTGGATGCATCCTAGGACGCTTTCGTGGTGCCACACGTGCTCGAAGAGGTGTGAAAGCCTCCTCTTCCTCTGCAGCCTCGCCCTCTTGCTCATCACCACCATCGTCATCTTCGGAGGACTCGATGGCTATGATTGGCCACCGGAAGTGCTGCTTGCCCTCGATGTGGAAGACGTCGTCCGGCAGGGATGCCTCCTGGTAAGCTTGGTTGACGTGGCAATGAGCGTACGCCAACCCGTCTCGGATAAGAATGAGGTTTGAACGGTGCAAGTGTTGCACGTTCACCTTACTCCGCGTAGAAATCGGAGTCATGGACTGAAAGTTCAGCCCCAAGTAAAGCGCCACCCTGGTAACCAGACCACCAAAGTGTATTGGAGCCTTCCTTGTGCTTCGCTTCACCGCCATGACGCACTGTAACCAGAATGCTCCCCAGTTGCACTCTTGACGTTTCAGGAGTGCATAGAGAAAGAACAGGTCACTCTCCTGAAACTTGCTCAAAGCAAGATCGCTCCGAGCGAAGAAGGTCAAGCTCAGCATCCTATGCAAGACCCGGACGAACGGGTGCTCAAAATCCGCTACCGCGGCATTGTGGTAGCTCACGGTCTTCCCTGCCGGCACTGTAACTAGCTCGGCGAAGATTTTGTCGTAGTCGGTGCGGGCGTCGGGGCGTCGGTGATCGTGGCGGCTGTGGTTCCAGTTGAAGATGTCGTTGAACGGCTTCAACGTGATGTTGTAATTGTTGTTGAAGAGTCGGAAGGACACCCTTCCCTGGATCCACGTCTGGTCCGATGGTACCACGTCATTTGGTACGACGCAGATATCAAGAGACGCCATGAACTCGGCCACCAGTTCCTTGTATGTGGGCCATTCGCCGAAAAACGGCTGCCCATCCGCATGACAGTCCATCTCATACAAGCGATTGGTGTGCCGCGCTTGCCCGGCCAACACATAGGCCAAGTTGGCCTCGAATCCCAGCTCCCTGATCATTCCCCGGTCCACATACCGGGTGGCCTCGAACTTCCGCTTCATTATCTCCTCGTATACCTTCCTTGCCTCCATGTTGGCGTGAATAAGGCGTCGACGAGAGATGGAAGCGGTTGGAGGAGGAACAAACTCCTCGATCTCCATGGGGTGCGCGCTTGATGAAGATGCTCCGCCCGTATGCACCATGATTGCGAGAAGAATGAGATTGGGAGAAAAGAGCTCGGTGAAGATGGAGAGAAATTCTCCGCTCGGTGACGCTTCTCCGCAGGTGTAGAGGGCTCGGGGGGAGTGCTCGGCGCAATGGGAGATACTTGCTCTGAGGGTGTGATGTCATATGACGTTGCAAGTCCCCTTAAATAGACTTGATCGGCGCCCCTGTTGACCCATCGATATCATCGACGCGGGTCGATGGTATCGACACGTCTCGCGGGTAGCCGCATCTGTCGCTGGTATCGACGGCTGACGTTTGCTGGATCGAGAAACCCGGATCGCTGACGGGTCGATACCATCGACAGAAGTCGATGGTATCGACGCAGCACCCGGATCGCTGACGTGGCTGTTGCGATCGTCGTCGATGTCTTCATGCGGATCGGTGACATGTCCGTCGATGCCATCGACGGGTGTCGATGGTATCGACTTGCTTTTATTGCGACACCTCCGTTTATTGCATTCAACCTATGATGATGTCGATACCATCGACGAGGCCGTCGATGGTATCGAGTTGACTGAGAAAAATTCGTCTGAATATCTCCAGAGATCTCGATGGTATCGACGGGGATGTCGATACCATCGACACTTTTATTGCGACCTGCCTGTGACCATGTCGATGCCATCGACGGGTCCGTCGATGGTATCGACGCAGTGCGATTTCTGCTGGTGTCAACCTGAACCCATGTCGATACCATCGACTGATGTGTCGATGGTATCGACCCTGCCTGTTCCTGCACATTTAACAAACAGATCAAGGTATCATTGTTAAACTAAAAAGTAAACAAAATAAAAGCAAACTACACCTAACATTAAACTATCCTAATGTACCAATGGTTGGGTTGCCTCCCAACAAGCGCCCTTCTTTAGCGTCTTAGGCTAGACGTCGGTCCTTCTTCTCATTCATGTACAAGTGAAATGAGTTTAACCTCATTCACTTTCCTCTTATAGTTCTCACCAAAGTACAGCTTCAAGCATTGCCCGTTCACCAAGAACGTGGCCTCTCCATCTCGCACGAGAATCGCTCTGTGCGGTCTCACTTCTTCCACCTCGAAGGGTCCACTCCATCGGGATTTCAGTTTCCCGGGATGCAATTTGAGACGAGAGTTGAACAATAGGACACTGTCTCCTTTCTTGAATGTGCGCATCTCAATGTGGCGATCGTGGATCAACTTTGTGCGCTCCTTATAAATACGGGCATTCTCATATGCCGTCATGCGTAGCTCATCCAATTCATTCAATTCAAACATTCTTTTCCTCCCGGCCTCGTCATAGCGCAAGTTCAGCCTTCTTAGCGCCCAATGGGCCTTGTGCTCCAATTCTACCGGAAGATGGCACGCCCGGCCATACGCCAACCTAAAAGGTGTAGTGCCTATAGGTGTTTTGTACGCCGTTCGATAAGCCCAAAGTGCATCCGGTAGCAATGCACTCCAATTCTTCCGTGTAGATGCTACGGTCCTTTCTAAAATCTTCTTGATTTCCCTATTTGATACCTCCACCTGTCCTTGCGTTTGTGGATGATATGGGGTGCCAATGTTGTGCTTGACCCCATATTTCTTCAAAAGTGAAGCAAATTTCTGATTTCGGAAGTGTGTGCCTCCGTCACTAATGATCATTCGAGGAATCCCGAACCTGCAGAAAATATTCTCTTTGACGAACCTGCACACTACATTCGAATCATTAGTCCTTGTGGGGATTGCCTCTACCCACTTCGACACATAATCCACAGCAAGAAAAATATAAAGATTTGAATTTGAGGACACAAAGGGTCCCATGAAGTCAATGCCCCATAAATCAAATACCTCGACTTCCTGAAACACATTCAGGGGCATTTCTTGTCTCCTTGAGATATTACCTGCACGCTGGCACGGGTCACACTGCCTAACAAAATCATAGGCATCCCGGAACAAAGTGGGCCAATAAAGGCCGCTCTCCAACACCTTAGCTGCTGTCCGTGAGCTAGCATGATGTCCTCCCGTAGGCGACGCATGACAATGATGTAGAACACTTTTGTACTCTACCTCCGGCATGCACCTGCGAAGAATACCATCCCTGCATTGCTTCAACAATATTGGGTCATCCCAAAAATAGTATCTCAATGAATGGAAGAATTTCTTCTTCTCTTGATAAGACCAATCTTCCGAGATGATCCCGCAAGCCAGATAATTCACAATTTCCGCAAACCATGGTTCTTTAGAATCAATTTTTAAAAGTTGTTCGTCGGGAAAAGTCTCGGTAATGGGTATATGCAAACCCTGTTCATCCACCCTCTCTAACCTAGACAAGTGGTCAGCCACCACATTTTCAATTCCCGACTTGTCCTTGATTTCAATATCGAATTCTTGTAGGAGCAAAATCCACCTAATTAGTCTAGGCTTCGCATCCTTCTTCTCCATCAAATATTTTATTGCGGCGTGATCCGTCCACACAACCACCTTAGAACCCACTAAGTATTGCCGAAATTTCTCAAAAGCAAATACAACAGCAAGTAACTCTTTTTCCGTGGTTGTGTAATTTAATTGAGCATCATTAAGCGTTTTTGAGGCGTAGAAAATCACAGCAGGCTTGTTATCTACCCTTTGCCCCAAAACAGCCCCCACAGCATAGTCAGACGCATCACACATCAACTTGAAAGGCTTTGTCCAATCCGGCATTTGAACAACCGGAGCCGAAATCAGCTTTTCCTTCAAAACCTCGAATGCGTGAAGACATCTCTCATTGAAATCAAAAACTGCGTCTTTTTCCAACAATTCCGATAATGGCTTTGTGATTTTTGAAAAATCCTTGATAAAGCGCCGATAAAACCCAGCGTGTCCTAAAAAGCTTCTCACCCCTTTTACAGAATTTGGTGGGGGTAGCTTAGAAATCACCTCAATTTTTACGGGGTCTACCTCTAGACCCTTGCTAGACACCTTGTGTCCTAGCACAATTCCTTCTGTCACCATCATGTGACATTTCTCCCAATTGAGGACCAAGTGTGTGTCCTTGCACCGCTACAATACCTTATCTAAATTATAAAGGCATTCATCAAAAGACGCTCCATAAACCGAGAAGTTGTCCATGAAGACTTCGAGACACCGCTCCACCATGTCAGAGAAAATGGCGACCATGCAGCGTTGAAAAGTCGCCGGCGCATTGCATAAACCAAACGGCATACGGCGGTAGGCGAAAGTCCCATAGGGACATGTGAACGTAGACTTCTCTTGATCCAAAGGATCAATAGAAATCTGGTTGTACCCCGAGTAACCATCTAGGAAACAAAAATGCGACCGACCGGCTAAGCGTTCCAAAATCTGATCAATGAATGGCAATGGAAAATGATCTTTCAGAGTTGCGGCGTTCAATCGGCGGTAATCAATGCATACACGCCACCCGGTTACCAATCGGGTGGTGACAGGTTCATTTAGAAGATTTGTAGTGACAGTGATTCCCCCCTTTTTAGGGACTACCTGTGTGGGGCTCACCCACGTCGAATCAGATATGGCATAAATAATCCCTGCAGCAAGCAACTTAATGACTTCCTTTTTGACAACCTCCATCATGCTTGGATTTAGACGTCTTTGAGGCTGTATGACTGACTTGACTCCTTCCTCAAGCCGAATCTTATGTTGACAAAGTGTAGGGGAGATCCCCTTGATGTCCGCCACTGACCACCCAAAGGCTCCACGGTGGTTCTTGAGCACTATCAGTAGCTGCTCCTCCTCATCTGTACTCAAGTATGCAGAAACAATCACTGGCAACTTGTCCTCCTTAGCTAGAAAGACGTACTTCAGGTGCGGGGGCAATGGCTTTAACTCCAGATCAGGTGGGCAGATAAGGGATGATTGTAGCGGTGGGGGCAGTGTACCCAAATCTTCATAGTGCCTCGTGTAGAAACATGGAAGCATTTGAAGCATTTTGGTGCACTCCTTGAGTGAAGTACTCCGCATCCAATCATAAGTGACATTAAGCAAGCACGCCTCTAGAGGAAATTCCGGATATGCATCACAGACAGAAGTAATTATCACATCATCCTCCCACGAAGGTGGAATGTCCTCATTCTCATCATTTGGAAACCTGACAGCCTTGCATAAAGAGACAGCTTTCGTTTGCTCCATAAGGTCTACCGCCAAGGTCCCATTGTCTATCCTGCTCATCACATGGGCCATATCTAAAAATGGCTTCCCGAGACAAAGTGATATATTGCTTTCCACATGCTTCACCATGTTGCACTGTGCCTTTGCTTTAGTAGATGTATTGCTGTTGGGCATGACCATCTCAAAGCGATCATCCGCAATGCCTAAGGTCAAGCGACCTCTCCCCATCTCCAAGATCATGTCAGTTGTAGCTTAAAATGGGCGACCAAGAAGTAACTCATTGCCGTGTTCATCCTGCATCTCCATCACAACAAAATCAGCGGGAAAAACAAAGCGGTCTACCTTTACCAAAACATCCTCACAGATTCCATATGGTTTCACCACAGAATTATCGGCCAATTGGATAGTCATATTGCTTGGCCTTGACTCCTTCAATCCAAGTTTCTTGAATGTAGAAAGGGGCATCAGATTGATGCTTGCCCCGGAGTCACAAAGCGCTTCGCCAAATTTGAACTTCCCGATAAAGCATGAAATATTGAAACACCCGGGATCCTGTCGCTTTGGCGGCAGAGTGCCCATAATAAAAGCACTCACTTGCTCCTTCAATACCACAACCTCAGTGTCGGGTATCTTCCTCTTCTTGGTGATTACATCTTTAAGAAACTTTCCATAAGACGGGATTTGTTCAATTGACTCTAACAAGGGAATATTCACAGATAACTTCCTAAAGCTGTCCATAAATTTTTTAAACTGTGCATCCACCTTTCTTGCTTTTGCACTATTGGGATAGGGAATCGGAACGGTATGTGCCCTTTGATGAGGTGGCACATAGGGAGTTAATTTCTGTGGTTCCTCCTCAGTGGCTTGTCCTTCCTTACCATCTTCGGTTGTGTCATCAATTTGCTCTATGACTGGTGCGGGCTGCTCCTTAGCGGTTGCTTCTTCGACTGTGTCCTGCGGTGTGCTTGTGTCATCCGCCCTTGGATTAAGCACCTTCTTACCGCTCCTCAACAATATGGCCTTGGCCTATTGGTTTCCCCCGGGAACATTGGTGTTCCCCGGAAAACCCAGATGTGCCGGCTTCTTCAAGCTTGCAATCTCCGCTGCCATCTGTGCCATGGAAGTCTCTATAGTCCGCATCTGAGCCCCGTGGCTCTGCAACGTCTGCCCAAACTGGTTCATGTATTCACCTTGTTGCTTTATTTGCTGCCCAAAAGTGTTCATCAACTCTTGATTTTGCTTTATGACTTGATTGAGCAACTCTGTGCTCTTATCCTCTGTGGCCGGTGCAGGCTTGGCGTCCGGATCTTGCAGAAAGTTATTTGGATCCTTCCATGAAAATTTCTTGTCTTTCTGCCATGAATAATCATTATTCATGTACCCCTGCTGTTGCCTCATGTACTTGACCTGAGCCTCATCCTCGGACTCATTGTCTTCTTTCTGTAGCAACTTCTTAGCGAGAAGATCCATCTTCTCATTCAGCTCTCTAATTGCCTTAGACTCACTGGCAACTCTCGCTTGCTCAACTGGGCCTTGCTCTCTCTCTCCCCAAGATTGTTTTCGTGCCATATTCTTCAATATTTCCCAGCATCTTGTATCAGTGTTGTTTAGAAAGAATCGAGAACCGGCCGAGTCCAAGTTGCTTCTATCATGCTCGGAGAGAGAAAAGTAGAAGATCTTCACTTGGGTTTCCTTGTCCAATCCATGATGTGGACATCTCCTCAACATGACTTGGAATCGCTCCCAAGTCTCAGAATAAGTCTCACCCGCCTGTTGGGTGAAATTGTGGATCTTCCGGATCATATCATTGGTCTTCTTAGGAGGAAAGAACCTCTCGAAGAAAACCTCCACCATGTGATCCCATGATTCAACAAACTCGTCGTCGAGGTTATGAAGCCACTCTCTTGCCACTCCAGCCAAGGAACTCGGGAATAACTTGAGATAGAGCACATCCTGCGGAAATCGATCTATCTTCACCATATCGCAGTTCTCCACAAACTGACTAATGTGTGCCACTGGATCTTCATTTTTCAGTCCGTGAAATGCATTGGATTTGACCAAATTAATCAGTGCTGGGTCGATCTTGTATGTAGGTATGTTTAGCCCCTGTTTCTTTATAGGCCCCTTTGATGCAGAGGAAGAAGACGCCTTGATCTTCTCCCATATTGTCTGTGCTTCAGCCATTACTTCTTCTTGTTCTTGCTCAGATTCAGAATTTATATCACTGTGGTGTTCCTCCTCGTAGTAGTCCTCGTCCTCTGGTCCCGCAGATGGAACCTCAGGTGTGCGATTCACGTAGTCTTGACTACATGTGTGCACCATGCAAAGTACCTGAAAAAAATGGAAATAGGGGTTCAGTACAATGCTTTGAATGAGTCAACACAATTATAGAGAAATAAAGGAATTTTTTTTGAAATTGTTTTAAAATAAATAAAAAAAAATGTGGCCTAGAATGGCCGCTCTTAGCACTCAAAGTGCCAATAATTCGCCGTATCCCCGGCAACGGCGCCAAAAACATGACGTGTATTTTACTACGCGCTTAAATGCAAGTATACGCGTCGAGTAATATAGGCCTTGTGAGGCCCGAGTCGAACTCAGGGATACGTGAATTATTGGGGACTTTTACTAACTAATCGCAATCAGCTAGACCAATTAACAAAGTAGGGTTTTGTTGTTCAAATTAAAAAGAAAATAAAAATCAAACAAAGAAAACAATCGATTAAAGGTTAATTTAATCAATTAAAAGGGATATCTTTAGGATGGCGGTTTCACCGCGGGTCAACATTGTATTAGATTTCATATAATTCCTCACACCTCTCTCTATCCGGGTAGTGGCCTGAAATGAGAATTACCCACTGTCGTGGTGTAATCCACTACTTAGATTTAGGTTGATTCCATCGTCATAGTAATCATTCCCCTAAACTAAGCGCATTAAGATCGGTCCCTCAGTTCCCACCATTAATTTTACAACTCCTTTGTCAAGGGTTTTATTAATTAATGTAGAATTCGTCTCTTTTCAACCATTAATCCTTCTGTCGAAGTGATGAAGGGCATTAATTTATTATTATGGTGATCAAACATAACAATAGCAATAGAGAAAACGAATTTATACCACGGATATGAGAGAAAAATATGAATTATCAATATAAAATCATCATACAATGTATCCCCGGGCTACTCCCGGTCCTAAAGATTGAGGGTTTTAGCCTCTCATGTTCATCTTACACGAATACATGGTAGAAATTGGGGAATTCATAAGAAAAACGTGAAATAAATGGGAAAACCCCTGAACGGAGAAGAACCGGTGGATCCTTGGCGTAGAACACAAGCTTTCCCCGCCTGTCGGTGGTGGAAATTGTCTTCGGCAGCGTCCGAATCACCCGGGATGAGCTTCTCGGCCTCCATTCTCCTTTCTCTCCTCCTCGGCACTCGTGCAAAACCAAAAACGAGATTCTCTCTCCTTCTGGGCGGCCGTCATTAGGTATAAGTCCCTAATTAGGTCGTCAAATAATGACAGCCATCCGATTGATATCAAAACAGATCCAACGCATATCTGCCGGCGTCGATACCATCGACGCGGGTCGATGGTATCGACCCAGCGGATTAGCGGCAGCTTTCCTTTCTTTTATTATGAGCGTCTGTGGTGATCTCGATACCATCGACTTGCGTGTCGATGGTATCGACACCTTTAGCGTCGGTTGTTGTCGTTTAGCGACGCTGTAGCTCTCCTAGTGTCGATGGTATCGACTTGCGTCGATGGTATCGACTTCATCCTCGCCAGCAGCCTGGAGACATCTCGATGCCATCGACATGGGTGTCGATGGTATCGACTCTGTATTGCTCTTCTCGGCTGACAACCTGTGGCTTGGTCGATGGTATCGACATCCGTCGATGGTATCGACGGATGCAGATACTTGTTCTTCCTGAAATTTCACAACAGGCCCAAGTAAATCCACACAATTTATAATAAGATGATAAATAATGCTCAAAATAGTAAAACGAAGGGGATTTGATATAAAATGATGGCAAAAGACCAAATAAAGTGAATTATGCAATAATATCCATGAAAATGAGTAATTAAGGCACAAAACACATATGAAATAGGTCACTAAATGCGACTCAAAATCATCGCATCACTCTACATACCCCAAGAATATGGCATCACAGATTTCAGTCCCAATTCTTCCTTTTGTGTTCAGGGAAAAGTACCTTTGCAAGGCACCCCCACACTCGAAGATATTTAAGACTCAGTTTCCTCCCTCTCCATAACTCAAACGGACTACTCTCTAAATGCTTATGGAGAACTCCATTTAGAATATGGCAAGTCGTATTCAAAACTTCCCCCCACATAAAGTTGGGTAATCCAGATGTTTCGAGTAAGGTATTTACCATATCTATTAAGGTTCGGTTTTTACATTTAGCTCTCCCATTTGATTGTGGTGAATAAGGAGCACTGACCTCATGAACTATACCATGTAATTGGCAAAATTCCAAAAACAAGATCGAGGTATACTCTCCTCCCCTATCAGACCTTAATCGCTTAAGTACTTTACTGGTTTGATTTTTGGCTTCTTTCTTATAAATTTTAATTTATCCAATGCCTCATCTTTACTTCTAAGTAAAAAGACATAACATTATCTACTTGCATCGTCAATAAAAGTTATAAAATAATGCTTTTGATTCCTCATAACAACACCATTAAATTCACAGATATTTGAATGCACTAAATCCAAAATTTCTGAATTCCTATTCACAGAATGAAAGGGCTTCCTAGGCAGTTTAGCTTGCACACAAATTTCACATTTATTATTACCAATCTCAGATTTAGGAATTAAATTTGGATTCATCATACGCTTCATTGAGGCAACATTAACATGTCCCAAATGTGAATGCCAAACATCAGATGAAACAATATTCATGCAGGTAGAACTATAATCATTCAAATTTAAAATGGAATTTGAAACAGGTTCAACATGAATCTTAAATAAGTTCTCCACATCACATAAGTACCCCTTGTCAAAAAACAAAGAATCACGAAGTCGTGTAATAATTGCCTTATTACATTTGCAGTCTACTCTATAACCTTCCCTAACTAGAATTACACCACTAAGGATATTGCGTCGAATGGTTGGAACATGTCTGACCCTGTTAAGAGTCAACCCCTTCCCTAAAGGGAACTTCAAGTCCACTCGTCCATCACCTTTGACTTCTGCAGAGTTGGAATCACCCAAAGTCACGGACCGACCTCGAGAGGTTGGGTAAGACACAAATAGGGATTTATCAGCACATACATGTACATTAGCCCTAGTGTCAATTATCCAATAAAGTGGTTCAAAAATAGAAAGGATTTCATGTTTAATAGACGCGTACCCATCATTGAGGTTCAAGGATGTAGTCATCATGTTGACCACATCCCCCTCAGTTGCTGATAACACTCATTTTAGGGCTATTTATAGCTTATATTTTCCTATCAAAACTGCCCTCTAAACTTCTTTTCCTCTAATTTTTGTCATGATTTTGCACAAAGGTAAATTGCGCTCTAACCCTAACTCTTTTTCCATCTTTTATACAAATTTCTTCCGGTTTTATACCTAAAAGACTACTAAAGGCCCGTCCCAGCCCATGAACGGCGCCCACCCGCATTGGCCCTTCTACCAGCCACCCGACACGCCACTTACCTGTCTTGGCTTCAGCCCGATATAACAGCAACGCGAGACATACATGTCGCGCAAGGTGGTTCTAACGGGTGGCACGCCACTTACCCAACAGAGGACTCTGCCCGCCATGACTAATCAACCCGTTAAGGCATGTCACGTGATACGAGCCCCTCATCGGTAGCTTTTGCCCACCATGGCCACCCGATATGATTGCAACCCGACACGCGGTGACGTGCTGTGTCAGGTGACACACAGGTGTTGACCATCCCAGAAGCCATGAAAAGGGAGCTGATTTAGGATGTGTGGCCCCACGAGAACCGCAACTTCTCCCAGTCGTTGTCTAAATTAGCAGCTACAGGACTCTGATGGGACGGGTCAGAATCTCACAAAAGCTAACTTTGGAAAGCATCTGAAGCTAGTGTATCGACTCCCAAGGCATCTCGAACGATACTAGGTGAGCACTCCCCCAACCCGAGAGGGGCGGGAGTGGTTCACTTAGAACCCGTCCCAGTAGTCGCATCATCTCGATATGACAAAGAAGGCCACCCGACGTGTCGAGTTCCTAGAAGGGCTCCTGCCTAAGGCGGCTCACCCCCACACTCGATACAAGGAACTCGAGAACCTAAGTCACCTCTAACCCGGCAAGATACCAAACCCGATACAGTCCACCCGTCACGGTGTGTCTCCCGAGAGGGCTAGCGGCCTGACACGGCCGTATCGGGTAGGGAGCCTTGGCCGATACGTCTGCCCATCACGGTGTGTCGCTTGAGAGGGGGCTAGCCACCCGACATAAGCATATCGGGTAGAGCTCCCGCCCGGTATTTGGTTAGAGATTGTTTAGGGGTGTGTTGTTGTATATCGACCCCCTATATCACGGGGGCCGATATCTATCTTCCCTTTTTTACAGCAATTTACTTTCATTCATCACGCATTGTAACTAACCCTTTTTCATATCTATGATTATGGAATGAGTGGAGTTTAATGTTTGTTGTTTTGTGTATGGTTTCTTTTTGTTGGATGATTTCTTTGTAGCATCTAAACTCTAGCCTATATGCTTGGATCATGTTTTGACTAGCTATCGAATCATGTTTCCAGTTTCAACTCCTTTGGGAGAGGGATGTTGTAACTCTAGAGTTCAGTCCGATCCGAGAGTACGAGATGAGAGAGGAGGGTGCAGGAGTTTTTCTGCTACCACCTGTTATGCCTAAGTATTCTTCCTTCATGCTTTACCTTTACGATAGTTTTATCTCCCCGGATTCTGTTTCGCAAAACCTTTATAAAAACCTCTTAACCCAAAAACTTAATTCTTTCTCGTAGCTCCATTTGGAGATAGTCTTTTGGTTTATTTCCTTCAGTTCCTTTAATCTTGTTTTCAACCACTGTCTCCCTTGGGGACATGTTCTATTCTCTCTCTTATCGGAGTACAAAGTGTTGATTCCACATTCTTAGCACGACCACCCTTGTCCCTGTGTTTGACCCTGATTGCTACATCGGACCCCGTTATCGTTGTGGGGGCCTGAAAGTCGGGTTATCTATTTAAAAGTCCGACTACTTTAATTTGCTCCTTTTGGATGCGCGACTTAGGTTGGTCACTTTTTTGACGCTTTGGGGTACCCCCCATCTGTGATAAGCGATGGCGGATCACACTTTGGAGAGAAGCAATTTGAAGCACTACTGAAGAAGTATGAGGTCAGGTACAAGGTTGCTACACCATACCACCCCCAAACATCTGGGCTGGTGGAGGTGTCAAACAGGCAGATCAAGCAAATCTTAGAAAGGACTGTCAGCCGCACACAGAAAGATTGGGCATTGAAGTTAGACGATGCTCTCTGGGCCTATAGAACTACATACAAGACACCCATAGGCACAATGCCTTACAGGTTAATCTATGGAAAATCTTGCCACTTACCATTGGAGCTTGAACACAAGGCCCTTTGGGCAATCAAGTTTCTGAATATGGACCTAGAAAAGGTCGGGCAAAAGAGGTTCCTACAACTGCAAGAGCTTGAGGAGCTGAGATTACACGCTTAAAAAAATGCAAGGATTTACAAGAAGAGGACCAAGGTGTGGCATGATGCCCACCTAAAGAGAAAGGACGTTAGCAAAGGTGATAAAGTTCTTTTATTTAAATCCTCTATCCGCCTTTTTCCAGGTAAGATGCAAACAAGCTGGTCTGAACCCTTCACAGTGATGAAGATCTATCCTTTAGGGATGATGGAACTGCACAACAAAGACGATCCAGCAAAAGTCTTTCCGGTGAACGGGCACAGAGTCAAGAGGTACTATGAAGATGAAGAGTTCATAAGAAGCACTACTACAGAAATAGCATTCAGTGACACTTTTCTGGGCGTCGGTTATTAAGGAAAACCGACGCCTTCTATGTTAGGAGTCGGTTGTTTACGAAAACCGACGTCTATATTCGAAGACCAGCCAGACACGGGTACCGCTTTGTCTTCAGCGTCGGTTGTTTATAACAAACCGACGCTTAAAGTCACCCGCGAAATCCATTTTTTGATAAAAAAAATAGTGTCCTTTTCAGCGTCGGTTATTTAGGTAGAAACCGACACCTATGTGCGATGAAAATTTGCGCGAAAAGTGTCACCTTCAGCGTCGGTTATTAAAGGATAACCGACGCTGAAGGTGGTACCCGCCAAACAATTTCATGAAAATATCGTCCAATTGGACGTCGGTTTTTTCAAACAACCGACGCTAAAGATGTTTAGGCGTCGGTTGTTGTAAAAAACCGACGCTATTTGGGACTTTATAACCCGCGATGCCCGACTCTTCCCCTTTCTTCTGTTTCATTGCGAGCCCTTTTTTCTGCTTCTCCGTCGATTTCCCACGCTGTCGCCGTCGATTTCTCTGCTCCTTGTTCTCCACGACAGCGCCGTCGTGCCGCCACTGCTACTCCGGCGCCCCCTTCTCCGCCGCCACTGCTGCTGCACCCCTTTCTGGACCGTGCCCCCTTCTCCGGACGCCTGGAGATCATTGTCGCCGACGTCGCTGGTCCTTGGTCTGCCTGCCTGACGCCTAGAGCTCGCCGCCGCGCCCTGCTGCTCCAGCCACCTGTTGCCCGCCCTGCTGCTCCATCCGCTGCGCCGCCGCCACGCCGTCAAGTTCAACCTGCAGCTTCCACCTGGCTCCCGCTGCCTCCTTATCGGCGCCAACAGATCTGGTATGCGCCAGTGTCTTTTCCTTTCCTCTACCTATTTCTCATTTACTGCGCGGATTATTTTGTGAGGTGAAGCATTTTATACAATGTAAGCTTCCGATCCTTCATGGAGCTGGTCACTTACTGATGAGGTTTATTTTGCTATAGATAATAATTTCTGGAGTCAGTCCACAGACAAATTGATAACTGTTCTTAGACAATTATAAAAAAAGAACTATGTCATCTTTATCTCTAACTATGTGCTCATTTGTGCTAGAAATTTTGATGTGCTGTAAATTGTATCTTTACAATAACTGATCTGCTTGCCGATTTTAATGATTAGAGATACTGATTAATAGTAAGTATTGATGAATACTTACTTAATTACTGATTTGTTGATTAGATATGTATAAAAGTTCCTTATAAATATATTTTTTATATACACATACATGTAATTTTGTATAAAATACATGATGTAGTGTGATCTTAAATCCTATAGTGTACCCCTTTTGTTCTATGATGGTACCTATGACCCTAAATCCTAGAGTGTTTGTTGGCCTAGAAACCCGTCCAAGATTGACTCATTAGGAGTAAATCTTGGATAGTCCCCGGTTTGGGACTGTTCTTGAACACCTAATCTCACTTAGGATGTAAGTGTATAATGTGTATTGAGTTTTCGAGAAAATTTTGGTAGCATTTCCCCGTTTGTTCTCTAAGTACATATGTACTTAGAGAACAGCGGGGAAATGCTGCCGAAATTTTCTTGAAAACCCAATACACATTATACACTTACTAGTGAGATTAGGTGTTCAAGGATGGGATAGGTGGTACACATTTATTATATATAAGAATGACATCACATGTGTTTGTTGGCCTAGAATGTGAACAATCATTGTTTTTTATATTACTTGTACATTGGTATAAATTAGAATGAACAATCACTAAATTATATACTGTTTGTATGGAGTCCGGCTTCATTGTAGATATCTATTATTGTGTTTGTTGGCCTAGAAACCCGTCCAAGATTGACTCGTTAGGAGTAAATCTTGGATAGTCCCCGGTTTGGGACTGTTCTTGAACACCTAATCTCACTTAGGATGTAAGTGTATAATGTGTATTGAGTTTTCGAGAAAATTTTGGTAGCATTTCCCCGTTTGTTCTCTAAGTACATATGTACTTAGAGAACAACGGGGAAATGCTGCTGAAATTTTCTTGAAAACCCAATACACATTATACACTTACTAGTGAGATTAGGTGTTCAAGGATGGGATAGGTGGTACACATTTATTATATATAAGAATGACATCACATGTGTTTGTTGGCCTAGAATGTGAACAATCATTGTTTTTTATATTACTTGTACATTGGTATAAATTAGAATGAACAATCACTAAATTATATACTGTTTGTATGGAGTCCGGCTTCATTGTAGATATCTATTATTGTGTTTGTTGGCCTAGAAACCCGTCCAAGATTGACTCATTAGGAGTAAATCTTGGATAGTCCCCGGTTTGGGACTGTTCTTGAACACCTAATCTCACTTAGGATGTAAGTGTATAATGTGTATTGAGTTTTCGAGAAAATTTTGGTAGCATTTCCCTGTTTGTTCTCTAAGTACATATGTACTTAGAGAACAGCGGGGAAATGCTGCCGAAATTTTCTTGAAAACCCAATACACATTATACACTTACTAGTGAGATTAGGTGTTCAAGGATGGGATAGGTGGTACACATTTATTATATATAAGAATGACATCAAATGTGTTTGTAGGCCTAGAATGTGAACAATCATTAGAATGAACAATCACTTGTTTTCCTAATATATACTTGTTTTCTCTGATCATAGAATGGATAGATCATGGATGTCCATTCGTAATCGTTGCACCCCAGAGTTTATATCTGGTCTTGATCAGTTTATTAGATTTGCCGAAGAACATAGGAAAAAACCTACAGATAGGTTCTACTGTCCATGTAGGCATTGCGGTAACAACTTGAAAGTCAACACTGGTGAGGAAATCAAAAGTCATGTCATGTGCAACGGGATTGTACAAGTCTATACAGAATGGCACTGGCATGGAGAGATTTCAAAATCGAAACCAGTAGATGTCGATAGCAGTGCTTGGGTGGAAGAAGAAATTGCCTCCGATGACGTAAATGTGAACGAACCAGTTCCAGCAGACATCGTTGACGCGATGCTGGATAGTTGTAGGGTAGAGCACACCGATCCACCTCCTATCTTTACAAACATTGTGCATGATGCTGAGATACCGTTATACACAGGCTCTGCTAAGTTTACGAAGCTTAGCGCTGTGTTGAGATTGTATAAGTTGAAAGCTAACAATAGATGGAGTGACAAAAGCTTCACTTCATTGTTGACTTTGTTAAAAGAAATGCTTCCTGAAGGAAACGAGCTTCCAATCTCAACATACCAGGTAAAGAAAATGTTGTGCCCAATGGGAATGGAGGCCAAGAAGATACACGTATGCTCGAATGATTGTGTATTATTTCAAAAGGACTTTGTAGATTTGAAAGATTGTCCAAAATGTGGTGCGTCACGGTATAAATTGACGACTTCGGGGGAGTCCAAAACTGGTTCTCCTGCCAAGGTGTTGTGGTATCTACCTATAATATCACGGTTTCAACGCTTGTTTGCAAATCCAAAAGATGCGAAGAATTTGAGGTGGCATGCAGATGTTAAGAAAAATAATGATGGGATCCTACGACATGCGTCTGATTCCCCACAGTGGAAGAAGATTGATCTATTGTACCCTAAATTTGGTGAAGAAGATAGGAATCTAAGACTTGGGCTTTGTACAGATGGGATGAATCCGTACGGGACATTGAACTGCCAACATAGCACTTGGCCAGTCAAGCTTGTTATATACAATCTTCCTCCCTGGATGTGTATGAAAAATAAGTACGTTATGTTGTCATTCTTGATATCGGGCCCTAAACAACCCGGAAATGATATCGATGTTTATCTTGAACCTTTGATTGATGACTTAAAGAAACTTTGGGCTGAAGGTGTGATGACCTATGATGCTTCAGCAAGAGAGACATTTCATTTGCACGCTATGTTGTTTTGCACTATTAATCACTTTCCAGCATATGGGAATTTGTCTGGATATAGTGTCAAAGGAGCTAAAGCGTGTCCTATATGTGAAGAAAACACTGATTCAATAAGACTAAAACATGGAGGCAAGACTGTATATCTTGGTCATCGAAGGTTTCTTTCAAAATTCCATCCGTATCGTAGGAAGCGCAAAGCATTCAATGGATGGAATGATGAACGGAGTGCACCTAAACCTATACCAGGGGATGTTGTTTATGAAAGAGTAAAAGACATTGTCAATGAATTTGGTAAGAAATCACAATGTAGTATGGCCACACGGAGTGACAATTCTTCATTCAAGAAGAAGTCAATATTTTGGGATCTTCCTTATTGGAGTTCTTTGACAGTCAGGCATTGTATCGATGTAATGCACGTTGAGAAAAATGTCTGTGATAGCATCATTGGTACTCTATTAAATATACCAGGTAAGACTAAAGATGGGATAAAATCCAGACTGGACCTACGTGAAATGGGAATAAGGTCAGAATTAACAGAATTACGTGAAATGGGTAATAAAAGAACATACTTACCTCCCGCTTGTTACACGTTGTCTAGAAAGGAGAAGAAAACTTTTTGTGAATGCTTGGTAAATGTTAAGGTGCCACATGGTTACTCATCCAACATCCGTAGATTGGTATCAATGAAAGATCTGAAGTTGATAGGTCTTAAATCTCATGATTGTCACACTCTAATGCAACAAATATTGCCCGTGGCAATTCGATATATATTGCCGAAGCATGTAAGGTTTGCAATCACCAGACTTTGTTTCTTTTTCAACAGTCTATGCAGCAAAGTTATTGACCCTGATACTCTCGATAATTTGCAAAGAGAAGTGGTTGTTACCCTATGTCAGCTTGAGATGTATTTCCCTCCTTCGTTCTTTGATATCATGGTACATCTTGTTGTCCACTTGACTAGGGAAGTGAAAATGTTGGGACCAGTTTTTTTGCATTGGATGTATCCCTTTGAACGATACATGAGCGTTTTTAAAGGTGATGTTCGAAACCGTTATCGGCCTGAAGGGAGTATTATTGAAGGTTATGTGGCGAGAGAGGTTATGGATTTTTGCAATGACTTTCTCAGTGGTAATGACACTCCTGATAATGACAAGAATATTGAGGAGGGCAAAGGAATTTTGGGATTACGGGTGAAAGTAATCAGTCGTGAGCAGTTGGAACAAGCTCACTTGTATATTTTACACAATATGGACGAAGTGAGTGTTTATATCGAGGAACATACCAATTTCATAAAGAGACAACATCCTCGAGCAAGTTCAATGTGGCTTGCTAGAGAGAATAATAAGACTTTTACTAAGTGGTTTGAAGATAAAGTCTTACATCAACTATCTCAAACACCAAATGATATTACAGAAACTATCAAATGCCTCGCCTTTAAACCAAAACCGAATGTTATGTCTTATGAAGGGTTTGACATTAATGGATTCACATATTACACAAAGCGCCAAGATGATAAGAGTGTCGTCCAATATAGTGGGGTCACTCTTCAAGCGTCGACTATGTACTTTGCAAGTGCAAAGGATAAGAGTCCACGTGAAGCTAAAATGTCATATTACGGTGTCATTGAGGACATTTGGGAGTTTGACTACATAGATTTCAAAATTCCGCTCTTTAAATGTAATTGGGTTGATCACACCAAAGGAGTTATAGTGGATGAATTGGGTTTCACTTTGGTGAACTTTGAAAAGATTGGTGAGAAGGGTGAACCATTCATATTCGCATCACAGGCGAAACAAATATTCTATATCGATGATCCTGTGAATGATAAATGGTCGGTTGTTCTTCATGGTAAAAGACAGTTCATTGAAGATCCTATAGATGAAGAAGAGTACTATGATAAGTATGATGACTCCAGTCCATTCTCAGTTGGGTTGCCCACTCCACAAAATATTGAAGCTAATGATGACTTATATGTGCGCGGAGATCACAATGAAGGATTGTTAATTGATAAAAGATCACAATTTTAGAGACATGTATGTTAATACAAATGCTAAATGTTTGCCTTTTTCTAGTTAATACAAATGCTAAATGTTTGCCTTTTTCTAGTTAATACAAATGCTAAATGTTTGCATTTTAAATGACATTTTCAGATGGCTGACCATGATGAGCATGATGTCCATGATGAGCATTAAGTCCATGATGAGCATGCTGTCCATGACGAGCATGGTGAGGATACTAATGTAAGTTCTAAAAACATATCCTGTATTTCTATAAAATTCATTATCTTCTAGTTATGTCATATATCCTATATTTCTATATTGGGCTAATTTAGTGTGTTTTATTTTTGTCAAATTTTAGGTTGATGCACCTGTACCCACTGAAGCACTAGAGCAACTTGATGCGCAGCACCAAACACTTAACAAGAAAAGGGGCATCACTCTGTTGAAGAAGTTATTAGCGCTAAGTGGTAGTGGATCCAAATTGGTGGTGGAGTTTGATAATGGAGGAAATCCAATTGGAGTGAACCGCAATAATTTTGTAAACTATCTTGGGTGTACCACTCGGAGCCATTATGGTGTTAAGTATGACAATTGGCATAAAGTTCCTCAAGGGAAAAAAGACTTGATATGGAAGGATTTATGCGTGAGTTATTATTATTTGCAATTCTATTTTGTAGATTACAAATTCTATTATTTGCAATTCTATTTTGGATACTAGTTAATAACATTAATTTTACAGAATCTGTTTGCATTGGATGAGAAGTTGCATCGTAAAAATGTGATGCAACGCGCTGGAAAGATGCTTAGGAATTATAGGACAAATCTGAACAGAGAATACATAAAAGAGGGTGATAAGAAGAAGAAGTCAGCCCTTGAACAATGGAACTTCTTGGACAAAGAAGATTGGGACAATTTTGTTGCTTCAAGAAAATCTGAAGAATTCAAGGTATTAGGCGTCACTCCCAATTTAATTAATATACATTGTATTCACCTATTCAAGATTAACATTTAGTGCTACTAACCAAATATTTAATGTGCATACTAACTAGGCCCTCAGTGACGCACAAAAAGCAAGGCGTGCACTGAATGTGCATGACCACACTATGGGTCCAAAAGGCTATGCAAGCGTTCCCCAAAGACTACAGGCGGAGTCTGCAGCTACTCAGGAGTCTGCTCCTACTCAGGAGTCTGCCACACCCATGCCTCGCCATGATATCTGGATAGTTGGAAGGCAAAATAAGAAGGGTGAAATAAAGAAGCCTGTAACTGCTGAGGCGGCTGCAAAAATGGTAAAATACAACTCTTAGAGAAATCGTTTGAATATTGATTATTTGTGGTGTTAACTTACCAATTTCTGTTTATGGTGATTAGCAGGAGCTGCACGAGCAGAGGAAACAAGGCACGTTCATCCCTCGGGGCACAAGGGATGAATTGACTGTTGCTCTGGGTAACCCAGAGCATCCTGGACGTGTTAGAGGTGTCGGCGCTGGTGTTGGCATCAAAGCATTCTTTGGGCCATCCCAGTGCAAACCCAGAGCGGGACTTTCTCAAGAAGAGGTAACCTATTCTTTTTTTAGAATGTTACTGCAAAAGGAAATTCATTAATAAGAAGCTAATGTTTCTTTTATCCATGTATAGGAGAATAAGAGAGTTGAGGATTTAGTTGCTAAGAAGGTCAACGATGTAGTTGCTGAGAAGGTCAAGGAAGAATTGCTGCGGTGGCAGGCATCTCAGGCTTCCAATACGCCTATGGCGACCCACTCTTCTCCTGATGCACAGACTGCGAGTAATCCTGGAGACCCATCGCCTAGCACGTCTGCTGTAAGTATTGTTTATGACATTGTAGCTAGTCTTTTCAAGATGATATGTTTTCAAGATTATATGTATATATGTATAACATTCTTTACGTAAATTTGTAGGCATTGAAACCATGCCGCTTAAGAATAGAAGACTATGTTGTTGCAGAGGCGCAAGCTTACCCGTCCCTTCCTGGGGAAAGGTTTCACGGGACTCCAATGCCACAGGGCTATGTTCGTGTGGGCCCATTACGTGTGTTACCCGATTGGAGGGAAGTTGCGTTGCCATATGCCCACCTAGATATTGATACACTTGGTGAGGCAGAAGGCAGGGTCATATTGTGGCCCAAAGCAGATGTCGTCTACACGACTGAAATTGTAAGATAAATTTACATTGATTTAGACTGTTAATGTGTATATATTATGTCAACTGATCTGAAATTATATATACAGGTTAAAAAGAAGACACCAGGAGCACCTAGGCCTCCACCTCCACTTCCCGCATTACCCGATTGGGTTCCAACTGACCTAACATACCCGTTAGGTCCTGCTTGTAGGGGAATGGCATGTTGGCTACGTGCACATAATATAAATTGCCCTATAATAGTTTCTTTAGATGCAGATTATGCAGGTCGATCATACGATAGCTCTTTATTTATACAAGATATTATTGAGCTGTTTATGTATGATTGGCTGAATACATCAATGATAGAGACATGGATAAGGTGAGATATTGTTTATACATCCATATACCTTGTGTAAGATCCGGTGATCTGGTTTCTTATATATTAATGCATACGTAATACATGTTTTGCAGCTACTTAGTCGAAGATCATTGCAAACAATTTGCATTTGATCATGTGGGATTTTTGATTCCATCATTGATTAGTATGGTAGCTAAAGACCCTGATAATGTTCAACAATACTGTATAGATGCTTTTACAATTTTTGGTCAGCAAAAGAAGATGATAATAATAGCTCCATTCAATGTCAAGTAAGTTTACTTTATTTATAATTTGGACTTAAGAAAATTCCATTTTTATTGTGCATTTTGAGTTATTAACTGTTAACTTTTTACCTCTAGCGGTAAACATTGGGAGTTACTAGTTATTGTCCCCGGGACGTTCACTGTTTATTATCTAGATCCCGCGGGAAGTACATTAAACACTAAAATTGGACACGTAATGAGAATGCCATTATTCTGGTGAGAAATATTTCATTTTTGTATCTGTTAACATCTGTTATTACATTACTATTTACTTATGTAATTTACTGTGTTATATTAACATGTAGGGGTTTAGATGCATTCAAAAAGGCTGGAGGAATGGTCCCAAGGAAAAAGAACCAGCCAATAAATTGGGAGAACGTACAAGTAAGTTCCCGACTCCAATGTATATATTATTGATGTGAATTGTGCTTAGTTGTATTATTTTGTATGTTTCAATTTATAGTGTGCTACACAAGACAATGGCTGGGCATGCGCATACTATGTGATGCGATTTATGCAGATGATTATCAAACATGCCGCATTGGATATCGATTTCATACATGAGGTATTATATATAGTCTCATTAGTTAGTATGAAATATATCAATCTTATTTTTATATTATTACTTATATATATACATCATTCTCTTTGCAGGTGTTTAAAATTGACCACACTATAGGCAAACGCTTAAAAAATGTACATGCTCCATATACGAGGGAATTATTAAATGAAGTAAGAGAAGAATGGGCAAAAGCCATACAAGCAGTGGCAACTGTAAGATATAATTGGGATGTTGATAGCGATAATGAATGATACTTTGTAAATGAATATTTCTGAATGTTAATACATGTATTTGAATGTTTCTATATGTGTGAATGTGAGAATTGAATTGATGTCTGAATGTATGTACTTGTGTGAAATTTTGCTTATGACTTTTACAGGTTTGCGGCCTGTTTGTAGGCTGATATCAATGGATGTCATAAACCTGCAGTTCAGAAAACTGAACTACAGGTTCTCATCCTGCTGACCAGCCACAGCAGGCCTGCAAACTGATATGAAAAAAAAAAATATGCGTCGGTTATTTATAGAAAACCGTCAGCAAAGACCTACAGCGTCGGTTATTTATAGATAACCGACGCCTTATGTGGCCAAAGCAGTCCTCGAAATGGCGTCAGATATTCGTATCAAACCGACGCCTATTTAAATTAGAGGCGTCGGTCTTTTGGTATATAACCGACGCCAAAAGTGTTCGCGCCACAAAAAATGGCGTCATTTAGGACACTTTATGCATCAGTTATCTACTTAACGATCGACGCTATAAGTAATATAGGCGTCGGTCTGTTAGTAAATAACCGACGCATAAAGTGCCCTAGCTGACGCCGTTTTATGTGGCGCGAACCCTTTTGGCGTCGGTTATCTACTAAACAACCGACGCTGATAGGTTAAATAGGCGTCGGTTAAACAACCGACGCCGAAGTGTTCGACCTTTAGCGGCACCCACATAGGCGTCGGTCGAAAACCGACGCCAAATGGTGTTAAACGACCGACGCCAAAGGCCACTTCTGTAGTAGTGAAGATCAGAGATAGACCTACAGGATGCTGAAACAACAACTGAAGGAGAAGAGTAAAGGACTTTGCAGTTGTCGAGAAGACGAAGGAAACCACAACGCTCCTCGGGAGGCAGCCCGAGTCTTTACTTTCCTTAGAATAGGATGTTATTTCCTTTCCTGTAAGAAAAACATTACGAACGCTATCAATGTAATAAGGCTCGAGTCAGTACATGCGCCACGTGCACAGACACTCTCATTTTGTGGGCCACTGACTTAGTTTTTATGCGTTGATGAGTAATACTATCTGAGGTTGGAAGTCATTTCCTTTAAGCCAATGATGTTTTGCCCATCAATGTTATCCTTTCTTTAGTTTTAGTTTTTCCTCACTTATTTTGTTTTGTTTTGTTTTGTTTTCCTTTTTGAAGCTTGTATTGGGCACACAAAGTTGCCATGCCCGATACCTTGCTCTCTAGCCCTATCGAGCATTTGACTAACCTTTTCCCGTGTCGCGTAGTAGTGTCGAGCAATCGACAGGCTGTGCGCATTGCACTGTATCGAGCGAGGCTCCTCGATCCGCGCAACACACCCTTATCGGACAATGATATCGGGCATTGGACTTTAACGACGAATTTGTGTCGCGCGATACACCTAGCTCGTGGGACACGCCTTACCGTCGCGATCAAGTCGTACTCAGAAAGCCAAATCGACCCTTGATGTGGCTGATTAGACTGATTTAACTGCTCATCTCGGAAATGATTGGTCTCCTCGCCCGACATGTGTCCCAGTTTTACCTGATTTACCCCCGCCTGAGATGGCTATATATAGTAACCTCGGTTAAACGTGTCGGGAACTTGCATTTACTTTTTACCTACTCCCTTATCGTGCATCTGCACTTAGCTTTTACTCTCACGTCGGCCATCCTTGCAAGCTCCCATATTGTGCATCAATCATTCAGAAATGGGTATAGCCTGATATGCCCTATCGTATCGGGCAACTTATATCGCGCAGCTTTAGTTGATTGTGTTGTACGAGGTTTTCGTGCCAGGCGATACAAGGTGCACAACACCCATATCAGGTATGATAGTTCAACTCATGTCGCTTGACACTCTTTCATATCGGATGGCACTTGTATCGGACAACGTCAATATCAGGGTCCTTTTGACCATGTCGTGTGGTACACATATCGTGCGACGCATATCGTGTAGGATCACCAGTATCATATTGGCCACCGAATTTTTGTTGGGCGATACCTGTATCGTGCGAGACATTTTTCGGGATGACATATCGGGCAGCCATGTCGGGGGAGTCTGATACCTGATACCCGATATCCACTTGTTTGTGTCAGGCTATGTCTAGTTTCAACTTAAAAAGTATCGCCTACCTTGTATCGAGGGACACAACCCTGCCGCCCGATATGAGGTAAGGTGACCCATTCAGAAGTTTTGATGATTACTAATACTTTCATTTGACAATTATAGAAATGGCCCACACCAAGAAAATTGTCATCCAAGTAGACGAGCATGGCTGGAGGATCAACACAGAGGCCACAACAGAAGCCTCCACAACCGAGCAGAAGCGCCTGAACCCTGACTCAACGGGGCCATCTGGGGCCGAGAAGAGCCCAAGAACATAAGCGACGGCAGCCCCATCAACGACAGCAGAACCTCTGGCCCATTCTCCAGGCCGATTCATGCCTAGGAACGAGGAGCATCAACAGAGGTACACAGAATTGGCGGACAAGATCTATAGGTTGACCAGGTTCTGCCACCAGCCCTCCTTCCACCAGTTGGGAATCTTCAACAGACTGGACAACGTCTTGGGAGCTGTCGGGCTAAAGATGATCTGCTTCAACCTCTATGGATCATACATTGAACTCACCAAGGAGTCTGTGTCCTCCCTTCGACGAGTCTACAATGGGCCAGAAGAAGTGGAGAGATATGGAGGGGCAGACCAGTGGCAGGGTCGGTTATACAACGTTGAGCACGAGATTTCAGAAAAGCTGCTCAATGAAATCTTCTCCTCCTCAGAAGCCGAGAAGGAAATGTTGAATAGAGGTGCCAGGATTGGCGAGGGCAACAACTTCAACCCATTCAGCATCTGGAAGAAACTAACCGACGAGTCATCCTACAAGCCGGGAAGCAAAGTGGCAGCCATTCACTCATGCTTTTGGAGGATCATCCACAAGATCGTGGCTTGCCTCCTGTTCAGCAAGTATCAGACGAGCAACATATACACCGAAGAACTCCATCTTATGTGGTACATGATGGAGGGCAAGGTGGTCAATCTAAGATGCTTCTTGTTGAATCGGTTGTACCTGATAAAAGATGCCACCAAGGACTATTGCATGGGTGGCATCATCAATCTGATTGCGGAAGGTTTGGGATACATGAAGGAGCCGCGCAGCCTATCGAGGACCTGAGGTGATGACATGATCGATATGAAGTTCTTGTAAAGGGCCAACATTATCAAGAAGGAGGGTCCCCGGTACTTCTACAAGTTTGCAAGAACGTCCAAGCTTCTACCCCTCCCGCTCTGCATCAACTATGATGCAGAGAAGCTGGTCTTCACCACAGTAGAGATCGAAGCTGTGGAGGTTGAAGCAGCCTATGTCGCCACCACCAGGATACAAGAAATGGTGGCAGTAAGTGGAGGACCAAAACCTGTCGACACCCGACAAGACAAATCTTCCACAGTCCCTGTCGAGCCACCCACCGCCCCCATGCAACCGGTGACAGCCACTGATAAAGTTGTCGTCGCTACTCCTATCCCAGCCGCTGCCGCCACAACAACAACTGTCGCGGCTGTAGAAGAAGTAATGGCGATCGTGGAGGTCATTGAGAAAACCGGAGCTGAGACAACAATGATAGCCCCGAGTGAAGCTGTCGCGAGAGAGACAGTCGTAGTTACCGAAGCTTCTATTGCGCCTTCAATGGTGGAGGAGATGGTACAGCCAAACTCCAGCAATGGGGCATTCACTGAGCTCCTCGAGACGGAGCTCAGGGCTACGTAGCCCACGCCGACGTCGCCACCAACGTCTTCGGTGGTAGCTGTAGAGGAGGTCACCGACAACCATATGGTAGAACAACAACCACCCACCAAGCGCCCTTCTCTACCAACACAGATAGGCCAGGAAGAGGCGGGCCACAAAGGTGCCAACACCTCACCCTGAAGTGATGCCCTCACGGACAGTACAGTTGGGCTCGGACCCGCCTGAAGTCGAGCAGTCATGAGGCTGACCTTCACGTGCGAGGAGCGTCACGAGATTGAGAGGGCGATCTGACGTAGCACCTCCATATTTGGGGGAGATTCTTAGTCAAGAATTCGACAATTTGTAGGAGGTAACGAGCAACCACTCAGTTACCTTTTCTTCTCTTACCCGCAAATTTTCTATTTTCCAGCAGAGGCTTAGCGAATAGGAGCGGCAGCTACTAACTCTAGTTGGCCTTCCCGGCCAACTAGAGACACTTAACGCAACACTACAGCAGGCCCTCGTACGTCTCGACGCAGTTAAGGAGAAGCTTAACCGGAGGGATGGCCACCCCCGCTCAAGACAGCCAAGGAGGTCTCCATCACCTCCTGGCTCAGGTTTCCAGCCCTCCTCATCAGCATCCTCCTCTGGGACGTCATCCCTTTCCTTCTCCAGTGGGCCCTCCACAACACCTGAGGAAGGAACGACACGCAAGACAGCCGACGAGGCTCCAGCAGGATAGGAGAGCTCACGCGGCATGGAAGAAAATGCTCCCTCTGCCTCCCTGGACGAAGCTGAAGACAACAACGAATCAATCAGGGTCGGGGAGGACTCTTCTGATGAATCAGAGGGAGAATGGGGGGACATTTACAAAGAAAACGAAATACACCCTCATAGGAAGAAGCTCGATAATAGACATGTTTTCTGCGCCGTCAGAGATCACTTCATTCGAGATGGCAGATTTTGACAGAAGAGCCATCAGATACCTGACGATCAGGAACCAAATGTTGCTGAACAAGTTTCTGAGATCACAGGCTTATGAAGAAGACGTCGTCTGAAGCGACGGGTACTTCTCTACATGACAGGGAGAGCTGAGGAGTATATTCCACTCACCAGCCGTCATCACAAAGAAGTTGTTTAGGGTCCTGGAAGGCACCATACTGGAGAATCTCAGCACTAGGATAGGCCGACAACTGATATATACCGCCACCCCTTCCTTGGCAAGAAGGTTGATGATGGGGTCATACGATTCTATTCTGGTGGCCAACATGTTGCAGCACATTGAAGAACACAACGCAACATTGGTGTTGGACCCTTACAAGCATAGAAAAAATTGGTTCCTGTGCGTGGCTGATCTCTGGATTTATGATGTCCAGCTCCTCAGCTACTGCAACGTGGAGGTCCCACACTCAGGACACACATTTGTATGCCTCAAAGATAAGATTCTCAGGCTCCTTCCACTGCATCTACTTCGAGTGATCAAGTATGGAGTCCAATGCCACTCCGGCATATGGAATTTCTTCAGCATCAGAGACTTCCCCGTCCAAGAAGAAGAGGGAAGTGGGAACAACACCATCATTGTCCTTCGTGCCATTGAGCTACTCCACGTTTTTGGATACATAAGGCAGCTCAAAGGCCAGAACTTCTACCAACTCAGAAGCACTTATGCACTTCTACTGATCTAGGACGGGCACTATTTCCAAGACGCAGGCATCCCAGAGAAGCTACTGGACATCGATCAAGTAGGCATATCCTCCCCACCCAGCATCCCTCTAGAAAAAGAAGCTGAAGAGGCCACAGATGTTTATGGGACAGGCAAGCAGATGAACTTTCTAGAAGAAATACTTTCAAAAGAAGGCCCTGATTCGCCTGATGCTTCGGAAGAAATGATCAGCAACTTCAACCGTTCCTCATGCTCTACACTAACACAGGAATAGGTAAATAAGATCATGCAGAAGTTAGCTGACTCTACCCCCACAGACGTCATCTACGATGCAGGCAGTGTCATAGTCCCATTTGACGATTTAAGGGACATGGTGAAAGAAGGAGGATGTTTGGCGATATCAGTGGCGACCGCCTACATCCAGATACTATAGAGAATGTTTGAACATGCATACATAGTCCATCCAATGTTGTTCAACGACATCTGCCTTGCCAATGAGTCAGGAGCAAAACAATCTTTTCTGGCAGAGATACAGAGCAGAATGCCACATGTCATCTTCCTGCCTATCCTCCACTACAACCATTGGATGCTCCTGACGATGTACACTCGCCCACGAGTAGGAATTTTCTATAATAGCTCAGATAGCAACAAAGATCATCCATTGCAGTGTACGTCGACAGCATTGAAACCCCTCGAGCCCTTAGTAAGAAACTACTATACAGAGGTGGCAACGTTGATCCAGCCATTCTTGGAGACAGAAGAGAGCAAATGGCATGAGCTTCAGTTCTACCACAGCAGTCCACAACAAGTTCCTCTATCCAATGACTATGGCATCTACGTGCTAGAATGGATCTTTAGCTCAGTGGCGCTACAACAAATGCCTGACAAGCTCCACCACATTGACTACCATAGCAAACGCGGAGAATATGTGTGGGAGCTTATATCTGAATGAGGAGCGCTCACCAGCTAAACCTTCACTGACTTATCACTATCCTACCTTATTTATCTCACAACTCTGGGACAAAGTGTGGGTTAAGTTTGGGGGGTACTATATATCAATGAAGGAGGTATTAAAAGTTCTTCCATTTTGTCTTTCTTTTTTCTCTTATACATATCATGTGTACATATACATATACTAGTCTAATACAAAATCGTGCACATACAACTCCTTGCCTCTATACAATTGTACATATGCATTATGTAGTAAATATCTGATACAGCTTCCCCCAGCTTATTCTCTTTGTGTCTAAGGTGGCACGCACTTTTGTTACGATCATTCTGAAAATGTAGTCTCAAACGACAAAAAGGCTACTACTTTTTCTATGCCAATTTCGAAAAAAATAATCTCACAATAGCTAAGAGATGTGCATATGAAGGAAAAAGATGCCCGAACAACAAAATTCTTTTTCCCCCTTATCCGCCAAAATCCCAAAATAAAAAAAGAGAAAAAAGCCTTATGAGAGTGAATAAAAGCATGAGAGTTGTGTCTAATGAAAAAAAAACACTTTTTCTTCCAAAAGTACCCATCTTTAGGCATGGTAGATTCGGGGCAGTGGTACGTAGGATGTGAAATCACTACTCTAAAACCAACTGGCTTGGACTGCAGGGACCACTTGCCCGCTAACGGACCCGTACCTGGATGGACCAATGGGAAACAAGAAAACCCAAAAAATGCCTTAACCTTCCCAAAAACCCAACTTCTTGCTCCCAAAAGTTGTTCGGTGTGAAAGCTAACTTTGAAACCATGCACCAAAGTCTCGCCGAAGCTGAAGAGAAAATTTTTATGTAGATAAGGTAATGAAAAATAATAAAGCCCGTTGCTTGTGAGTAAATGTAATTTTCGCAATGAACGTCTAGAAAAACACGCTTAAACCCCTTGACTGAGGACAGTGTCTGGTCATGAAGTAGTATCACAAATGAAAATTTAAAATAAGCATAGTTTGATTGAGGACAATCAAAATGCAAAGTTTGGGGGAGTTGATAACACTCATTTTAGGGATATTTATAGCTTATATTTTCCTATCAAAACTACCCTCTAAACTTCTTTTCCTCTAATTTCTGTGATGATTTTGCACAAAAGTAAACTGCGCTCTAACCCTAACTCTTTTTCCATTTTTTGTACATATTTTTCCCTATTTTATACCTAAAAGACCACTAAAGGCTCGTCCTGGCCCATGAACGGCGCCCACCCGCATCGGCCCTTCTACCAGCCACCCGACACGTCATTTACATGTCATGGCTTCAACCCGATATAGCACCAATGCGACACTGACATGTCGCGCAAGGTGGCTCTAACGTGCGACATGCCACTTACCCGACAGACGACTCTGCCTGCCACGACTGATCAACCTGTTAAGGCATGTCGCGCGATACAAGCCCTTCATTGGTAGCGTTTGCCCGCCAAGGCCACCCGATATGATTGCAGCCCGACACACGGTGACCTGCTGTGTCGGGCGACATACAAGTGTCGACCATCCCTGAAGCCATGAAAAGGGAGCTGATTTAGGACGTGTGGCCCCACGAGAACCGCAACTTCTCTCAATCGATGCCTATAAATAGCAGCTACAGGACTCCAATGGGACGGGTCAGAATCTCATGAAAGCTAACTTTGGAAAGCATTTGAAGCTAGTGTGTCGACTCCCAAGGCGTGTCGGGCGATACTAGGTGAGCACTCCCCTAACCCGAGAGGGGATGGAGTGGTTCACTTAGAACCCGTCACGGTAGCCGCAGCAGCCCGATATGACAAAGAAGGCCACCCGATGTGCCGTGTTCCTAGAAGGGCTCCTTCCTGAGATGACTCGTCCCCCTACACCCGATATAAGGAACTTGAGAACCTAATTCACCTCTAACCCGGCAAGATACTGAACATGATACGGTCCACCTGCCACGGTGTGTCGCCCGAGAGGGCTAGCCACCCGACACGGCCGTATCGTGTAGGGAGCCTTGGCCGATACGTCTGCCCATCATGGTGTGTCACCCGAGAGGGGGCTACCCGCCCGACATAGGCATATCGGGCAGAGCTCCCACCTGATATCGGGTTAGAGATTGCATAGGTGTCTACTGTTGTATATTGACCCCCTATATCAAGGGGCCCAATATCTATCTTCCCTTTTTACAGCAATTTACTTTCATTCATCACGCATTGTAACTAAACCCTTTTTCATATCTATGATTATATAATTAGTGGAGTTTAATGTATGTTGTTCTGTGTATGGTTTCTTTTTATTGGATGATTTCTTTGTAGCATCTAAACTCTAGCATGTATGCTTGGATCATGTTTTGACTAGCTATCAAATCGTGTTTCCCGTTTCAACTCCTTCGAGAGAGGGATGTTGTAACTCTAGAGTTCAGTCTGATCTGGGAGTACAAGAGTGCCCAGGATTGGGGTCGTCCCAGCTTTCCTCCTACTCTAACTCATGTTCATTACTCTTGAGAGAGGGTGTTGGCACATAGTTGGAGGCACCCTCTTTGAGAGAGGAGGGTGCATGAGATTTTCCGCTACTGCCTATTATGCCTAAGTCTTCTTCCTTCGTGCTTTACCTTTACGATAGTTTTATCTCCCTGAATTATGTTTCCCAAAACCTTTATAAAAACCTCTTAACCCAAAAACTTAATTCTTTCTCATAACTCCATTTGGAGATAGTCTTTTGGTTTATTTCCTTTGGTTCCTTTAATCTTGTTTTCAACCACCGTCTCCCTTGGGGACACATTCTATTCTATCTCTTATAGGAGTACAAAGTGTTGATTCCGCGTTCTTAGCACGACCACCCTTTTCCCTATATTCGACCCCGATCGCTACATCGGACCCCGTTATCGTTGCAGGGGCCTGAAAGTCAGGTTATCTATTTAAAAGTCTGACTACTTTAATCTGCTCCTTTTGGACGCGCGATTTAGGTCGAGCGGTTGTAGATGTGGCAGCTTTCTTTGCCTTCTTAGGAGGACAATCCTTGTTCCAGTGGCCAACCTGTCCACAAGTCCAACAAGGTTTGTTCTTCGATTTCTTCTGGATCTTTGACTTAGGTTTATGTGTATTCTTAGATTTCTTATCTTTGGTGGTTTTAGTAGAAGTAAAATTAACAGTTGGATTTACATCAGTAGGCACCTTCACCGTTTTCTCCTTTAAGTGTTCTTCTTGTATATTAATATCCATCATTAGTTCTTTCATTGTATGTGTCCCTTTGCGGTGCTTCAGAGACATATCAAATGATTCCCATGACTTAGGAAACTTTTCTATGATAGACATAACAACAAACTTCTCTGGCAATATCATATTGACATCTGGGAGTCCATGAACTAGGAGTTGTAGATCATGTGTTTGATCAAAAACTAACTTACCATCTACCATCTGAAACTTATGAAATTTAGACACGCAATATTTTTCAACACCTTGATTTTCAGTACTAAAATTCTTAATTAACGATTCCCACAAAACTTTGGATGTAGTGACAGGCGGCTTTGTGTAAGAGTCATACAGTTTGTTATTTAAACCAAACAGAATCAAACTGTGATACGTTTTGTCACCCTTCTTCCAATTAGCAATTATATTTGCATTATCAAGAATCATATCATCATATTTAGATTCAGGCTCTTCTAAGTACTGATCAAAACCCACAATATTCAGCCAAATTTGTATCTGACTCTGCCAACGGGCAAACACTACTACAGAACCTACCTTTAGTGTTGGTTATTTAAAGCCTTTAGTGTCGGTTTCTAAGCAACACCTATGTGGGCGACACTAAAAGTCCACCCATCAGGCGTCGGTTCCAAAACTGACACCCAAACTCTTCGTGCGCCACCGAAAACGTGCCATCATGGGACTATAAGCGTCGGTTATTAGTTAAAAATCGACGCCCAAACCCTTCGCGCCACAGAAAGGGCACCATCTTGGGAACTATCAGTGTCGGTTATAAGTAAAAAACCGACACCATATATCTTCGCCCCACG
The DNA here is from genome assembly GCA_963693085.1 of Alisma plantago-aquatica. Lineage (NCBI taxonomy): Eukaryota > Viridiplantae > Streptophyta > Magnoliopsida > Alismatales > Alismataceae > Alisma > Alisma plantago-aquatica. The sequence goes on along the minus strand of OY856414.1, from coordinate 226,536,015 downwards.
GCCGTGCTGTCCAGCACGGTCGTGGTGTTAAGGACATAGACGTCGGTTTATTGTAGGAACACCGACACTATATCATTATGTGTCGGTTATTTACAAATAACCGACGCCTATTGGTTTTTTTTTTCCTGTGAGTCTGCAGACCTGCTGTGGCTGGTCGCAGGATGAGAAACCTGTTCAGTTCAGTTATGAACTACAGGTTTTACGACATCCATTGATATCAGCCGACAACAGGCTGCAAACCTACAAAATTAACAATAAAAAAGTAGCGCATGCATTTAGCAATGCAACCTGCAGTTCCATTTTATTTTCACACATTTATAAACATTCACACATGCTAGCAATTTGTAGTTCCATTCATTCACATTCACACATGTAGAAACATTCATATAGCAACCAACACTTTCATTCATTTTCACTCAGACACATGTAGAAACATCCAGACATGTAGAAACATTCACACATATATTATAATTCAGAAATTCATTTACAAAGTATCATTGTTTAGTCATTATTCGCTATCAGGATCCCAATTATATTTTAAAGCCCCCACTAATTGTATGGTTGTTGCCCATTCTTCTCTTACTTCATTTAATTCTCCCATTGTATAGGGAGCATTAACATTTGGTAAGTCCTTTCCTGTAATGGGGTCAGCTTTAAACACCTGTAAAGAGAATGATGTATATATATAATTAATGAGCTATAAATAAGATTGATATATTTCAATCATATTATCTAATGAGACTATATAATACCTGAGCAATACAATCGATGTCCATTGCGGAATATTTGACAAGCATGTGCATATATCGCATGACATAGTATCCACATGCCCATCCGTTGTCTTGTGTAGCACACTATAAATTCAAACATACAAAATATTAAAAAATACAACTAATTAAGCATTGTTCACATAAATAATATATACATATATTGCAGTCGGAAACTTACTTGCACGTTCTTCCAAATTATTGGCTGGTTCTTTTTTTTGGGGACCTTTCCTCCAGCCTTTTTGTACTCCTCAAAACCCCTACATGTTCATGTAACACAGAACATTTCAATTAAATAGTAATGTAATAACATATGTTAACGGATATGAAAAATGAAATATTTCTCACCGAAATATTGCCATTTTCATTATGTGTCCAAATCTTGTATTCAATTTACCCCCCTTAGGATCTAGATAATACATAGAACGTCTCGGGGGCAATAACCAATAACTCCCAATGCCTACCCCTAGAGGAAAAAAAGTTAAAAATTAATAACTCAAAATCCACAATAAAATGTAATTTTCTTAAGTCCAAATTATAATAAGCAAAGTAAACTTACTCTACATTGAATGGAGCCATTATCACCGTCTTCTTTTTTACAGCAAAATTTGAAAAAGACTCACAGCAGTAATGTTGAACTGATGTAGGGTCTTTAGCTACTAGACTAATCAAGGATGGAATCAAAAACCCTACATGTTCGAATCCAAAATATGCACATATGTTGTCTAAGTAGCTGCAAAATATGTATTAGTTACGCATGCATTAATAAATAAGAAACCAGATCACCAGATCATACACAAGGTATATGGATGTATAAAGAATATCTCACCTTATCCATAGCTCTATCACAGATGTATTTAGCCAATCATATCGAAACAACTCCAATATATCTTGTATAAATAGTTTTGTTTCGTATGACTGACATGTAGAATCTGAATCCGAAGAAACAGTTATAGGGGAGTTTATATCATGTTCCCCTAACCATACTGCCATACCCCTACAGTTAGGACCTAACGGGACAGGTAGGTCCTGTGGAACCCAACTAGGTAATGCAGGAGGTGGAAGTGGAGGCCTAGATGTTGTGGGTGTCTTCTTTTTAACTTGTATATATATATAATTTCAGATCAACTGCCAGCATATACACACACTAACAATTGAACGTAATGTAAATTTACCATACCTTATCAGTAAAGAAGACATCCGCTTTTAGCCACAATATCACTCCGCCCACTGCCTCACCAAATGTTTCACAATCTGGGTGGGCATATGGCAGTGGAAGTTCCAGAAATTGGGGGAATATATGTATCGGGCTCACCCGAATCCAACCAGCTGGTACTGGAGACCCGTGACACATTTTCCCTGGTAGGGATGGGTAAGCCGATGCCTCTGCCACGACATATTCTTTACTTTTTAGACGGCATGGCTTCAACCCCTACAAATTTTTGTGTAAAGAATGTTATATACATATATACATATCATCTTTTTTTGAAACGACTACAATTTCATATATACGTATCATCTTGAATTAAAAAACTAGTTACTATGTCATAAAAATACTTACAGTGGATGTGCTAGGTGGTAGTTCTATAGGATTACTCCCAACCTCTGCAGTAGGAGTAGGAGTAGAGTCTGCAGTAGGTATTGTCTGGTAAGTGGCAGTCTGAGATGCCTGCCACTTTTTCATTGCTTCTTCGAGTTTCCTGTCAAATAGCTTATCCACCTATACATGGATAAAAGAAATGTCAAATTCTAATTTTTGAATTCTCTTTTACAGTAACATTATAAAGAAAGAATATGTTACCTCTTCTTGTGAAAGTCCCGCTTTTGGGACATGTTTGCGCTGGGATGACCCAAAAAAAGATTTGATGCCCACACCAGCGCCTGCATCCCTAACACGTCTAGGATGCTATGGGTTACCCAGAGCAACTGTCAATTCATCCTTTGTTCCCTCAGGGATGAACTTTCCTTGTCTCCTCAGCTCGTGCAGCTCCCGCTAATCGCCAAAACAAAAATTTGTACTTAAGTAAACAACACAAATAATCAATATTCGAATGATTGTTGTAAGAGTTGTATTTTACCATTTTTGCAGCCGCCTCAGCAGTTGCGGCCTTAGTTATTTCTCCCTTCTTATTTTTCCTCCCCGCTATCCAGACATCATGGCGAGGCAGAGGTGTGCTACCTATGGTAGAGGACTCCTGAGTAGCAGCAGACTGAGCAGCAGTAGCCTCAGCCTGTAGTCTTTGGCGAACGCCTGCATACCCCTTTGGACCCATTATGTGGTCATGCACATTCAGTGCACGCCTTGATCTTTGTGCCTCACTGAGGGCCTAGTTAGTATGCAAATTAATGATCTGGTTAGTAACACTAAATGTTAATCTTGAATAAGTGAATACAACATATATTAATTAATGAGATTGAGACTGATGCCTAATACCTTGAATTCATCAGTTTGTCTTGAAGTGACAAACGCGTCCCATTCTTCTTTGTCCAGGAAGTTCCACTGTTCACTGGCTATCTTCTTCCTCTTGTCGGCTTCTTTTATGTATTCTCTGGTGAGATTTGTCCTATAGTTCCTTAGGACTCTCCCACAGCGTTGCATCACGCATTTACGATGCAGCTTTTCATCCAATTCAAATATACTCTGCAAAATAGAATTGCTATTAACTAGTATCCAAAAATTTAGTAATCTACAAAATAGAATTGCAAATTAATAATAACTCACACATAAATCCCTCCATATTAAAATTTTCTTCTCCTTAGAAACTTTATGCCAAGAATCTAAGAGACAACCGCAATGGCTACGAGTAACAAACCCAAGATATGAAATAAATGAATTGTGATTCACACCACATGCATTTCCTGCATTATCGAAATCCACAACAAGTTTGGGTCCATTGCCCTTTTGCGCAATTAACTTCTTCATCATAGTGATGCCCCTTCTCTTGTCAACTTTTTGGTGTTGTTGATCAAGTGCCTCAAGTGCTTCAGATGGTACCTGTGCATCATCAACCTAAAATTTGACAAAATAATTCACATTTACAAGATATAACTATAAATGGCATATAGATATAAATATATGATATATTTTTAAAACATACATTGTGAGGCGGCGCATTGATGTCCTCACCCTCACGGTAGTCATCAGCACGGTCATCAGGAGAATGGTCAGCCATCTGCAAATTCACATTCAAATTGTAAAGTTCGCATTGTAAAGTAGTAATTCAAAGTGTAAAGCTCACATTGTAAAGTTCACATTATTACAACAAAGTATATATCACAACAAAATTGTAAAGCTCTATGATCAAAGAGAAAACAAGTATATATTACAACAAGATTACGGTCTAGGGTTAACAAATACATGTGATGTCATTCTTATATATAGTAAATGTACATGTACCACCTATCCCATCCTTGAACACCTAATCTCACTAGTAAGTGTATAATGTGTATTGGGTTTTCAAGAAAATTTCGGCAGCATTTCCCCGTTGTTCTCCAAGTACATATGTACTTAGAGAACAAACGGGGAAATGCTGCCAAAATTTTCTTGAAAACCCAATACACATTATACACTTACATCCTAAGCGAGATTAGGTGTTCAAGAACAGTCCCAAACCGGGGACTATCCAAGATTTACTCCTAATGAGTAAATCTTGGACGGATTTCTAGGCCAACAAATAATGTGTTGTCATTCTTATACCTAAAATCCTAGTTCTTCAAGTTAGGGTGATTATTGATGTCTTTAAAAGCATGATTGGCAATTTAGGGAAAAGTTCATCATTTACATTCCAAGCATGTCACATGTGTGCATTACAGTTCATCATTAAGCAAGAAGGGTGATTAAGATTCTCACCAAGAACGGGTTTTGATTTTCTATACAATTTTATAAAAAAATGCACATGTATGCATATATATACTATACTTTTTGGAACCTTTATATATATCTGAACACCCTAAATAACCATACTAAACAGCCAAATACTTTATAACACAACTATAAAACAATGACTATAGCTAAACTATTAAACAATAGACTTGTCACACATAAAACACCCTATACAACTATAAAACAAAAAAGTATTAAGATATGCATGATACAATAACTATTTTGCATCACATTACAGTAGACTTATCATTGATACCTTACTAACTTATTACTACATTTACATATCATCACTTGATCAAAAATTACAGCAGTACATTTAACCAAAGTATGCATTCTAAAATCTAGCTATGTCATGATTAGTTACATGTAATTTACTTGGATATACAGCAGTACCCGATTACTATGTCTTACATCCAAAGTATGCATATTAAATTAACTAAGGCTTATCATAGAACATGATTAGAACATTAAGTAGATGATTAAATCATAACAAAATCAGTACATAAATAACCAACACCAACCACGGTCATGTGGGCTGGCACGGCCGTGGACGTGTTGGCCAACCACACAGCCGTGTTGGGTAGCACGGCCGTGTGGTCGGCCAACACAGCCACGGCCGTGCCAGCCCACACGGCCGTGGTTGTTGTTGGTAAGGAGAGGGAGAAGGAAGAAAAAGAAGAAGAAAGGAGGCCTACTTTTGGTAGCAACGTGGAGAAGGAGATGCGTCGACGTCGAGCAGAGAAGGAGAGGGCGCCGGTAGAGTAGAGAAGGAGAGGGCGGCGGTGAGGAGCAGCGGCGAGAAACTACAGCAGCAGGCGGCGAGCGGTGCCGGCGAGGAACTGCAGCAGCAGGCGGTGGCGAGAAACTACAGTAGCAGGCGGCGAGCGGCACCGATGAGGAGCGTCGGCGGAAGGGAGAGCAGCAGGCGAGGAGTGGCACCGAGTGGAAGAGAAATCGTCGGAGGACCAAACCCTGAGCACGAGAATGAATGAAACAAAGAAAGGGGAAGAGTCGGGCTGATCTTTTGTGCGATTTAAGTTAACATTAGGTGTTGGTTTTTTAAAAACCGACACTGAATGTTTTTATTGTCGGTTTACAACAAAACACCGACACTAAAGGGAGGTGAAAATTTTCGCGGTTAATAGCGCGAAAACACAACGGCGTCGGTTATTGTCACAAAACTGACGACTAAAATTGTACAAATTTCTGTCTCACAGAAAAGCTTTAGTTGTCGGTTCCTCCATTAAAAACCGACGCTGTATGTCAATTTTTGGAGGCAATTTTTTTCGCTGGAAATTTTATTTTTGGCGGTTACTTTTAGGTGTCGGTTTTTTAATAAGTAACCGACACTTAATAAAAGCAGTACCCATGTATGGTCGTCCTTCATAGATTGGATGTCGGTTTATGTTATCAACCGACACTGTAGAGTTTAGGTGTCGGTTTATGTTTACAACCGACACCTTGAAAAGTGACTTTATAAGCCATTTCTGTAGTAGTGAAAGTTGGTACCAGTAAATTTTTCAAGCATACTACTGATATCAATTTTATTTCCCAAACCACCCTAACTGGCCATTGTTAATTACGATAGAAAGATCATTTCATTAAGACTATTGTTAATATTATTAATGTTGTTACATACAATAGAAGCAGGTGTAATTTTATTAACAAATTCAGGCAGATCCAAATAAGAAATGAAGATCAAACAGAGTAGGAGAACATAAATAAAAGGAGTCAGAATTTGCAAACCAGACCATTCGTTGTGAAACGAATGTGATACTTAAAGAAATCAGTGCCCGATAATCCTCGCAGATAGGCACCGTTCTCCCAGACTTGATCTGGCACGAACTTAGAACAGACATGTCTCACTTGTACTTGACGTCATCTCATTGCACCACCACCAGGGCAGCACAGCAACCGCAGGAACCTCCACCTGACAGTCGCATCTCGATGACGGGAAGAAGGAAACCACGCTTTGCATAGGAGAAGAACTCCATGAAACGGCTCAGGGATGAAGGCAGTTGCTCTCCGGATTAGGGCTCTCAAAATACATGTGAAAACGGCGGCTGAAGTTCATTTGTTGTTTGTTTAATCTTAATGACCGGAGGAGTATATATAGCAACGCACGTCCCTGGTCGGCCTTTTTCTCACGCGTCCGGAAATGAACGCGGGACAAAGGAAGGAACCAAGCTTTAAATTTATAACCCAAAACCTTCTAGGCCCCCAAAACTTTTATTACGGGGTCGAAGTAGATATACGGGGTCGAACACAGGGACGTGGTGACGTTTAGGACGCCATAGATCTCATTCTTTAGTCAGATAAGCCAAGACGATAGTCGATAAAAGTAAATGCTAAAACTAGTCTAGCAAGTTGTCACGATATAAAACAAAACAAAGAAAACAAAACAAAACAAAACAGAGCTCGTGAGTCTACTAATCAGAGAAAGAGAGTTCATGGCTATGTAACCACAAACGGGGCAGTCTATGCACTCATTCTCGGGCATAGACAACCCTCGAACACCCAAGAACGCATCTAGTATGCACAGTGGCATCTGTCCTGTGGTGTCGTCCCACTCGCTCTCGTGAAGCGTGACTAGAACCATCAACAATATGCCAATGACCCTCTCTCGAGGAATGACATATCAACACCTTGGAATACACTAAGTTCCCTCTCGGGTCTTAGGATAATCTGGGGTGTTAGGAACAGAATACCTTGGATCGTCCTCCTCTCGGGTTCATATCCAAATTAGCATCTCTTAGCTATTCCTACAATGTATCTCTCGATACAGATAGAAACAACAGTTCAAGCGAGTAAGAGATCAACCAAACTAGCAATCATAACTTGGAAAGAGAAAATAGAACATGCAACATACGAGATCTGATATGAATCTACTTGCTTACGACAAAAGTATATAAACATGCCCAGATCGGGTTGCATAGCCAACAAGGAGCTAACTAGCCATAGACAAGCATAGTTGGCACCAAACAAAGATGGATAAACATCGTTTGTACAAGAAACAAAGGAATGCAGTAGAATGAAAGAGAAGAGGGAAGAGATATAGCCCGTAGAGGAGAGGTGGCTCTCGCTCCTCGGCCTCTGTGCAGGTCGGATCTCGGCCCTTGGGTCTTCTCTTCATCCCTTTGGACTCCTCGACTCACTCTCTCTCTAGACCGTATCGGGCGGCGGTCGTATCGGTCGACGCAGCCGTATCGGTCGACGCAGCCCTATCGGTCAACGCAGTCGTATCGGTCGACACAGTCGTATCGGTCGATGCACCCGTATCGGTCGACGCACCCGTATCGGTCGACGCACCCGTATCAGTCGACACAGCCGTATCGGTCGGTAGACTTTTGGGAAACTCGACACACTAGCTCCTTGGTCTAGGCACTAGCTCTTGCCGGGTCCTCCCTCCGGCTCCCCTCCTTTGTAGGTTGGCAACTGCTATTTATAGGCAACGAGTTGATGAGAGTTGTAGCTTTTATTGGTCCATGTGTCCTTCATCCGTGGCTTCGATCTTGAGGCATCAGGCAGCCGTATCGGGCGGCGGCCGTATCGGTCGGCGGGGTCGTGTCGGTCGGCACGGCCGTATCGGTCGGCGGGGCCGTATCGGCCTGGCCCTATCGGTCAGCTGCTGGAATTCTTGTCTTTTCAGGTTCGGTACTTGAGAGTCCCAAAATTGGCTAGTTTCGGTGCCTGTAAGTCTAAAACAGGCTAATTAGCTATATTATTAGCTATTTTCACTACGTTATCTAATGGAGAGACAGAAAACATAAAACATGAACAAAAGAGTGCATATTAAGACTAAAGTGGAACAAAACTATAGATAAAATGCATAGAAAATATGCGCTAATTTGGGTGTTATCAACTACCCCAAGCTTAAAACTTGCTTGTCCTCAAGCAAGACTGTGCTCAAAGAACAAAAGATAACATCCAAATTAAGCTTGGAAATAAATGCTAAGGTTAAGAAAAATAGTTTAAAGCATCAATACTCTTGATCCATGTCATTTCAGAACAAACCCCCACCAAACAAGCACAATCCTGCCAAAGTAAGATCAAAGAATTTCCAGGCAAGATTAAGTGAATTCACTATAGCCTGCCAATACTCATGAGGGTTTGAATCATAATTATTTGATCATGAAAGAGTTGTCACTTAGGTGATCATGCGGGTGATGAGTAATGAGCCATCACCATGAATCCATGCATACCATTCAGGAATACCATGCCTCTCACTTAACCATGTCCTAAGAAATAAAGCAAAAAGACTCTAATGACTTCTGAGGATCTTGATGTATGTCAGGTTGGTCCATGTAGCGAGCAACAGTCCCTGCAGTCCGAACTAGTTGGTCCAAAGCAGTGAGATGAACTCCTCGTACTGCGCCCGAACCAACCCTGCTACTGAGATGATCTCATAGGTCACCTAGGGGGTTCCTAGTGACTCTCTAATGAGCTTTTAGAGTGGTACTACCAGGCAGACATATCCGCGTTCATGAGCGCAGTCATACACCGGCTGGGCACCATCCTCAACTCTCCTAAAAGAGAAAACAAGCGCTCATTTATTGTTCACACTCGGGCTTTTATCATCTGCATTCTATTTTTAGGCTTGGGTGAGAACTATATAGATATTTTTGGGATTTTATGGGCGGCCAAACCTCGTTTGCACATTTTTATATTTTTCATCTTTTTGACTCAATCTAATGTGAGAAGGCATGTAGTCCATCAAGGAGAAACATTTCATCTTGATCATAGCTCAAACCCATCATAATCTGCTTGATACCTGTGTGGGAAGTAGCAATTATGATTCAAGAATCCTTAGAATAGAGGCACCCTTGTGAAATTCGCAGCTAGGAGACTTTAATCATGATTTAGCTCATTCCAACGGTCCTTTACCATGGATTTGCCATTCACAACATAGATCAAGGGAATTTAGCTTTAAGCTATGAAAAAGGGACATAACCTTAGATTTATTACCTAACTCAAGGAAAGAGTCAAAGAGCAAGTCAAGCAAGAGGTCAAGCAATTTTTAAGATAAAAATTGTGCATCTAGGCATACAATCAAGCATTTATCTATTAGATTCGCACCATATAGCCATAATTGCAAAGCTAAAAAGCTGAAAATTTTGAAAATTTAAGACTAAATGCAGGAAATAGACATACATGCAAGAAGGGTGAAGAGAAAAGAAGGGTGAAGCCTACCACCCCAAGCTTAAAATTTTACTCGTCCTCGAGCAAGACTCAAACTTGAAATAGTGAGGCAGGAATGCATGAGTTTAACGACATTTATTGAAGTTCTAAATATGATGCATGGGTGCAAGGATATCAAAACAGTTAGCGGAAAGAAATTAACCAACAAGAACATGAAAATCAAAATTTATTATAATAAAAGGGCGGGAGGGTGGGTAAGAGAAAAGGGGGTGGTTGCCCCATGATACCGACATTGGGATCCCAAATTCTCAGCTTTGGGACCAGTGTCACATGTGTTTTGCCGATGGGTTCCGCCACATAATATGAGTAGAATAGGCGGATGTGTTGGCCCTGCCGATTCTGAAGAAGAAAAGTAAAATATGGCGACTCAGTGAAGTCATCTTTGTGCTGGAATTGATTTGAGCTGCACTGGGATGAATTCTTTGGCAAATCATCCTCAAGGTACCTTTCATTATATGAATCTAAAAATGAAGGTCCTGGGATGTCTACACAGGATGATATGGATGAGAGAGGTTGGATGTCATCTTGATGACTCATATCTTCTCTCTCCATCTCTATACTTGAGGTTGGATGTTCAGATAGATCTTCATGTACAGTCTGAGTCATCCAATCCTCTTCTGTGCAAGAAGTACCCCCTGAAGAATCTATTTGTGGTTCTACCACCCCAAGCTTATCACCTGGCATGGAGTGTGTCTTCATGCTCAGCAGCCATGTTGTAGTGGACCGTCCATCCTGCCCCCTTGACGTCCACCCTACCTTGTAAAGGGATGGTGACAAATGATGGCTCGTGCTGCTCCAACTCGTCTTCATTACTATACTCACTGCTCCATGCCGAGTAGCTATCGTCGTCGTCGTCGAACAAATTGTTCCAAACCATGGTTGGCGTACTGCTCAAAGCAAAATGACAAGTCTCAATATGAGAAATGTCACTCTGGTCTGGTTCAATATCTGACTCTGGTTCCTCAAACCAACCTTCTGGTTGTGAGGTCGATTGGCTTTTTGAGTCTTCATCATCGTCATCATGGACCCATTCATGTCTATGACTCATTTCTTCCATTGGTTCATCAACTAGGTCATCTGGATAGAATGAAGGGCTTTCCCAAGTGGGTTGGTCTTCACAGAAAAATCCTGGTGAATCTAGTTGATGGTCTGAATAGGATGGTGATTCATACTCCACTTCATGCCCAATGGGATGGTCTTGATGACTAACATCGTCATTGTCTTGTGATGGCAGTTGTAACTGAATTGTAACCAGATCGATGAGCTCTTGGAGCCTCCTGCCTTGTTCAACATCTTTATCATTAAGTTGTTGTACTTGAGCAGCAATGCTTTCGAGACCCGTCGATTCTGCCATGCACATATAAGGGGAACCCGCTGTATCAAACTGATGCTTTAGGATGGATCCTTGTTCAACGGTTTGAATTATACTACTACTGCGGTCTGGAGCCCCGGTGGCTATTTTGAGATGATGCTCCTGCTTGTCTAATAGTTGCTGGAGCGGATCGGCGTTTTCTTAGAGATGAGGAACTAGGGAGGTGAGTGCCTTGACACTTTCTCCAACTAACTCCACTGCCTTGATCAGTTCTTGATCCCATGATAGCACAGGTGTCGATGGTTGACTGGCAATCTCTTTTGTTGGAATTTCAACATATGACGACGGTGGAGGTGAGTATAACTTGACTAGTTGTAGAGCACGACCTTCAATTATTTTCCAGCAGTTGAAACTGCGGAAAAACTCGGGAGGACAGGTGGACAAGATGACTTGTCTTGCGGAAGCAAGGTCCATGGCTGAAAAAGGTATGAGAAAAAGAAAAGTGATTTAGTATATATGAAAAAGTATGTGTAAAGCAAGAGGAAAACTATGCATGTATATACAGACTTATAGTGACAGAACAAAAATCTACTAGGCGTGTAAACGTGGAAAACCACCTCTCCGGCAACGGCGCCAAAAGTTGACCAGCCTTTTTGTCACGCGTCCGGAAATAAACGTGGGACAAAGGAAGGAATCAAGCTTTAAATTTATAACCTGAAACCTTCTAGTCCCCCGCAACTTTTATTACGGGGTCGAAGTAGATATACAGGGTCGAACACAGGGACGTGGTGACGTTTAGGACGCCACAGATCTCGTTCTTTAGTCAGATAAGCCAAGACGATAGTCGATAAAAGTAAATGCTAGAACTAGTCTAGCAGGTTGTCACGATAAAAAACAAAACAAAGAAAAGAAAACAAAACAAAACAGAGCTCGTGAGTCTACTAATCAGAGAAAGAGAGTTCCTGGCTATGTAACCACAAACGGGGCAATCTATGCACTCGTTCTCGGCCATAGACAACCCCAAGCAAGCATCTAGTATGCACAGTGGCATCTATCCTGTGGTGTCGTCCCACTCGCTCTCGCGATGCGTGACTAGAACCATCAACAATATGTCAATGACCCTCTCTCGAGGAATGACATATCAACACCTCGGAATACACTAAGTTCCCTCTCGGGTCTTAGGATAATCTGGGGTGTTAGGAACAGAATACCTTGGATCGTCCTCCTCTCGGGTTCAGATCCAAACTAGCGTCTCTTAGCTATTCCAACAACGGATCTCTCGATACAGGAAGAAACAACTGTTCAAGCGAGTAAGAGATCAACCAAACTAGCAATCATAACTTGAAAAGAGAAAATAGAACATGCAACATACTAGATCTGATATGAATCTACTTGCTTAAGGCAAAAGTATATAAACATGCCCAGATCGGGCTGCATAGCCAAGAAGGAGCTAACTAGCCATAGACAAGCATAGCTGGCACCGAACAAAGATGGATAAACATCGTTTGTACAAGAAATAAAGGAATGCAGTAGAATGAAAGAGAAGAGGGAAGAGATATAGCCCGTAGAGGAGAGGTGGCTCTCGCTCCTCGGCCTCTGTGTAGGTCGGATCTTGACCCTTGGGTCTTCTCTTTGTCCCTCTGGACTCCTCGGCTCACTCTCTCTCTAGACCTTATCGGGCGGAGGCCGTATCAGTCGACGTAGCCGTATCAGTCGATGCAGCCGTATCAGTCGACGCACATGTATCGGTCGACGCACCTGTATCGGTTGACGCACCCGTATCGGTCGACACAGTCGTATCGGTCGACGCAGCCGTATCGGTCGGTAGACTTTTGGGGAACTCGACACACTAGCTCCTTGGTCTAGGCACTAGCTCTTACCGGGTCCTCCCTCCGGCTCCCCTTCTTTGTAGGTTGGCAACTGATCTTTATAGGCAACGAGTTGATGAGAGTTGTAGCTTTTATTGGTCCACGTGTCCTTCATCCGTGGCTTCGATCTTGAGGCATCAGGCGGCCATATCGGGCGGCGGCCGTATCAGGCGGCGGCCGTATCAGACGGCGGTCGTATCAGGCGGCGGCCGTATCGGTCAGCGAGGCCGTGTTGGTCGGTGCGACCGTATCGTTCGGCGGGGCCGTGTCGGCGGCGCGGTCGTATCGGTCGGCGGGGCTGTATCGGTCGGCGGGGCCATATCGGGCAGGCCCTATCGGTCAGCTGCTGGAATTCTTGTCTTTTCAGGTTCAGTACTTGAGAGTCCCAAAATTGGCTAGTTTCGGTGCCTGCAAGTCTAAAACAGGCTAATTAGCTACATTATTAGCTATTTTCACTACGTTATCTAATGGAGAGACAGAAAACATAAAACATGAACAAAAGAGTGCATATTAAGACTAAAGTGGCACAAAACTAAAGATAAAATGCATAGAAAATATGCGCTAATTTGGGTGTTATCAGTCCCTAATTCCTATTCCCAGTAAGACATAAATACTCGGTCGCTCGTGTGAATAATGTGAAAAATTTCACAAAAGAGACACTTTCCAGTTAAGATTAATAAATCTGAATAGGAAAGAAACAATTAATTACTTAGTTGTATCCTAGTACAAAAAGAAGACGGTAGACAGAAGCTAGTCTCCACAATCCACAAGCTCGAGCTCGGCCAGGCCAGGCAAGGTGTGGCGTGACGTGCGCATGCGTTGTGATGTGGTAACTCCACCCACCAAAGAGGTGAACATATCTCCCTCCTAGGACCCCTTGGACACTAGTGCCCCATGTGATCCTACATATGAGGACCACAAAAGTTTTAGGAGTGAGTAATATGGGATAAAACTTCTTTGCCATTGTACTAGAAACAAAATTACTTTTCTCACATGTACTTGTGCACTACATTGGGCTTAACCCATGCTATCTACATGGTTGCTACAACAGCGATATATACATCCTCAAAGAAGTTTCTTGGAAGAAGCCAGAAGATGGGGGTATCAAACTGAACGTAGCAACCACTAGATGGAAGCATCAAATGGATAGAACATGTGATACAACGTCTTGTGGGATTCTATGAGACAATACGGGAAAAATCCTATGGGTTTGTACGGCTCCTGGACTTAGTAGATCGAAGATATTGTGAGTTGGGTGCCTCATCGCTGAGAGCTCCAAAGTACGTTCTCGGGGGGTGGCTCCCTCATCCTTTCCCAGTACCCGCCCACTGGAGCATCTGAATGGACTTACCCGAGTCCTTAAATTCACGAGCTTCAACCGGAATTCTGAATGGGAGCGACGTTCTTGCGAAAAGCAGCTTTCAGATCGAGGTAAGATTAGACGCTAACTATAGGTACAAGAAGGCGGATATTGCTCAAGAAGAGTTGGGGTTGCTCCCAACGAATTCAAGGGCGCGTGTTGGTCCCACTGGTGGCCAATCTAGGACTCAAGGTCAAATGAGTGCTAGCAAGTGCATGTCATGTGAAGAAGATGGCTCCATATGGGTTACACTATTTACTTTGAAAGGGAATAAAACCAAAGCGACTAAGTATGTTTGTATTTATGGGCTCAATCTCTTCATAGCCCAAGGTCTTGCACCCCGAGTGTTGGAGGTGGACTGCCCCTGGATGGCAGAATCCATCGTCAACATCAAGACCTGACATTGGTCCTTAGACAGAGATATGGGTTTCCTCAGGATATCATACCACTTGACATGGTTTTTGATGTGTTTAAAAAGAGGCTACCAAGGAAGCAATACATACGATGGGTCCATTAACGACGGCTAAAATGTGTTTAGCAGTGTTAGGAGAGATGCCACCTCCCATTAGAGAGTTTTACTTTTTTGACTTACAAGGGATTAGTAGTTACAAATGTGTAAAAATAGCAGAGTATAGGTATTCATGGTATACGGGTGGGTATACTCTTTGGACTCTTGCCTTGGGGATTCTGGTTGTGTTGTAATTTGATGTCTTTTTTTGGTTGCCTGGATGGGGAGACGGGGCTAGACCTATCAAACTGGGTCAAAACCTGCAGGCACCGACAGGTCGACCCATTTAAGTTGGCTTTGATTGATGAAATTTGCCACCCACTGAATATTTATCCAACCCCATCTCCACCCATTTAGTTATCAAGTTTCGCGGGTGACCTTCTTAACTGAATTGTTTATATAAAAATTAATAGAATGATGCAATAGTACATAGAATAAATAAGATGACTTACTAGTAACTATTAATTGTTAAGGAGTTCCAGTACAAACCTGAACTTGCTGACAAGGATATGAGAGAGAGATATTACATTATGTAATTGTTCTATCAAATTGTAATCTAGAGTCATAGTACAAGTTACTCTACTGATTAATCATAGTCATACATTTGAGGATTTTAATTTGTATATTAGATAATTTCACCTAAAAATATGTACGTTCCTGAATGGTTGTAAAAATAAGATATATTTGATATTTGATAGTGACAATTTATAGTACTTGATTGTTCTTGTCTATATTTCATGTAAAAATACTAGCAAATGTTCTTATTTTATCGTTTCAATAGAAACTTATAAAATAATTATTTATTAACACATATTATATGGGTCCCAGTGGGTGACCCGCAACTTGTTGGATCGAATTTGGATTCTTCTTTCTTCAACCCGTTTAGAATAGTATATTTTTGACCCGCACGTGCAAAATCCAAACCCACACCGATCCAACCCAAACCCAACTCACCCACTCGTTTGACAGGTCTAGGCGGGGTGAATGAACACAAAAGTAAGACGACGATATTGTTTGTCTAGTGTCGTCGTCCGTAACCAGAGAAAACTAGTTGAGAGATCACTTCAGCCTCAGGTATAGTTATGGCATGACCGGGGACATGAATGGCGCTTGACAATGACATTACTTGTTTACGTCCAACCAAAAAAAGGCTGGCTTGATGAACAAACAATTGACATGACATGGCTGGTGCATGGATTCAAGGTATCACCTAGTACAAGTTTTCCTTAAAGAAATGTGAGAAAAGATGTACAGTACATGTCACTAAAAGTTTTTCCACTAATTGACGAAGCCAAGCATCACAAGAAAGATTATTCCTTGAAGCAGAAGATACAGAATCGAAACCTGGAAGAATGCGGAAACAACAGACGTCCTTGATTGAGCCATTAATTGGGTCACAAGGGGTGTTTGGCCAACAAACAACAAGACCGTACTATGGCAGCACTGAGTCAGTTTGGCCACCGATGGCCAATCAAAATCCAATAGGAAGAAATCGAGTGGATTGGGCATGCTTTCTTTTGTGGATCGAATCACAGCACACTTCAGGACAAGTAGTTTTGAAGCTATAGTGGCAATCACATGGGATCATAGTGGGAGAAGGAAATAAATGATTGGGGACATTGATGTAAGAGAATGTTGGTTGGCATAAAGACACACCGTGTAGAACCTGACCTTGCAGAAATTTCACGACACCGACTTGATCATTCTGCATGGTTAGTGTGCTAGCTGAGGAAACACGCATGGGTCCTAGGGAGTCGTTTGGTCGCAGGTAGATTATATAGAAATCGAAGTATCTTTTACTTTTCTGTGACTTGTTTTGTTAATGCAGTCTTTGACAACGCGATTGCGTTCATCGTCGGTGGACCATTACATATGATTCATCGCAATAATTTCTCACAGTGAGAAATGAGCGGCCGGTAGAGTTTGCCGAACGCTCCAGGTTCGCTGCCCGAGCACTCGGTCACCGCTTTGTCGAACGAAGTATTAAACTAAAATCGGTTGGTATCACAATGTGGGGTTGGGTTGGCTTCAATTTGATTCAGATAATCCATAAAACGGCAAACCAAACCCATCCTCGCAGTTTGGGAACTTCCAAATGGAATGGAATCATTAACTACTTTCAAACTAATATAAACTGAACGGATACTGTGTGACTTTATTTGGGTCCATGTCATTGCATAGAACTCAATAAATGCAAATCAGAATGATACGACACATATAGTCTAGGAATTGTGATGTGTAGCATAATGTGTGAAAATATATACTTGTGGATTTGGTATGAAGTTTGTGGCGGATTTATAAAGTTATGCCTACATTAGAATTCAGTATATTATAATCAATATGCAAAACGTAATAGAATACAAATGCAGATAAAATTATATTATCATAAACGGACATCAAACAGTTAGAACTTATTACCAAATTGATAGTTTAGGATTAGTTTGCTCTAGCCTCTTGGTCAGGTTAGGTAATTTGCTCTCTCCGGTCTTAGTGGTGCGGAAGTCACCATCATTGCAAAAGTATGTTCCCGATTTCAACGTTAATCATACTAGGATGAGTAGAGAAGAAGGAAAATAATCCAGACATGGCATCTAAATTTGATTTCTACGATTTAATCACTGCAATAATATATGGAAAAAAGGTTGTCGTAGTAAAGTATTGTGAATGTACCGAGAGTTACGTCTCAAATTGATAAATATAGCTTGCAGAACTGTCCAGAATTTCGTGGTTGATGTGACTGAGATAAGGTTTGGAGCCAGATGTAGATACTTGCCGCGATTAACATGATTGATGGATATTCATGTAAAAGATGTTGTTTTCATATCAATTAATTAAGGAATATGATACTTGGACCAAAAATGGCATCAAATTTGAAACTCTTTTTGTTTTCTTGCATGTATGAGAACAAAACTAAGGAAGAAAGTACTTCCCTCCCTAGTTTGCTCTCATGCATGCAAGAGTATAAAAAATGTCTCAATATGAGTGTCATTTCTGATCCATATAATATAACTCTTGAATAAAGTAGCAACATTTTGTCATATTAATTAAATAATTTTCAATCAAATTGGACAAGTCGGAGTCGTTTTACTTCCTTGTTGCTTAAAAAGATCGCACATGATACATACGTGGGTTTCCCATTTGTAGCTCCTCAGTTCCTATCCCAATGCTAAAACTCTACTAGCCGTGAAGAAAGCATGTCTGGAAAAAGGCAGAGGTGGTGTAGCGAAACGCGAAGGGGGAAAGTCAAAAGGCTATAGGTGGAGCTTTCAATGGCGTCGGTAACTTTAAGGTGGAGTTGACAATAGCTAGAGGGAGATATTCAGGAAAAAGAAAGTGGGCGGATGACATTGGGTAAAAAGTTGAAATAGAGAGGGATATGTAGGGAAGAAGTCTAGACGAAGTAGTACTACAACAGCCTTATCGTGAGGACAAAGAAAGAGGAAAATCGATTTCATCTTGTTATTGGACAATGAATACATAAAAAAAGTAGTTTAATAAAATGTCTCGGCTGTTTGTTTTAAAATGTTGATCTTAATTTGTTTTGGGAGTCATCGCTGCTGGTCCTAGTCTTTATAATTATGTTTAATTGAAAAAATGGCGCTAGGGTTGGGGGAGCACGGTAACCAGTGCCAAAAACCATCACCAACAAGAAGTGCTCAGACAGATCGGGCTGAATCTTCAATACTCGAGTCATAGTGGGAGAAAGGTAACACATCCCGGTGCAATACGAAGAAGCATCCATGGAGTCGATGGATCCCGTTGCATGGGGAGGGTAGCAGACCGCTACTAACATCCCAATCCGATCCGCGCATACCGATCTCCTACACGGACGTTGTCCGAGGACCAACAGACGACGGCCCCTCCTCAATTCTGGGATTCGAAGACGTCAACATCTTGATCACGAAGGAGGATATCGCAATACGCGATGGGAACGGTATATGCCCAGTTTTATGATTAAAGAAGGCAAATAGAACGAATTAATGAAACCCTGGTGCGATACTGTTATCGTTAAAGTCATTGCAAGAAAAGTAGGGTTCGTGTTTCTTCAGAAACCCAATCCGGCTATGCGAAATCTCACCGGATCCTTTAGACTAATAGATCTAGAGAACAATTATTTCTTGGTTCAACTAATGTGTCAGTACGATTAGCTGAAAGTGCTCACTTGAGGGCCGGCCATGGCCGGTAATGGGATCATACCTTAGTGTACAACTATGCATGAAATGTTGTTTAAAACACAATATTTCTCGGCCGAAAAAATCTCTATTCTCAAATGCTACGTTTTAATCTTGTATTATTCGTGAATTATTCATATTTAATGTTCTTTACTATTTTGTACGTTCTTTTCTCATATTATACTGATTAAGACTCTTACTTAGTTTAATTGTATATATATGTGTCTGTGTATGTAAATGTGTATAGATGTGTGTATGTAATATATATATATATATATATATATATATATATATATATATATATATATATATATATATATATATATATATATATATATACTAGTAAACTGTAAATCGTGCATGTGCAACATGCACGTGCCGCATGTGCATGTAATTCCTATGAAAGATATATGTTTGTAGTGACTTTTATATATACAAAGTCAATAGGTCTTTTTGATTGACTACTTGCAAAAGTATACAATAACTAATGAATAATATAGAATTTATATGTGAAAGCTTACATTGAATATAGAGTCATAAAGTATCTATATTCAATTGGAATAATTTATTATAAAATTAAAGTGTATATAGTATATCATACATTAAAAATATATAAAGCATGAGAACATGAATATTTGGAAGATATTGTGTGTATATATAATTGAGTCTTATAACATACAAAAATATGATTTAATTATAGATTCTATAAATGCATGAGAAAGAACATGTTATTGTTAATGTTGAGAAAAATAGAATATTTGGTAACTCCAAACATGTATATCTTTTTTAACTAATTTTAAATACATTTATAATATTTTATATTGTTGGACAATTTTCCAACAGTTTCTTCATAGTTAAGGTCCTTGAAAATGGCTCACAAGAAAAAAGACTAAGCTTCTTTGCTAATTTCCATTGAATTAGTAAACAAACATATATGAGAAAAGAATATTATGTTTTACTATGAGAAATGTAGTGTGTAAAAAAATATGTTTTTGTGTTAACAAAAATAATTGTTAATAAAATATCATAATGTAACGTTGTCAGTTTCCAAAAAATACTTGAAAACATTACAACTAATTTTATATTTGAACAATCTCAATTTTGAAATAGTTTTCAATTTATAAAATTAATTTAATTACCCTAATCAAGGGTTTGACACTCTTACCTTTCAAAATTTGCATGCCAAACAAAACAAAAAAAAGACAATAGGAATGTGGTTCATCAAAAAAGACTAGCCAAACTATTTATGAAACTTTTATAAGTTGCATGTAAAAATAACTAATTATGCAGTATATATTTATAGCTTGAAAAAAGATGGTACTTTCTTGTATAATAAAATATATGCTTGATGTATATTTCATTTTTCATATGGAAGGGGTATTCTTGTCCTGGGTAGGTTGCGAATTTCCTTTCATCCCATATAATTGACACTTCCATCTGAAAGCACTTGTTATTCATTATACTATTGTAATGTGCTATATATAACTTTAGTAGATAAGTGAAGAAAACTTATAAATCTTCTTTGTTCTAATTTGTGTGTAATAATAATAGAATATTAAATATAATTAAATGGATATACACTATTTTTTTATAAACGTAGATCTTATATTTTTAAATTTGATATGTATCCATTGGCTAAAATATGAAGATTATATTTACATAACCAAAGCAAGTATATGAAACTGATATATCTTGATTCCTCATATGTTTAACCTCACTATGAAATCTCATGCCACATGTCCAATTCATAGGAAATACAACTACAACCTATTTAAGTCCAAACCATAATTGCAAAAAATTATCTTAGACAACATCATTTATAGTTTCTTTTAGTTTGGTCCTTTCAGGCATCGTACTACATTGAAAGTTAGACGTCTCCATCTTACATTCAAATTTCTTCTAGAATAGGAAAAATATTTTTATAGACTAATTAACACAAAACACAATATTCTGGAAGCTTTATATGTTAATAAGTTGATTCATGTACTATAAACTATCTTACAACCAATTATTTGAAAATTGTATCTTCTATGTGTCCAATATATGATCCAAAAATTAAATGCATAATTCATGGTGTGAGCCAGGTATATGCAAATTATCAAATAATGACATGTATGAAAAAGGTTGTATATTTCTATGGTAGAATGAGCGAGTGAGACCAGGAATAAGATAAAAGCAATATATCCTAAAGTAACTATTGTCATTGGAAAAATTGACATCATGGAAAAAGCCGAACCATTTGGACGGTAGCAGATTTTGTATGGGACCATCAAATAGAACTACGAAATTGGATATGTGCAACCTTTCTTACATGTTGGAAATATGAATGAGAGCCACAATAGTGTAACAGATATGGGTAATAGATCAACACCACAATAGCTTGCAGTTCACATGGGATTTGACCGAGAGCCACAATAATGAAAAACGTATACAAACTAAAACAAAATTAAATTATAGTTGTGGCAGACGATAGTGTATCTTTATTATACTGCATTTATAAAGGCTACTTTCAAATCATAAAAAATTATTGAAGATAAAAGGTGCCGGTAAATTTAATAATATAGAGACGTATAGTTTTCTAGATGATGAAAATGTCTTAAATCAACTACCAATATAGATATAAAAAATGCTTAAATATGCAAGCTAAAAGTCAACTACATTGTAAAAATATAAGCAGCCACGGACTGCAAGTTTAATAGATGAAAAAAAATGGTAGGAGAGGCAAACTTAAATACAGATTTACATCATTATCGTCTACGATTCATGTGAGGGGACCTTTATTCTTACGTGTTTGCATCCCTGTTATAGAAGAGTTGGTGCCTATGGCTGGATGTGTCATACCTGAATGTTTTCATTTGCCTATGAAATGCCAGCTCCAACTTATTTTGGTGCGCCGCTACCTGTACAGACGTCTTTGTGGAATTCATTTTATAACGTCAAGGCCAGTAGGCAGATGTAGCGGAAGCTATTGAGAAGAGGTGAAGTAGATAATGAAGAGTTCATCATTCTGCAAAAATCCTCCTATACCTTGCGCTTGACTGTTTCGACATCCATGCTCCCTCCATAGCTATTTAGAGTGCCCGACGAACATCTTCTAGAGAGTATTGGATCTAATTCCAGGGTGATGTCGGCGAGTTACCTTTTATGTTGAGGAAGCATGCGCGCGACATATATTTTTTACTGTTGTATTCATCTTGGTTAATAGGGAAGCAAACTGAACATGACCATCATAAGTCATTGTTATAGATCAGCATATGACGGCATGAGGAAAGGGACGTCGAGTAGACTTACCCACATGACATGGCAATGTGATCTGTTGGCTTTTACGGAGGTGTAGCTTCAAAACTGCCTTCTTATTGCATTTGTTGTAGGTGTCATATACTCAGAGAAGCACACTGTAATCAAGTGATGCAATCGTCTCGATTGTCAAAGATTTAATATATTTGGTTTGGGATGGAACTTACAACAAACGTTCATGGGAGTAGAAGTAGCAAGCGCATTGCAGTTGGTAAATCATGCACAACAGATGGAAAGAAAACAACATGAAAATAACCCATAAATGAACATAATCAAATTACTAAAAGCAGCACAATTGGTAAGAAGCTGAAGGAATCTATGTTTACATTCATCCTGAAAGCGAGATGCAGAAACATTGATGCAAGTTAACCGGTTCTTTTTTTTGCTAGTTAAACTGTTCATCGCAAGGAAGCACAGATATAAAGCTAAATTATTTTTATTTATACATGGTGTACATTCCTATAATTATGTCCATTGATCTTGTATAATAATGATCAGGATCAGCTACCCAGATAACCATCTATACATATGTATAGCTAGGTAAGCATGCATCTGATATGAACCGTAGCTAGCTATATATAGCATGTACCGATCCAAATAACTGATGTAATTATGGTCTATATTATTTGTTTCTATATATACCATAGGTATTTGAGAAATGCAGTTAGCCAGTCAAGCTACCAACAAGCAAGGCTTGAGAGGGCATCATCCACTAACGGCAGTCAGTCGGCTAGGGGCTTAACCATTCAGCCCAATTGGCACGCGCCAGTAGTTGCTGTCTGGAGCCAGGGGAGAATGGGTTGTCGTCGTCTGCTGCATAGTCTAGGAAAATGGAACTACCCCTGTCGCTTGTCATCTCCTGTAAGGATGACGAACCACTGGGTGAGGCGGCAAGGTAGCTGGTAGTTCCAGCCACTCCGGTCATGGAGGCTGAGTTGGGTGAGAAGATATGTAGAGGAGGTGGATCGAGGGGATCTGCTCCGTGTCAGGATTATCTTCCTCTGTGGCAGGATTTACTCTTGCAGAGGTCCAGTAGTATTGACAAATTCCTCGATGAGCCGTAGGCATTGATTGTGTCCAGGCGATAAACGAAGTAATCGCGAATGACAACGCAGGGTCTGACGAAGTGAGTAGTTGGTAGGAGCGCTGTGGAGGGAAGAAGGTGGGGAAATCTGATGGAAATAAGAGGGGGAGGGGGACATATAGCTCTTACCGAAAGGTGTAGTGTGTTGTTTCTTCAGTTGTTTCACGTTCAATTTTTTGTAGATGACGACAGTGAGGAATTTGTTTAGTTCAGATCTGAGTGGTTTCAAACGTGGGCAGTTTATTTGGCCGATAAACGTGTTGGCTGTTCCGCAGAGAATATATTTAGCAGTGTGATCAGTGTTGGGCATAGGCAGTTTCACTAGAGCACAAGGCCCTTTCGGCTACCGATGATAGTATTATCTACCGGGCCAATAACTATTGGTCTACCAGTGCAAAAGGGGCCCGAGTTTGCTAAACATTATCTACCAAACTTTAAGTTTTAGCCCAGCGCCCACCAAAATAAGTTGGCAGACAAATTCTCCCACAATATCCACCAAAACGCAACCTTAGTTCCCCCTGCCCATGAATCACCCCCCCCCCCCCACACAAAAAAAAACCCTGCTCTTTCCACCGCAAGCGTACCTCCCAGCCGCCGCAAACATTTCCCACATCCTCGTCTTACTTATCTCTACTTGGATCATGCTTTGCAGCCCACCGCCCAGTCTTCTGCCATGGGCCAGCTACCCACTACCTCCGGCCGATGGATCAGGTTAGATGGATTATTAAGATGCTTGCTTCTAGTTGTAGACATGCCGCCACCCATTTTTTATGGCTACTGCAATGATCTTCATCAACACATATTTTAGTAGCTCAAGAAACTCCTTTCTTGTACAGATTTAACTGAACGCAATTAGCAAAGGGCAGGTTCTACAGTCTGAAACAACAATTTTGCCCTCCCCATAAAGTCTAGTCGATGATTTGGGTTTATACAATGCACCACTGCTGGACCTGATCAAAGAGTGGGCGCCGAACCCTCCTCATTGTGGTTTCATTTCTCCAATTTTTGATGTGCCATCATCTCTATATGACTTCCTCTGTTTCCCCCCTCTTATTTAATGTATTTCCACAGCCAAGATAATGTTAAGGAGGAGAAGCAATTGAAGAGTAATGACGACGAGAGTATGAATGAGACTAACACTAACAAAGGTCAGTATGTAGACCCCAACCCCACAAATGCTTCCTCTGTTCTTGGCTTATTAATTTTTCTAGTCATATTCGTCTATGGATAAGTTGAATATTTGCTGATTTCTTATTTACTCATCTTATTGTTTTTTGTATGATTTATGTGTTTTGATATCTAACTCGTTTTATAGATCATATTTGTATATACACAAGACTCATGCTTCTAAAATTATGTTCCTTTGTATCCTTCGTGGCACATAGTTTTTTGAAGTTCTGGTAACATGTATGGTGTGTGCTTGCCGTCACAATTAATTCGATGCTTAATAAGTTATATATATTTGAGATAGCAACACTCATCTTTTTATGATACTGAAACGAAACAAAACAAATTAGGTTTTGTTGAGTTGATGAGGGTTTTGTTCCGCTTGCTGATTAGTAAGAATTTCATATGAATAAGAACTATTGTAGTTTTGACTTGCGCTTTCTTCCAATTAAGGAAGCTGATTGGTATGTATGTTCATCATGTTTATTAGTACGCTAGATGGCTTAATCATTCTTACATGTCAGAGGTTAATGAAAATGATGGGCATGTTATATAATGATATGTTGCCTTCTAATTTATATTTTGTCATGTCTTTTTTATATTGTGTGACATGGTTATGGTTAACTTATCTCTATGCATCCCAATCTTATTTTTTATCCTAAAATGTAAACTCTAACCTTGATAAGATCATCGATTTAAGGCACAACCTTTTTACTTTGATGAAGGCCTCCATTGGCACGTGACTCTTCCCCTATTTTAGTAATTTCTTCCTTGAGTGTATCATAATTGTGACACCAGACCTCCAGGTGGATGGTGTGAGCGTGTAAGAGCCAAGCCCAGAGCCTTCATGTTTGTTGGCACAATGCATGGTGTGAAGCAGATTGATAATAAGATGTGTCCCATGGTAGAACGTTGGGAACTCTCAACCATGTATGTGGCCACAACTAGAGAACTATGAGGACTTTGATGAATGTGAGTAGCTATTGTGATTTTAATATGTTTAATCTGAATGACCCCTAAATATGAGTGGCGG
Organism: Alisma plantago-aquatica; assembly: GCA_963693085.1. Lineage (NCBI taxonomy): Eukaryota > Viridiplantae > Streptophyta > Magnoliopsida > Alismatales > Alismataceae > Alisma > Alisma plantago-aquatica. The sequence continues at coordinate 226,510,365 of OY856414.1, read as the reverse complement.
GTTGAGAGTGTCCCTCTCCAACAACAATAAACTCTTATGATTAAACACTAATCAATTTTCTACGTGGTTTGTTGCCTCCTCCTGCTCTCAAATAAACTCTGATTTGTTTTTGTTTAAGTGTTAATCTTTCTTCTTTTCTTTCTAATTGCCTCACTTTTGTCCCTCTCTCTATTATTAGGGTGTTGATATAACCAAATACTATGGCATGGAGGAGGTGCAACTGCAGTTTAATAGTGACAATGGAATCAATAAGAAAACCCTTCACTAAAGGTTAGTCTGTTCTCTATACCCCTATTTTACCTTTTTTTATGAAGTTGATCTTGTCCTATTATTACTTACTGCGCAACAATTTTTTTTTTCATAAGTATTTCTACTCTTTGTTTCAATAAGATTAATTATACTACATCATTGAATTAGTGAAGGAATGGTTGGTGCATCTGCAATTCATTTGTGAAAAACCGGCATATTATTTGTTCTTACAGCCATGGTTTAGGTGATGCTTGCACTATGCTCTTCAGATATTCTAACTATAGCCTCTCTGGTTCTTCGGATAATGATGATGATTGGTTCTTCTAGTTGTTTTGTCTATTGATATGTCATTCTCTTGTGTCCTAAGTTAACAAGATTGATGGAGTAGGCTCGCTATATATTCATTACTTGGTAAAGGGTAAGTAATCTTACAAACCTTTGGTATTTTTCTATTACAACCATTTAGATCGGTAATGAAATCAAAGTTTAAGGCACACGCCATTTAGTTTGCCCAAGCGGAGAAAGAATATGCATAATTACATGATTAGTATAAATATGATCTTGATATTTAAATTTGTTCTTTGTTTATTGTATCTAGATTTAAATTTTCATTATTAAGGAAATGAGTCAAATGTAATCTATCTCCTCTTATTTTGTTCTCCTATATTGTCTCTACTCTCAATTACTCCCTTTGCGCACGTCATTGTTTCCTCTTTATGCAACCTACACCAACACCTAAGCAGTGCAAGTGTTGGTTGCTCCGAAGTAACACATTGGCAACTCCTTTGCTTTGAACATTGAGTCATTTCTTTCTAAAGGAGAGGGTAGGGTACTGTGTGGTGGTATGACAAATCATCAAGAGTGATAGTGATGTAGTCATGTCCATCCATCAGTCTAGTTCTAGGATTCTTAACCTAATAGCCATGATATTTGTTCTGACTTGCTCAACCACAACACTCACGGATAATAGCCACAATATCTAGTTCTAGGATCCTTAACCTAATAGCCTTCACCATCGTTGTGATCCCTATGATGTTTCCAACTACAAACTTCTCAGATAATGATCCACTGAGCTCACTTTCAATTGAGCCCGAAGAATCTCCACATCATGCAACAATGGTGTGCGCCCTCGCTGCTGCAAACCTCCCAACCATTGAATATCCATATCATGCCATCCCAAAGTTGCCTTCTTACTACTGTAAATAACCATTGATCAATACTTGCCTCTGTTGTAGAGACATTCAAATAAGTTAGTAGTGGTTTTTATGTTCTATTCCCTATCTTCAAGTACTTTCCTGTGTTCATGGATTAACACACATATAGCCTCCCTCATCTCCCTTTATTTAATAGTTGAGTGGTATACCTTGGTGTTTCGATCACCATCATTGATCCACTTGATTCTACTCCTTCTCCAAAAATGCTTTTCTCCACTTTTTTCAGCTACATCAACCTCTCCCTTTTCCTTTATTCTATCATGGCCATAGGGCACATGGTTTTGCTTCTTAGACAAAAGAGCATTCTGGTGATAATCAAGTTCAATGATGTTTGAAAGGTTGTGGAGATTGATTTTCTCCCTAGACCATTTCCTTAGAGCCTTCTTTGTGGGATGGATCTTATTTAAAGAAACATTCACATGAAATGATCTCTGGAGGAGGAAGAGGGCTAGCAGAATAGAAAAACCCATGAGATGTCTGGCCATAGTGAGGAAGGAGATTCAAAGTGTAGTGGCTAAGGCGCGATAGTAGATGCATGGTGGCAAAGGTCCAACAACAGAGGAATGTTGGGCTGGGTCCAGTAGTGGCCTTGCTTTGGGTGATTTCTCTCGAAGATAAAAAAATAGTGTCCTCTTACATGATCATCAAGTATACCCCATGAGATGCAAGTGTGAACCCTTCATTATCGTTGGGGGGGATGTTGGCCATGGAGCCATCACAATGGTCAAACACACTTTAGGTGATGCATCTATCCAAGATAGCCTGTACATGAAGAATATCACGAACATCTATGCTCCCCCGTCTACAAATTCCTTATAGATGCCATCTAGCTATTGACAAGGCTGCCCACTAATCGTGCGTTGAGCCAAGAAGCCTCAACCACCGATTGTGTTCTCTGTTGTTCATTCTGACAAACATTGGAAATTGGGCCCTATTTTTTGCCAATCATATATGAATATCCCAGAAGACATCCAGATCAAATTCAACCCAACTCTGAACTGGTTTCTAAAGTTCACTCTTTTTTTTTTGAAAAGAAAAGAGCTAGTTTCCATTGATTCCGTGCTCAAGTACGGACAAAACAGAGGGAATGTTCACATGGCGCAGAGAATAGAACTAGTGAGGTACAACAGAAGCAAAACTAAAGGAATTATTTGAGTGGATGGCATGCTTTGCAAGGCTGTCTGCGGGACCATTGGCGCTCCGAGGGGTGTGGCGAAGGAGCTCAACCAGAGAGCCATTTAGGAGACTCCTTATGTTCCTCGCATAAGGTAGGAACTGAGGGGGGGGGGTTTGGTTTTGGTAAGGTACCCGACGACTTCCAAAGAGTCAGTGAGAATGACGCTATCTTCCCATTGGCGGTCTTTGCAGAGCTGGGCCCCGACCATGATAGCCTGGATTTCACTGAGAGTTGAGGAAGTGGAATGCACTGTCTGGCAGAAGCCCAAGATATGTGAGCCATCAGAACGGACTGCATGGACACCGATGCCGACGACGGTCTGGCCGTGGTGGTGGGCTGCATCAACGAAGACATATACTGTCTTATCAGTGAGTGTCTGGTCGGAACGGATAACTGCTGGGAGGGTAAGGCAGGACCCCTCATAAGCCTTAATGATGGAGGCCGTTCTCAGCTTGATGAAAGTAGCTATAGTGGTGGCGGAGAGATTTTTCTGCTGGTGGATTTGGTCGTTGCGGCACCTCCAGATGTGCCAACAAGCGACAACCCGCAAGACGAAGCTGGCGTCAGTGCTGTTAGTGCACTTTTGAATCCACTCATGTGGGGATAGGGCAGCATGGTCCTCAACAGGAAGAAGCTGAGTCCAAACCTCCCAGCTCTTTGCGCAATCGCGAAGGGCGTGCATAATGGTATCTTGACTGCTGTTGCAGACGGGACAGTCCTCCGGGACCTCCATATGTCTGCGCTGCTTCTCCATGTTAGTCATGAGGGCACCATGAAGCAAGAGCCAGAGAAACATCTTAATGCACTCCGGAATCTTGGCCTTCCAAATGCGCGGAAGTATTAAAAGACACGGCGGAGAAGTCACCCGTGTATGCGCGGATTCGGTCAGCGCGCACAGGGGCTGTTTGGGACAAGAACTCAGCAAAGAAGCTGTGGATCAGCAACTTCGTCTCGTCGGTCGTAGAGGTCTAGGTTCCGTCCTCTTTTTGGAGGCGAGTGACCTTGTTGTAATGGCGTCTGGATTGCACAAAGGACTGAAAGAACCTGGTGTTAAGATCACCAGACTTCAGCCAATCGAGATGGGCCTTCTGCTGCCAGTCAACCTCCTTGTTGAGGAGGATATGATGGAGTTGTTCCTGAAGCGGGATAGACGGGTCCGTCAGCGGAATAGGGGTCAGAGATTGAGAGTGTACCTGGAGCTTGCTAATGCGAGCGAGAAGCTGCTGCTTTTCCTTGCGCTGACGGGAATAATTTGCAGCGTCCCACCGGACCGCCTTGTCTTTGATGGCGGCGAGGGCTTCTTGGAAGCTGACATTCGGAGGCCAGTGGCACATGACGTCTCCTGTGAAGGAAGAGGTGCGGTTCCAGCTTGCTTTGGTGCGGAAGAGGCTGCGTCGAGGCATCCGCGAGCCGCAGGACAGGAGAATGGGATGGTGGTCGGAGTAGAGGCGAGGAAGGACAACAGCAGAGGTGTTGCCAAACTTTTGAATCCAGTCCGAGTTCGCGAGGATTCGGTCCAGACGCTCATACAGGTGTTTGCGTTGGAAGGTGAAGAAGGGCCCCTGAGTCTTGAGCTCAGCAAGGCCAGCGACAGAGAGGACCTCATGGAAGCAGCTTCTCGTGCGCCTGTCGAAGAAATCACTGCCTTTCTTCTCGTTAAGGTTGAGCAGGGTGTTGAAGTCCCCTAGAACTGCCCACGTAGAGTTTATAGAGCCTGAGATTTCCTCTAATCTCTCCCACAGGTATTCCCGCAAGGTAGAGTTGGGACTCCCATAAACTCTGGTCAAGTACCAGTCGTTATCTACTCGGCAGTGCACGAGTTGTCGATGATTAAGGAGGATTTCAATAGAACAGACATGCTAATCCCAGGCCAGCCAAATGCCACCTGAGAAACCGTTGGCTTCTACCCTATGCGATGAGTTGAAACCAAGGCGCTTGATCAACGTGTCCGCAGTTGGGCCACTGCAGCGAGGCTCTAAAATGGTGGTGATGTTCACTTTGTGGATCGATTTAATTCGCGAAGAAGCTGGATTTTCTTGTCCAGGCCTGCGCCTTGGATGTTCCAGCACAAAATATTCATTGGCTAATTTACTGAAGTGCAGCATACAGTCCTACCGACTGTTCTTCGCCTTCCGTTATTCCTTCCGCAGAAGCTTCCTGGGAGTTGTTGTCAAGGTGCATCTGAAATTCCAAAGCGCGTTTCGCGTGAGGAGTAATGGCCTCAGTGCCTTGCACAGTCTCGGCTCGACTCTTCTTGCGCATGCGGTCTGGGCTTTGTGTAGTTTGGAGGACGATCTTCCTATTTCTCAGCATGACGTAGCCCTTATCGTGCCTGTTTTGGCGGGCTGCGGGTTTGCTAGGAATCGCAGGATTAACTTGTGCTTGGGCTTGGAACAGGAACTCACCACCTTGAGTCTGGTTTGAGGACCGCCCTTGGCTTATCTCGTTACCAGTGAGTTTGACGGCGGTGTTCGCAGGTTGGTGGCCATCAGTTTGCGCCTTTTCCGCCTGGGACGCTGCGGCCCCTATTTCCTAGCAAGGTGTTGGCGTCGACTTTAATTGTCTTGCCAATTGCGTTTCCAATATTGAAGAGGAGCTGGTTCTGGTAGAGAAAGACTGGGAGGTCAGCGACCCCGCCCAGACAACAAGTCTCCGTGGGATCTTCTCCGACGGCCTGAAGGAGGGAGACCAGGTCTGGATGGAGAGATAGTTTCCAAAGACGGTCCATGGCCCCCCCAACATCGCCTTTTCATAGTCCTCACGATTACCCAACTGGACTATGTAGTACCCATTATCAAGATCAATGATCCGGAATTGTGCCGTCGGCTGCCAAAGCACGCTTATCTTATTGACGAGGGCTTGGAACCCCAGCGTGATGCCTAGAGCTTTCACAACCACCGCGAATTGCCAAGGGGCCAAGAGGGGCTGAATAGATTCATTCTTGACGGAGAAGGCCGGAAGAACGCCCGACAAGTCGACCTAGATGTCTCCTTCCTTCAGGGTGTCCGGTGAAACGGGATTAATATATGACAGAAGGCCATGATCTTTCCCTACGTGTGCATCTCTGTAACTACGTCGAGACGGAACGTCCGCAGGCTTTTCCACGCTCATCGTGACATCTTCTGGATCAGCAGTATCTTGGACAGGTCCATCGCCGGTGGCAGGATCCACAACGATGACGTCAGGCGGATCGGAACTGGAGTTCTCCTCGGTGGAACGTAGGCAGGATGGGGATCCCCGGCCACGGCCTCCTCGGCCGCCGCCCCGGGCGCCCCCCGGCTCCCGAACCCTAGCGACATGGCCTAATTCAGTAAAACCCAAGGTTCAATTATTATCTTTTTCGTTTCTAAAGTTCACTCTCACGTTTAATCAAATATGTCAACTCTACATGATTCATTTGGAATGCATATACAATTACAGTAGGATGTTAATTAGGACACTATTTTCATTTCTATAACAATGCAATTTGGACAAACAAGCTAACCGTACACAAGCAAGAAGGCCTAAAGCAAATTGCTATATAACTAAAAGTATTTCTTAATGATGCACATTATCTTTTTATCTATAAACTATGTTAAAACATAAAACATAATTTCCTTGAAGCATGTGATTAATTTTGACTTAAACGTTGTAGGTGGTGAAGCTGAACGTGCTGGCTCTTCAAACTTTTCAAGTAGTATATATTATTAAAATGATGCACATTATCTTTTTATCTATAAACTATGTTAAAACATAAAACATAATTTCCTTGAAGCATGTGATTAATTTTGACTTAAACGTTGTAGGTGGTGAAGCTGAACGTGCTGAATATGCTCTTCAAACTTTTCAAGTAGTATATATTATTTGAAGCTCCAATCTAAAAAGCATGATGATGTGAGAACAAGGCATGACAACGTTGGGAAGAGTCAATTTGAAGAGCAGATAACAACTTTTTGTTTTGTAGTCAACCAATTATGAGTTGTGATGCATATTTTAGTCAAAGTTGTATGTTGTGACACATTTGTTAGTTTAACTATTAAACATGTTTTCTTTCTATAAGCTATAGGGAAACAAAATTATTCTGTATATAGATTGCAGAAATGTATTACTTTATTATTCCAATCTAGACGGAATAATGTAGATGGTAATGTTTTTAAGGAAGTTTCTGGTTTCAAAATGTTATTCTTTTATTCATATATGATGCAATGTGTGTTACATTAGGTATCATTGAGCTTGAATGTTGAATGGAGAAGGGTTTTGTATTCCACAAACATCATTGCTGTTATATAGATGTTTGCTAATACGGTATAAATTTATTTCGTAGGCAAGCAGAACCAAATTGTTGGTCTGTTGCTGATAATTGAGTTTCCACTACCTTTATATGGTAGTCTAAATCTATTTATTTGTCCAGTTCATGGTCATAGAATTCTCGACCAGTACATTGTTGTCTACCATTTATTGGTAGTTAAAACCATTTGCCTACCAAGCCAAGGACTACCAACAATTAGCTACCATTTTTGAACTGTCTACCGTAAACTGGTAGTCATTCCCCTTTGCACTACCAGTTAAATGGTTGGCCATGCTATGTATTTCTGTAGTGTTTCTTCCGCTGATAACTCAGTGGAGGTTTAGTGGGAACCTATTAAATAGAGACGTGGGTAGTGGTGGAAGAAAGATAACCGGAAAAATAGACAAAACTAATAAAAATTCTGAGAAGAGAGAGAGTCTACCAGGTTATAGTATTTTGAAATTAGTACAATCTGATTGGTTGGGAGGGGGGATTTGTTAGTGGGGAAATGTCATTGTTGTAATTAGTCCGAAACACACACACACACACACACACACACACACACACACATATATATATATATATATATATATATATATATATATATATATATATATATATACTAGTGAACGCACACGTGCACATGCACGTGACATAAATTTTTTTGAAAATGTGTGAGGAGATGACTCATCTGTGAAAAGTCCCTACGGTAAAAGAAATTTTTGTTGGTTGTTTGAAAAGAGAGAATCAAAGAACCGTTTTCCTGGGATGGAGAGAGAAATATAGAATTAAAGATAATAAAAGTTAATAAGAGAGTGTGAGAATAAATATTTGTAGAAGCAAATTTCTTTTAAAAAAGGAGAGAAGAAAGTGAATCAAGGAGAGTGCATGTTACGACCTCACCTCCTGATAACCCCCAATTAAGGGAGACCAAGAGGTTGAAGTCGCACCCATTAATCCCGGATCAAAGGTTCGACATATAACCATAAATAATTATTAAATTCTAACAGACTATACTGAAAATGGTACTAAAATTTTTCTTTGCATACCTTTGAAGAGATTGGAACAACTAAACTTCTAACCTCAACTGAACTAGTTCATCCTTGTTCTTTAATTCTTGAATTCACAAGGTGTCATTTTACTATTTGTTCTTTTCATTGTACCTAAAATGCCGACAAACAAAATATCGGTCAGTCGAAGCTGGTATGTGGAGGAAACAGATAATGTTCAACTATGTTAACAATATAATCATTCAATTAATCATTTAACAATCACGATTACATTTTATGCCATACAACTCAATCCATATATATTCTTGAACTCTGGGTTGTCCCTACAGTGGACATAGATTTCACCTCTCTTTTAGATAATAGAGTCGCATGGCACTACCCAAAGGTAGCCCAATATCTAACTCAATGTGACTTGATGGTCCTACCTCTATGGTAGCCATGTACTAAGTCATCCATAGACCTGATGGACCTACCCAATAGGTAGCCATGTACTAGGTCATCCATAGACCTGATGGACCTACCCAATAGGTAGCCATGTACTAGGTCATCCATAGACCTGATGGACCTACCCAATAGGTAGCCATGTACTAGGCCTTTCTCTAACCTGATGGACCTACCCATAGGCAGCCATGTACTAGGTTAGCTATTATGCCACAGAGAGAACCAGGATCTGAGTTTATAGGCATATACATTATGTGATAGTCATAGTCACTTTATAATTGCAATATGAGCATCCAAACAGTTTAATTGCATTCCATGCGATTAAATCCTTTAGAAATCCATCGGAAAACCTAAGCGGTTATTCATAAGTAACCACATACCTTTGATTGTAGTTTTCAAGACAGATTCAAGTATGTAGAGAAACCCAATTAATCAAGTAAGGTTGAACAGAAATCCTGAAATAAAAGCACCAATTCCTTTTATTAATAATTATCCAATTCCTATTATACTATTTAGAATTTCAATTCCAACTTTAGAGTTTCTTTTGGAAATTAGGGTTTTGCTTCTTCTTTCATTATTATAATCTTTAATCTATCAAAACCCCTAATTTCTCATTGTAGCACTCTTAACAATTTTAGGATCTTAATTACTCCCTTAATTCGAAATAACTTAGCGTTTATTTCCTTTTCCCTAAATTAGGGTTTTTATTCTAACTTAGCCTCTTTTTATGAATTACAACTCTATTTAAGGCATCTTTGTATTCAAAACAGATAATTTAGACAACTTTCATTATCAACAGAGTTAACGTTATCAATTTGTCCCATTGATGTACTAAATTATACCCTCAATCTTCAATTAGGGTTTCTTATTAATTCTTAATACACTTTATTAGCCAATTAAAGAACTTTCGCAAAACGGAGTGGAACTAGATTCTAGAAACATTTTTATCATATTCCTTGCATTTTTCTACATAACTTTCATATATAAAGTTTTGTCATTGGACACTCCTAGCTATTTTTTTATTATTTTCGCAAGCAAAACTCCTTTTCTGAATATTTGGTTAGAGAGGGAATTACCGGAAAATTCCTCAGTCGTTCGATCTGTGGACCGGTGGTCCGCTTCTTAGATCCGACAATCTCGGTTACGCGTGCTCAACAAGGTCGCTTCTGTCTTGGAGCGTTGGATCCAGTCGAGACCACCGTGGACGTCTTCCTCAGCTCTCAGCGACTTCGTGCGGTCAACCCGGAGGTTGACTCTGAGCTCCCGACTCCTTCTGCTCACCCCGATGGGTCAGGAAGCACCGCCTCCCTGGAACGAAACTGACGACGGGTCCAATTCCCTCCTTGGACTCCTCCAAGCTTGTCCCCGACTCGCCGAACTCCGGCAAGGGTCGTCGAGGTGTCGGGGTTGTAGACCATGACGAAATCGTCAATTGAGCGCACAAAAACACTCCTTTCATGAATCCGCAGAGTTGGAACTTGGAAGAAATCGTGCTAGTCTTCTCCAACGACCTCCCCTATATATAGGGTCGAGATCAGGTTCTACAGATTTGGGGATTTCCCGAAACTAAAAGGAAACCTACTCAAACCAGGGATGACCCTGTGCGATTTCATCTCCTGAATCTATTGGGACTATTAGTAAACGCTCACATACTCTAGATTTCAAGGAAATTGGAGAGGAAGAATCCTCTATTTCCTGTGGATTCCTAGTCCCAGTAGAACTAAGACGATGACCGATCATCATTGGATTAAGATCCAACGGTCCGTATTAACCACGTTTGAAAGAAAAGAAACAATTCCAAATTGCATTCCTATTTTAATGGTATTTTTGGAAAATTCATAACTGTCAAATGGTAACTCCATTTTTATTCCAATTTTGAGGGAAACTTCATCCTAATTTTATCTTTCTTCCTACAAAATTTGGAGTCATTATCATAAGTGCATGATTCCTTTTTCTTGGTTTGCAAGTTACCATCATATTAATCACATTTTCCATGTCTTCTTTATTTCTTTTCATCATTAATTCATGATTTTGAGTTCCTTGAACCCCAAGGAATCTATTATCTCGAAATCCTATTTTTGGGAAATTATTCCTTATCTTTTTTTTTATTTGATTCCTTTTATGTATTCCTTTGTTCCTTCAATTGGGCTCAAGAATAATAAGGCCCAAAAAGAATTACACAAACAATCAACACATCACATCAATCATGGAATTCATTTATCTTTAAAAGAGATTTACAAATTTATCATATACTTTGGAAAAATGAGGTTATAACATCCTCCCCTCCTTATAGGAATTTTGCCCTCAAAATTCAACAATCAAACAAACAATTCAGGATAAGACTTTTCCATGTCCATCATTGGCCCCTATGTGGCTTTGCCGTACTCATGGCGTTTCCAAAGAACCTTTATCATCACATATTCTTTTCTCTGAGTTCTTTCATCCTGGCGTCTATAAACTACACAGGTGACTCAGGCCATGTCAGCCTCCCTTGGGGCTCACTAGGTTCATTGCTCAGCACATGGTCGGATACCTCACATAGTGCTCTAAATTAGACACATAGAACTCATCACACATTACTTTATCCTGAGGGGTAAGGTCAGTCTTTACCTTCTCCACCAAACCATATCAAAAGAACCCATGCATTGGGGACTCAGCTCTCTTAGATATAACTTAGAGGGGTCAGATTTTCATGTCACACATTCTCCCACAGTAACTTGTATTTCAGCCTACTTTGCATCTGCTCACGACTCTCATCGTCTCTAGGCTCCTTTCAGCCCTTGCATGATCAAAGTGACTTCATCTACACGCACTGTGGTCCCTTTTCTAACCACAATGTGGCCCTTTTCTAACCATCATGTGGTCCTTCTCACCAACATCACCTTACTGAAGTGGTGACCGACACAACCTCCCTTACAGAGCTTCTTATAAAACCCGATACTGGCTATGGTGGTCATTGTCACATCTTTCATAGGACAAGAACTGTCTCTAGATATCACCCTAAACGAGCACACATGCCCTCATCATACCCTTTAGTCTGGATCATACTATCCATGGTTAGGGGTGTTAAACTATACTAACACCGAGTTCTTCATGTACCTACTTTCACTTTATGGAAGGAAACCTTTAGGTCAAACTCAAGTACCTTTGAACTCGTTTCTTAGTGTAGTCAAACCATATCTCTCATGGGTAGTTCAACTAGATCTGTGCCTTAACAGAACTCTTTCTTTCTCATGTTATCTAGGTAAGGGGACCTACCATAACCCATATTGTATCTCGACCTTCCTTGGCCCAGGGAGAACCTATCACAACATCCATAGTGTTGAGCTCCCAGTCCCTCTCAGGGACTCTTTCGTTCTATATATCGATACACTGGGTTACTGGGGTTCGTCCTTTACCTCCTGGCTTGCATGGCCATAAACCACATGCAACTTCATCTTAAGCATCCAAAGTGCTATTGCCATTTTCCACGGTGTATGGTGATCTTCAACCATGATTTCCTATATGTCGTGATTCTTTCAAGATCAAATCCTCTGAAATCCTAAACCACTCTAGTCGGGGTTTCGTCACTTCCTTTTCCAAAGAAGTGCACTTGAGGTTCTACCACCATTCTTTCATCGTATCAAGGACTAAACTGGCTAACCAAACAACCCTTAACTTTTCAACGTATCTTGTTACATCTGAGTGTTGTCCAAACACCTCTCCTTTCCAAACTTAGGGTTAGCCAAACAACCTCTTCTAGCTTCTAGCCAAACAAGTCAGATGTATCCCAACAAGAGCATCAATTACCACTTCACATCCTTAGATATTGGGTAACATTGAAGACATACACTTCCATGTATTTCACTTATCATGTCACCTCAAACTATATGTTTATCTTCATAAGAATACTCTCTGATTCCATCATCATGGTGATCAAACTCAACCTGGTATAACTTGTAAGTTCCACATAGCTCATGATAAAAACATCCTCATAAGAGAACTACCTCATTCCTCTTAGTGTTTACAACCCATCCATGTATCATTCACTTTACCAGGGTAGATATCTTCTCTATCCCCATTTCTCATGGCAACGTTCCAACCTACATCATCTCTTATCCTTGGTGTATGACATGCATAATGTCCTATCTCTCACCCCCATAATAAGAGGAAATAAGCATTTGGCTGCAGTCCAAATACAGAGTTCTTCCTGTTCCAAGAGTAGAGATGGTACATCCCAACTTGCCAGTACACCTTTAAAACTAAGTTGCAACGTGCCACATATGTCTCTTCATCACAAACATCATGATATCAAACTAGTCTTGAACATACTGAGGTTTATATCCTTGGTCATTTCCTCTAGGTTTGTAGAGTACCGATTCTTTTGGGGTCATCCCTCTTCCCTCATGCATCAAGAGAGTGCCCTACTCATCTGCCCTTTGGGTCCCATGAGTTCATGAAGGTGATCAATCTCCTAACCCATGGCCCTCAGACAATGATAGCTATTACCTCCTGACCCTATGGTCATGTGCAACTAGGGAATTAGGCAACTCCTACATTCACCAGTCTTATCCCTATCTGACCCTAGGATAGACTTAGGATTCACCATTATAGTACATGTTCACTTAGAACCTTACCCAAGTCTTCAACATCTCTCTTTCTGCATTCATGGGCTGACTTTCGTCCTTTCATCAGGATCATGGCAACCTGCCTACCTTTGTCAAGCCCCATATCGGTTACCTCCATGGTAACACATTCATATGCAATTATAGATGGATATCTATGGGTCTACAAGTTCGTTCTCATACCATGTACTTTTCACTTAACTTCTCAAAATCCTATGAGACCTCTTTAGGTTACCCTAAACTAATCAAACTGATATTCAATCTACCAAAGGTGTCCCTCTCCCAGGATGGGAGGAAAACTATCTCTTGACAACAAAGTCACAAAAGCTCTTAGGACTAGGGTTTACATCCACATGAGCCTACTTAACCCTACCAGGCTATTAAGGCACAAGCAGATCACCTACTGAACCATGCTAGGTCATACTTGTCCTCTCTTCTCAAAGTTGGATCAAGATCATACCTTTCTTTATCATCAACCCAGCTGCGAGGGGTTCATCAAACACACCTTAAACTTCAGGGGCTCCCCTTTTCCTCTATACATGAGGACTACCATGCTCGCTTCTATAGGAACTCAACTTCTTATCATGAGCGTTAGGTATGCCACTTCCCCTCTTAGGCCTAGGAACCCTAGGTTCACTTTTAGGTGTCAAACTGCATGCTCTATCTCTTAACTACGAACCAAGCATGCAAAAGGCATGACATGCACTTCTTGTCATGCTTCAACTCGAGCAACACTTAGGATTGGGTCCTCCTTAAGGACAACCATCAAGGTACAAGGCCTCAGAACCTGTTCACTAAACCTCTCTAGGTCTAAGGAACTCTTCTTCCCACCTCAGAAGGTAAACACCTATACTGTAGGCACATAGGCACCAGATGCTTCATCTTCACTGTCTAGGGTTTGGTCCCTCTAAAGGCAACCAAGATATCATCAACTTATGACGCAACCATTGTCATCCATTGTTTTAGGCTTCCAACCTTCTTGCTGGGTACAACTCGCTCTTTTTATAGTAGTATATACATATATATATATATATATATATATATATATATATATATATATATATATATATATATACACACACACACACATATGGCCGTTCATTCAATACCCGTGCGGATAGTAGTCTAGAGTTCGTTACCTGACAGCCAAAAAAATAATTATTCTGACTATAAAAGTAATAATGCTATCAAAAAAGTAACTATGTTGATAAAAAAGTAACTATACGACTAAAAGTAAATCATTACAAAATACACAGTAGATATATATTTAATTATGTTTTGAAATCTGTTTATGCAAACGTAACTATCTATACATGAAATTTAACATTTTGCAAGATACATGTCAAAAGTAAGAAAGTTAAAAAAAAATTAAAATGGAGGGCGGGTAGCTACCTGTGCAGATATATATATATATATATATATATATATATATATATATATATATATATATATATATATATATGAGTTAGTATTAGTTGCCCGCGCGGGTAACTAATTTAGGCTACCCGGCAGCAGTTCCGGAAGGGAGAAAAACGGGAAAAAGAGCCCGGCTACCAGTTCGTCGCGCCGTCCCCGCAGGAGAGAGCTACTCGCGAAGCCGTCCCCGCCGAAGCAAACCCCAGTTCGTCGCGCCGTCCCCGCCGAAGCAAAACCCCAGATCGTCGCCCTCCCGTTCTCGCGCACTTCCTCCTCACTCGTCGCTCTGCCTGTCGTGCAAAAATCACCGGCGACCCGTACTCCTCCGTCTCTAATTGCTCCTCCATCTCGCTGCATCTGAATTTCGACAGTTACCTCTTCCAATATGACGAGAACAAAGCAAGAGTCAAGGAAGACCTCGACAGGGCCACCGTGGCTAAGGCGTCCACGACCAGTGATTGAAGAAGATGATGACATCGAAATGCAGCCCCATCAGGCCGAGGAGAAGATGGCCAAAGAACCAGAAGAAGCGGATAAATCAGCATCGCCGGAGGAAAGGGAAATACTCGACCACACTACTCCGACAACCCCGAAAGAGGATAAGAAAGAGGCTACCAAGGACGTAGAAGCGGAAAAAGAGGGGAAAGAAGAAGCTGCGGGAATGAAGAAGGGGCTTGCTGCTGAGACTCCTCAGACAACTAAGACACAGGATAAAGGCAAAAAAATAGGGGTTACAGCTCCCCCATGGATCAAACCTCCATCAAAAAGTGCAAAGCGCAGTAATGTTGCTACTGCTGGTCGTGGAGTCAACATAGCAGCTGAGAAGAGAGAATGTACGCGCAGCAAAGCGGTAGAATTTGAACAACAAGGTAATGCTCGAGTAATTATTACATAATGCTTCTTGAATAACCGAGAGTAATGCTTGAGTAACTGAGATTAATGCTTGAGTAACTGATACTAATGTTTGAGTAACTGAAATTAATGCTTGAGTAACTATTACAAAATGCTTGAATAACAGACATTAATGTTGAGTAACCGAGATTAATGCTTGAGTAACTATTACAGAATGTTTGACTAACCGAGAATAATGTGTGAGTAACTGAGATTTATGCTCAAGTAACTATCACATAATGGTTGAGTAACCAAGAGTAATGCTTGAGTAACCAAGAGTAATGCTTCAGTAACTGAAATTAATGCTTGAGTAACTATCACATATTGCTTGAGTGACCGATAGTAGTGTTTGAGTAACTGAAATTTATGCTCGATTAACTATCACATAATGCTTGAGTAACTGAGATTAATGCTTGAGTAACCAAGAGTAATGCTTGAGCAACTGAAATTTATGATTGAGTAACTATTACATTATGCTTGAGTAACCGAGAGTAATACTTGAGTAACCGAGAGTAATGCTTGAGTAACTGAAATTTATGCTCGAGTAACTATCACATATTGCTTGAGTGACCGATAGTAGTGCTTGAGTAACTGAGATTAATGCTTGAGTAACTGAGATTAATGCTTGAGCAACTGAAATTTATGATTGAGTAACTATTACATTATGCTTGAGTAACCGAGAGTAATGCTTGAGTAACCGAGAGTAATGCTTGAGTAACTGAAATTTATGCTCGAGTAACTATCACATATTGCTTGAGTGACCTATAGTAGTGCTTGAGTAACTGAGATTAATGCTTGAGTAACTGAAATTTATGCTTGAGTAACTATTACATAATGCTTGAGTAACCAAGAGTAATGTTTGAGTAACTGATAATAAGCGATAAAACAATATTGTTAAGCTAACTACTACATTATTGGAATAACTTTATTTGTATGCAGGAGAAGAAAGCAAAGGGGATGAGGAGAGTACAACTGCAAGTCAGAAACAGAAAGAGACAGAAAAGGCTAAAGAGAAAGGTAAGATTGTATGGATTTGTAATAGTTTTAATTTTCAGTTACTTACAGTTTATTAAATAGCTTTTACAAAATAAACAATGAGCTCTAACGATAAATTTTGATATGTTTGCAGTGGGAGTAAATAGACTGTACCACAGGTGCTCCTTAAAGAGCTACAACAATACCAGCAAGAGCATGGTTTATACAAAGGAACAAATTATGATGCTGAGCTCAACAGCCTTTGCAAACCTTGTAAATATGCCAAATCTTGCGGTTGACATAGGCTTGTTAGAAGATTTAATTGATAGATATGTCGATGAAGACATATTTCTGCTGGCCGATGGAGAGGAAAGAAGGATGACAGTAGATGACGTGGGGATAATTCTAGGTATCCCCAGCAAAGGTATAGAAATAACACAAAGAAAAGATTCTGCCATAGTAAAGTCGATATGGCAAGAGTTTGAGAAGGAGACTTGTAAAAATAGAAATGAAGGTGAGACATCAAAGAAATTGAGAGAAAAAGATGTCCTGCATAAGGACAACTTGACAAAACTTTGGCAAGAATATGCCAAGACCAACAATCCAGCAGACAATACAAATATGTGTCGTGTGTGGATGTTGCACCTGCTGGCAACATTCCTAATCCCAGACACTAGCTATTGCGCACTAATCTACATTATCCACTACCTAGATAATGTAACTGCCACTGGGCAGATGAATTGGGCAAAGCTGGTGCATGGGAGTATCTTCAAGAATATGAAGATGCTAAAGGAGAATGTCCAGCTAAGAAGGAAAGGAGAGAAAGGGGCTAAGAACACCCTGTACACAACAGGCTGTGTCATGTGCCTATGCGTAAGTGAATAAAATCATATTTAACTACATTGATACAATATTGACTATGGGGGTGCAGTTACATATGCATTATATTTTCTATATATTACATGCAGGTTTGGGCATATGAGATGACAAAGATGGCAAAGCCAACATTCCTTGACTCCAAGCCAAGGATAAAGAAGTGGGCTGCGTCGGTCGAGAAATTGATGGAATTAGTGAAAGTGGAGCCTAAGGATGTAAGATTATCTAATCTTTGTTACAAAATCTAATATACAACACTGCGAGTAACTCAAAATAGCCTGCGAGTAACTCAAAAAACACTGCGAGTAACTCAAAATAGCCTGCGAGTAACTCAAAAAACACTGCGAGTAACTCAAAATAGCCTGTGAGTAACTGAATAACCCTCTGCGAGTAACTCAGAATAGCCTGCAGTAACACATTATTTTTTTTTATATGTTGGACAACCCTCTGCAGTAACACATTATTTTTTTTATATGTTGGACAACCCTCTGCGAGTAACTGAACAACCCTCTGCGAGTAACTCAAAATAGCATGCAGTAACTGAACAACCCTCTGCGAGTAACACATTATTTTTTTTATATGTTGGACAGGTATGTCAAATGATAGTGGTAGACCAGGGAGATGATTGGCATGCTGCAAAATCATCGAATGACATGCCAGAAAAAAGTACGCCAACAACCACTCAGGCACCAGCAAAACCAATCATCAAAGAGGGAGACACTATTGACACCTCCACCCTGGAGACAAGAATCAAAATGTTGGAGGAGGAGCTCAAAATACATAAGGAGATCTGCACAAGAATAAGTGTTGATAAATTCACAGAACTACAATTGGAGAATAAAAGGCTAGAAGAAAGAATAGCCAAGTTAGAAGAAGAGAACAAAAATCTAAAAAGAAAGTGGGAAGATGAGGGTAACAAATCACAGTCACCTGGAAGTGGATTCCAGGAATTTGTAGAGGGTTTTGTCTCGGTGAATGTAGATGAACCGAAAGACGCACCGACAAAGGATGTCGCCCCACCGACAAAACGAAGAAGGCTAACCCTCAGAAAAAAATACGTAGAATCCGAAGATCATAGTGAGGACGGGAAAAATGTTGATGAAGAGGAGAACAAAGAAACAAAAGACAACAGTTTTGCAGAAGATGCAGACCAAAAGAAACAAGAAGAAAAGGAGAAAAAAGAAACAAAGGACAACAGTTCTGAAGAACCAAAGTCTGCAGAAGAGGCAGACCAAAAGAAACAAAAAGAAGGGAGCCAACAGCCAGAGAAGATAGCAGAAGAAGAAGGGCAAAAGAAGCCCAGAAGAAGATTGAAGAAGAAGATGATGGAAGAGCCAAAGATAGGAAGCATAGAGAAAAATGTGAAGAAAAGAAGGGAGGAAAAGGTAATTTTCATCTCCTTTCAAGTATATCATAACTGCAAGTAATGCTTGAGTAACTGAACCTAAAGCTTGAGTAACTGAACCTAATGCTTGAGTAACTGTAAGTAAGGCTTGAGCAACTGCACGTAAGGCTTGAGTAACTGAATATAATGCTTGAGTAACTGCACATAATGAATGAGTAACTGAATATAATGCTTGAGTAACCGAACATAATGAATGAGTAACCGAGAGTAATGCTTAAGTAACTGACAGAAATGCTTAAATAACTTGGGAAAAATGAAGATTGATTCTAACATGGATTTCTCTATTGTTGTTGACAGCACAAGATGTCAAACTTCATAGGTTTTGAACATTTCAAGACAAAAGAAGCCAAAGAAATTGTCCATCACTTCATGGACAACATAGAAAAAATGTAAGAGAATTGGTTATTGTCAAATGTAAAATGATAACACATTAATGTTTCTATATCCAACTCGTATGTATAACATCTATAAAAATAATTTGCAGGTTAAAACGAGAATGGAAATTCAGTGAAGACACTTGGTGCACGGGGAAGGACCTCGCCGCCCTCCTGTACAAGGATCAAATGACACATTCACCTGTAAGAAACAAGAATGTAGTTTAACTCTTTGAAATAGATAATTTGGATTGCTAAACTGATAAAGCTTTTGGTTTTATTCAGGTTCTCGACTGCTTTGTACAGATGCTCAAGGAGAGCACAAGCAAGCGGAGGAAGAAGGGATTGACGTGGCAATGCATGAGCACTTATGCTCCGGTAAGACAAATAAACTTTGTATACAAATTTACATGAAATTACAATATATAAACACAAACTGAAACTTATAGATGTGGTTTTTAAACTCTACATTTGCAGCAAAAGCTATCATTTAATATTGAGGACATCACCTTGGAACAGATAGACATGCTATCTCCACTATTCAACGATCCAATGAAAGATTGGGATGCAATGGACTCGGTGTTCACAATACTAAACAGCGACAACCACTGGCACTTGTACGAAGCAAGTTTCAGGGATGGAGCACCCCGGTCCTATAATTCAATGAGTTGGAGTAGCAACTCAAGAAAGGAATTCAATAGATGGGTAAGTGATCTATAAAAATTAAGTCCATTATAAGTGGATTGAAAGGATTACTGATCTTTAATTGATGATGAATAAATGTCTTGTTTTTCTAATGCAGGTGGGTATAGTGCACGACTTCTTTAGGGGTGCACCTGAAAAGGGAAGCCAATTGTCGCAGTGGAAAAGGGATTACCCGATCTACCCACAGCAGGAAGAAGACTCACTTGACTGTGGGATCTTTGTCATGAAGTACCTAGAGTGCCTAGTAAATTGTAAACCTATGGACTTCACCTGCAAAGACATACCATCAATAAGGGCTGATATTTTTCAACGAATGATGGCAAGGGGGCAGCTGCAGCCTCCAAGAGACGATGAAAAAGCTGAAATCGAAAAGATCAAAGAAGGTATATCTGCTGATAACAATGAAGGAGAAGCTGAAGCTGATAAACAACCAGAAACAAAAAAGAATGAAGAAACAACAAGTGTATAGCTGCTTTTGTATAAGCTGTTGTTCAGTTACTCACTGTTGTATAAGCTGTATATATCTGAATGTACAACTGCTATTGAATGTACAACTGTTAAAATTCTGAATTTACAACTGATCTTAATGTACATTTGATCTTGTTGTACATGTCATCTTGAACATATATTGATTTTGCCCTTATATTTTGGCTAAATGTTCTTGAATGCTTTAGATAACTTTATGCTTAGAATGCTTATGTACATCTTAAAACTACTATGAGTAACTGAGCTGAAAGTAACAGAATGCTTGAGTAATGCTTGAACACCCGACATTAATGATTGATTAACTTAACAAACTATTCGAGTAACTGAAAAAGGACTGCTTGAACACTACGAGTAACTGGAAAAGGGTTGCGAGTAACTGAAAAAGGACTCCGAGTAACTGAAAAGGGACTGCGAGTAACTCAAATAGCCTGCGAGTAACTGTCACAGCCGCTCCGAGTAATTGGAAAAACACTGCGAGTAACTCAAAATAGCCTGCGAGTAACTGAACAACCCTCTGCAGTAACTGAACAACCCTCTGCGAGTAACTAAACAACCCTCTGCGAGTAACTGAACAAACACTGCAAGTAACTGAACAACCTTCTCCGAGTAACTGGAAAAACGCTGCGAGTAACTGTCACAACCACTCCGAGTAACTGAAGAAAGCTCGCGAGTAACTGGAAAAACGCTGCGAGTAACTGAACAAAGCTCACGAGTAACTGGAAAAACGCTGCGAGTAACTGAACAACCCTGCGAGTAACTGAAGAAAGCTCGCGAGTAACTGGAAAAATGCTGCGAGTAACTGAACAAAGCTCGCGAGTAACTGGAAAAACGCTGCGAGTAACTGAACAACCCTGCGAGTAACTGAAGAAAGCTCGCGAGTAACTGCAAAAACGCTGCGAGTAACTGAAGAAAGCTCACGAGTAACTGGAAAAACGCTGCGAGTAACTGAACAACCCTGCGAGTAACTGAAGAAAGCTCGCGAGTAACTGGAAAAATGCTGCGAGTAACTGAAGAAAGCTCGCGAGTAACTGGAAAAACGCTGCGAGTAACTGAAGAAAGCTCGCAAGTAACTGAAAAAAACTCGCGAGTAACTGGAAAACGTTGCGAGTAACTGAACAAAACTCGCGAGTAACTGAACAAAACTCGCGAGTAACTGGAAAACGTTGCGAGTAATTGAACAACCCTGTGAGTAACTGAACCAACACTGTGAGTAACTGAACAACACTGCGAGTAACTGAACCAACGCTGCGAGTAACTGTATCAATATTGTGAGTAACTCAAATAGCCTGTGAGTAACTGAACAAACGCTGCGAGTAACTGAACCAACACTGCGAGTAACTGAACAACAAAAAGGATAAAACATGTGAGTAACTGAATCCTATGCGACAGCTATAGAATAACTAGACAACCATACGAGTAACTGAATCCTATGCGAGTAACTAGGCAACCATATGAGTTACATAAGCTCATAGAGAGCACAAGCAAGATTACAACATTCAAGATTACACCATTCAAAACACTACATCTAAACATTCAAGATTACAACATTCAAAGCATAAAAAGTTATATATTATACAACCAGATCAAATATAAAGAAGGTCCAACAACTGAACTTAAAATACAGCCAGATCGGCTGTAAAGAAGGTCCATTAACTGAACATAAAAATCAAATAGCTACTTGTGAAAGAAACGCTGGACAGACGAAGAAGCAGTGTCTTCTGCAAACTGAATGGGATTTACAGCTGATCCCGGTGCTGCTTGGTGTATGTCCCTAACGAAGAGCTGATCTGCAGAGTCCTCCGATCCAGAGTATACTTCGTCGCCAGGCATTCTGAAGAGAGGGATAAGCTCAGTTGGTGTTTCTAAGAACTGATCTGTGATCCATGCTGTGATGGTCTGGTGATCAGTTGGCTTGAGGTAGATGATCCAACCTTTGCGAAGACTGAGCTGTGCGATCATCTTTTTCCAGCCCTTAGCAGTTGAAAGTGACCCGTTTTTATTCTGCATAAGGGTTATCTGGAAAGAGTGGTTTCCGATTAGGAAGGTGGTTTTGCCTGGTTTGATCTGAAAATGGAGATGGTTCCATTCTATAGGAAGTAGAATGGATTCCACTGTCTTGTCATCAAGGGTGTAGTTGATTGGCTGGATGAATGGCTCCATGGTAGGCTGTGAAGAAATGTTAAAGGGGATCTGAGGAGATGGTCAAAGGGGGTGCTACTGAAAAATTGTACCTTATGAAGAAATGTAAAAGGGGATCTGAAGAAATGTAAAACTGTACCTTATGTAAACCGTAGCAGTCACAGATGAAGAAGTGGACCTCGAGGGTGTCGTCGAGGATGGAGATGATGTAGATCTGAAAGCCACCCGCTGTGTTTGAAACGGTAGCAGTAGTGGATGAAGAAGAGATGGAAGGAGAGGGTGCCGTTGAGGATGGAGATGTTGCAGATCTGAAAGCCCCCCGCTGTGTTTGAAACTGTAGAAGTTGCTGATGAAGAAGAGATGGAAGGAGATGGTGCCGTGGAGGATGGAGATGTTGCAGATCTGAAAGCCCCCCCCCCCCCCCGCTGTGTTTGAAACTGTAGCAGTTGCTGATGAAGAAGAGATGGAAGGAGAGAGTGTCGTGGAGGATGGAGATGTTGCAGATCTAAAAGCCCCCCGCTGTATTATTGGTGCTGCAATTATTGACAGCAGTGAGAGTAATGGTCTGTGTTGTTGGTGCTGCAATTATTGACAGCAGTGAGAGTAATGGTATGTGTTGTTGGTGCTGCAATTATTGACAACAGTGCTCTTTACTGTTGGGTTGCAAAGATGCCAGCATACTCTGGGTTATTCTGATGACACATCACTGCAATTATTTATAGCTCTGTGCTCTCTCTTCTAGAGTTACTTTTTGTACAACAGACTCCTGTACTCATTTTTCTCCTACTATTACTTAACAACCCCTGCGAGTAACGGGAGAACCCCTGCGAGTAACTGAGGAACCCCTACGAGTAACTGAAGAACCCTGTGAGTAACTGAAGACCCCTGCGAGTACCTGAAGAAAGCACGCGAGTAACTAAAGAAACCTTTTCGAATGTTGCTGAACCAAAGCACGGGAGTAACTGAAAAACCACTGCGAGTAACTGAAAAAAACACGGGAGTAATTGAAAACCCCTGCGAGTAACTGAAAAAACACTGTGAGTAACTGGAAAACCCTGCGAGTAACTGGAAAACCACTGCGAGTAACTGGAAAAACACTGCGAGTAACTGAAAAACCCTGCGAGTAACTGGAAAACCACTGCGAGTAACTGGAAAAGGCTGCGAGTAACTGGAAAAGGACTACAAGTAATTGCACCAAAACTGCGAGTAACTGTGACACACTACGAGTAACTATGAAAACAATGCGAGTAACTGAACGAGCACTACGAGTAACTGAAATAGCAGATAGAGTAACTGTGAGCAGTTAGAGTAACTGTGAAAAAATAGCCTGTGAGTAACTAGAAAAACACTGCGAGTAACTGGGACAACCCTGCGAGTAACTCTAACAGCAATAAGAGTAACTGACAACCCACTGCGAGTAACTATGACAGCAATAAGAGTAACTGTGACAACAGTAATAGTATCCATTGTACACAAAGACAAACACATAATATTCAAAAAGAATAACAATTGATCAGAAAACATTCTTTATAACATATTCAAAGTATACATACAATTGCTGGAGCACAAGGTAACACAAAGATATATTACAAACACAAGTGAAGTACTTAGAAAGTTACAAACTCACTTTCATAAAACTACACAAAAAGAACAACCCCATTACATATTTGAACATGCCTCACAAACACACTACAAACTCCAATAAAAAAGATAGAACCACATATACATCAATAGCAACAGCAAGATCACCAGAACACGAGCAGTATACATAGTAGCAGCAAATCCCAATCATATAATGCACTACTTCTTAGGACAATTCCTGTTGTCATGGTTAACACCAAACTCTAAACAATTCTTGCACTGCCTCTCTCTTTTAGACTGTGCAATCTCAACTCCAGATTTAAACCTCAAATCTGTGGATTTGGGTCTCCCCTTAGTTTTACAAACATTGGGGATATTAACCTTGACAGCTGAAGAAGAAGCTGTATTTGAAGCAGTTACACCAGCACCTGCATCTGCACAACTATCAGAGACATCCAAATCTAACAGCTCCTTTTGCAATGCAAGCAGTTTTTCATGGCAAATATCTACAGCGTTGTTCCTACACGCTATGTTCACAATAGAATTGCAGGCAGATACAAGCTTAAGAGTCCTCCCAGTGGATAGATGACTAACTGCAGCTTTGCCAAATATCAAAGGATGTTCTCTGTAGCCTTTGGTCCACCTCTTATATATGTATGGCTCGGGAAGAATGCAAAAGTCACGACTCTTCAAATAGGACAGGATGTGCCTGCAAGGTATACCTTTGAATTCCAACATGTAACAGTTGCAATAAACAATCTCACTCAATGGATTCTTCTTCAAAATGCGGGCAGATCCAAGGCCACCAATGCGATACACTTCAAACACACCTTCTGAAGATTCCTTTACATTATATATCATGCTTTGATGAACCTCACTCTGAAAGATCTTAAAAATTGACTTTGTGTATATACCTCTCATCTGCTCCTCCAGAGGCCAAAGTGATGACAAAGGGAGATTACTATACTCGTCTTCAAAGTCTTTGAAATTTTCAATCTCCCGTACATGAGAGTAAGCAGTCTCCAATGAGCATACAAGTTCAAATAAAGTCTTCTTACTGTTCACATGGCTTCTAATGAACGCATTCAAGCTCTCGCTCCTTTGCGTTGTCCTCATGCCTGCGAAGAAGGAAGACTGCATATAGCACGGGACCCAATCCGAACGCATAGCATACATGTCAGACAACCAATTAATAGACGACAGACCATAAACCTCAACAACAGAATGCCACTTCTCTTCAAAGGTGCCAACATCATCCACATTCCACACGCAATCATTCAAGGAGCTTATGATCTGCTCCTTGTTAGGAACACCACCAAGCTTAGAGGAAAGCTTTTGTAGGATGTGCCAGCTGCAGAACCGATGCTTGCAGTTCGGAAAAACAGTAAGGGTAGCAGCATTCATAGTCGGGTCTTGATCGGTTATGATGGACACTGGCTCTTTGCCAAAACAAAGTAGATACTGCTTGAAAACCCATACAAATGACTCGTACTTCTCATCAATCATAAGAGTTGAAGCAAACAAGACCGTCTTACGATGGTGATCAACACCACCAAACATTCCAAAAACCATTGAATACTTGTTGGTGCGGTAGGTGGTGTCAAAAACTATCGCATCACCAAACAACCCACAATCTTCAACGGAAACAGGATCAGCCCAAAACAGATGAGTCAAGCAACAATCAGGATCGTTTTGGTATGTATAGAAGAATTTCTGATCGAGTACCTTAAACTTCGCAAACCGATCCAAGACCATGTCGACATCGTATTTAGCTGCCTCTTTCCTCTTGCTACTGATGTGTCCATGAGCTTGTCTGCTAGTAAATGTCAGATTTTCATAACCACCAGACTCCGATGCCATCAATGCAATTTGTCTCGATACAGGTATGTTAGCTTGGCTCATGGAAGAAAGCATATCTTTTTGAGTTTCATTAAGAGATGAGTTACACTTCAAGTAACGGAGATGTGCATCATCAACAAGATCGTGGTTGTGTTCCTCAACAAAGGCAGTCACAACCCACATAGATGAGGACTTGTCTAGTGTGAATCGGATCATGGCTCCACAACCACACCTCTTCACAGATCGCTTGTGCTTCTTAGACAGATTTTCCTGTAACTTACCCACTTCATCACAAACGGGGCTCAGCAGCCCTCTTGACGTCTTAGAACGGCCCATTGTACCCTGCTTGTCACAAACCAGATCTTTGGCAACAAGAATCTTACTTCCCCGTTCATACCTGTTGTCATCTTTCCTGATATTAAAACCATTCATGCCAGCATAGCTAGAATAGAATGAAATAGCTTCATCTAAACTTCCAAAATGGAGACCAATTTTAGGAACTGTAGCTGGCGGCAGAGTGGAAGCACCAACAGATGGATAAGAATTAGTATTATCGTTATCAGGGCCAACATTTGAATTGGCAGCATCTGTATCAAGGTTGGGATCCATTGCAACGTCTATCAGTAACTCAGCAGTACAGAGGAGTAAATCTGAAACAGCAGAGAGTAACTCTATCAGGCCGAAGAGTAACTCATCATAACAAATGAGTAACTGAAGGAAGATTTGTATCATAACAACGTCTACCAGTAACAAAACAGTAACTCTGTCAGTCAGAAGAGTAACCCAGCATACCAAATGAGTAACTGCTTCAAAAATGGAAAATGCAAACACAAAATTGGGTTTACTTTAAACACAAAGGTCAGAGAAATGTATACACATTGTGAATACAAAAGTCAGAGAGAAGAAAACACATTGGGCATACAATAGTCAGAGCGATGAATACACATTCTTTTGGATTTTCTACTATAAGTCAATCAGTATAGATAGATTAGTATTCTAAAGTACAAATCAGAATAAAACAGATATCAAGGTTGTAAAGACACTTGAATAGAAAAATCAGTATACACATTACAAATCAGCATTCTCTTGGAAAATCAATATACACATTACAAATCAAATTTCGAAGTTGGACAGACACACTTGAATAGCAACGATTTCAACTGATGATTATCAATATGTTCACCTGATATTCGGACGACAGCCAAATAGGACTCAGATGAGTTCAAAAACACGTTCGTCGTCCTCCTCTATAAAAACTGAGAACTGGAAAACCCGCCCCTTCTTGCAGTTAACGGATAAATGAACAATGTCGCTATTCTTCTAGGTCGGGCGCCGCTTTCAGATCGGGGCACTTGTCGCACTGTCAATTGGAGCTCCTGGATTAAAAAGGGGCGGATAAGAGGGAGAATCCGGATCAACGAATAAAGACCCAAATACTCTGCGGCAGATGGATGGTATGAGCCCGTCTAACGGCGGATGCTTACCAGCGGCGGAGGAGATCAGAGAAGAATCGTCGGAGATTTGCAGGATCTTCCGTCTTTGGTCGCGCACAGGGGAAGGAGGCGGACAATAGAATAGTGCCGCTGCGGCAGATGGACGATATGGGCCCGTCTAACAGCGGATTCACTGGAGATGGAAAAGCCACCGGAAGAGAGGGATGGAATCGGCGGAAGAGGGGGTTGGAATCGTCGGAAGAGGGAGTTGGAATCGCCGGATATTTCGTCTTTGGTCGGAAGAGAGGGATGGAATTGGCGGAAGAGGGGGTTGGAATCGTCGGAAGAGGCGGTCGCGCAGGGGACGGAGGCGGAATAGAATAGTACCGGGTAGCGAGTGTATGTTACCCGCGCGGGTAACAAATATTTAGCCTATATATATATATATATATATATATATATATATATATATATATATATATATATATATATATATATATATATATATATATATATATATATATATATATATACACGGGTATTTTAGATCGAATACCCGTCTCCCTCGCCCAATACAGTCTCTCGAATCCAATAGCAGCTTAGACAAGTCTCTGCTTCCCACTCCAGCGGCCGAGACGGCGGGGGACTCCGACGATGCCAATCCAAATTTGTTGCTGCTCATTTTTTGCTTTTCCAAATTTTCTTGCAAATTGGTTCCATCCCATAGTAACTTCATCATGATCTACTTCCGAGCCCTCTCTTTCCTTGCCTTTCCATCCCTCACCACGGACTCGCCTCTTCCTCCTCTTCCCTATCCATCAACGATACTGACACATACGTCGATACCTTGTTGCGTATGTCATGGGCCTCTTCTAGATGGGTTCGCACACAAAGAAGGGCCGCCACGCCGCATTTGTTCTTCCCTGCACTGCAGATCCTCAAAGAAAATGCCTTTGATCAATTCTGGCTTGATGCCCACATCATCGTAAACTGAGAGGCGGCGATTAATCCACCCGTGTATCCCCTACCGTCATCTATCTTAATGGTGGATGGTAATCTATTAGGTGGATATGTCGAGCCGAGAACAGAGGACTCCAGTCCCCGGTGAGTAGTAAGAGGAGTACTCTTGGAAGGGGTTTATGGTCGAGTGGCTGATAAAATATTTCAACATCGCATAATTGTTATGTTCTGGCTTTGTTCCCTGCAGCCGTTTACTGTTCTCCGATAGCCGGTTCCAGTGCTGTTTTCTTTCCCCCATTGCATATTTAATTCCTCTGTTTCGTTTTCTCTCCTCCTCCCGTCCTTCATGTGCTTTCTTTGTCTCTCTTTCTCAAATTGGCGTGTGTGTGTTCATTCCGATTTACCCCTAACCTTCTATGGTGAAAGATAGACTTGTGTGGTTTCCATTGGGTTGTGATTCAATAGATGCGAATCAAAAGATGAAGTAGTCGTTTGGCTAACATGCGTCCAAGCAGAAGCAAAGCCCTCACCACGGCATTGTCAATCAAAGTCCATCATGATGGCAAATGCTACAGGTTGTTCGTGGTTTGTATCTTCCATGAGCGCAAGGTGTATGTTTTATTGTCTAGGTAGAGAACAGATATGTATGTGTATCATTCCATGTTAACTGGAAAATTTATACTTATCATGTTTAATGCTATAAAAAGGTTGTGTATATTGAGAAATCGTAACATGTATAAACAAAGTATTAGGTGGGGGGACATTTTTGAATGTATACAGAGAAATTGTAATATGCATGAACAAACTCTAAGGTGGGTGGACGTTCTGTAATGTACATAGAGAAATTGTAATGTATAGAAATAAATCGTACCATACACTGAGTAACATATTGTAATGTGTATATGTAGCATGCATGAATCAATTGTACGATGGTTGGACATTTTGTAATATAAAAGGAGAATAACATATAAGAACAAGTAGTAAGATGAGTGGACATTTTGTAATGTACATAGAGAAACTATGTCAGACATGAAGAAACTGTAAAGTGGGTGTATATTTTATAATGTATATTAAAAGATTACAATATGTAAGAATAAAATGTAAGGTTAGTGAACATTTTGTAAGGTACAGATAAAAAAAAATATAATATGTCAGGATAAATTATATGCACCTACCAAGGAAGATATTATAAAAATCATACTTTCGTGGGATACTAAAAAAATATAATATATTATAAGTATAATATATACACGAATTTTGGTACATAGTAAAACATATAGGTTATGTGGAACTAAAATTTTGACACCCAATTAAAAGGCCGATCCAATTCTAAACATCGATCGACTATGAATCTATTTTTAACAAATTATTTTAATTTTGAGTACTAATTATAACAATTCAGCTTGGTTCCGTATTAGTTAGAGTGACTAAATCATGAGTACGGTTCGACTCCATACCAACTGTCAAAAAGTTGTCTTCATTTTTCACTCGAAGTCGACTCAGACTAAAGCCCAAATTTTGACAACCGTACAAAATGTAGAAGTTTTCGACCGTGCCTTGAATTTTCGTTAGTTTTGAAACCACACCAAAATTGTCCAGATTTTTCTCACCGTCCCTTTTACTTATGTTAAGCCGGTGGCCTTGAATATATATCCTTGGGAACAATAGTTTACGATATTTACTTTTGGGTAAGCGTGGAATCATATTTCAAATATGCCTTTAGTTTCTGCATCGAAGTTAGATCCACTAACGACACAGTCTACTAGAATAAGGATATACGTGGTATAGCATAGAGAAATTATAATGTGCAAGAATCAACGGTAAGGTAGGTGGACATTCTGTATTGTACTTTAAGAAATTGTAACATATAGAAACAAAATATAAGGTGGGAGGGCAATCTAGAATGTATATAGAGAAATTGTAACATGCAGGGCTAACCGTAAGGTAGGTGAACATTTTGTAATGCACATAGAGAAAATGTAATATGCAGGAATAAACTGTAAGGTGAGCAACATGTCGTAATGTGCGTCTGTAACATACATAAAAAAATTATAAGGTGGGTGGATATTTTGTAATATAAATAGGAAAACTGTAACTTAAAAGAATAAATCGATAAGTTGGTGGACATTTTGTAAAATACATAGAGAAATTGTATCGTAGGGGAACTAATTCTAAGTTAGGTTTACATTTTGTAATGTATATTAAGAAATTGTAACATGCAGGAACAAATTGTAAGGTGAATGGATCTTTTGTAATGTACATCACAGAACCTCATCCATCTTTTCATTTGTTCTCCCAGCTGAAGTCCTCATGGTTGATGGCGGTCAGACATATCCAGTTGTTCTCTTTTGATTGTGGCAGACTTTTATTTATCATGTGTACATAAGATCAGAAAGCTTTTGGTATACATATGGTATTGTAGTATACATATGGTGTTTTAATTTGTGTGCGTGCAAGGACTTCGTTTTTGCTTTTTGACCAGAAGTTTATCAATTCCATGCACATGAATCACATGGTCAGTCCTTACAAATACAACTTTATACATTCACTGTATGGTACCTTCTTGCTTGCAAAACTATAATGCGGGTCAATTAGAATCGACGAGAATAATTTATTCAGCTTTCACCTCCCCCGCTCACCAGCACGCCCTCATTATAAACAAACTAGTAATACTTGAGATAATTACAAATGGTTGTCATCGCTTCAATCTATTCGAAAATGAGACGTGCTATTTACAATAGATGCCACCGCTACTTAGCCACGGGTATCATTGTATAGTTACCCACACGGGTAGTAAATATTATCCCATATATATATATATATATATATATATATATATATATATATATATATATATATATATATATATATATATATATATATATATATATATATATATATCTTCGCTATCTATGTAGGTAACTAAGATTCGCTACCCGTGTATCAGTTTTGTAATAAGACGACATGCATTTGTAATGAGACGGTTCAAATTTGTAAGGAGACGATCAAAATTGTAATACAAAGACTCGTTTTGTATTACAACGTTGTTACAATCATAAATATATATTTTACTGTTTCCAGACGAAGAATACAAACATCACGCTTATTTACAAAATGAATCTTTCTATTACAATTTAAACTGTCTCGTTACAAATGTCTGCCTACCTGTTACAAAACTGATGCACGTGTAGCGAATCTTAGCTACCCGAACGGGTAGAGAATCTTAGTTACCCGCACGGGTAGCGAATATATATATATATATATATATATATATATATATATATATATATATATATATATATATATATATATATATATATATAGAGGGAGAGAGAGAGACAGAGAGAGAGATAGAGAGAGAGTCAGGCTAGAATACACTCGAGTGTACGGATCGCACGAATACACTCAAGTGTGTTTGCATATCAAGACTATTTTTTGCAAAATATAAACCGTTGATCTTCACCGTCATACTATAACTAGGCTAACATATAAATTTTGAGCCCATTTGGATGAGTGTAAGTCACTCATCCAAGGGAAAAACAATCGACGCGTGAAACTAATTTGAAATGCATAATTTTTGCGGTCTTCATAACATGAGCTATACATATCCAAATGTGCTCAAATTTTGCGTATGAGTTGTTCACAGGATGTTTAAGAAGATCAATGGATTAGATTTTCAAAAAAAATATTGAATCATAAAAAACTACTTGAGTGTATTCCGCTCTGGATATACTCGAGTGTATTCTAGCATATATATATATATATGGGTATATCTTCGCTACTCGTGCGGGTAACTAAGATTCGCTACCCGTGCATCAGTTTTGTAATGAGAAGGTATGCATTTGTAATGAGACAATCCAAATTTGTAATGATACGACCGAAATTGTAATACAAAGACTCGTTTTGTATTACAACGCTGTTACAGTAATAAATGTATATTTATTACTGTAACAGCGTTGTAATACAAAACGAGTTTTTGTATTACAATTTCGATTGTCTCATTACAAATTTGGTTGTCTCATTACATATATATGTCATCCCATTACAAAATTGATGCACGGGTAGTGAATCTTAGTTACCCGCACGGGTAGCGAAGATATACCCTATATACCCTATATATATATATATATATATATATATATATATATATATACTTTGTGGCGTGTGTTCGGATACCTAGTCTTACGATCTTTTTGTATCGAACAAGATTCCTAGAGCTCGGGGATTGTATTGGTGGGTCGGTAAGAGTAGACGCCAATACGGGTAATGTAGGCAAGTTCTCCAGAATTGTTGTTAAACTAAACTCTCACATAGCACTAGTACTGGCGATGCAATCTGAGCTAGCCAACAGAACCAGACAGCAAGCGAGATTGATCCCCCAGTACCAATCCCGCCTCAAGGAAGATCAGAAGGAATGCATGCCAAACAACCTCAGTGTCGCCAACACAAAACCCAAGGAAACAATGGAGGAGGCAACCAACAAGTTCAGTAATTTAAGTCTGGAGGAGACTAATGACATGGTGAATGAGGTAGGACTCAATGACACGGCCAAACGTATTGCCGACATTGATTGGAGACAACGGAAAAGAACAACAAATGAACAAGTAACCAAAAGGTCACTGAATAGGTAAGACCTCCACTAAGATCTCCACTAAAGGCCCGTTTGGTTCTGTCGAAATCGAAGTGACGGAGTTGAATTTCACGATGGTTTTAAAATCCGAACGTTTGGTTTTACGGAAACTCAAACCGAGGTGTGAACTGAAACTACATGAAGCTCCTAGTTTCAGTACAAACTTGCAGAAAACGAACTATGCAAAGGGCCCATTTGGTTGTATGTAAAACTAACCCACGGTGTGAATTCGAAAACAGGAAAACAAAGATGTTGAATTCGAACAGAACTATCGTTATTTGGTTGGATGTAAAATGAAGGTGTATAGTTGGAACGTGCTCTGTCTGGTAGTGTGCAGTTGGTGAGAAGAAAACCATCAGATCAGCATAAATGAGTAATATCAGTGATCTTCAAGCTGCATGGAAAGCCAACCACGTCCAAATCAGGCGCGGTTACTTCTTCCCAATTTTCTACAGGAATGAAAACCGAGTTGCAATTCGTTCCCATACAGTGACTTCAAACCGCGCAGAACCAAATGAATGAATTGGTAAACATCGTGCAGTAGCAACCGCAATAGTTGGTTTTCCTCACAACCAAACTAGCCCAAAAAAGCGGCGTGGTTCCTTTCCACGCCATCAGCCTGCTACACAGGAACTATATACTTCCGTTTTCGTACATGTAACTTTGTATAAGTTACTAGCAATCAACAGATGTTTCTATCAACTACATTAACCAACTACGACCTACCAGACAACTGCAAATTAAATGATTGAAGTCAATCTACAATGAACTAAACAATTCAGTTGCAGTTTCAACGCGTTCCTAGGCCCATCGCCCATCGAAGAATATTGGCACTGATAAACTCAATAACACTAGTTGTCATGAATTTGCCGACGCGTTCAATCTTGCAGAGGTTGAAGATCTGGGTGCCTCGAGACCCCAGTCCCGGATGACGTTCCGGCGAGGTCTACTTCAGGAGTGGCTTGAGTGATCCATTAAAAATGTTACGTGGATCGAGAGGATGTCGGACACCTAGGTGCATGTTCTCCCCCATAGTCCAAATCTGCTGTGATGAGTTCCTATTCCAAATCCTATTGCAAGCAATCTTGACCATTCATCTACCCCAAAAATCACTCAAAAATAAATTTGGTATTTGTACTATCTAGATCAATTATAACACGCTGCGACAGGCTCCTCCGAATAGGGAATTCAATCCCTCTCCCCCGGGTGTCTTTAGATCATGCCCCAATCCTAGTTCGAACTACAAAGAACGAAGCACGAATCTATTTCACTTAAAGACCAGTGCCTCGTGGAGCAACCGGGCATCCTTCCCTACCTTTTACCAACAATCCTCGGAAGACGGATTCAGATTTCACAAAAGCATCAACCAAGTTCATGCAATTGGCAAGAGAATGGGAGACAAAGGAAAGACGAGCAACTCAAAAGGAGAAGGAGGCTCTTCTAAAAGAAACTCTCGTACAAACTGAGAATGGTGGAACAAGATCTCAAACCAACATTAGAAACTGAGATCATGGACCTACAAGGAGAATACTTGCAAATCATTCCTAATAAAGAAGTGGATTGGCAGCAACGAGCATGTTGTGACTGGATAAGGTTGGGGGACAACAACACTAACTATTTTCAAGCCTCGGTGAAAGCAAGGAGAAGGAGGAATATAATATCCAAGCTGAAGGATGAAGAGGGTTGATGGGTGGAAGATAGTGTTGAACTGGAAAACATGACTCATTCTCACTTCTCCAATCTTTTTCAGTAGCTAGAAATTTGCAACTTCAAGGATCTTGCTTGCAATTACCCGAGCGCATTCTCGAGTCTACCGCAAGCCATAATGACGAGCTATGTCTCAACATTGGAATGGAATCTTGAGATGCTTGGCCTAGATGTACCCCACCAAGGCACCTAGCCCAGATGAAATTGATGTTGGTTTCCTCCAAAAAAATTGGGAAGGAATCAACAATTCCCTATATCTAAGGATTTTAGACTATTTTGTAGGGAAGGAGATACATGAGGTTTCCCTAAACAAACACTCCAGAGTCATGCAATCAACTCTGACCCATCACACTCAACAATCTCAGCATCAAGTTGATTTCAAAGATCATTGTGGAGAGGATCAAACTACACCTAGAAGCATGGATTTCCCCCCTTCAAAGTAGCTAGTTTTGGGTCGTGACATCTCAGACAACATTTCTGATGTAAGAAGTCATCTATTCAATGAGATCTAGATCTAGTGGACAAGCATGTATGGTTTTCAAGTTGGACATGGCTAAGTCCTATGATCGCATGAATTAGGACTTCATTCTAGACACATTACAACACACAACTATCCTCAAGAGCATTACAAATTTGTTCATGTCCATCATCACCTATGGAACAATCTCAATCACCTGGGATGGAGAAGTTCTTAATCTCTTCAAAGCGTCACAAGAAGTCTGGAAAGGTGACTCATTGTCACCATATATATTCATCATGTGCTTGGACAGGCTCAGTCAAGCCATTGCCATGGAAGAGGCTAACGAATCATGGTGGCCGATGAGAATCACTAGAAAAGGATCACATTTGACTCACATTTGCTTTGTTGGTAAAAATGTGCTCTTGGAAGAAGCGTTAATCCATCAAGCAAGAATCACGATGTAGTGCCTCGAACAATTTGGAGCAACATCTGGTCAGTTTCTCTCCAAAGACAAATCTGTTGTGTTCTTCTCCAAAAACACTCCAAATGTGCTATGAAGGAGAATTAGTCATAGGCTAGGAATTGTATAGACGTCCAATTTAGGCCGTCACCTTGGTGTACCAATCATTCTTACAAGAATCAACAAAAGCACTTAAATTTTAACATTGAACATTGTTGAAGGACGGATCAACTCCTGGATTAACAAGACCCTATCCTTTACTGACCGAGTTACGTTAACTAAATCAACATTGAACTCAACACCACCCTATGTGATGCAAACAACCCCCTTTCAGGATTAAATCTATGAGGACATAAATAAAACTATAATGTGTTTCGTCTGTGGTAGTACTAACAACGACAACAATATGAGCACAATCGCTTGGAGGAAGTTGATAGCTAAGGAGGGGGACTTCATATTTGACATGCCAGATCACAAAACAAGGCATTGTTAAGAACACATTATTTCAAATTTGCTCACATATGAATGAGATCTCTGGAGGTAGTTGATGGAGGCTAAGTATAATCATCTCAAATAGAAAGGAATAGCTACCAGATCAGCAATGTGGAAACATATTATCAAACACTTGAATGATCTATTACCACGAGTAGGACAAGTCATCCTCAATGGAGAATACACTTGTGTTTGGACTGAGCAATGGGTCCAGGGAAACCACAAACCCCAACTCCAACCAGGTCGATCCATACCACCTAAACTATAGGATATGAAGGTGGAATCAATGCCAAATGAAGGATGATGGGACATGGAGTTCATCTCTTTTTGGTTCTCACCAGAGAAGGAAAACGACGTCCACTCAATGATTTTCTATAAACATGATGTGGGCGAGGACCTATGGCATTTCAAAGAGTTGTACAAGGGGCAGTTTTCATCTATGGCCATTTACAGAGAAGTCATCAAGTGGTACTTCCAACTTGTGCATGAATGTTGGACCAAAATCTAGCTTCTCCAGGTTCCACAACTGTAACATACCAGATCTAGAACCCTACCCTAGAACTGTGACTTTTTAGGTTTGACCAAACAAGGTTGAGGTTAGAGTGAACCTAATAATCTGATGCATGAATGATGTAATCTAATATGTCATATAATTTATTTGGTGACAATAAAATGATAAATAACTTAATTCCATGCATAATATGATGTTAATGGGCCTCTAATGGGCTAGATGATATAACCCATGTAAGAAAGCCTCAAATTAAATAATAGACTTCAAATTCATAATCTACACATCAAAATAAGCCTACATGTCAATTTTCATTTAATTTGGACAACCTTGAAATAATATGGTAAGTTAAGAGAGAGAGAAGTTTCCTAAAAAGTGTAATTAATAAATTAATATAACAATTAACTCCAAAAGAGAAAAATAATCTTAGATTCGTGATCTACATAATAAATATAGCCTTTGGGTGAATTTTTATCCAATCTGGAGAAAGCTTGCTTAAAAGGTAAAATCAGGAGAGAGAAAGTGTGTAGAACCTTCAAAATATTAAATAAATATTTAAACAAATCCAATATGTAAAATTGATGGCAAATTCGTATTCAACACATTAAATATGACTTGTGTGTCAAGTTTCATAAAATTTAGATAATCCTAATACCCTTAATGAAGGAGGAAAGAGAAAATGAAATTTGAATTATTTAACACATTAAAAGTTTCCAAAAGACAAAACTAAGTGCAAAATCGGAATCTACACGCCTTTATTGGCCTCTATGCAAAATTTGGCTTAATTTGGATTATATTTGAGCCCTCAATTTAAGAAAAAGAAAATAAGGAAATAATGCTTTCTAACTTTGGTTTAGTCGGATTCGATTTGAATTTCATTATGTCATGCCTGGCTTCCAGATTCCTTTAATGTGAGATCTCTCCTCGACCGTTCGATTCTGATCGGACCACTCTGGCTCATCGCCTACCTTGGGTAGGAGACTACCGTTGCGGCGCCTAAAGATTGGTTTCCTTGCGCCAAATCTTTCCCTCTCCTCTCGATTTTTCTTCCCTTATTTTCCTTTCCCGACTTTTCCATTGCCATCTCGTCATCTTTTCATGCCTTTCCATCCTAAATTTTCTAGGGCTTTGTTTCCTCAACCCGTCTATCGGTGAGTCCCTCCCTCTTATCCCCTGTTTCTACTTCTTTTCCTTCTCCGCAAACCTCATGTACTTCAAACCTATAAATATAAGCTTCCCCACCTTCGTCGAGGTGCCTAACACCTTTTCCTCCAACTATTTTGATCTTTTACAACCTAGTACAACTCTTCGCAGTCTCGCCTTCCTGAATCTTCAAGCTGAGCTCTCCGTTCTTCGTTGTCTCCCCGTGAGGGTTGGAGACCACCCAGAACACTTCTTCCGGTTCCGTAGAAGCTTTTGCAAACGTCAACATCACCTATTGTAAGGTATCCCAAGTTCCCCTCTTTTTCTGCTTGTTGCCCCAAACTGATGCGCTGGTATTGCGAGTTTTGGTCTCCGTCACGTCCCTCAATGGACTCTCGGGTTCAGTTATGCATTGTGAGCAAGCTACTAGCTTCTCAATGGATTCGGATTTGCTGATTCACAAGTTTGGTTCTTGAATCCTGGTTCATTCACCATCGTTTTCTAGCTAATTCATCGATGAACAGGTTGAAGATGACTCCTTCAGATTTCCCTAAACTACCCTTTCCCCTCCTTTCTTTGTTTTTTTTCTCACTGGGGGCAATTTGGTCTTTTCACGCAGGGTCTGTTTGTTTCTACGCTGAGGCGGCCGGCCGAGTTGGCGAGCCCTGATTGGGACAACTCGGACCGAGTGGGCCACTCTCTCTTCTTGCTTGCAACTATTTTGTTGAAGTGGAATTTTATTATTGGCCGATCTTACAAAAATTATATCTTTTGTTGTGGTTGTCCAAAAATGACAAAAAATACTCGTTGGATTCAGAAAAGTGCAAGCTTTCTTATGGTGTTGTTTTGTCACCTGAATCTTAAGTTTTAAAGATGTGATTTTTAATGAATCTAATTAAATAAGATAATAACTTGTATAAATCATAACTAATTATATATAAGTCAGAAAAATATAATAAAATATGTTTTAGACTCGTAATAACATAACCTAAAATATGGAATAGTTTTCACAACCTAATTCACACATATATAAAAAGATAGTTTTTAGGGTTTGGTCTTTATGTATGAAATTGACTTAAAATATGTATATGTGTTTTGATAGGCCTTTGGTGACCTAGACTTGGATCTAGGAGTGCTTAGCAGTTTGGAACCTGGTTTGAGGTATGTTGTATCTCTGATTATTCATATTGAGCAATTCTTCTCTCTTATGTATGTTGTATCCCCTACTCCTTAATATTGAGCAATTCTTCTCTCTTATGTATGTTTGCATCCCTGATTATTCTTGTTGAGCAATTCACCTACTTTATCATTCTTTTGAATTTTTTCTTACACATATGTCTATTATCTTGTTATCATGGTTCGTGTGAACTATCTTAATTGTTATGAACTTGGATAATTTCTTGATATCCTATCTTGTGCCGTGGTGCATGTTGGTCTCTTATATTGTTATATGCCCACTTTGAAGTGGATGTTATATGTTGTGTTGACCATTGTGTGATGGTAACATTGTATAAATCTGACTACACTTTCTACTTGCCTCTATATTTACATGCAATGTGAATCAGTATCACTAGAATAATGTAAATTACTTTGGTTTTTGGGTGTGTGCCCTTTTTGTTTATGGGATGGTGGTGGTGGTGCCCCATACCCGAGTTTCAAGGATGTGAAGCCTTGGCTCAAATTTTATATATATTGGAAGTTTGACAGTGAGTCATTCTCTATCAGGTTTTCAAGGATGTGAAGCCTTGGCCGCCTTAGTGTTTATATTTTTCTAGGACTATGTTTATCTCACATGCAAGCAGGTTTGATGATTGGTTGGGGGGTGTGTGCCCTACTACCTATCTATGTGCTTTTGTTGCACAAATTTTATTGTTTATGGCAAGTATCCTATTTTATCTCTTCTGTTATGATCTTATTCTTTTATGCCCATGTGGGTAGTCTTTATCTCTTATGGGAAGCATTTTACATTTGTAGTCCTTATTTCTTAAATTGCTCAAAGTTTCTTTTAGTATCCACATACCAGCTTTTTGCTGATTATCTCCTTTTGTTTCTCTTTTGTGGGGTATGCTTCCAACCCCCGGTTAGATTGAGGAGAGTGAACTTCAACATCAACCTTGTAGCTGATCTTTGGGAGGCTTGAAGAGGTGGTTAGATGACCCTCAGCTTGGTCTTTGGCTTTATGTTTAGTTTTCCTTTAGATTACCTTATGTGGTGAAGTGTTGTATCAAGCTTTGTAAATTGTTAGATAATATTTCTTTTCCGCTGGTACTCATTGTGTAATGATACATACATGTTGAATGAATTGATCTCCATCCCTTTAGCGAAAAATTTTACGTGGTGTTTGGTTTAAGGGATGTGGTCTTTTCTTTCTAGTAGAGGAGTGGTTTCACTTCTTTACAACAACGCACCAGGATGCTATTATGGAAGATCCTCCATAATGGAATGAATATAAATAAAGCTACAGTTGTTTGAGGATTCACTATGATGGCTACGTGTATCAGATGCCATGGAGAGATTGAAGATGCACTACACCTCTTTAGAGACTGTACGATTGCATAGGTGATTTGGAAGGAACTTCACACCAAATTAGAGCAGCAATGGACCATGGCGCCTCCTTAATCTCTTGGATGGAAAGCAACATGATGAAATCACATGCTTGTAACCTAGGACCCATCTGATTCACAATTATGTTGGAACAATTATGGAAGAGTCAAAATGACTATGTCTTCAACTCTAAAGACACACCATTAAGAGTTGTAGTTTCAATATTTACATGACAAGTCAAACTGTGTGTCATTGCTTATAATGTTGAATGATCTAGAAGTGTCACAAGACTTACTATGGAATGGAGACAGTCACTTCCAGCTGATGTCCTCAAACTCAACATGGATGGGGTGTTGGTGAAGAGGACAAGATCAACATCTACTGGATTCGTGCGCAGAGACAGAAGGACCTGGATACTTGGTGGCATGACTAGAGTGGTGCACTCAAATGTGATAGTTGTGGAGCTATTGGAAATCATTCATGGCGTCGAAGCATGTCTATATGATCACTGGGCTTTATGGGTGGAAGTTGATAGTAGAACTGTAGCACTGCTGATAGAAGAAAAAGTAGATTATTTGAATAGATATCTTGGACGCATCAAATGCTTATAGAGGTTAAGACAAATTAAAAGGGATATCCAAGTTGCATATATCAATAGGTGAGACAAACGACTAGCAGAAAACACTACAAAATGGGGCTCCAAAAGAAATGGAGAGAAGATGTTGTGGGATCGATGTCCTGATCTTTTCTTTGAGAAATTCAGAGAAGAGAGGAGGACTATATCAGGTGTAAATGAACCCTTACACGTACTAGCATAACCTTTATCATATATCTAGGCAACTCTAGAGACTATAAATATCATATAAACACTCTCATCTAGACTAATGTTATATCTCTTTCCCTTAGGTTGCATGGACACTCACTGCCTTTCTATGTGTGGTAGTAATTTTCATATCTCCTTTCAAACAAACAAAAAATGAAAATGAGTTACCACACTCATTAGGCAACCCAGTACCATGACACCTAGAGAACTTGCAACAACATGGTGCACACTTGTGTATCTACCCTAAGCACATGTTGAGAATATATGTTTCAGGCACTTGTGTATCTACCCTAAGCACATGTCGAGAATATATGTTTGGGGCTTTAATAAGATCTCTCTTTTCTCACCCTCCTGAACCTGCATCCCTACTATAAGATAGAAGGAGGATAAAAGAAAGGTTCTAAGGATTACACAAGCCTAGACCTATTTCTAGAACATTTAGGTACTAACCTAGAGGTTAAGTAAACTTAGTCCATAAAGGACACCTGATTAAGTTTCTAGGTTTGAATTATAAGGTTGAGTTTAATTTGTGTTTCATGTGAGAAATTTTTGGTGTAGTTATTGTTCAGGCTTTGATACCACCTCGTAGAACTGTTTATTACCCCAATCCTAACTCTAAATGATTATAAAGTCAATGGAGATAGGACCTAGGCATCTGTCACTAGCATGGTATTTTCAAAGAGTGAATATAGAAGTGTAACAACTTGGCATACATGAATGATTAGCAATATGAAACTACCAACCTCATCTCAAAACTCAACATGTATTATTAACAACAACTTTCTTTATTACAAGATTTTAATTACAATATGATAGTATATTTATACAAGTCAGCTCGTGTACACTAGCTAGGATCTCACAACAAGTACACCTAAACATAGCTCACCAAGCCATAAACTCTGAAGCTATTCTTTGAACCTAAAACATACATGAAACAAGCGGGTCAACATAAGGTGTTGAGTACATGGCAAAAAGATACACACATACACACACATATATATATATATGTATGTATATATATGTATATAAGATTATTTTTAAAAGATTGCACAAGTAAATGAAGAAGAATGAACAAGTTAATTACTTAGCAAAACTAGAACCCATGTTTTATGTCATTTTACTATAGTTATACTAACAACATCATATATTATAAGGCTCTTTTCTGACTTCCCATTAGAAGGGTCTGTAGGGGTGCTCAAAATACGATGACCCTTTTTATCGACATGGTATTTCCTATCTTGACAACATAAGTAGGGTGCCTAGCCTTGTGTCCTTACCCTGAGAATACATGCAGGTACACAAGTTTTGTATAATGGAGTTCTATGTTATGTTTACAAGTCATAAAAACAACAAGACAAAGACAACACGACGACGTTACATGGAAATATTTGAGCAAGTAAACAAGCATACATACATATCATGTTTGTAAGCAAGAAATCTATGGTTAGATAAGTATTAAATCTTGTACCTACATTAGAGATTCAATAACCTATCCTTGACTATCTAGATATCAAGCAACACTTGATCATGAACAAGATTGAATACATGTATTAGATTCCCATCATTAACCCTAACTAGTTCCATTTTAAGGCTTGAGCCAAGTTAGGTTCAAAGTTGCTCATTAGTATATTTGATGATGCTTTACTGATCTTGGGTCCATCATATTGGTGGATTCAAGTTTCATGTCAATTTGACGTTCCATCTATTTTCAATGACTATTTTAAGATACATGTTATGTATATATATTTTAGGTTCAGAAGACTCATAAAGGGGCAAACAAGGAAATTTTTTATCAAGGTCCAAGCATTAAATAATATTTAGATCTAAAAGGTATGGAAATAAGGAGAATATTAAAATACAGGTGGATGCCACGTAGGGTCAAGGCATCAAAATTCAACATTGGTATCAACATATCCACATACATTCAATCATCAACATAGTTCACATATGCCATCAAGGTTCAAATGTGACTTAGGTATGACATATACATCCAAGTTATCATAAGGGATAGAGAATTCCCTAATTTGATATGGGAGGATAGGAGAAAATGATCCACATAAGAATTAAGCCACAAGAACTATCATTCAAGTCATATAGGTCACATTATGCAATATAGAGTACAAACACCAATATGGTACAAGAGGGATGATCTAAGGCATTAGGGTCACCAAACATCATATGATTACTAATTTATATAGTCTATAATAGTACAAATCACCAAGGGGGTCAATATCACCATTTGAATAAAGTAAAAACATGTGAGGTCATATTTGAGTCACTTTCATGCTTATTAAGTCATAGACTTAAATAATGCAAAAGAGATATTAGGGATAAGTATATACACTAAACATGTGGGCATAATATTGATTTTGAGGTTAGTCAAACCTCACATATCATCAACAAGCATAATTAGAAAAAATATGGAAAGGTACATCATTAAAGTCCATTTATAGGTTACTTTATGCAATTAGAGTCATCCATCGAGAAAAAGGGGAGATAGGGGTTTCACATAACTACATGTGTACAAAGTTACTGTTATAATGATTGGGAGAGAAAATGGGCATTAAATATACATTCTTCAGAATGATCATGCATTTAATATACCCAACATTACCAAAGTTCATTAGTATGGTAAAACATGAGTATATCAAAGAGACTTAGAGGCTAAAATTATTTTAGTTGTGTAGAGCTCATCAAGCCAAACAAAATGATATATAATTTTCATGGTTTGGCCAAGGGATATCCATTTTATAAAATTCACATTGGGACTTTAGAAAAATCTTGATTCAAAAATATACCTTTATGTTGTGGGTTGTAGGGCCCTTGAATGAAGGATCCTAGCCCATGATTCCCCCACATGGATTCAACCTTCATGGTCTTGGCTGGGCCAGGCCCATATAGCAACTCACGCTTAGTTGATCTCGGCCATCAGTATCTCCATATAGGGTCATGAGCCCAAGCCTTGCCACTACTTTGAACACCAGGGGTTACTGCCTAGTTCTCTCCACTATGGCAGTTCATGATGCTTCGGCCCACACCCACCTATGTGAGTTGCAACGACTGTGGCCCACTTGGCTCTGGAGAAGCAAGTAGGAGAGGAAAAGTTGGCACCAGGGGGGGCAACAATCATGTTGCTCAACAACACCTTGTCCCTA
The DNA here is from genome assembly GCA_963693085.1 of Alisma plantago-aquatica. Lineage (NCBI taxonomy): Eukaryota > Viridiplantae > Streptophyta > Magnoliopsida > Alismatales > Alismataceae > Alisma > Alisma plantago-aquatica. The sequence goes on along the minus strand of OY856414.1, from coordinate 226,466,401 downwards.
CGAACTCACCTACATTCTTGGATGGGTGCAAGGGTGGTTGTGGTGTACCTTCCCAAGGTGGAAACACAAGGAAAAAATTAGGGTTGTGAGGATGAAGAAGAAGAAGAAGAAGAAGAAGAAGAAGAAGAAGAAGAATAAGATAGGGCTATAGGGAATGAAAGTGTGAGAAAGGAGGGGAAATGAGTTGAGTTAGAAGCTTTATATACAAGATGGGGGTCAAGGGGCATCGATAAGTTGATAAAAGGGGTATTTTCATGGAGCTTTGAGTGGTGCAGTGCCAAACCTTCCAGTAAGATGGGGAAATGAGTTGAGTTAGAAGCTTTATATACAAGATGGGGGTCAAGGGGCATCGATAAGTTGATAAAAGGGGTTTTTTCATGGAGCTTTGAGTGGTGCAGTGCCAAACCTTCCAGCAAGATATAGAGGTACAAGATAAAACCTCGGCTGTCAGATGAAGTTCAGATCCATGGTAAGAGATGGAGGGCTATAAGGGTTGAAATAAGACATGGAGGGTCATGATTCATGGAAACAAAACTGTGCCTCCCCTAATTGGGTTACATACCCCATTTAGGCCCCAAAAGGCTCAAAATCATTTTCAATCAAACATTAGGTGGAGATATTTAGAAAGTCATATCTTATGATTAATAGCTCCAATTAAGGCGATTCTTATGTCATTGGATTCATAATTGAAAACTCTGAAACATGGAATACATTAAGGATAATGATGATCAAATTTATGAGGTTCAATATATCTTTCAATAGGATTAAATGTTATAGAATGAAACATGGTGCAAAATGAAATTAGTTTCACCTTTAATAAATTTTGAGAAATGATGTGATCACATTGGATCATCACCACAACTACCACAATGAAACTGATATCAAAATGAGTCAAAATGCCACTTGATTAGAGATAAAGAGTATTATAGAGATGAGATAAAAGTTAGGTTGTTATAATATCATCCTTGATACTATCATACTCTGTATGTCTGAAAACATGAGAGCCTTCTCTAACCATATTAACCACAAATATTCATGCACTGGGTCAGTTGTACCAGCATGATCTGTGGCACTAACCCACATCAATGAATAGCATGCTAGTATTATTAACTCTCTCATTTTTTATATTTATTTTCTTAAAAAATGAAAAGGAGGACATAAACTTTGTTTTGTAAGGAATAGAATCTGAAAACAATGTTTGTCTTTCTATGATTACTATGCTTGAGAGTACAAATGTTTCCTTGATTGAAAAATCAATGTACTTGAATTTTATTTTAGGTTTACTAGTAGAGATAATTGTATTATTGTTCTTAAGATTGAAGAAGATTCTTATATGACTCAAGAATTTTTCTTAGAGACTGGTCTATTCCATAATAAAGATGATATTGGTCAGTTGTTTTCTAATACTACTTATATGTGCATGATAATCATATTTTGAGATCCTCTTTACAAAGGTTCTTAGATGGTAAAAAGAATCTTAATCAAATCCTAGATCATACTAGTAAACAAATGGGCAGAGATGGTATTGGACTTGGTAGTATCCAAAGAAACAACAAAGGAAAAGGACCTAAATTTTTTGAATGGAGAATTCTCTAGTTCCAAGGCAAAGGGTACTTGCAATCATTGCAATTAAAATAGTCATTATTAACCGTATTGCCTTTTTAGGTAAGCACTCAAAAGTAATAGGAGATGGGCGGATATGCTAAGCCCTTGGACCCAAAATATGATTGGGCATCATTTCATCTTTATTCTTGTAGGTTCACTTTAAATGAATTGACATGAGCTATTGATTTGCAAATAAATTTCTCAACCCGCATAAAAGATTAAAGGTGAGATGTGTTGGAAAATATAGTCACAGAGTATACCAGTGGAAAAAAATGTATCTATCTGTATTCCCATAACAACAAGATCGCATCAACTACAATGAAATAGGAAGGATGGTTTTAGTGAGTTGTATCTGGTCTTGGAGCAAGTCCAGCAAAAAAATGTGCTTCTTTAAACTACTGATAAGTTTCTCTTTGACGGAAGTTGTGCAACTCCTGGTCTTCACCACGAATAATGAATAAGACAACTTTTGTAGCACTCATATGGTCGAGCCATAGACTGCAGGTTGTAGTTGTCCTCCTAGAAGCAACCAATGGACTCCTTCCTCTAGAGTAGTCCACACAGACCAATTACAACTCCTATCATTCACCAAGAATGGACAAGAAGGAGTTGTCCCTCCCATTGGTGTACTAGTCACCAACCTACTCTCCCACAAAGGCAACTTCTCAATTGTTCTGTCTCATTGGATATCCCTCCTTTTTAGGTAGGACTTGCCTAGGCTCTCTTGGTTACCACAACCAGAGAGGACAACAGTTATCATAGGAATTGATTCTCAGTTGTCTGTGTCATAGTTGTACTCTGAGAAGCCCCTAGTACCCCTCTACTTATAGTAGAGGCCAGGGTCAAGGTTCCTAGTTGCTATCCGATACAGGATTAATGTGAAGGACTGGAAAGGATCGGAACATCTTGAGTTTAAGCAACCTGCAACAGCTGAAATGAGCATTTCAGACACCCAGACGGACACCTGGTGTGCAAGATGATCATCTCGCACTTCCAAACAGCCGTTTGGCAGTTCCCGATCTGAAATGAATTTGGCTATTTTGAATCTAATTATTATCTCATATTAATTTCCTTCTTCCTTAAGTAAAGAACAATCCAAACTATTTGGGAAATATCTCGAACCGTTGTTCTACCCAATCGGGCCATCTCACCCAAGTGATAGACCCATCTCACTCACCCAGACGGCCATTAAGTGAGTTGAGATGAGTCAGTCAGTTCAATCATATTGAATCGGTCAGTTTAATCATATTGAATTGGTCGGTTCAAGGACATAACTAAGCCAATTTGAACTTCAATCAGCCTGACCCCCAAACAACCATCTCAACTACTTGAGATGCTCATTTAGCTGCCCAAACAACTGTCTCACCCAGTGACACAGTCATTGGCAAACTTGGTCAGCCAATCGAGTGATTAGTTTCCTAAATTGAATACCTAAACACTTTAGTAATCAATCCAATTGCCGTTCAAGATCAAACTCCTATTCTAGATGAGTTTCTATGTATGTGACCCTATAGATCCCATGCCATGTTGGTAGTTAATGTCTGTAACTAGCTTATGACATCATAAGCAAAGAGTGGTGCCTAGTCGCACATCAGTGCTACCCAGGTGAAATGGAAAGTTGGAGAACAACTTCAACCTACAATCTTTGCAAGGGGTTGCACCAATTGTATAATTCCTTTGTCACTAATATCTAGGATGAACTCGAGGCATGTTTGGTCATCCTCTCAATGTTCAATCCATGTTTCTTGAACCAATAGAAGATTTTTTGAGATAATGTGACCTCAATATCATATATTAATTCACATGTGCATGTGCATACATTTCTTAGTCTCACTAATCAAGTGGCCAGGATATCATACTTTGGTAGGAGGGACAAATCCCATATCTATCATCACAGTCTATCCCCATGTATCAAAGTCACCCAATCTTCACCATTATAACAACCCATGTTTTAGGAATGTGTTTGATGATGTCAAAGTGTACCCAATGACATGTGACGAGTGTAGTGATTTTAGGTCTAAGAATCACAATGACCACCTTCACTGTGAGAGATGATTGTGACCACAAAACCATGTGTCACTCTCAAGGTGGGTCTGTCTGATACATTGTTCTTTAACATGTATCTGCGTGCTTAGTTTGATATTGTCATATCATGACTAATGAGATTTAGTCATCAATCAACTCCCACTCTGATCTTATGTGTTATTGTTGTCTATCAACCCTCCCACAATAATAACCAATCATGGACATAATGGGAATATGTATATGTACTCTTAACATCTGTATGATCTTATCACAAGGTTAGGAACTTGACAACATATGTGATTGAGTAATATAATTCTCTAGACATTCACTTTGTATCCTCATTATCACATAAATGAGCTTGCCTTTATATATGTTATTATTATTAATCAAATCATTTTAGGTAACTATGCCATGTCAATCATCATATGATTGGCTCTATGGGCATACCGTACCAACAGAATCCCACATGCACTTAGAGCCAATCACCAATGGATCTCATCCTTAGTGATCTAAACATGTCCAACATGCTTCGGCTATGCTAGTGCATATTCAATGGGTTAGCAACACTTTGCTTATAGTTAGTATATTTCATGTTTCTTATCTCTTCACTCTGAGATGAAACCCCCGTAATATGGTATCTGATATTCTTTGCCTAACAATTAGCTCCATTGTTTTCATAGTATTTCTATTGAGTCATCAACGGTTGGAACATCTATTAGTTCATCATATGAACCTTTAGATCATGGTATCACTCTATGTTTATAACATAAGTATACTCATCTTTTAATGTATAATAGTATTAATGGCTATTAGTTTCGGAACCTTTCCAATTCGTCACATCATTTTCTCTTTTGAAATCAAAACATATTTTAATTTGTGGTCAACTTTGTCATTTATGGAAGCTTGCATCAATGTAACCTTTTACATCCAAATCTTCTTTTTATTGCTATCATCATTGACTAGAAATCTATCCTTTAGTCACTTCTCAAGTACTAATGGATATCTTTAATGACTTTCCAATAACCCTTATTGGAATTTATATCATCTTTTCATGTCCATGCAAGATTATATGGGATAAGCTTGTTAATAGCTTACATGATATATCCACTATTGGGGTGTCCCATGGAATCTTATTCATGATATTTTCATTCTTCACAAGAATTGGAATATAGGGTTCATGAAAGACGAATATGAATTCTCTCGTTAAATCCTTCCATGTTGAACTATTTCAACATATTGCTATTATACACAAACTTCCATTGTGAAACATTCAAGAAGTATCTCATAGGTCTTGGTCCTTATCTCATAAGACATGTCACCTTATCCTTCATTATTGAAGGAGTTCTTCATGCCAGTTCTCAATATTCACAATATTGAGATGTTATTCCTCATCCTATGTGGAATATTCGTATATGCTCCCACAAAATATTTTGTGAACACATATTTCTTCTTTTATCTTGATTCAAGTCAAACAATTCACTATTTTGGCATGTCAAAAGATCCCACTTATGAGTTTCTTGTTTCAATTCCAAATTAAATTTTGTAGTTTATATATTTAGTTTGCATTCATGAAGTTATGAAACCTTTTACGTTGTGTCACGTACACATCCTCGCATGTATTCTCTTAAGGGATCTAGTTTCCCTCTTAAATTGCAAAATATCATAGTCCACTCTAACTACAACAACAAGCATTACAATTGGTAAATGAATTTCTATCATGTTCAACATTTTGAACTTGATTTATTCAACCAATGTGTCCTTTTATGTTATCCATGTAGGTCTTGATTATAAGGACCTATTGTACCCTTTAGGTGTTACCCTTTTAGGTGGTGCTATCAAGGTCCTACCTTGTTAGCTTACATGAGTTACATATAGCTTAAAAAAGATTTTAGTTGACTAGTTGGTTAATCATATATGACCAACCCATCTGAATTATGGGATTCACATTCCTCCAATCTCAAATAGACATGAAGAAGAGATAAGAAGGATGAGAACTTATATTCTATGTTTTGAAATTTCTCTCTTCATTTAGAAAAGGGAAGAGATATAGAAGAAACACCCAGAGAAAATTTGAGATACTAAGTAGTAAAACTTAAAGAGATGAAACATAATATAAAACCAATGCATACTACCTAATTTCAATTCTTGAATACCCTGGCCAGGTATTCATTTATTGAAGATAAGGTTAGTATGACACTCTTAGATTGCTATCTTTCTCATTACTCTGATGAAGTAGTCATTTTGAGACAATCTAAAGAGCATAATGAAGTTAGAGATGTGGCATGGATATTTCTACCACATCCTAATTGATATATGGAGAAATCTGAGTTAATCATAGATCAACTTATAAACAAAAGAAGACGTTTAGTATAATGTATAGCTTGGTCTGAGGACCTAGAGGTAACAGTTACCCAATGAGAGGTAACAATGTTCAGTGATGAAGTAAGGGTTGGAATACCCAGATCTAGTCATCATGATTATGATAATACTAAGAGGTGGTGACATGTAATCATCTCTATAATTCCTATGTTGAAGGCAAGGAACTTAAGAGGAAATAAGATTGAATGATACATGAACAATTGAAAGTTCTTGTAGAAGAAGGTGATAAACTATTTTCTTTAATAAACAACCCTAAATAATGGTGGGGTGATAAAAATGACTATGTTTCCTCGTGCTCTTTCCCTTCCAGAACATGACAATCAAGTAACTCTTATGACACTTGATGTGCATGAGTTAGAAGTGTTCTATGGATGGATACATAGAAAAGTATCAACTAGTCTTGGATTTTAGTTCCGAGACAAGTATATTTGATAAGTAACACGTTTGGTCTTGGTAAATAACAATAGAGGATGGAAATGATGATGATGTGATGTGTTTTTGGCACAAATAATGGATACCAAGGTAAAGAATCCTAGTATCTAAGAACTTTCAATGATATGAAAAAATAAGAACATGATTTCTGACAAGGAGTAATGTTTGGTTACTTAGAAGGGCCAACTTTGAGAATAGTCTAGTTGTATACTGTAGTATGGACACCACATGTTAGGGGTTTATGCCCCACATAAACATGACATCAGCAATGATGTATGGGTTGAAGGAACAATTGTGAAATCATTTTGGGAGAAGCTTATAAAGCTAAAAATAATTCCTTAGAATATCTCTATCTAGAACTAGTGAGGTGGCTTATAAATAACATCTAGAGTTACCTCTGAGATAGTTCTTCTTTAATAAGTAGCCTCTCCTTATGACAATGGGATGGTTGATTCTAATCATAAGTAAAGTATTACAACATAAGTATGATAAGAATTGTAGTCTTAAATGAATGACAAAATGTAACTCTAATCTGGGAAGGACAGTTGAGTATGGTAGATTCTATGATACCCTGTGTGAAAGAAATTTGTGCTGGTCAAAGTTCTATGGCATCTCTATGACATCAAGATGTTATGAGATTTTATGATATGATGCATGAATGACAAATTGTCTTCCATCATCTGCGATTTTGGGGACAAAATCCTCATTAGGGGTTTATAACTTGTAATGACCCTGACCTGGGTTATGAGGTAACCATATTTGTTTAGGCTAAGTAAGTTGCTTATAACTTTAATATAATCCTCTAAAATGTTTTGCTATCAGGTAACAAAGTTATGTTTCAAATTTGGTCATGTTTGAATAATGTTTGAGCAATGTTCTCATGTTTTGGACCAAAATGCAATTTACTCAAGATAAGGGGTTATAGTGCAATATGTCATATGTTGAACATTCCTCATGTGTTTTAGAATCATTATAGAGAGAATGATTCAAGGTGGTGGCTTGTGGAAAAACTAAATTCTAAGTTTGAACTTGTTTGAATAATGCTAGTGACTTGTGTACCAATTTTTGGTGCAAGTTGTAATTTACCCAAAGTATAGGGTTGATATGCAAGTTACCACATCTAGAGTGTCCCTACTCCCTCCTAATATAATTTATAGGAGATATAAATAATGGGGCACCATGTTTGAATCATATTTAAGTATGATACTCTTGGTGGTGAAAAGACCAAGAAAGGGTTGAATGTGAAACCCTAAATTAAACGTGTATCGGGTTGTAGAGTCTATATGGGAGTGCCTATCATCCAAGGAACCAAAGAGGGGATCCCATATCGGTTTTTTGACTCTTGGCCTTGTTCATGACGGGAAAAGCACCTCAAGGAGGTGATCCAGGTCGAGTTAGATGCTCCTTGCAAAAGTTGTATTGGTTTGCATAATTTATGAAGATAAAGATAAGATATCTTATCAAACAAGATAAATAATGGCCATCATATCATCTCTAGATTATCCTATAGTGTTGTGCATGTAAATATAAATATTATTGCATGAATGGACATGTGTCAACCATGCATGGACACGTGGTACCTAGTAGCTTAAAATGGTGACACCTCATATACACACTTTTTCATGTACCTCAAGTATATATACCCTTCCTTTCACGCATAAGTGGAATTTTTCGAAATTTATCACCCCCTTGGTCTTATATATCGTGCATATAGTCTATATATCATGCAAGGGTGAATGAGTATCATGCATAGAGCTTTTGTATCACCCATAGTAAAGTGATATCACCCATTGGAAGTGATATCGACCAAGTGAGGGATATCGGCCATAAGTGAGGGATATCAGCCACAAGTAGTAAGGTATCATGCATAGGGCTGAGGAGCTCAAGTCTTGGACCTTTGAGAAGATCACCTTCAACCTTGGGAACGTGAATCTTTGGATTTTGGAGCTTTGAAGTTGCTCTTGAGGCGGGTTATATAACTTGAACTCAATTATGTTATTTATATCATCAATCTTGCCTTAGTTAAATGATTTACTTTCAAATGGAATTTTCTTGCATAATTGATGAATCCATGAGATCTAGTAGTAACTTAGGACTGTTGTCCATGAACTAGAATAAGTATAACGAAGGTCTAGAGCTTGAAGATGATGGTATCACCTTATAAAGTGATATCGGGTTCAAGCACCTCTAACCCGATATGGTGATGCACCTACACAACAAAAACAATATGGATATGAGTTTGTATTTCCGTGGACGATATGGTGTGAAGCACACACACACACCTCTTTTCCTAATATGGTGTGAAGCACGCACACACCTCTTTGCCCGATATGGTATGAAGCACACACACACCTCTTTGCCCGATATGGTGTGAAGCATACACACACCTCTTTGCCTGATACGGTATGAAGTACACACACCTATTTTCCCGATATGGTGTGAAGCACACACACACCTCTTTTCCTGATATGGTGTGAAGCTTACACCCACCTCTTTTCCCGATATGGTGTGAAGCATATACACCTCTTTAATATGGTGTGAAGCACACACACACCTCTTTGCCCGATATGGTGTGAAGCACACACACACACCTCTTTGCCCGATATGGTGTGAAGTACACACACACCTCTTTGCCCGATATGGTGTGAAGGAAATACACACCTCTTTGCCCGATATGGTGTGGAGCAAGCACACACCTCTTTACCTGATAGGGTGGAAGCACCTCAATCCAATACACTTGATTGAGTGATACATGTAGTATGTTATGCCAAATGATACTTTAAGACATGAAAGGTTTAATGCATTTTGAGAAATATGGGCAATTGTACCTTGAGAAAAGGGTTGAGCCAACCTAATGGAGTAGGATGTAATCAATAACCTAGTAAGGATGAAAGAGAAACTTATACTTTTTTAATACTCATGTAATGAGCATACATTGATACTCCTATTATGTGTGGAATCTGGATTAGGGTTCACTACAAAAAAACAGGTTTTTAGTGAAGGTCATTTGTGAAGGACCAAAACCCTTCAAAAATATTGAGTTTTTGTGAAGGACCGTCCTACACAAACCAACTTGTTTCCTTCAGCCGAATTCTATATAGAAAAGACAATCAGTGAAGGTCTGAAATCCTACTAGAATGCAAAAATTTCATCGTTATGGTTCCCACCAAAAATTCCCGCCCCAATACTTACTAATTACAACTTAACCTAAGATTAGTGGAAGCGAGCGTCTTGCGCCCAAGCGACGGCGTCTTGCGCCCAAGCGACCGCCCTGACGGCGTCTTGCGCCCAAGCAACGGTGCGTCTTGCACCCAAGCGACCGCCCCGACGGCGTCTTGCGCCCAAGCATTTTCCGCTGAAGCTAGCTGTCGGTAAGAGGACCCCCTCCCAGCCACTGCAGTGCTGGAAGCATCAGAAGAACCGGCAGCGGAATGTCCTGTAGGGATAGCTTTCTCTTGATAGTTCTGAGACACTAGAGACTGCAAAACATGCTGTCCTTGAGCTATCAGCTGCGGAGTCCGGCATTCCCTTGTGATAGAGGCGGCTTTGTTCGTTTCTTAGGTTTTAGGCCACCAATCCCTAATCCCAATGGAGTCTGAATTCTAGTGTCATTGCACCCAGAGGAGCCACCGTGTACTGAATTATTTTCCAGTCTACCAGAATTGCCCATGTCACGGCTAGAGCTAGCTTTAGAAGCTCGCCTTGCATCTGAACTTTCTGGCAGAGCTCCAATATCAGAAGCCGGAATACCACTGGAAGGGCCAATAACCAACGATGTACCCACATCAGAACTTTCTGGCATCAAGGAAGGCCTGCTAGTTCCAGAATCAACAATCCTCTTTTTTGCCGTATCATTCCGAGAAGAGCCGTCCATGTCCCGAACCCCAGGAACAGAAGATAAGAGAGAAGCATCGTTGTATGTATTTGCTTGAAGCCCAACATCCATAGATGAGGTGGTGCCTGACATTACATTTGACTGAGTCGAATTTGAAGACTGCATTCTCGTATCAACAGGTAAACTGACATGAAATTCATTGCTAGCACCCCCTGAAGTGTGTGACGGAACAGCTGTAGCCACAGTCCTAGATGATAATCTTTGAAGAGAACTAGGATCTTGCTAACCACTAACAGCAACATTTGCTGACCCTATGTTTGGGTGTGGGTGATAAGGTGTAATTGTGCCATTTACGTGCTGTTACCTGCTATATATATGGGTGCTCTGTAATCTGCTATACGTCTGGTTATTCTGTGGTCTTATGTTAATTGTTGATAACTATATGCAGTTTGCTTTTTGATCGTGTAATTCAGTAATCCGTCCAAATAAAATTGGATATATTGAATATTTCTTCAAGTGAAGTTGAGTGAGTTACAATAAGATGTAGTGTGCCATTATTTTTTTGCATCCTAGCATTTTGTTGGTTGCAAAATATAGTTCTGATGAATTTACCACGTAATAGGGTTCTCTACAGGTTTTTGATACTTAAAATTGTCTACTTTATCTAATTGTTCTATGATTGAAGGACTGAGTTGGTGCCTACTTATGTGCGTCTACTCTATGACAATGAAGCTGAGGTGCGCATAGCTGCTGTTGGCAAAGTTACAAAATTTTGCCAGATTTTAGACCCACAGCATGCTATTCAACATATTTTGCCTTGCGTGAAGGTATATAAGAAGTTTTACTTTTGCAGTTTCTTTGTCAAGTGCGAACTCCTCACCTTTTTCTTTTTTCATATTTGTTTTTTGCCTCACATAATAACTGCATTTGCAGGAGCTCTCCACTGATTCCTCTCAGCATGTTCGATCTGCTTTAGCTTCTGTTATCATGGGGATGGCTCCTGTGTTGGGAAAGGTATGAATCCATTGCAAACTTTTTCTTTTATCTGTTTCTCTCCTCTCCCAATTTGCTAGGGTCCATGTTCTTTGTACCATCATTGACTTCTGCAGGGTGGAAACATAGCCACCTTTAGTCTTGCAGTTTTAGATGAGTTTCAAAATGAACTTTCAATAACGATTGCTACTTGATTTTATCACCTCATTGAAGATGACTCTAGGTCCTGGCTGATATGACATTTTTATATTTTTGCGGCGCCGAGGGCTGGTGGTGGCTTAAATAGAGCTTTCGTCCCTCATTTATACTCCTTGCACCTCAGTTCTGTTGAGTGATTTCTTGTCTAAGATATTAGTATGTTGAAACAGACAACGGTTTAGATCAAGATATATGTAGCTGTTAAGAGGTAAAATAAGCGCCTACTACTTTGGTTCTCATTTTGCATTGTGAGGTTTCCTTTGAATATTTCAAATAGAAGGCCCCTTGAATCTGCCCAAAAAAGAAATCTATACAAGTGGTATATCTATATTTTGAATATACAGTTTCCTGTTGTTATGTCTTCCTGAAAAATTTTGCAAATCACCCACTGAAAAGGTCGTATTTTGCAGGATGCCACTACCGAGCAACTTCTTCCAATATTTCTCTCTTTACTGAAGGATGAAGTTCCTGATGTTCGCCTTAATATCATCAGCAAACTTGATCAAGTAAATCAGGTGAAGAGAACTTAATAAAAGCTATGTTGTTCAATATGATTTTATATTCAACAGGCCCAGTTATATGAAATTTTAATCAAACAAAATGTTAGGAACTGTATACATCGTTGGGCTTCATCCCTTTCTGTTGAATCTAAAGTATATCAGCATTACCATTAGTAATGGCTCTAGAATTTCTATTTGAGATGACCCTTGGATCGGTTGAACCAAATTATTAGTGGATGTCTTTCGGAGGGGAAGCATCATCAATTTGGGGTTTCTGGCTACATGCAACCTCAAACACTTGATTGAATGGAATGATTGGAAAATTGTAGACTATAGGCTGAAGAAAAAATCTTACTGAAATTTTGGCTGTGTACTATTTTCGGACCAACAAGGATTGCAATTTTTGTCGTATATGAATGAAGTTCTGGTTTATTTTTAGTTTCCTTTTTTTGGGTGATACAGTTGTCTTCTGTAGGTTACAACTTCTAAATAATATAGCTAGTTCTGCTTACTTGGTGGATGGGCGAATGTAGATGTCTGGTTGAGTTCTTAGCTCTCTTTTAGCATTATGCTCTCCTCGGTTCATTCTATTGTGTAGTCCTGTTTCATCTTTTGGTGTTTTTTTTAGATTGCAACACCTTATGAGATGAATTTATGATGATGATTGCAGTTAATTTTCTGCAATTTTTTTATTTCTAGTTTGGATGCTCAAATAGGTAATAAATTACTAAAATAGTGTGTTTACTTTTATTTTGGTTCATTAGAAATAGAAATTATTTGTCGTGTCATTTCTTGTTGACTTATACTATATATTGACAAAATATATTATCTGTGGAGTGGATGTATGTATAACTATCATGGGCTAAGTATTCTCACTTAGATATGGTGCTTTGTTCAGCCCTTGAATCAAAGAAAATACTCTGACTAAGCACAAGAAACTCCTGATTCAAAGTCAATATCTTGGGCTAAATATTATCACCTTCTAAGTATTGTGTTGTGATTGCATTCATTTATTAAGAAATTGATCATCCAAATTCCAAATTTAGTTACTTAGGCTATATTACATACATGTATGTTTATCATGTGCTTGTGTCCATTGCAGTTACCGTTCTCTAATGTCAAACCAATGGTTCTCAGCTCACTCTCAAGGATTGTTTGCGTCTTGAACTTGCATCCTAATCCTATCCGTCTACTGTTATAATCCCTCACTACAATTGCTACAACTGTTCTGCTGTCTTTCGTTGGAGCATCAATGTTGTATCATGTAGTATTATCTGTAAGAGGTACGTATACTATCTCCATTCTTATCCTTTCTTTTCCTTGTCCTCTCCCATCCAAAGATTACTGATTTACTATACCATCTTCTTTAGGAGGTGCATCTAAGTGTCTCGACTAGAACAAATTAAACATGACTATATATCACGCATATATGTAATATAAACTAGACTGCTGTTGACTCTGTTTTGTCCACCGTGATCTTCGTCGTGCAAGAGCTGCTGCTCTCAACATTGTGCCAACATCCACTGGTGCTGCCAAGGCTGTTGCTCTCATCCTTCCCAAAGTATGTGCAGTTAAGACGGCACCAGCTAGAGCCAGTGGCAGAGGGAGAGGGAGGGGCAGAGATGTTCGTGTTCTACCAAAAGATACCACAACTGAAGCTAGCCTTAATAAAGAGAAAGATTTAACACCTCAAGATATATTGAAAACCTTTTCTACTCAATTTTTATGCCTTAGTGGAATTCTCTTCACACAGCCTGCTTGATGTCTGCCCGGCTGCTGCCATGTAGAGCAGTGCAGCTCACTCTTGCAAAGTACCCAAGTATGTAATTGAGCATGCTGATTTAAAAGGTTTCATTGTCAAATTTATTCAGTGGAAGTTGATATATCTGATTGCAGGTTTGAGGTACACTGCAACCAGCATGATGTTCATAAAGGTGCCAACCATATGGACCTTCGACAAATCTCTTCCTGAGGTATGTATATCTTGTACAGAACATGCAATAAAACTTGATTATTTGAACTGTGATTATGAATTCTAAGTGTAACACTATCAATTAATGAACATATTTTAAAAATGCTAAATGAGTAAGTTAACTATGATAATGTGGTTTTTATTTGATAGATTATTTTGAGCTTACGTATAACTTGGTGGCATTTCAGCTATGACAGTTTGGTCCTAATTGCTGGAGGATCAGGCGTGACTCCAATGCTAAGCATTTTTGAGGAAATAGCATCTTCCAAAAATAGCACGACCACACACCTACAAAGAATCCAGTTGATCTACACAGTGAAGAAAGCACAAGACCTTTCAATGTTAATGCCCATTTCACACCTTCAGCAATCCTCTTCACCCTTACACTTCAAGTTGCAAGCATTTGTCACACAGGAAAAACAGATGCATGCCACCACATTGACATCGTAGTGGAGCATGAACTCTATGCTGGACAGAGGCCTGATGTCTAAGCTTCCTTTCAACATTATCAAAGTTGGTCATTGGCTAAATGAGTGATAAAGTCAAAATGTCGACATATACTTACATTGAAATTTGTATCGATTAAGGGGAAAAGGTCGATGTCCTCCCCTATGTAATGAACAATTTTTCTCTGTGAAATAAAAAGGAATGTTTCAAAAGAGTGATTTGTTATGGTGGTTGTGTCTTATTAACTAAATTAGTTTATTAAAATATTCTTTGTGCCTGATAGAAACCACAAAAATATAGATCACAATTGTAATTCATGATAAAATAAGTATATTTATGAAGGCCCTAGAACCTCATTGAAAGTTGTGAAATTAGCCTTCACAAATGTATTTGGGAGGCCTGAGAATTATTTTTGTGAAGGTCAAATAATCCTTCAAAAAAAGTATTTGTGAAGGCCCTAGAACCTCATTGAAAGTTGTGAAATTAGCCTTCAAAAATGTATTTGGGAGGCCTGGGAAGTTTATTTGTGAAGGTCAAATAGTCCTTCAAAATAGTATTTGTGAAGGCTAGAGTCTCTCATCAAAGTATTTGTGAAGAGGCTTTTAGAGTAGGACTTTTTGTGAAGGAATGGCCTTCAACCGAATTTTTTATTGAAGGAATTAATGTACATTTGTGAAGGAATCATCCTTCACAAAAAGTTACATTTTCTGTAGTGGTTGTGATTCTTGATGAATGTACTAGAAAACCCTAGTCGGCTTAAAAAGGGTAATGATATGATTTGAAAATACAACTGGTTAATAAAGGGAATCCTTAACCATATTGAAACCATGCTGATAACATGAGATAATGAGCATAGCTAAGTATGAGCTATGATGTTTCATATAATACCAATTATATGGGCCTTGTGAGCCATGTGATTAGTTGTTTCCTAGTGAGAGGTAACAAGATGTTTAATGGGCCTTGTGAGCCATGAGAATAATTGTTTTCTAGTAAGAGGTAACAAGATGTTTATAAAAGTCTCATGTAAGAAATGATAATGTTCAAAATAAACTAGGAAATGGAAACTTAGTAACATAATAATAATTATAAATGGATACAATAATAATAATGAAATCTTGATCATACATGCTTTAAGCTTATAGCCAAATAAGGGCTACAATGTTTTGAATATGCTTAGAGGAGATAAGAGGAATACTTGTACTATATAAAGGATGTGAATAAGTATGATGGCTTGGCCAAGGTATAATGCCTAGTAAAGGTAATATGGTATTCAATGATGAGTTGTACAGGATTGGTATAGTCCAATACCTGGAATAGATGCACATGATTGGCATAGTCCAATACCTGGAATAATGTCACAGGATTGGCATAGTCCAATACCTGGAATAAAACTACAGGATTGGGATAACTCGATGCCTGGATGCAACACTCACATGATTGGCATAATCCAATACCTGGAATAAAATTATAGGATTGGGATAACCTGATGTTTGGATGCAACACTCATAGGATTGGCATAGTCCAATACCTGGAATAAAACTACATGATTGGGATAACCCGATGCCTGGATGCAACACTCACAAGATTGGCATAATCCAATACCTGGATTAAAACTACATGATTGGTATAACCCGATGTCTGGATGCAACACTCACATGATTGGCATAGTCCAATACCTGGAATAAAACTACAAGATTGGGATAACCCAATGCCTGGATGCAACACTCACATGATTGGCATAATCTAATACTTAGAATAAAACTACAAGATTGGGATAACCCGATGCCTATATGCAACACTCATAGGATTGACATAATCCAATACCTGGAATAATGTCACAGGATTGGCATCATCCAATACCTGGAATAAAAGTACAAGATTGGGATAACCTAATGCCTGGATGCAACACTCATAGGATTGGCATAATCCAATACTTGGAATAATGGCACAGTATTGGTCATAACCCAATACCTGGAATAATTGTATAGGATTGGCATAGTCTAATACCTAGAATAGTTGCACATGATTGGCATAGTTCAATACCTGGAATAGTTACACAGGATTGGCATAGTCCAATACCTGGAACAGTTGCACAGGATTGGCATAGTCCAATACCTGGAATAGTTGCACAGGATTGACATAGTCCAATACCTGGATAGAATATGATGATGTATATTCACATGACTGGTACAATCCAACACCTGGCTAGCATATTGGCTGAGGCCAATAGATAGAAATGAGAATGATTCATGGATGACATACCATGATAATGAGCATCACAGGATAAGCTTGAGATGTTGATATAGTATGATGGTTAAATGATATACATGTTCTTCATATTCCTTATAAAGTGAATAGATGATTTACTACTCTATCATAGATAATTGTAATGCTTTAAAAGATGAGAATGTTCTAAACTGCTTATCCTCTGCTCAGTTTAATACTATTTAACTGTTATAATAACATTGTTGGTGGAGAGTTATATCTCTCACTTGGATAATTGTCTCACCCTGTGGGATCCACATTTTTTGAGGTGGACGTGCATGAGGGGGGTTGAGACTGTACTGTAGAGGGAGAACATCAGCAGTAGGGACAACAGTGACAGCTCAAGTTGAGTGTACTGTCTATCGTGTCTTGTAGATAGAAGTCCTATGTGTCGTCTCTATACTCTTAGGCCCTCAGATTTAGTATGTGATGGTTTTATGAACAATCTAAAGTTTTGGCTAGTATGCCTCGAGGTTTTATGTTTCTTCAGTATATGTTTTGACAAAGCAACTATTATATGTTATCCTCGAGAAGAGATGATATAGTTTATATACAATGTGAACAATGATGTATATAAGGTTTTGGTTCTTCCTGAAAGAGTTTTCCTGGAAATGGATCTCTTTGCAAAATGGTTTTAATTTTTAATGATTTTTCTTAATCCACTGCTTATGATTATTCTGCATAATTAATAAAGATTTGGCTGTCGGTTTGGTGGCGGTCATTACACTTCTAGTGAGTAATATCCATTCAATCTTCTTGACTTGCATATTCCTTTATATGAATAATTCTCTACATCTAGTAATAGCATGTTTTAACCAATGAATCTTTTGTTATGGCCAAGATCCTACTAGTATTCCTAACTTAATATATCCTCTACTCATAGTCTATACACATGTAGTTCTAGTTTTATTCAACAATTGGTATCCAACCATAGGATATGCTTGTATATTATTTTATATATATTCAAACTTACTCCTTGATTTGGAAATATACTATCTTGAGTTACTTTCTTGCATAACCGTGCCTTGATTGTTTACTAGAACCGCATCTAGGATTGTTCATATGCATTCCTTCATTCTCTTTAAATACATTTCTTGGACAAGTCCTTGAATTTTGCTCTTCTATGCCCTTTCACTAACAAGTTGTATTTAGATCTTAAGAACCTCACTTTTTGATATGAAAAGGGGAAGAAGACATGTTTTATGTAAAGTGGAGAATATATAAATGAGTAATGTAGAACATATATGAGGATAAGGCATAGTTTCTAGAAATATCATGAAAGCTACCCATGCTAAAGAAATAGCATAAATTGTGGAAGACATATGAACCCAAACAACTTCAACTTGAGGGAGGGAATACAAACTCAGTTCTTTTGAAACCCCTAGGTTTCACCAAAGGTATAGTTTTACTTGAATGCTTTCAATACATTTATTATAACGTCCCCTCCCCATGTTATCCCCAATTACTATAAGTATGAATTACATATTAGCTATCATCAAACACATGTATAAAAAGGTTAATAACTTTCTGGTATGGGGTGTGTGCATGTTTTGAAGACATGTTTCAAAGTGGATTTATAATGCATATGTCACTCTAATACTAGACTCAAACCATTATAGAAAAATTAACTTTGTTCAATTGTATGTTAGATAAATTTCATTATATTACACATGCTATCAGAGTGTCTCTTTCTTCATTGGTGTGTTTGTTCAGTTGTTTCACCTGCTCAATATGCAAGTACAAAACTAACATATTTAAGTGGTTTAATATTCAACAAGAGTGTGCATGCTTACTTCAAATAGCTAGTTCTCCTTTGGAGTAAGTATGAGGCCTGTAATAGGTATTGCTTTTACTTACTTCAAATTGCAGGTATTGTTCATTACACCACTATGTATGATTGTTTAGTTTTATTTTTTCAAATAATTCAATCACATCCATTTTTTCATGGATGTCCATTAATGTGCTTCCTCATATGTATGTGTCTCAATATTCAAAAAAACATCTACGTACTTCACATTCCAATTTACATACTACAACAGTCTATCTGTGAGTTCAATAATACACCATTATTTGTGTGCGTACTTGCTTATTATTTTTTTGGAACACAAATAATTTTGATAACTGATATTGCAGGTTGGAGGAAGTCCGCCAACAGTTGGCCGAGTTGTCCACTATTAACATGATGCATGTAAATTATTATAATAAATAATTAGATATTAACAATCGCTATGCACATCTCTACGAAGGGGGCATGGTGATTTTGGTAATGACAGGTTGTGGATTCGAGGAATCAACTAGAAATTAATCGAGTTGTTCTCTTTTAGCGGGTTGCATGTTAACTACAACATGTACTAATTACATAAACTTATTGGAGACAAGATAATTTTGGTAGTCTCACTTACATATTAGAGAGAGTAAGTCGACAATTAATCAAGTTGTTCTTAGTGCTCAATTAACTTTTTTCAGTATTAGTTATACATTAATATTCAACACACACATGGTCATGAAGGAGAGCACACATATTTTTATACTGACACACTACTGGTTAGAGGGAGTCTGCTGGGAGTTAATCAAGTTCTTCTCTTTAGCGGTTGTATGCAAATTATTGCAATTATTAATTATATGTTAGCGACGAATAGACACATGTCTAAGAATTTGAGAATGTGTAATTTTGATAGTGACAAGCTACGAACTAGAGGAAGTCACATGATAGTTAATCAAATTATTTTTTTAACAAATATTGTATATACATATTGTAAGTACAAATTATATATTAGTTGTTAGTATACACACGCCAAAAAAAGTAAATTACATGTAAATAACTTTGTAGTCTATGCGAGTGTCGTTTTCTAAGAATGTTTCAAAGTAGAGTTATAATGTATATGTCAATATAATAGTAGTCCTGAACCCGGTTCGACGAATATAAAAAAATCAAAATTTGTCGGTTGTGTATAAGATTAATTTAATCATGTAATAGGTGCTTAGCATGTATCTTCGGCTAGTGGCAAAAAGAAGGAAACGATTGTGGTTGTTCTTAAATTTTGCTCAAAACACCTGAACAAAAGAATCACCAACGATTGTGGCAGCCCGGAAGGGCCTCGCCCATGATGGGCTGGAAGTCGTGTTCACGACAGTGATTTCTTCGATCTTCATTACTGCCCTATGTGTTTTATCTCCAACTATTCTAAACTCAATTTTCCATGTTAACATATTATTATAATGCACTTATACTTGATGAGGGGATCAGATTTACTGTTACGGTTTGTTACCAAAATATCTTGGTCATACACTCTTCAAATAGTGATGTATTTTTTCTTCTTCTTGAGGAGTGTTCAGTTATGATATGCGGTCGCAGGGAGCTGGGAATAGGAAATTCAAACCCATTGATGACCGCCTTACTTCATTTACTGCAAATCTATCGAAACAGTAACTTATAGGCTATATTTTTCAATAGTTTCTTCTTGTAAAGTAATACAATAATTTTTAAAGAATGGTGATTGCTAACCAAAAGGAAAAACGTTACAATATTCTTCCAGTCTGTATTCCAATTCTCACAGTTGCCAACGCGGCACTATAAGAACGATTATCTCAGACTAGTATTTCCCAGACTTGTCCAAACCTCTCAGACTAGTATTTCCCAGATTCGATGGTTGTAGCGTTATGGCATGCGTGCAAAGTTCGGATTAGGCCATGATCATACACCACTGTTGTAATTTTATGAGCTGCAAGAGATATGGGAGACCAGGGACGTTAGGAATAAGAGATATAGGAGACTAGGGTCGTCGTTAGGAATAGATTAATTTTTGTCCACGGAATCAGCAATGATCATACACCACTGTTGTAATATATTAGCAAGATGGGTTATCTTGAAAAAGGTACACGAAATATGCAAATGAAATGACAAAGTGTTGCATTTTAGAAAGTAAAAGTAAAGCTACGCTGGTAATAACTTCCGACCGCAGCAATCGACTAATAGGCTACTTTAAAGTGGTTCGCCACCGCACTACCACATTCATACTGCAGTTGGCCCGTGAACACAGAGAAGTTAAGATAATCAAAAGAGGCAAAAGATGTCTATACATCGGGAAAGCGACATTTGACGGGTTAAGATCGACTACGGCATTGGAGACCGAAAACTACAACCGCACAAGCACACACAGACACGGAGTGTTCCTCAGTGGGCCTTGGGTGTAATGAAGGAGATGAACCTCTCTCTCTTTGAGCGCCCGGCGCCGCCTGAAGCCGCCTGCTCCTTGAACTTGGATAGCTGCTCACGGACGTAGCGACGGTACACAAAGGACGCCCCACGGAACTGGGGAAGCACCAGCCACGCAATGAAGACCAGTTTGATCTCATTCAAAAAGGGTATCCTGTGAAACAGATTTTACGGATTAGTTACCCTGTCTCACAGAGCAGAAGCCAAAAAGAACCTATTTTGGTAGCTGCGGATTGCTAAGTTGGTTACCAATACAGGAACATCTCAGAGAGGGTGATGAAGGAGTAGAGGATCCAGTAGGCCAGCCATTGCTCGTCATCTTCCTTGGAGAGGCTCTCAATGGCACATATGGAGGCGTATCTATCCATATTAGGATGGATTCCATCCAGCACAGTAAGCGAAGATTTAGGGCAGAACGAGGACAAACAACAGAAACAATATACATCTTCAAGGCTAATTCTGAAAATAGGCATAAACGAACTGGAATACTTACAGAGGGTATACGAGCGTAATACTGGGCCTGCAATTTCATACAGATAAGTACGAATAATCAACAACAAACCAAACAAAGAAGAAGCTCAGGAAACTGACAGTCACAGAAAATTACCCCGCAAGAGAGACTAGAAGTCTGATAAAAGCCTTTAGCTGCTTCTCCATATCCGGTTTGCGCGTTTCCAAAGCTTCTGCTTATCACCGTGGTTGTCAAATTAAGACACATAGCAGGGTAAGAGGCGAACCCAGCGTTATAGATCTTATATAAGGGGGGTCACAATCATTACAAAAAGCAAAGATTTAGATGGATGTGCATGCCGACACCATAAAATATTATTGACCTAGATTCTTTCCTTGGGTGAAGGAATGCAGGGGCTACACCACCGACCAAAGGCTTTAAGATTTGAGCCCTTGTTTTGTTTAACTTGAGTACTAGCTCCCGTTTCATACTAAATAAAAGAACTCTTTTCATATCTGGAAATGTGTTAAGTATTAGGACCATTAATGGGGATAGCGGTACTTGCTTTTGATATATTTATCTAGTCCAATGGCAGCCAAGTATTGACAAACCAGTTGATCAGATTGACAGTTGGAATATGATACTTTACCCATGCTACGTAATAATTAAAATGACTACAAAAAAATGCCTAGAGTTTGACTCTATGTTTTGTTGCTTCTCTTTTGCCGTGATTTTCTTTTTAGTTGAATGGGTTATATCATAGCCCTTTGAGTCATAAATTTTATTAGTAGCTCAAGTAATGATACTTGCCCTTATTAGTAGATAACGACCCTTATTAATAGGAGGAGAATATTCAATATCAATCTTTTATAAAATCTTTCACCGATGCACAAATCTTCGTAATACTTCCATTCCACAGACATGTTGGACGCCATTTTTGTGGCACTAGTTTGTTACCTTACCATGATTAAATGTTAACACTTTGTTCCAAAATCTTGTTAACGAACACATTTTTAAAATTGTAATAACTTCCTATGTCTGCCCTCTACTCTACTATTGAAATTATAAATGGATCAAATCCCACGACCTGCCTGCATAAAAGGACAAGGATGATAAGAAAAGTGAATCACCACACTATTTTATCTAAAAACATATTTTGAAGCACTTGAAAATACAAAACCCTTGATTCTGACTCTATCCACCGATCTACAAGTAGGAAGGCGTAGAAAAGATCAGGTGAGACAATTTTGACATGACTAGAAAAGGTGTTATGAACTCCTACATCGCTTGTTATAAACAACATTGTGAATCCTATCTGATAAAGAACTAGGTAAGGAAAATAAATAAAAATTCAATGTTAGTCGGTGAATTGCTTTAGGATCAAGACAATCATGGTTCTTCTGTAATCAGCTTAATGATTCACTAAAAAAAAATGAATTAGCTACAATTATACCAACTACATATATTTAGAGTGTAGTTAAAATTATGTTTTCTTACATGTGGTAATAATGTAAACAAAAAATATGTAGTTAAATTTCTAATTTTAAAACCAAAAAAACTTCCTCCGCATCTCCAACTGCACCAATTTTCATCTTGTTCCCGCACATTACTCCATTTTCTATCCCAATAATGCGGCTCTCCCCCCAAATTCATCCTCTCTCCCCCCCTCCCGTCTGAATCTCGACCATCCCCAATGCAATCTGCCCTCCCCCGCATCATCTTCTCCCCGATCAGATGTCAGTGGGCTCCCTAAACACGCCTCCCCAATCACATCACTTCCACTTCATCCTCCTCTACTTTCTCCACCTCCACTTCCTCATCCCGGCACTGCCAGTCTTGCTCCCAATGAGCCGCCGCCACCCCCAGACCGACCTTGATGCCGCGCTTGCCCTCACCAACTTGCCCCACAAACATATATGGAGGGCAGCAATGTTGTTGGACATCGTATCCTAGATGCCGACCTAGACTATGCGAGGCCCTAGGAGGTGACGACAAAGTTAAGGATGACACGATGTACGTGTTCCAGAGTTAGTATGATAGGTGACAACGCTGCATCAAATTTGTGGTAGGTAAAATTGATTCATGAAGTCTACATCCATAGTTTCCAGCAATCATTATATCCGGTTTTCCTAGCCGTAAACCAAAAGGGTTCTACAAATTCTTAATCTACTATTGTACCATTCTAAACATGAATACTGGTTTCCGTCCGGCGTAAGTAGCCACTTACTTCTGCACTCTGATCATACCACATTGAGAATTTTTCACATTAACTACCATCGTATGATGTCTTACAACTATTTCACATTATCAAAACTGCTCCATCTCGCTACTCGCGATGACAAAAAATTAGGGATCGCTGCCGAAGTGTGCCGCTAGCGAGGAAGCATGAACGCATTGGTGTTAGCCTCTTGCTATCTAGTGGATATGCAGCCAGGAAGAGAAGATGCGCACTTGACTCAGAATGCCTCTTATTTTTCCTTCAGATGTGGATCAAATTGGGGCCAAGCGGCGATGGGGAGCAGTTGTTGGGTCAGGTATGTGAGGATCTTGTGTGGCTATAGTTGGGTCTGATGAGGTTCGTTTGCAGTCAGAATGGAGAGCTCGATCATCTTCTTACAATGTATTTAATAATAGGTAAGTATCTCCTGTCTTCCTTGTCATCCCTTCTATTCGCCGTATGTGTTTGGGGATACCTATATAAGTATGTCTACCAATTGTTCTTGTTTGTGATCTGCGTTCTGAAATCAACTACGAAACATACAAACCCGTCTCGAGGTTCATGCCACTTTGAATCTGTATTATTGCGGAGATATTTAGCACAACTCTATTGCGGTTCTCTGTTGATGACGAAGATTTCCTTTTAATATTATCCCTTTTACTTGTTTATATAGAATACTGATACCGCTCATGAGTAGTTGTTCAGGATGTGCTTTGTAGCTAAACCCCTGTTAAAGATGATGTTGATCCCATGGTAGATCTGCATTCATATCAAATCACAACAGATCAGAAGCCTTTTTAGAATCAACCACGGTGGCCTCTCGATCCTTAGATATCAGAGAACATGTGTATGTGTTCTTAAAAGAATGAGCTTATTTTCAATCAATTAATATTGATAACAACTTTTTCAAATAGAGAATTAGTAATGCATGTGTTCAGTGCATCTAATTCTTTATTTATTAAGGTATCAGTCATGAGTGTTTATTGTTGCGGGCTTGGCAGATTGTGCATGGGATTCTTGTTGGCGTTATGCTTATAGCATGTCAAATTGTTCCATTTCCATCTCTTGTTGATAAGATGATAAAGTATTTTGATAATGTTTCAATTCACCCACTTGAAACATTAATGTTGTTGCCCATTTTTTGCTCGACATGCTTATTCTTCTATTTTATAATGCTATTTCGTATGAGATTTTTTCAATATTTGTTGTTTCTTTTGATAGATATCACAAGAGACCGTTAAAGATGTTTATAATAGCAGAAAGTTTGAATGGGTCAATATCATATTGATTCTAATCATAGACCAGTCGGACAACCCATTATTCAAATTCTAATGGAGAGTTCGTATCATTTTTGTCTTACGTAAACAATGACCAATTTTGGGTAAACTTCCTTGCTTCCGATTATGGTTTCTATAAAGAAGCATATCGCCCATTTTGGGATGTTACCCTCTTCGAACAAAGCAAGGTGTCATGCTTTCTAGGCAATATATATTTAATCTAAAGGTAGATCCCCCAACCCTATTTGAGAATGGGATAGTCTTATTTCTCTATATCTAATTATAAAGAGGAATTTGTGCATTATCCATTAAGTATGGCTCCTAGAAATGTGTGTGTAACGTCCCCGCCTCCCGGTAACCCCCAATTAAGGGAGACCCGAAGGTCAGAGTCATTAACCATTTTACAGGATCAAAGGTTCAACATATAATCAACAATAATTATAAAATTCTACTAACTAAACTGGAATTGGGTACAAAAATTAAAACTTTTACTTACCTTTATAAAACTGGGAAATCTAACTATCCACAACTTGAAGTACTCTATCTAATCCTCCGTGCACTTTATTTCTTATTTTCACAATGTGCCACTTTTCTGTTTGTAATTTTCAGGATATTACCTAAAACGCCGACAAACAAAACATCGATCATCAATTGCTGGTATGTGGAGGCAACCAAAAATTTCACAATTAGGTCTAACAATTTAAGTATTGCAATCAAGGTAATTAACAAGTCAATTTACAATTTCCATGTGACAATCCCCACCGCTTTTGCCCTAATCCTGGATTTGACTTAAGGCCACCTTCTCAATCCCGAGCTTGGTGCCTGGGAGTCACCTCTCATGGTGCTCCTTAGTCTTGCCTCATCAATCACCTTCTCATTCCCGAGCTTGGTGTTTAGGGTCACCTCTCATGGTGCCGATTGGTCTACCCTCCTGGGCCTGACCTTTATGGCATCTTCCATCAGGGTGGCATGTAGGTGCATGATTTACACATTTATATTAAATGGTGATAGTCATAGTCACTTTATAATTGTAATATGAACATCCAAACAGTTTAGTTGCATTCAATGCGATTAAACATCCAGGAATCTCTCGGGAAACTAAAGCGGTTATTCATAATTAACCACATACCTATTAATGAAGACTTGAATGCAGAACTAACTTAATCAACCAGGAAATCAAGCAAGCACACACACAATCTCCTGAAAAAGGCATTTAATTCCTCTATTATTAATCATGTCATTATGATTCAATAATTCTAAGGGTTTCCTAGGTTATTTGCCCTTTTTAGGCTTTTGACCATAATTAGGGTCTTATTCCTTTTTATTGCCTTTACCTTACTTTTATCAAATTATACATCAAACCCTAATTTTCTTTCTGAATCATCCATTAAGATTCCTAAGATCAGACTCAGTCCATTAAACCCTAATTTCGAATTACTTTATCATTTCTTTTTCTAAATTAGGGTTTCTAAACATTTTAATCCACATATGGAGTTACAAACCCTAAACTTGTAATTCTATCATCAAAACAGGTTAATAATTATCTAAACAGAAAATAAGTTAACCATACTCGAATTAACTTAATTGCAAGACTAATTACACTTTTTATCAACAATTAGGGTTTTTATCCATAAATTAACCCTTTTTCTATTCTAGAAATATACTTTTACAAAACGAGTCAGATTTAGGGTCTCAAACTATTTTTATTAAATCCCTTATATTTTTCTGGTCATTTTTCATGTATTAAGTTTTTCCATCCGAGCTTCCTAGCTCCAGATATCATTTTTCTATGATAAATTGTTTTTATCAAATTATTAACTAATTAGGAAAAACGTGGATCGCACGATCAATGGTCCGGTGGTCCACTTAGGATCCAGCGGCCACGATCACGCGCGCCCCTACAAAGCACTCAAACTAAGAAAAGACAGGAGTGCCCTTACCTAACTTCACAACCCAGAGGGGTAGTTTGGTAAAAGGCCAGGGCAGCCTTCGTCTTCAACCTCGCGCGAGGGCAATAGCTTCGGTAGTCAACTTTTGAGTTGACTTTGGGCTCTAGTCCTCCCGCGAGCGGGCTGAAGGTGCAGGGAGCTTCGTCTCCCGTCGACAAACTCAACCAAAGGCTCAATTGTAGGCGGCAACTGCGTTTGGACTCTCCCTTGCTGGCCGGACTCCGGCGAGCGTCGCGGAGGTGGCGAGGGCGAAGGTCGGGGTAGGTTTGGCAATTGAGGGCACCAACGAAATCCTCGCGTTCTGCCGCAGGGTTTGGACTAGCAACCAGAGATGTCAATGCCTCCTTCCAACCTCCCCTATATATAGGGTCGAGGTAGAGACCTGCCCAGTAGGGCGTTTCCTATTTTGGCGATGAAACTCTGAGATGTTAGGGTGGAATCTTCACGATTCCTTCTCCTGAGTTCATAGGAACCAACATCCAACTGGTATGATCAACGGATCGCGAGAAAAAAGGGTTGCAAAATCAACCTGTAAACCTCAGAGTCCTAGTCCCAACGGGACTTAGATGATGAGCGAACGCCATTGGATCAAGATCCAACGGGCTGGATTGCTCGCGTTCAAAGGAAAGCAGATTCATTTATTATATAATTCAGGGAAATTCCCAAATCCAAGATAATCTTGCAAAATTAATATCTCTCACACCATAACTCTGATTGGTCTCAAATTTTAAAGGAAAGTTCCTTTTAATATTCCCTATCTTTGTACGAAAATTGGGAAGCAAAAACCAATGTATGAAAAAGATTTCTGCTCTCCCAAGTTTTCTTATTAATTACTCCCAATTAATTCATATCCTTATTTCTTTTGCCTTTATCTCATTAATTTGGGTCCCTTGGACCTCAAGGAAACCCAAAGGCACGGATTCCCATATTGGGGAATATTAGTTTACCATTATCTTCTTTTAATCATCAATTTCTCATATTTCCCTTTTATTAGTCAATTTCTTTTCCTTGTTAATTCTTTTTTCTTTTCAATTGGGCTTAATGGCCTACAAGGCCCACAATCAATCAATCAAATCCATCTCATATGAAAATCATTACAATTCAAAGAAAAAGATCTCATTTAGTCATTAAAAGAGAAATGCCTTTTACATTATATTTTTAGAAATTTGAGGTTATAACATCCTCCCCTCCTTATAGGAATTTTGCCCTCAAAATTCCATCAAGCAAACAAACAAACAGGATAAGTCTTCTTATGTCCATCAGGGCTCCCATGTGGCTTCACCCTTTCCATGGTGTTTCCCAAGAACCTTTATTATCTCATTTCCTTCCATCTGAGTTCTTTCTTACCTTGGTATATTGTACCCTCATAGGTGACTCAGGACTTTTCAGCCTTTCAAAAGCTGAATAGGTTCAGGGCTCAACACATGGCTTGGGTACCTCACATAGTGCTCTAGATCGGACTTATGTATCACATTATACATCATGTTATCCTGAGGGGCAAGGCTAAACACAACCATATCCACCAATCCATCTCAAATGGACCCATATATCGGGGACTCAACTTTCTCAGCTATAGCTCAGAGGGGTCGGATTTTTTTACATCACATATTTTCCCACAATGAGCTGCATGTCAGTCTGCTTTGTATCAACTCGTGACTCATGTCACCACTGGGCTTTCTCTTAGCCATTGCACGATCAAAGCGACTTCATCTGCACACACTTGTGGTTCTTTTCTAACCTTCGTGAGGCCTCCTTCACCAACATCATCATAATGAAGTGGTGACCGACACAACCTCCTCATAGAACTTCTTTCATCCCGATAGGCTATGGTGGTTAACATCACATCTTAAGAACTGTCTCTTTGTATCACCCTAAATGAGCACACATGCTCTCATCAGACCCTCTAGTCCGGATCATACTGTCCATTAGTATGGGGTGATAAACTGTACCAACACTGAGCTCTTCATGTATCTACTTCCACCTCATGGAAGTGAACCTTTAGGTCACATCAAGAACCTTTGAATTCACATCATGGTGTAGTTGAACCATCTCTTTTCATATGTAGTTCAACCAGATCTGTCCCTTGACAGAACTCTTCCTTTCTCATGTCATCTAGATAAGGCAATCTACCATAACCCATATTGTATCTTGACCTTCTTGGTCTAGGAGAGACTCACAACATCCATAGTGAAGATCTCCCATTCCCTCTCGGGAACTTTTTTATACTTTATATCCATGCACTGGGGTAATGGTGTTCGTCCTTCACCTCCTGGCTTGCATGGCCACATGCTACGTGCAACTTTGTTTTAAGCATCCTGAATTCTACCATCACTTACTATCTTTGTAGTATCAAGGTATATCATGACCTCCTGTTATGATTCTTCAAGCTTGATACCTCGGAAACCCTAAACTACTCTCCAAAAGGGTTTTATTACCTTCCTATCCAAATAAGTGTATCTGAGGTTCTATCACCATCCTTCTACTACATCAAGGACTAAACTGGCTACCCAAAGAACCATTAACTTGTTCAACATATCTTATTACATCCGAGTGTTAGCCAAAACACATCTTCTTCTCAAACTTAGGGTTAGCCAAACAACCTCAACTTCTTCTAGCCTCTAACTAAATTAGGCAGCTAGATCTCCACCAGAGCATTCATTACCACCTCTCATCCTTAAGTGTTAGGTAGCATACACCTCCATGTATTATATTTATCACCTCATCTCAAACTCTAAGTCTATCTTCATCAAGAAGCTCTGAGCTCATCCTCACTGTGATCGAACTCGACCTTGGTTAACTTGCAAATTCCACATAGTTCCTGATAAAACATCCTCATAAGCTGACTACACTACCTCTCTTAGTGTTTGCAAATCATCCATGTATCATTCACTTTACCAGGGTATGTTATCATTTCTATCATCATACCTTGTAGCTACGTTCTGACTTACATCATCCTTATCCTTGGTGTAAGGCATGCATACTGTCCTATCTCTCACTCCCATAACAAGAAGAAATAAGCATTTGGCTGCAGTCCAAATACAGAGTTCTTCCTGTTCCAAGAGTAGAGATGGTACAGCCCACCTTGCCCGTACACTTTCAAATCCAAGTTGAAACATGCAGCTTATGTCTCTATATCACAAACATCATGATATCCACACTACTTCCAGGGAAAACTGGTCTCGGACTTACCTGGTCCAAGCATAATCCTAGGTCTTCTCCTCTAGGTTTATAGGGAGCCGGCACTTTTGGGGTCATCCCTTTTCCCTTATGCATCAGAGAGTGCCCTACTCATCTGCCCTTTGGGTCCCATGAGTTCATGAAGGTGATCAATCTCCTAACCCATGGCCCTCAGACAATGACAGTTGTTACCTCCCGACCCCATGGTCATGTGCAACTAGGGAATTAGGCGACTCCTTCTTCCATCAGTCTTATCCCTACCTGACCCTTGGATAGACTTAGGATTCTAACATAGTACATGTCCAACATAGAACCTTACCCAAGCCTTCATCATCTCTCTCTGCATCATCGACTGATTTTCATCCTTTCACAGGGATCATGGTGACCTGCCTATCTTGGTCAGGCCCCATACCGGTTACCTCCATGGCAACACATCCGTATGCACATAGAGATGGCTATCTATGGCTCTATAGGTTCATTCTCATGCCATGTACTCTTCACCTAGCTTCTCAAGAACCTATGAAACCTCCTTAGGTTTCCTCAACACCAACCAAATGGGTAAAGTCCCTACCAAAGGGTCGCTCTCCCAGGATGGGAGGAAACTACACCTTGATAACAAAGGTCACAAGTATCCTTAGGGTTTACATTCTCATGAGCATGCCTAACCTAACAGTTACTAAGGCACAAGCAGACCACCTATTAACTATGCTAGGTCATACTTGTCCTCTTTCCTCAACATTAGATCAACTTAGTTGTGAGGGGTTCATCAAACACACCCTTAACCTAAGGGATTTCCTTTACCTCTACACACAAGGAGTACCATGCTCGAAACTATAGAGACTAAAATCTCATCATGAGCATCGGATACACTGCTTCCCCTCCTAGGCCTAGGAACCCTAGGTTCTCCTTTGGGTATCCAACTACATGCTCAACCTCTTAACCACGAATCAAGCATGTCCAAGGTATGTCATGTACCTCCATGATCTTTCTATTCGAGCAACGCTTCGGAGTTGAGTCCTCTTCTAGGGCAACCAACTAGGTATAAAGCCTCACAACTGGTTACTTAAACCTCCTCAGGGTCTAAAGCACTCTTTCTCTCATCAAACAGGTAACCACTTATACCATGGGTACTAGAATCATCGTCCTCTCTCTAGGGTTTGGTTCCTCTAAAGGAAACCAAGATATCATCAGCTTCCAAGAATCAAGCATAAGGAAATCACTATCATCCACTTAGGTCGCATCATTCTCGACTCCCCACTGTTCCTCAAGTTTTGGGGTTTTAGACTTCCAACCTCCTTGTTGGGGTCCTGCTTCCTCTCTCTAGAGCTAAACCGGCCTCTAACCATACCTACTAGAGGTCCCTTCTCCATGAAGGCTCGTATTCTCAAGCAAACCCCTATGTGGTTGAAGCCTATGCTCAACTCATGTTTGGCTCAATATTATTCATATCCTTTTATGCTTATCTCATAAGCCATCCATCATGCCCTTCTGGCCATGGTTTCATCCTACTACCGTACCACTGACGTACTCTGGGTGCATGCTATCCCCTACTTGCATAAGCCATTGGGTAACTATAGGTTCTCCTCTAACCTCATCCATGAAGGAGCTATCCTTCGCTCAAACAAGCACGACCCTTCTCAGGGTTGGGTTTCCAAGGTACTCGGTCATCAACCTTCTTATGGCATCCCAAAGGCATGTCCAACCAAACACTCGGTTAACCATGACATCTAACTCATCATGTCATCTCTCTCTCTAATCTTCACTTAGGGTTAGGGTTAACATCATCCTCAAAGGATATGCTAGGTCTCTACCTGCAATGGAGGTCTCTACCTCCCAGACTAACTCTCTCTACTCACCCTCCTGACAAGGAGGTCTATCCTCAGGTCTCTCCTGAGAGCAATGACAACTCGTGTCATCCGACCTAAGCATGTATCTATTCTTTGCGCTTTATCTATTAAGCTTATGTCCATGACATCTTATTTACATGCTTTTCATTAATTTGGTGGAGGATTCCTTAGACCTTGTTATCTTTACCCATACCTCAAGAGGGTGAGGAGAAGAGGGAAAACCCTAATCCTTAAGGTCCTTAATAGAATTTGAGTTGCAAAAGGATGAACAAGATGAGAGAGTCCTAGAGGTATCTTATTTCGATTCATACCCTAAGACTTTGGCCAGGCAGTCACACAACCCGGGAGTCCTCGTATTCCGACTAGCGGTGCGGAGGAAAATCTTTCCAGCCCCCAGAAGTGATCCTTTTCTAGACACCTCAGTCTTTCGGGAACTCCTCTAATAACTCCCTCGGTTCTATGGAATTTGTAAAATTTAATAATTATTGATGATTAGATGGAGAACCTACGCTCTGATGCCAATTGTAACGTCCCCGCCTCCCGGTAACCCCCAATTAAGGGAGACCCGAAGGTCAGAGTCATTAACCAGTTTACAGGATCAAAGGTTCAGCATATAATCAACAATAATTATAAAATTCTACTAACTAAGCTGGAATTGGGTACAAAAATTAAAACTTTTACTTACCTTTATAAAACTAGAAAATCTAACTATCCACAGCTTGAAGTACTCTATCTAATCCTCCGTGCACTTTATTTCTTATTTTCACAATGTGCCACTTTTCTGTTTGTGATTTTCAGGATGTTACCTAAAACGCCGACAAACAAAACATCGATTAGCAATTGCTGGTATGTGGAGGCAACCAAAAATTTCACAATTAGGTCTAACAATTTATGTATTGCAATCAAGGTAATTAACAAGTCAATTTACAATTTCCATGTGACAATCCCCACCGCTTTTGCCCTAACCCTGGATTTGACTTAAGGCCACCTTCTCAATCCCGAGCTTGGTGCCTGGGAGTCACCTCTCATGGTGCTCCTTAGTCTTGCCTCATCAATCACCTTCTCATTCCCGAGCTTGGTGTTTAGGGTCACCTCTCATGGTGCCCATTGGTCTACCCTCCTGGGCCTGACCTTTATGTCATCTTCCATCAGGGTGGCATGTAGGTGCAGGATTTACACATTTATATTAAATGGTGATAGTCATAGTCACTTTATAATTGCAATATGAACATCCAAATAGTTTAGTTGCATTCAATGCGATTAAACATCCGAGAATCTCTCGGGAAACTAAAGCGGTTATGCATAATTAACCACATACCTGTTAACGAAGACTTGAATGCAGAATTAACTTAATCAACCAGGAAATCAAGCAAGCACACACACAATCTCCTGAAAAAGGCATTTAATTCCTCTATTATTAATCATGTCATTATGATTCAATAATTCTAGGGGTTTCCTAGGTTATTTGCCCTTTTTAGGGTTTTGACCATAATTAGGGTTTTATTCCTTTTTATTGCCTTTACCTTACTTTTATCAAATTATACATCAAACCCTAATTTTCTTGTTGAATCATCCATTAAGATTCCTAAGATCAGACCTGAGTCCATTAAACCCTAATTTTGAATTACTTTATCATTTCTTTTACTAAATTAGGGTTTCCAAACATTTTAATCTACATATGGAGTTACAAACCCTAAACTTGTAATTCTATCATGAAAATAAGTTAATAATTATCTAAAACAGAAAATAAGTTAACCATACTCGAATTAACTTAATTGCAAGACTAATTACACTTTTTTATCAACAATTAGAGTTTTTATCCACAAATTAACCCTTTTTCTATTCTATAAATATAATTTTACAAAACTAGTTAGATTCAGGGTCTCAAACTATTTTTATTAAATCCCTCATATTTTTCTGGTCATTTTTCATGTATTAAGTTTTTCCATCCGAGCTTCCTAGCTCCAGATATAAATTTTCTAAGATAAATTGTTTTTATCAAATTATTAACTAATTAGGAAAAATGTGGATCGCACGATCAATGGTCCGGTGGTCCACTAAGGATCCAGCGGCCATGATAACGCACGCCCCTACAAAGCGCTCAAACTAAGAAAAAACAGGAGTGCCCTTACCTGACTTCACAACCCGGAGGGGTAGTTTGGTAAAAGGCCAGGGCAGCCTCCGTTTTCAACCTCGCGCGAGGGCTGTAGCTTCGGCAGTCAACTTTTGAGTTGACTTTGGGCTCTAGTCCTCCTGCGAGTGGGCTGAAGGTGCAGGGAGCTTCGTCTCCCGTCGACAAACTCAACCAAAGGCTCAATTGCAGGCGGCAACCGCGTCTGGACTCTCCCTTGCTGGCCAGACTCCGGCGAGCTTCGCAGAGGTGGCGAGGGAAAAGGTCGGGGTAGTTTTGGCAATTGAGGGCACCAACGAAATCCTCACATTCAGCCGCAGGGTTTGGACTAGCAACCAGAGATGTTGATGCCTCCTTCCAACCTCCCCTATATATAGGGTCGAGGCAGAGACCTACCCAGTTGGGCGTTTCCTATTTTGGCGATGAAACTCTGAGATGTTAGGGTGGAATCTTCGCGATTCCTTCTCCTGAGTTCATAGGAACCAACATCCAGCTGGTATGATCAACGGATTGCGAGAAAAAATGGTTGCAAAATCAACCTGTAAACCTCAGAGTCCTAGTCCCAGCGGGACTTAGATGATGAGCGATCGCCGTCAGATCAAGATCCAACGGGCTGGATTGCTTGCGTTCAAAGGAAAGCAGATTCATTTATTATATAATTCAGGGAAATTTCCAAATCCAAGATAATCTTGCAAAATTAATATCTCTCACACCATAACTCTGATTGGTCTCAAAATTTAAAGGAAAGTTCCTTTTAATATTCCCTATCTTTGTACGAAAATTGGGAAGCAAAAAGCAATGTATGAAAAGGATTTCTTCTCTCCCAAATTTTCTTATTAATTACTCCCAATTAATTCATATCCTTATTTCTTTTGCCTTTATCTCATTAATTTGGGTCCCTTGGACCTCAAGGAAACCCAAAGGCACGGATTACCATATTGGGGAATATTAGTTTACCATTATCTTCTTTTAATCATCAATTTCTCATATTTCCCTTTTATTAGTCAATTTCTTTTCCTTGTTAATTCTTTTTTCTTTTCAATTGGGCTTAATGGCCTACAAGGCCCACAATCAATCAATCAAAGCCATCTCATACGAAAATCATTACAATTCAAAGAAAAATATCTCATTTAGTCATTAAAAGAGAAATGCCTTTTACATTATATTTTAAGAAATTTGAGGTTATAACAGTGTGCTAGGATGTACCAGGTCTCTAAATCCCTTGTCTAGGAGGTATTTATAGATACCACTGACCTTGATAATTTTCATTTAACTTATATCTTTTGCAACCAAAATCTAAATCCCTTGAACATGAGGCATCTATTGCCTTTTGAAACAACAAGGTAATTTTGAAGTTTTCTTTGTTATTATATTTTCTCCTTTTGGCTTTCTTGTGCTCACACTTTTAACAAAAGTCCTCTCAATGATGATTTAAAATTCATGAGCATTGATGGATATTGGATAATTGAGACCATGATTAGAATTAAGAATACAATTGCCAACATGTAACATACTTTTAGGGAGTTCACTCAGGATTTAATATTGTGTCTACAATTGCAACTTGCATAGGATACCAAACACCTCATGAATAGTAGAAGATCATGGCAATGCAACTATTATCCCTATAAGAGAAAATTTAGTACATGAGCAACATGGATGCCTACAACAAGTAAAGTACATGCTTCAAGTATTGATACATGCCAAAACATATGAATCAATCATTCCTTCTTGATTTTTTTCACATACTCTTCTTTTATACTAGAGTCTTATAGCTAGTCATATCATTGTTTATTAATATGAACCAGAAATCATATCCATGAATTATCTCATGGGACTTGTGCTCTTTAGTGTATCTATTCTCTAGAACCATTTAGTTTTCTCATAAACTATCACCTTTTACTTAAATTTTGTCTCTATGACTCTTATTTTTCATCTCAATCACATAACAATGATAGCTGTATTTTTTTGTAGGAAGTACTGTGAACTAAAGAGCATATACAGTCCCCAAATATACCTTAAATTGTTTGAGTTGAGTGTCTTGAGACTACTTGAAAAGGCTTTAAAGCTCTACAGGTAACTAGAAAATAATGTTTTATTGTTGGATCTTCAAATTCTAACATCAACAAATGTGTCTCAGCTACTAGAGACATAGGTAATCGTTCTGTTCTTAAATCCAACTTTGTTGGCATGCCAAATATTACAATTGTGGAATATTTAGATATGGATACCTTGCATAGACTAACATGTGTAAGTTTTCCTCTACCCAGAACTTTGCAACCCAAGGTCAGTGGACAATACCAAGGTCAGTCTACCAAAATTTCTAATTTACACTTAAAGCCTAGTAAAATTTGTTGTCTTTACTCTTGTTTTTTCTTGTCATATCTTTTTTTAAAAGATATTGGCTAATCACACAATAAAATACAGGCATTTAAGCTTGGTTAGCTGCATGTAAGGTCCAGTCATCTACCTTACTGGTGTCTACACATTATGAATTATTTGTCGGGTCAATCTCCTTTGCTAGTCCAAACTTCCAGCCCGACATAGTCGTTTAGGTAAGTCTTCCATATATGGTAACAAATTATAGGGACAATAAAATTGAAACTAGAACTAAGAGATTTGGTTTGTGGTAATCTACAGTTGGAGGGAACCATTGTTTCCCCTACAAATGCAAAAGTGTGAGGTTTAGGATTGTTGCAATGGATTGAGTTTACAAAGCTGAAAAGACCATTCAAGGAAGTGGCACCATTGAAGGGAGTGGTTCGGTTTGGTGGGGAATGGTAAAAAAGAATGGTTTTTAATCTACAACAGATTTCATTATATTCTGATTTTAGATTAACCTTCACTTTGAGTGGAACTCTAGAATTATGTCTCTCTCAGCCAATCTGCATTGCTTGAGTCTTTATGTTACTATCTACTTCAAGAACTCAAGTACTATGTTCAGACCAAGCAACTCACAGGACTATGGCATCCTTTGATGAAGCAAAATTTTACTGATATATATGTACCTATGCTCATCGATAATAACACAATGACAACCATACAGGAATCACGTGAAGGTGTTGATGGGTGTTAGTTTTCCTATTGATTTTGTGATATTTCTACTACAGGTTGCTTGCTGATATACATACATGGTTTCATGCATACACATGGTGCCCATTTCCTCAGACAACTACTCTCCAATTTTAATATGCTATCTGTTGTTATGTTGTTGTTTACTGAAAACTTATCATATTACTTATCCTAATTTCAGACTCATTTACTAGAAGTAAAATTTATGGTTTTTGAGACTAAAATTCCTAACTGAAGCACCTTGCATGGTCTCATAACTAAGGCACCTTCAAGTTAGATTTAGATATGATAATGAATATTGCCCTTGAAGCGGAAAAGAGTCTAGAATATCTTCATGAACATGTTTATATTGCTTATGTTGAGGATCCTTATGTTTCTGTAGAAGGTTTTGGGTTGATGTGTACATCTAAATAGTCAGAAGCAAAATAGGTGGGTTTTGTGAGTAGCACGGCCCTGGTAGGTCACCACGGCCATGGTAGGTCACCACGGCCATGGTAGGTCACCACGACCATGGTAGGTAGGGTAGACCACAACCGTGGTGGATGGGTACGGTCGTGGGTTTATTCCATCAAAGTTAACATGGTTTTGGTCGATTTTGTACTGAAATGGCCACGACTGTGGTGATCATCATGGCTGTCGTCATGTCAGGGTGCCACGGCCGTGGTGGCTAGCACAGCCGTGGTGGCTAGCACGACCGTTGTGGGCTGGGGGAAGTTGGTCGTGGTGATGTTGCACGACCATTCTGGTCTTGCTGTAGCATGACCGTTTTGTGGTGCACGACCGTGGTGGGTGTCACTGGCATAATCGTTCGGCACGGCCGTGCTGCTCTCTACTTGACTTGGAGGTTGTTCTGTTGATTTGTAAGTGACCTAGCATGACCGTTTTGTGGTACCACAGCCGTGTTGGGTCCTGGATCAGCACTTTGACTATGTTCTTTGGATTTTCTTGGACATCTTTGCTTCAAATGATCTTTGGCCACTAGGGGTAGGCTGAGGGAGCGTCGGACTTCACTTTTGGTCTCTCGAAGGGCAGAGGAACCCTAGGATCACTCCTTTTCTCTCTCGTCCATCAAGTGTGGTCTCAAATTTAGCTTTTACTAGCAATCATTAATGGATTTTTTTATTGTAACTGTGAGTTGTGCCATAGTTACATTGTGCCAACACTTAACTTGCCCGCATTCAGCTCTATTGGCTAGAGTTTTTACACTGCCATTGCTGAAACACTACCTATTCATTACTTTTTAGGTCCTCTTTAATGTAGCAATGGTTGGTTGCACAGTCTCTTCATTGAAGAGAGTACATTATTCTTTGCTATGCTCTTCATGAATAAAGGGGGTTGCTGTTGGGATTGAAGAGACTAGTCATTCATTATGGTATTTACACGCAATGTTGAGTGATGAACTTAAATTCCATCATAGTTCTCTCTGGGGTATGACTTTGTATAGTTTATAGCTGAATTAATACATAATACCAAACTATTTGATTGTTGAATTGAAGCTTATTTTGTATCTTTCAGTGTGCTTTGCTCAAAGAACAATATGATGCCTTGTATGCTTTGAAGTTGTTGTTGATTCTTTGTGAATATTAAAGGCTTATAGAGAAACTTCTACAACAAAGGGAGGCAGCCAGAAAAGGATAATACAAGTGGTGAAATAAATATAAAAGAAAAATCAAGATACAAGAAGATGTGCATGATCATGTGGCATATAGAGTCTACAGTGGATAGATGTAGTCAGAAGAACTTATTGTATACATGTGTCTTTTTCCCATGCATATTGTAAAACAGGGGCCAGGTTAGTTTCCTCCCCATGTGTACTCATTGTTCAAATATAAAAAAAAGTATCATTGTTGACATTGTAAGCATAACTCAATCTTGATTAACATTCATCTATTTTTGTTATTGAAAACCCCTCTATATTGGCAAGCGACTGACTGGATACATAATGTCTCTCACTACATATGTATGTATAGTACATGGTGTCTTTCACTACACACTAGCTATAATTACATGTGTAGCAAGTGCTAATTTTTGCTATACATGAACTACATATACAATTGTAACCAATGCCATCTCTCCCTACATATTATAGGTACATTTTAAATTATAGTCATACATTTGGCTACAATGGAAACTACATTTTTATGTGTAAGGACATTTTTACCTACAATTAGGGTTATATATGAATTTGTATCCAGAGGCATAACTAAGTACAAGTTTGAAAAATGTAGCCTAAACAATTAGCTACATGGGTATTTGCTATATATTATAGATGTAAGGATAATTGTAGCCAAAGCTTTTGGCTACAAATTTTGGGGTTTTTGCTACAATTTTTTTTTGTAGCTAAAGACCATATTTTTCGCAATTGTTGGATAACTCATTGTCAAGATCCTTCATAAATATTTGATATGACACTACTATAGAAATGGCTTATAATGTCACATTTAGAGGCGTCGGTTGTATCCCAAAAACTTTATTTCTTACTTTCACAATATACCACTTTACTATTTGTCCTTTTCAATTTGTACCTAAACGCCGACAAACAAAATGTCGGTCAGCATAAATAAATATTCCAGTATGTGGGGGAAACAATAATCGTGCAATTAACTGTAACAACATATTGCAAGAAATTATAGTTTAGCAAGCAAACTTTACACTTTAAACATAACTACTCAATACATGCATACCCTAACATCTGCGATGTCCCTATAGTGGACCTAGATACTACCTCTCATATATTAGATCCCAACTGACCCCCATGATCCTACCTAACAGGTAGATCAATACATAGGGTCAAAGAGTTGCATGACACTACCCATAGGTAGCCCAATCACTAACTCATGGTATGCTAAGGAGTCGCATGGCACTACCCATAGGTAGCCCAATCTCTGACTCATGATAACCTGATGGTCCTACCTAATAGGTAGACCATGTACTAGGTTATCCTTTTCATCATTAGCAAAGCAATAGAGGAGGACCATGATTTGAGCTAGTCATGTACACATACTTATGGTGATAGCCATAGTCACTTTATAGTTGCATGAAATAAAAGTCATCCAAGAAGTTATTTCCAAGCAACCGATAAAACATTCAGGAATTGTCGTGAAACTAAAGCAATTTAACCATAAGCGTAACTACATACATGATCCAGAGCAACTTGATGTACAAGCAATAATATTCAAGAACAATCAAACAGACAATCATCAATATCCTAAAATCAATGCATAACATCCAAGTGTCATTGTTTTATCCAAAACATTCTCAAGATAGGCTTGGATGACATCCTAGGATTTCTAGGCCAACTTTAGGGTTTCTTTAGGGTTTTAGCCTCCATAATGCTTTTATCATGTTTTTTTAATGACCGAGAGAACCCATCTCGGGCAAAGCCGGCATGGTAAACTCTCGAGGTATGAGAGGGTGTGGTCCGGTCACCCCCCTCCCGCGCCTAATCAGCGTGAATTGTCGTTCGCAAAGTGCTTTCAGTGAGGTTTGAACCCAGGACCTTCATTGGGACTTACCGAGCTCTTACCACTCAGGCTACTCTGGTTGGACACTTTTATCATGTTTAATCCTCTTTTATATCACAAACCCTAATTTCAACATCATAAGCATAGTTGAATGTCAATTAAGTCTAATATATCTCTTTTACATCTAAACTACCATCTTTATCCTTTTAAGTCATGTCAAGATCATTAGTCTCAATTATCATCTTTGGTTTATTTCAAATTGACAACTCTCATTTCATTGTGGTCTAATTCACATGTGAACTCTATTTATCGCTAATATCACATTAATCCACTAGGAAACCCTAATTACCAAATTTAGGGTATTTATCCACAATTAGGAACTTTTATACTCAAAATATCTTAGAATCATCAAATCTCAGTTCTATTTATAGATTTGAACAATTAAAACCATTTAAGAATCATAATTACTAACATTAGGGTTTCAAGGCCCATTAAAGCTTATTTATGTACATAGAACCTTAAATTAATCAAACTACACATAAAGATCATCCTTTTAGATCTAATGTTTCCTTTTGTAATCAACATGTTAATATCAACTTTAAACATTCACATAACCCTTCCTAATTCATTAATCATCATTGATTAGGGTTTCTCATGAATTAAACCATTAAAGATATCATCTTTACGTCCTTTTTGAATTGCATGTAGAATTAGGATGTAAATCTATTTTTAATGGATTCCTCGCATTTTTATGAGAAAAATACATATATTATATGCATCCATCTGAGCTACCATTATTTAGATATGATTTTTATAAAAATTACTTACTTGAACCAATGGTAGGCTGCCACGTCAGCCTTTCTCATGCAACACGTAGCCGGCCGAGATTATAACACAATGATGTTTTTGCCCTTACTTAAGTGGCTAGCCCTTCAAGACGTGGAGGGGCAGAGTCATCAAATGACACCCGATCGTCTTCAACCCACGAACACCCTAGATGCCGCCGACCTGCAGCACTTCGCGGGTTCGCCCCTTCCTCCCTAGGGCTCAAAGCTTGCCTCCAGCTGCCGCCCTAGCCCTGCCAGCCTCCGCCGCACCTGGGGAACCACGCATCTCGTGACCTCGATGGCCGGTTTCAAGCATAATGGCCTGCAACATGCGGCCTATGATGTAGTCATGCTGCTACTGCGATGCATCATTTAGGGCATGGCGACAATGGCTAGACTTCTCTCTGGTATCGTGGCACATCAAGCTTCATCGCAACCCCTCCTTGGCTCCTTGTTGCTCTAGGGTCATGTTGCTCCTCTTTATTAGGGTTTTTGGGCGAAAACAAGGAAGAAGGAGAGAGAGGGATGCTTGGGATCTTTGTGGACTCAGCCAAAGGTTCTACCCCTTATATAGAGGAGGGTAGAAAAGCCCTAGGATGTCCATACATGAGGTAACAAACAGATTTATAAATAGGAAACCCATATTCCTTAATTAAGAAGTAGTATTCTCTCTCTTAAAACTTCTTTAATAATCCATGTTCTTTAGTTATTAGGAGTTTGAAAATCATCTCTCTTATCATCTTTATGCTTGAATTTTAATCCATTGGCCACAAAATTATACTTCCTAATTGTAAAAAGTATCTCTTTTTGATAATCCCAAAAATTCATTAGTTACATATCACATTATCCTCTTATTTTGTATTATCTGCATTTTCTCTTTATTCTTATCCATTGGGACTCCTTGGACCCCAAGAAATCCTAAGATTTCAAAATTCCTTTTTAAGGATGCTTATTATCCTTCTAGATGCATCCACATCCATTATTTCTCATTATCTTACTTATTTCTTATTAAAAGATTTCTTTTCAAGGATTTCTCTTTATCTTTTATTTCCTTTTTCCTCTTTTCCTATTTCTTTCATTAGAAATCACATATAAATGAAATTTATTCAATTGTGGCCATTAATGCCACTTTCTAGAGATTTCCATATATTTCTCATAAATACTTTGCTTAATATTCATTATCTTGTATCTTTCTCCATTATTTGGACTTTTCTTCTTTTCTTCTTTTTTTATATCCATTATTGGATTAACATAATAATAGGAACCACAAATTCCTACCAAAAGGGAGATTTGCAAAGAAATCCCTTCTTTGAAGCAAAGCATACAACCTTTTCAATATAGTCCATATTCATAAAAACATTACATTTTGATTATGAAAACATATGCAAAATTGAGGTTGTAACATCCTTCCCATCTTATAGGAATTTTGTCCTCAAAATTCCATCAAACATATCAACAAGCAGGATAAGACTTCCTCATGTCCATCATGGCTCCCATGTGGCTTTACCATTTCCATGGTGCTTACCAAGAACATTCATCATCTTATATTCTTATATCCGAGTTCCTTCTCACCTTGGTATCTTGTACCCTAATAGGTGACTCAGGTCATTTCAGCTTCTCTCAAAGCTAAATAGGTTCACGACATAGCACATGGCTTGGGTACCTCACATAGTTCACTAGATCGGACTTGTGGAACACGTCATGCATCACATTATCTTGAGAGGTAAGGCTAAACATAACCATCTCCACAAATCGATCTCAAATGGACCCATGTATCGGGGACTTAGCTTTCTTATCTATAGCTTAGAGGGGTCATATTTTCACATCACATATTCTCCCACTGTGAACTGCATGTCAGTCTTCTTTGCATCAGCTCATGACTCATATCACCCCTGGGCTCTCTTTCAGCCATCGCATGATCAAAGCGACTTCATATGCACACACTGTGGTCTCTCTGACCTCTGCAAGGTCTTTCTACTGACATCATGTTTATGAGGAAGTGACTGACACAACCCCCCTTACAGAGATTCCTACATCCCGATAAAGGCTATGGTGGCTATCATCACATCTTATATAGGAAGAGAACTATCTCCATGTATCACCCTGAATGAGCACACATACTCTCATCAAACCCTCTAGTCTGGATCATACTAACCATTATTTAGGGGTGATAAGTTGTACTAGCATCAAGTTCTTCATGAATCTACTTCCACCACATGGAAGTGAATCTTTAGGTCATAATCAAGAACCTTTGAACTCGCATCATGGTGTAGTCGAACCA
Source organism: Alisma plantago-aquatica (assembly GCA_963693085.1). Lineage (NCBI taxonomy): Eukaryota > Viridiplantae > Streptophyta > Magnoliopsida > Alismatales > Alismataceae > Alisma > Alisma plantago-aquatica. The sequence continues at coordinate 226,422,843 of OY856414.1, read as the reverse complement.
TCTCTCTTACATGTAGTTCAACCAGATTCATCTCCCGACAGTACCCTCTCTTTCTCCTAGATCATGTCATCTAGGTAAGGCGATTTACCATAACCCATATTGCATCTTGACCTTCCTTAGTCTAGGGAGACTTACCATAACCTCTATAGTGCTGAACTCTCATCCCCTCTCGGGGACTCTTTATCCTCTGTATCAACTCATTGGGTTACTGGTGTTCGTCCTCCACCCCCTGGCATGTATGGTGACAAGCCACATGCAACTTCATCTTAGGCATCCAAAGTACTACTGCAACTTACTATCTTAGTAGTACCATAGTGTATGGTGAATCTTAAAATCATGATCTCCTGTATGTCATGATTCCTCAAGGTTGATTCCTCAAAAACCTTAAAACACTCTAGTTGGGGTTTCATCACCTTCTTTTCCAGAGAAGTGCATTTGAGGTTCTACAACCATCCTTCTATCACAACAAGCCCTAGGCTAATCAAGCAACCACTAACTCGATCACCGGATCTCGTTTCATCTGAGTGTTAGCCCAACATATCTCTTTTTCCAAACTTATGGCTAACCTAACAACCTCTTCTAGCCTCTAGCTAAACTAGGCAACTACATCTCAACTAGAGCATCCATTACCACCTCACATCCTTATGTGTTAGGTAATGTTGAAGACATACACCTCCATGTATTATGCTTATCATCTCATATCGGACTTTAGGTCTATCTTCATCAAGAAAACTCAGAGCTCACACTACTACAGAAATAGCATTCAGTGACACTTTTCTGGGCGTCGGTTATTAAAGAAAACCGACGCCTTCTATGTTAGGCGTCGGTTGTTTACGAAAACCGACGTCTATATTCGAAGACCAGCCAGACACGGGTACCGCTTTGTCTTCAGCGTCGGTTGTTTATAACAAACCGACGCTTAAAGTCACCCGCGAAATACAAATTTCGATGAAAAAAAATAGTGTCATTAGCAGCATCGGTTATTTAGGTAGAAACCGACGCCTATGTGCGATGAAAATTTGCGCGAAAAGTGTCACCTTCAGCGTCGGTTATGCAAGGATAACCGACGCTGAAGTTGGTTCCCGCCAAACAATTTCATGAAAATATCGTCCAATTGGACGTCGGTTTTTTCAAACAACCGACGCTAAAGATGTTTAGGCGTCGGTTGTTTTAAACAACCGACGCTATTTGGGAACTTCAAAACCCTCGATCGCCCGACTCTTCCCCTTTCTTCTGTTTCATTGCGAGCGATTTCCCTATTTCTTCTTCAGCTCCCCTTCTCCGGCGATTTCTTCTTCAGCTCCCCTTCTCCGGCGCCCCCTTCTCCGCCACCACTCCTGCTCGCCGCCACTCCTGCCGCTGTTGGACACCAGCTCTGCGTCGCCGCCACCGCCGCCGCCTGCTCGCCGCCGCTCCTGCTCCTGCTGCTGCGCTCTGAAGTCTCCTGCTCCGTCGCCTGCTCGCCACCGCCTGCTCGCCTGCACCGCCGCCGCCTGCTCGCCGCCGCGCACTGCTGCTCTCCTCGCCGTGCACAGTTGCTCTCCTCTCCTCGCCGCCGGTGGCTTCTTTGGGGTAGGTCTCTGCTCAGGCCACGCCGCTGCTCTCTAGGCCAGGCATTCTTCCTATTCCCTCAAGGTACTGCTTTCTTCCTCCTTCCTTCCTTCCTCCACGCCGCTGCTCAGGCCAACTAGGGGAAGTAACATTTGTCTGCATCAAAGACACCTCCTTGGGCTTTATTCTCAACAATTCTTAGAACAAGTAATAAATCACAAGCATATATACGTATATGGGTTCCCTTTAGGTCTTCATAATGTATTTATATTCAGTTTATAGTTACCATTGCATACATTTTTGTTTGAGCCTTATGATGGACTTTTGGATTGCAAATGACTGGGATTTTCCTAGTGAATGTTATAAATTTGTAGGCCCAATCTAGATTAAATTGAGAGCTCATTCTCTCCTTATATTGGCAAGGTGAGGCAAAAATAATTCCACAAGTGATTCAAATCTCCTATCCCACACTTTACCCATCTTTGTCATGCCTCATTACCAGGGTTAGTGTCATGTTAATCCATTGATATTCATATACGGAGTGACCCTGAGTTTATTGAAATATATCACGAGATTGTGGGTCATCTATGAAGATACCCTTGTGGTGCATTATGTGTGATTTTATAGCAAACAATTATATAAGATTTTATTCTAGATTTAATCAAACCCATTGTGCAATAATCATTCCCCGCGAGCATACATGTCTTATTGCAATATATTTTTAGGATCAAACCCTGAGTACAACATTTTTAAGTATATTGGTTACCATACCCAATCCAAGTCAAGATAAATATTTAAAATCAAATGGTTTGATGGTTTATTAATCTAATTACGAAAATTTAAATCAAAATGAAAAGGGGTATGAACTTATATATAAAAAACACCAGGATGAATTAGGTTTCAGTGTTACTAACTATAACATTATAGGTTTTGAGTCCTTAAATAGAATGATTTTAAAATTAGCTCAAATGAGTGAATTGCTTGATTTTCTGAAAGCTCTAGTTATACATCTTATATTTTAATGTGATGTACTCTATGCATGTTTCATGTTTGGTACACGATTAGGCGCCGCCTGGTGCTCCTCCACCGCCGTCGCTGCTAGCTACTTCTCCAGCCAGAGCCACCGGAGCCTCTGCCTTCTTCCCGACAAGGTTGGTCTTCCCGCTGCTGCTAGCTGCTCTGCTTTTTTTTTGCAACATATATATATATTCTGTGATCCCAACATTCTTTATATTCTGCTCTGCTCTGCTTGATTCTTCTATATATTCTGATGTCATTATATAATTATGTGATCCCAACATATTAAATTGAATTAGAATGATTTCATGAATTATAGGGTTTTAAAGTTGATAAACATGTACATGCGGAAATAGGGTTATTAAACCAATGGTTATAACATAGTATGATCTTAATCTGATCTGGATGTTCATAATAATGTAGTATGTTAAATATGATGATTAGGGATACATATAATGTCTAGTAAAGATTCCTAGACCTTTTGTTTGAAACTATTGATTTCTTGATTTATTATTTAATAATGCTCTGTTGATTAGGATTAACCATGTTGCCTGTAATTTATAGACAATTATTATATATAACAATGACAACACATGTATTTGTTGGCCTAGAAACCCGTCCAAGATTTACTCATTAGGAGTAAATCTTGGATAGTCCCCGGTTTGGGACTGTTCTTGAACACCTAATCTCACTTAGGATGTAAGTGTATAATGTGTATTGGGTTTTTGAGAAACTTTCAGTAGAATTTCCCCGTTTGTTCTCTAAGCACATATGTACTTAGAGAACAGCGGGGAAATGCTGTCGAAATTTTCTTGAAAACCAAATACGCATTATACACTTACTAGTGAGATTAGGTGTTCAAGGATGGGATAGGTGGTACACATTTATTATATATAAGAATGACATCAAATGTGTTTGTTGGCCTAGAAACCCGTCCAAGATTGACTCATTAGGAGTAAATCTTGGATAGTCCCCGGTTTGGGACTGTTCTTGAACACCTAATCTCACTTAGGATGTAAGTGTACAATGTGTATTGGGTTTTCGAGAAAATTTTGGTAGCATTTCCCCGTTTGTTCTCTAAGTACATATGTACTTAGAGAACAGCGGGGAAATGCTGCCGAAATTTTCTCGAAAACCCAATACACATTATACACTTACATCCTAAGTGAGATTAGGTGTTCATGGATGGGATAGGTGGTACACATTTATTATATAATAGGGAAATGCTGCCTAATCTTTTCCTAATATATACTTGTTTTCTCTGATCATAGAATGGATAGATCATGGATGTCCATTCGTAATCATTGCACCCCAGAGTTTATATCTGGTCTTGATCAGTTTATTAGATTTTCCGAGGTACATAGGAAAAAACCTACAGATAGGTTCTACTGTCCATGTAGGCATTGCGGTAACAACTTGAAAGTCAACACTGGTGAGGAAATCAAAAGTCATGTCATGTGCAACAGGATTGTACAAGGCTATACAGAATGGCACTGGCATGGAGAGATTTCAAAATCGAAACCAGTAGATGTCGATAGCAGTGCTTGGGTGGAAGAAGAAATTGCCTCTGATGACGTAAATGTGAACGAACCAGTTCCAGCAGACATCGTTGATGCGATGCTGGATAGTTGTAGGGTAGAGCACACCGATCCACCTCCTATCTTTACAAACATTGTGCATGATGCCGAGATATCGTTATACACAGGCTGTGCTAAGTTTACGAAGCTTAGCGCTGTGTTGAGATTGTATAAGTTGAAAGCTAACAATAGATGGAGCGACAAAAGCTTCACTTCATTGTTGACTTTGTTGAAAGAAATTCTTCCTGAAGGAAACGAGCTTCCAATCTCAACATACCAGGTAAAGAAAATGTTGTGCCCAATGGGAATGGAGGCCAAGAAGATACACGCATGCCCGAATGATTGTGTATTATTTCAAAAGGACTATGTAGATTTGAAAGATTGTCCAAAATGTGGTGCGTCACGGTATAAATTGACGACTTCGGGGGAGTCCAAAACTGGTTCTCCTGCCAAGGTGTTGTGGTATCTACCTATAATATCACGGTTTCAACGCTTGTTTGCAAATCCGAAAGATGCGAAGAATTTGAGGTGGCATGCAGATGTTAAGAAAAATAATGATGGGATCCTACGACATGCGTCTGATTCCCCACAGTGGAAGAATATTGATCTATTGTACCCTAAATTTGGTGAAGAAGATAGGAATCTAAGACTTGGGCTTTGTACAGATGGGATGAATCTGTACGGGACATTGAGCAGCCAACATAGCACTTGGCCAGTCATGCTTGTTATATACAATCTTCCTCCCTGGATGTGTATGAAAAATAAGTACGTTATGTTGTCATTGTTGATATCGGGCCCTAAACAACCCAGAAATGATATTGATGTTTATCTTGAACCTTTGATTGATGACTTAAAGAAACTTTGGGCTGAATATAGGAGTCGCATGGCACTACCCATAGGTAGCCCAATCCCTGACTCATGATAACCTGATGGTCCTACCAAACTGGTAGACCATGTACTAGGTCATCCTTTTCATCATTAGCAAAGCCACAGAGGAGGACTAGGATCTGAGCTAGTAATGTACACATACTTATGGTGATAGCCATAGTCACTTTATAGTTGCATGAAATAAAAGTCATCCAAGCAGTTATTTCCAAGCAACCGATAAAACATTCGAGAATTGCTGTGAAACTAAAGCGATTTAACCATAAGCGTAACCACATACCTGATCCAGAGAAACTTGATGTCCAAGCAATAATATTCAAGAACAATCAAACAAGCAATCATCCATTTATGCTGAAATCAATGCATAACATCCAAGTGTCATTGTTTTATCCAAAACATTCTCAAGATAGGCTTGGATGTCATCCTAGGATTTCTAGGCCAACTTTAGGGTTTCATTTGGGTTTTAGCCTCCATAATGCTTTTATCACGTTTAATTCTCTTTTAGATTACAAACCCTAATTTCAACATCATGCACATAGTTGAATGTCAATTCAGTCTAATATATCTCTTTTACACCAAAACTACCATTTTTATCCTTTTAAGTCATGTGGAAATCATTAGGCCCGATTATCATCTTTGGTTTCTTTTGAATTGACAACTCTCATTTCATTGTGGTCTATTTCACATATGAACTCTATTTATCGCTAATATCACATTAATCCACTAGGAAACCCTAATTACCAAATTAAGGGTATTTATCCACAATTAGGAACTTTTATACTAAAAATAGCTTAGGATCATCAAATCTCAGTTCTATTCGTGAATTTGAACAATTAAAGCCATTTAAGAATCATAATGACTAACATTAGGGTTTCAAGGCCTATTAAAGCTTATTTATGTACATAGAACCTTAAATTAATCAAACTACGCATAAAGATCAACCTTTTAGATCAAATGTGTCCTTTTGTAATCAACATGTTAATATCAACTTTAAACATTCACATAACCCTTCCTAATTCATTAATCATCATTGATTAGGGTTTCTCATGAATTAAACCATTAAAGATAGAATCTTTACAAACTTTTTGAATTGCAATCAGAATTAGGATCTAAATCTATTTTTAATGGATTCCTCACATTTTTTGAGCAAAATACATATATTATATGCATCCATCTGAGCTACCATTATTTAGATACGATTTTTACAAAAATTACTTACTTGGACCAATGGTAGGCTGCCACGTCAGCCTTTCTCATGTAACACGTAGCCAGACGAGATTATAACACAATGATGTTTTTTTGCTTACTTAAATGGCCAACCCTTCAGCATGCGGAGGGGCAAAGTCGTCAAATGATGCCCGATCGTCTTCAACCCATGAACACCCTAACTGCCGCCAACCTGTAGCAGTTTGCTGGTCAGCCCCTTCCTCCCTAGGGCTCAAAGCTTGCCACCGACTGCCGCCCTAGCCCTGCCGCCCTCCGCTGCACCTGGGGCACCACCCAGCTCATGACCCCGATGGTCAGTTTCAAGCACAACAACCTGCAACATGCGGTCGACGATGCAGCCATGCTGCTATTGTGGCACATCATTTAGGGCATGGCGACACTGGCTAGACTTCTCTCTGGCATCATGGCACATCAAGCTTCCATCACAACCCCTCCTTATCTCCTCGTTGCTCCAGGGTCACGTTGCTCCTCTTTGTTAGGGTTTTTGGGCGAAAACAAGGAAGAAGGAGAGAGAGGGATGCTTGGGATCTTTGTGGACTCAGCCAAGGGTTCTACCCCTTATATAGAGGAGGGTATAAAATCCATAGGATGCCCATCCATGAGTTAACAAACCCCTATCCAAATAGGAAACCCATATTCCGTAATTAAGAAGTAGTCTTCTCTCTCTTAAAACTTCTTTAATAATCCATGTTCTTTAGTTATTAGGAATTCGAAAATCATCTCTCTTATCATCTTCATGCTTGACTTTTAATCCATTGGCCACGAAATTATATTTCCTAATAGTAGAAAGTACCTTTTTTGATAGTCCCAAAAATTCATTAGTTATGTATCACATTATCCTCTTATTTTGTATTATCTGCATTTTCTCTTTCTTCTTATCCATTGGGACTCCTTGGACCCCAAGAAATCCTAAGATTTCGAAATTTATTTTTAAGGATGCTTATTATCCTTCTAGATGCATCCACATCCATTATTTCTCATTATCTTACTTATTTCTTTATTAAAACACTACTACATAAAAGCCTTTTGGCGTCGGTTATTTAAGCTCTTTAGTGTTGGTTTCAAAGCGACACCCAAGTGGACGCTGCTAAAGGGGGACACCTTCGGTGTCGGTTCCCAACCGACACCAAAATGTTTTCCGCCACTGAAAATGCGCCAACAAAGGGACTATAGACGTCAGTTGTTTAGTAAAAACTGACGCCCAAACTCTTCCCGCCACTGAAAATGCACCAGCAAAAGGACTATAGGTGTCAGTTGTTTACTAAACAACCGACGCCGAAACTCTTCCCGCCACCAAAAATACTCCAACAAAGGGATTATAGGCGTCGGTTTTCTAAAAGTAACTGACGTCATATTCCCTGACAACACGGTCAAATGGACGTCAATTTTAAGTGAAAAACCGCCGCAGTATGTCTTTGGTGTCGGGTTTCTTCAAATTTCCCACAGACAGCGCGGGAAAAACCATAAGCATCGATCACTGTTGTAAAACCGACAACCAAAATGTGCCCAATTTTTGTCTCGCGAATAACCTTTAGTCGTTAGTTTATTAGTTAATAACCGACGCCATATGTTAAATTTTGGAGGTAATTTTTTTCGCTGGAAATTTTGGATTTGGCAGTTAATTTTAGGCGTCGGTTTGTTATTAAGGAACCGACACTGAATATAAGCGATACCCATGTCTGGTCGCCCTTCACAGATTGATGTCGGTTTATTTTATAAACTGACGCTTTATTGTTTAGGTGTCGGTGTATTTATACAACTGACGCCTTTAAAAGTGACGTTATAAGCCATTTCTGTAGTAGTGAAATGTTTCTTTTCAAGGATTTCTCTTTATCTTTTATTTCCTTTTTCCTCATTTTCTATTTCTTTCATTAGAAATCATATATAAATGAAATTTATTCAATTGTGGCCATTAATGCCACTTTCTAGAGATTTCCATGTATTTCTCATAAATACTTTGCTTAATATTCATTATCTTGTATGTTTCTCCATTATTTGGACTTTTCTTCTTTTCTTCTTTTTTTATATCCATTATTGGATTAACATAATAATAGGAACCACAAAATTCCTACCAAAAGGGAGATTTGTAAAGAAATCCTTTCTTTGAAACAAAGCTTACAACCTTTTCAATTAAGTCCATATTCATAAAAACATTACATTTCAATTATGAAAACATATGCAAAATTGAGGTTGTAACAGTGTAACTGGTGGTTCTCCACTTCTACCTTCTCCTTCCATGGTAAGCAAGTTGTGTGGTCTTCATGATCACGAGTCAACTTCAGATTGGGCTTGTTTGGTCTGGCAAGAACCTACGAAGGTGATGAATCTATTTTCCATCTCTGGTTTGCCAATCTCAAGATTGGGCTTGTTTGATCTTATAATATTCATAGATTATTCATCTAATGTTAGAAAAATACATATAAATAGTTATTGGAAAGGATTTTAAAACAAGAACCTTGTTTTCTGGATTTCAAACTCTAATTCCATCGCATCTTGCCATCTTTTCCTCAAACACCCAAATTAGGGTTTAAAAAGGTACTTAAGATGATAATAAATGTAAATTGTGTTAATTTTAGGAATAGGTGAGGTCAGAAGAACTAAGTTAGGATCTTATTTTCTCCAGGTAAGAATGTCATACCACTATGTATATTTACTTTGGATGAATTTCATGTTATGTATGATTTAAGACTATGCTTTAAATTTCAAGTTAATGAATGAAATCAAGATAATGATGATGCCTCTGATTATATTATTTCTTGTTGTTTGTTGTATTAATCAATTCCTATTCTTATAACTGATTCTCATTAGTTTAGTGATATGATCATGTAATGATCAAGACACTAAAGAAAGAATCATCTAAAATAATGTTAATTTCAAGATTAAGAGGGAGAAATCTCGTAATGATTTTAAGATAATGTACGTAAGTTGTGAATTGTTTCTCTTGATGTTATCTTGTCTTAATGGAATTGATGAGCACTTTAGTGGAACTAAGATGGGTTTTGTTACAAATATCTATATATTACGTTAAGGACATTTTTTGTTGTGACATGTTGAGTTTTTTGCTATGTTATACCCACCACGATTTGTGTTATAAAATAATACATTGATTAATTTAGAAAGCATTGATATGTTGTTATGACTGTCCACAAGTGTTTTTATAAGAAAATTGTGTGTTGAATGGGGTTGTGAACAAGGGACTGGTGTTATATTATGTTGGCCAAAAAACCTGTCCAAGATATACTCATTAGGAATAATTCTTGGATAGTCCCCTGTTTGGGACTGTTCTTGAACACTTAATCTCACTTACGATGTAAGTGTATAATGTGTATGGGGTTTTCAAGAAAATTTCAGTAGCATTTCCCCGTTTGTTCTGTAAGTATATATGTATTTGGAAAATAGCGGGGAAATGCTGCCGAAATTTTCTTGAAAACCCAATACACACTATACACTTACTAGTGAGATTACATGTTCATGAATGGGATAGGTGGTACACATTTATTATATATAAGACCTTAAACCCTAAAATTTTAACCATTAACCCTAATCTTTTAACCCTAAACCCTAATATATACTTGTTTTCTCTTTGATCATAGAATGGATAGATCATGGATGTCCATTCCAAATAGTTGCACCCCAAAGTTTATTTTTGGTCTTGATCAGTTTACTAGATTTGCCGAGGAACATAGGAAACAACCTGGAGATAGGTTCTACTGTCCATGTAGGCATTGTGGTAACAACTTGAAAGTCAGCACTGGTGATGAAATCAAAAGTCATATCATATGCAACGGGATTGTACAAGGCTATACAAAATGGCAATGACATGGAGAGATTTCAAACCTAAAATCAGTGGATGTCGATAGCAATGCTTGTGTGGAAGAAGAAATTGTCTCCGATGATGTAGATGTGAACGAACCAGTTCTAGTAGACATTGTTGATGCGATGATGGATAGTTGTGGGGTAGAGCACACCGATCCACCACCCATGTTTAGAAATATTGTGCATGATGTTGAGATACTGTTATACACAGGTTGTACTATGTTTATGAAGCTTAGCACTGTGTTGAGATTGTATAAGATGAAAGCTAACAATAAATGGAGCGACAAAAGCTTCACGTCATTGTTGTCTTTGTTGAAAGAAATTTTTCCTGAAGGAAACGAGCTACCAATCTCAACATACCAGTTAAAGAAATTGTTGTGCCCAATGGGAATGGAGGCCAAGAAGATACAAGCATGCCCAAATGATTGTGTATTATTTCAAAAGGATTATGTGGATTTGAAAGATTGTCCAAAATGTGGTGCATCAAGGTATAAATTGATGACTTCGGGGGAGTGAAAAACTAGTTCTCCTGCCAAAGTGATCGGGTATCTACCTATAATATCACAGTTTCAATGCTTGTTTGGGAATCCGATAGATGCGAAGAATTTTTGGTGGCATGCGGATGTTAAGAAAAATAATGATGGGATCCTACAACATGCGTCTGATTCCCCACAATGGAAGAAGATTGATTAATTGTACCCTAAATTTGGTGAAGAAGTTAGGAATCTAAGACTTGGGCTTTATACAAATGGGATGAATCTGTATGGGACATTGAGCAACCAACATAGCACTTGACCAGTTATGCGTGTTATATACAATCTTCCTCCCTGGTTGTGTATGAAAAATAAGTACGTTATGTTATCATTGTTGATATGGGGCCCTAAACCACCGGGAAATGATATCGATGTTTATCTTGAACCTCTGATTGATGACTTAAAGAAACTCTGGGGTGAAGGTGTGATGACCTATGATGCTTCACGAAGAGAGACATTTCATTTGCACACTATGTTGTTTTGCCTTGTTAATGACTTTCCAACATATGGGAATTTGTCTGGATATAGTGTCAAAGGATCTAAAGCATGTCCTATTTGTGAAGAGAACATTGATTCAATATGACTAAAACATGACGGAATGACTGTATATATTGGTCATCGAATATTGAGGAATATTTCGACAAAGGAATTTTGGGATCATAGATGAAAGTCATCATCCGTGAGCAGTTGGAATAAGGTCACTTGTATATTTTACACAGCATCGATGAAGTGAGTGTTTATATCGAGGAACATACCAATTTCATCAAGAGACAATATCCTCGAGCCAATTCAATGTGGCTTGTTAGAGAACATAACAAGACATTTATTAAGTGGTTTGAGGATAAAGTCTTATATCAACTATCTCAAACACCAAATAATCTGTAACGACACACACTTTTGAGTGTTTAAAGACCTTAAAGTCGCAAATCGTCACTCATAAATTCCAGGATCAGATTCATGAAATAATACAGAATAGTAAACAATTTCCATTAATGATCAAATATTTACATATTTGGATAAAAACCTCCTCTAAGGAGTTACATATATTTTAAACAGAACTAACTTATATAAGTGTGAAGATATACCATTACAACTAAACCATCAGGAATAACTCTAGTGCCTTCGACATCTTTATCTGTACCCTCATGTCCACACTATCAATATATCTGGTACCTAAAATGCCAAAAAACAAATATGCGATCAGTATATTTCTATACTGGTATGTGGGTTCAAACAATAATTACAAATACACATATAAGCAACATCTTTATCTTGCATATAAGAACATGAACGTTTTTTTATATTCTAACCCATATCTGGTCAACTACCTCAGGTGTAATCACTGTCCCTCCTGGGCTCTTGTGCATTACCCTTAAGATTAGTCTAACCTAGGGTTCAAAATACTAATATTTACTTTACATGATACTCATAGGAACTTTATAGTTTTTAATAACTAAATAAACAAGCAAGTAATTTATTTGTCATTCAATCTCATCGAGAAACAACGGAAATCTTGGAATTCGATACATGTATATTCATAAGCGTAACCACATACCTTATGCCATCGCAGAAACCATGCAGAACATCATATACTTTAAGAATGTTTCCAAACATCCAAGCAACAAAGTATGTAATCAACAAGTATCTGAAACAAGGCATCCTACATATGTGTCACCATGTATTCATATTATATTATTCTGATCTAGATGCGATCCTAAACTAGGGTTTAGGACTATCTCATGTTTGGACTATAAGTTAGGGTTACAAACATTAATCCAATGATATTATGGTTTCTAAGATTACCAATTCCATTATGCATATTAGGTGAAACCCTAATCATCATCTTAAACATATAAGACTACTCATGATACCTAGATCACATTACTAGCATTAGGATCATATCACGATGTCTACATTGGTTTCAAACCCTAAATCAACATTGTACGAGATTATTAACCAAGAAACATCATTATTCTTCATTATCAAAGATTTCTTCATTATGCAGGTCTAGATCAGGTATTAGCTCATCATAACCTAATCTACTCAATTAAACGTCATATTAGAGGAATCTAGATCTTCCTTTCTATTTCTCATACTACAACACATATTACATATGCTTTTGGAATAGGAATCATAATTAACATCTGATTATATTTTCTTTGGATTCCTCTCGTTCTCCTAGTCAATTTGATATTTAATATCACTATATTCCGAGATACCAGTAATTAACTAGAATTATTGCAAGATAAGTATAAATTGACCAATAACAGGTGGCCATGTAGACAACTTACTCATTATTCATACCTTTCTGCGCTGAGCCTAAGTTATGTTGAAAAGACTATTTCTCCCACAGGCCACAATCCGTCTCTTCACTGACTGGAGGGTTGTTTTGGTCAGGTCGACTCTGCCCATCTCCCTCGTGCTAAGTCACCACTGTGTGCGTGTACGCCAGCATCGTGGCTAGAGAGGGAGTCATTACTCGTAAGTCTCCCTTTGATTCTTGCATGACACCACACCCTCAGCATGATCTACTACGACCACCCTTGTCCTCCTTCTGGAGAAAACAACAATGAAAACAACCTGGTTCTCATTCGTGTGTCGATGGCACCATGGTTGTGGCTTCGCGCCCGACCTCTACTCTAAGAGAAGGTGGCACTCGGCCTTGCGTGCCTCTGCCTGCCCCTGTAGAAGACCACCACGACCATCCCGGCCACCCTCAGGCCCCCCGCCTCCTTGTACCGTCTCCATATACCTCCTCCCCCTCCATAATAGCACCCTCCTCGATGGCCAACTGGCAAGCCGATTCTCTTCTGCTTTCTTCTATCTTTCTCGCACGATGCTACTACCGCCCGACGACCAACCACACTGCAACGTCGGTTGCCGACATCGAACCCAGGGTCATAGAGGCTTCTGGTGGCTGACCTTGTCCCCACGCGGTTCTACTCCCACGAGTCATAGGTCTCGCATCTACATCGGAACTTGACCCGGATGTCTGTCGGGGGGTGGTTGATGGCATTGGCCGCCAGAGTCACGCCCTTCACCCCCGCTAGCCCATACTCCTTTACTCAATCTTATTCTCTCTACAGATGGAGATCCCATCTCCTTTGCACGAGGACAACCTGACCACGTGACTCCGAACTTGAAGGATGAGGTACGAGAGAGGGGAGGAGGTCATCTAAAGACCTAAAGGATGGTTGCCCCCATTCGTGCTTATCCCGATCGGTGGATAGGGAGGGCAAGTCACAACCATCTACAACCGTCTTTATATACATCGCCACTATTAAGAAACCTCCAAGGGTTACGATAGAGAGAGAGGGGTAGGGAGAGTCCAGTCCCCACTTAGATGGAAAAGGCAATAGGAGTCCTATGCTGATATGGAAGGGTGTTTCCTTGTCGTTCCTTCTATTCATGAGCCACTATCCTTTTTATTTATTTTCTTTAGATAGCACCCATATTATGAGGATAATGCTAACGATCCATAGGATCTCCCATTATCTTTTATTTTGATTATCTATCCACCAAAGTTATATTGGATATTTATCATAATTATGAATCTCCTCAATATGCAAAACACAACTTAGGGACCCATGTGTAATCTCTAATTATCCAACTGGGCTCAAAAGTGACCCTAAGGCCCATGAACCACATCTTGGGCCTTCCAAAAGCTCCATGAGCTTAATTACAGTCCTAATTACCAAATTAACACTTTGATAATCATTGCTTCTTATATTAGCCTCATATAAATGCATATGCTCAAAAGCACATTATTAACTTAAATTGAACATTTATTATGATATATGGTTTAGATTCAACAACCAAGACCCCTCAAAACTATTCATTGTTATAGGTTCCCTAATTTCATTAAGGCTTGAAATCCACAAATTTCATGGATGTAACATAATCTTACTGAAACTATCAAATGCCTCACCTTTAAACCAAAATTGAATGTTATGTCTTCTGAAGGGTTTGACATGAATGGATTATCATATTACACAAAGTGTTAAGATGATAAGAGTGTTGTCCAAAATAGGGGGGTCACCCTTCAAGCGTCTTCATTGTTTTTTACAAGTGCAAAGGATAAGAGTCCACGTGAAGCTAAAATGTCATATTATAGTGTCATTGAAGACATATGGGAGTTTGACTACATAGATTTTAGAATTCCTCTCTTTAAATGTAATTGGGGTAATAAGACCAAAGGATTTATAGTGGATGAATTGGGTTTCACATAAGTGAACTTTGAAAAGATTGGTGAGAAGGGTGAACTATTCATATTGGCATCACAGGCGAAACAAGTATTTTATATCGATGATCCTGCAAATGATAAATGGTCGGTTGTTCTTCATGGTAAAAGACAGTTCATTGAAGATCCTATAGCATAAGTATGATGACTCCAATCCATTCTCTGTTGGGTTGCCAACACCACCAAATATTGAAGCTAATGATGACTTGTATGTGCACGGAGATCACAATGAAGGATTGTCAATTGATAAAAGATCGCAATATTAGAGGCATGCATATTTATATTCTTTTATATGTTTTCTTTTTCTAAATGTGAACTTTATAATGTGAATTACTTTATAATGTGAATGTGAACTTTACAATGTGAATTACTTTACAAGGTGAACTTTACAATGTGAATGTGAACTTTCAGATGGCTGAGCATTCATATGATGACTGTGCTGATGATTACCGTGAGGGTGAGGACGTCAACGCGCTGCCTCACAATGTAAGTTTTAAAAATATATCCCTGAGGTTTCTATCTATATGTTCATTTATAGTTATATCCTATAAGTGTGTTTTTTTGTCAAATTTTATGTTGGTGATGTACCCCCTGAAGAAATTGGGGCACTTGATGAGAAGAAAAAAAAATTGAGAAAGTGAGGGGCATCACAATGATGAACAATTTACTACATCAAAGGGGCAATGGACCCAAACTGGCTGTGGATTTCGAGCATCCAGGAAATCCAGTTGGAGTGAACCGCAACTCATTTATTTCATATCTTGGGGTTCTTACTCATAGACATTGTAGTCCTAATGTAGAATCCTGGCATAAAGTTCCTAAGGGGAAGAAAGACTTAGTATGTAAGGAACTATGCGTGAGTTATTATTATTTGCAATTCTATTTTTGTAGATTACTAATTTTTGGGATACTAGTTAATAACAATTCTATTTTGCAGACTATATTTGATCTGGATGAAAAGTTGCATCATAAATGCATGATGCAACACTGTTGGAGAGTCCTAAGGAACTATAGGACAAATCTCACCTGAGATTACATGCATGATGCTGAGAAGAGGTTCTTGATTGATTTCTAATTCTAGACATTGATCACTTTTTGACTAACTCTACACTAATAATTTTTGTTTGTATTCTCTTTAAAAAATAAATTTAGGAAGAAGGCAGCCACTGAGAAATGGAACTACATGGACCCCAAACACTGGGAGGAGTTTGTTACCCAAAGAAAAATGGATGGATTCAAGGTATTAAGCACCACTCCCAATTTAATTTATATACGTTCTTATGTATTCACCTATTCAATATTAACCTTTAGTGTTACTAACCAAATCAATGTACTTACTAACAAGGCTATCAGCGATGCTCAAAGAGCAAGACGTGCACTGAATGTGTATGGCCACACAATGGGTCCAAGAGGCTATGTAGACATTTGCCAAAGACTACAGACTGAGTCTACTGCTCAGTCTGCTGCTACTCAGGAAACTGCAAAGTCCTCTACTATTGATCCCACACCTCTGCCTCACCATGCTATGTGGATAGCTGGGAGGAAAAACAAGAAGGGAGATATAACAAAATCCGCAACTGCTGAGGCGGCTATAAAAATGGTAAAATTCAACTCTTAGAGCAATCCATATTGATTATTGTTATGTTTACTTACCAATTTCTGTTGATGGCAATTAGCGGGAGCTTCACGAGTAGATGAAGGAAGGCAAGTTCATCCCAGAGGGCACAAAGGATGAATTGATAGTTGCTCTTGGTAACCCAGGGCATCCTGGACATGTTAGGTGTGCAAGCACTGGAGTGAGCATAAAGGCATTCTTTGGGCCATCACTATGCAAATCTGTCCCAAAAGTGGGACTATCAAATGTTGAGGTAACCTATTTTTTTTAGAATATTATTGAAAAAGGGAATTCAATAATCAAAAGCTAGTATTTCTTTTATCCATGTATAGGTAGATGAGCTAATTAATAGGAGAGTCGAGGAAGCACTTGATAGGAGAGTCGAGGAAGCACTGATAAGACACTCAATGAAGCAATTAGCAAGTGGCGGGCATCTCAGCCTTCCACTCGGACAATACTTGTGGCATGCCTCTCTTCTCCAACTGTAGTGGTGGTTGGGAGTAATCCTATAGACCCACCACCTAGCACGTCCGTAGTAAGTATTTTTATGACATATATTGTAGCTAGTCTTTTCAAGATGATATATTTATGTATATATGTATATAACATTCTTTACGTAAATTTGTAGGGGTTGAAGCCATGGCATCTAAAAAGTCAAGAATATATTGTTGCAGAGGCACAGGCTTACCCAACCCTTCCAAGGGACATGTTTCATGGGACTCCAGTACTAATTGGTGTGGTTCGTGTGAGCCCGATACATGTACTCCCCAATTGGAGGGATCTTCCATTGCCATATGCCCACCCAGATTCTGAAACGCTTAGTGAGGCAGAAGGCAGAGTGATGATGTGGCCCAAAGTGGATGTCTTCTATACTAATATTGTATGGTAAATTTACATTACATTTATTTTTTAGTATGTATATATGAGTCAATTGATCTGAAATTATATATATAGGTCAAAAGGAAGACACCAACTACATCTCAGCCTCCACCTCCACCTCCACCTCTTGAAGTACCAAGTTGGCTTCTAAGGGACCTACACACCTCGTCAGGTCCTAATTGTAGGGGTATGGCAGTATGGATAGGCGAACATGATCCAAATTTCCCTTTAAATGTTTCTATTCTGGAGGATGTTGTAGATCAATCATATGATAACAAGCTATTTATACAAGATATTTTGGCATTGTTTCATTATGATTGGCTGAATACATCTATGATAGAGCTATGGATATGGTGAGATCTGGTTTATAGATCCATATATCTTGTTTTATATACAGAAATCTGGTTTCTTATATAGTAATGCATACGTAATACATGTTTTGTAGCTACTTACACATGATATGTACATATTTTTTATTTTCCCATGTGGGATTTTTGGTTCCATCTTTGATTAGTCTTGTATATAAAGACCCTTCTTCAGCTACTTCATACTATTGTGCTGCTTTTAAATATTTTGGCAAAAAAAAAAGACGGTGATAATAGCTCCATTCCATGTCGAGTAAGGTTACTTTGCTTGTAATTTGGACTTAAGAAAATTACATTTTTATTGTGGATTTTGAGTTATTAATTTTTAACTTTCTTACCTGTAGTGGTAGGCATTGGGAGTTACTAGTTATTGTCCCCAAGACGTTCATTGTCTATTATCTAGATCCTGTAGGGAATGAATCAAATATATTATATGGATACACAATGAAAAATCCGTTTTTCCCGTGAGAAATATTTCATATTTTTATATCCGTTATTATCTGTTATTACATTACTATTTAATTATGCAATTTAATGTGTTACATTAACATGTAGGGTTTTACATGAGTTCAAAAGAGCTGGAGGAAAGGTCCCCAAAAAAAAGAATCAACCACTAATTTCGGAGAATATGAAAGTAATTTCCCGACTCCAATGTATATATTATTTATGTGAACTATGCTTATTTGTATTTTTGAATATTTTGTATGTTTCAATTTATAGTATGCTACACAAGACAACGGCTGGGCATGTGCATACTATGTGATGTGATTTATGGACCTAATCATCAAACATGTCACGATAGAAATCGATACTATACATAAGGTATTATATATAGTCTCATTAGATAATATGAAATATATCAATCTTATTATATATTATTAATTATATATATATACGTCATTCTCTTTGCAGGTGTTTAAAACTGACTTGACTACAGGTGGAAAGTTATTAGATGTACATACTCCCTATACGAGGGGAAAATTAGATGATGTAAGAGAAGAATGGACAAAAGCCCTACAAGTTGTGGGAATTTTTAAATATAATTGGGATACTAATGGCGATAATGACAATGATGAATAAAGAATGATATTTCAAAACTTTGTTCTCATAATTATTTTTGTGTGAATGTGAATGAATTTTTCTGAATTGTCATATGTTTGAATGTGAAGATGATCACTACATGAGTGAAATGGAACTACTGGTTTCTACATGTGTGTGATGAAAAAAATATGAATTAAATGTGCTTATACATATGTGTGATCATAAATTATTGTCCATATTGTTAATTTTGCAGGTTTGTGGCTTGTTGTTGGCTGATATCAATGGATATTATAAACCTGCAGTTCAGAACTGAACTGTAGGTTCTACATCCTGCTGACCAGCCATACAACAGTCCTACAAACTGATAAGAACAAAAATCATAAAATAGGTGTCGGTTATTAGTATAAAACTGACAATAAAGACATACATCGTCGGTTATTAGCAAAAAACCAACGTCTATGTGGCTATGGGTGTCGGTTATATATAAAAACTGATGCCGATGGTGCCCTTGTTGGCACGTTTTATTAGTAGCGGGAAGGGTTATATAGTGTCGGATTTTGTGAAACACCGACGTCTTTGACCTGGATATAGTGTCGGTTTTAGTAAATAACCGATGCCTATAGTGTCATTGCTGGTACGTTTTTGGTGCGGGAAGGGTTATGGCGTCGGTGTTAAAACCGACACTGAAAATTTTGACTTTTAGCGGCGCCCACTTGGATGTCGCTTTGAAACCGATGTCAAAGGACTTAAATAACCAAAACTAAAGGTTGGTTCTGTACTAGTGTGAATTGATTAGAGAAATGATCACGATGTGATTTAATCAAATTCACAAGATGAAATTGATTTTGTGTGAAAATTACGTAGATTGTTAGACAGCGGCCATATTTATTCGTTTACATGGTAACAGAAAGGTGTTTATTATAAAGTGAGATCAAATTCCTATAATCACGTGATAAGAGCAAGAGAAGCTTCCATTTTTAGTGATATAATAATTAGAAAAATATCTCTTGATGACGAACTATTTCGTGCTTGTGAAATTCAAGTAATTCGATGAACTCATCGCTGACAATGCAAACTATAAATCTATTAGAATGTATGTGTCACTATTATTTTATTGGACTTCGTCTTTGACAAACAAACATACTTATTGTCTCATAATTTAGCATCAATCAATATTCGTTACCAAAGAAGTTCTTCTTAAGTAGAACATTATTATCGGTTAAAAATTGAGTCATACTTGAATAAAATAGATTATGATTACATAGTAAGTCAATTATAACTAGAAATAATCATGATGAACTAGGAACGAGTATGTTTTAACTAGAAAAGATCAAGATGATATAGAAAAGAAGCATCTTTAACAAGAAAAGATCCCGATGAACCAAAACATTAGTAGTTTTACCAGAAAATATAATGATGAACCAGAACCACTAATAATTTAAAGGTCTAATTCCTTGCATATTCCATAGACTCCTAGTGAATTGTTGTTCTAGAAGAGGTATTTGGTTGGGAGAGAGCAAGAGTAAGATTATTTGTTCCCTAACTTTTAGATATAAGAAAGGGAGAAATTATAATGTATTGTATTGGGGTGTATTTGTAAAATTATAGGGATTCTTATGGTTGAGCGAATCATACTATAGTTTGAAATAATGCCCACTAAATGATTGAGTGTGTATAGAAATTTGCAGCAAGACCGAATGTTGGTGCTAGATAAAATCTATTATAACACGACATTTCATAGACTCACTCTTATTTGTGAAATGCTAACCTCCTATAAATGTCACTTCACAAAATGAGGCATTCTATCAGCCTATCATCCTGAGCAAAAATATTTCTTTTTAAAGATGTTTGTCTAATTTCTTATTTTCTAAATTCCAAGGATCAACTTATAGATTATTTATAATCCTTGACTCAGTCAATTTACATTGATATTGGATAACAAGAGATAAAAAGAATCTTATAATCCAAATAAAAAACATCTCTTTCCAACTACCCTTTCCTAGCCACCAAAGAAATTAGAAAAATGATATTATTTGTTGCATTATAGAATCATTTTCTACCCTGAGATTTAATTTAGAAGTCTATGTAAAGATAATGTAATTAAGAAGATAAATATGATTCAAAATTTAGTTCATTTTCAAATGTTATTCAAACCTAGAATAGAACTATTGTTTACCCATGACACTCCATTGAATGATAAAAGTAGATAAATCATGAATATTGGATACATAACTACAATATTATGTGAAATAATATGAGAAAGACTGTATGTGCTTGAAAATTTATTTGACCTTTAAAGTTGGTGAGGGAGCAAAAAATGAAGTGTCAACATTAATCACTTTGTAGATAAGGTTTGAAGTATGGAAGAGAATCATTGACCTAAATCTAGTAAGGCCTAAATTTTGGTGATAGAAAATAGAAGTGGGGAGTGTCTATAGATTACAAGTAAGTGATGAGTTTATTATAAAGGTTTTGCAACAACCCTCACTTTTGAGTGTCTCCCAATTGAGAAAGGACCTTAAAGTCGAGAGTCATTACCTAAACTTTCTACTATCCAGATTCATTAGATAATAAATAATAGCAAACCATTTCCATTAATTTTATATGTATTATTTACAAGATGTATAATGAGACCCTATAAGGAGTTACATGAATTGCACATGAGAACTAACATGTATGTCAGGAAGTACTATGAATATCTAATTAATCCTCCTTGGCATAGCTTTAGCAGCTTCCATAGGTTTCATCTTTATCCTCATGTCCTTTATTATGTATATCACCTACCTACTACGTCGACAAACCAAATCTAGATCAATATATTACTAAAATGTGTATGTAGGGTGAATACAATAGTGCACATGTAAAACAACAACATATATTCTCAACCATCAAATGGTTGCACATATAACCCATATTTTCCAAATCACCTTTCTTTGTCCATCATTGGACTTAGGTGAACTATCCCTTGGTAAACCATGGGTTAAGAATATCTTTAGATTCATTATACGATACTCATATTGGCATTACAATGAAAAAGAAATAAATAAACACCAAATAATTTATTTCAACAAACTTCAAGAAATCCTAGGAAAACATTGGTAGTAGATAATGTGACTATTCACAAGAGAATCATGTATCTCATTTCCATGCATAAGTCATGTAGTTATACTTCAAGTGTACTTTAAATCTATGCATATCTAAACCAGAAAGCAAAGGTGGATCCAAGAAATCAACATTCATTCTGCATGTATGTATATCCTAAAGTGTCACCATGAATTCTCATGATACTAATCATGGTTTAGCCTTTGGTTTAGGTTTCTTTGGTGTAGGTTGACATTAGGGTTATCACTCGAAATGATTGTTATCTGATTTGAATATGACATGTTATTTAATCAACAAATACATATGATTATGTGTACTATGATCATAACATGTTATAAATATTTCTTTAATAACCCTAGCTACACATGTACATGATTATGACATCAACATCCTTAATTATTCATCATCATCATTATTATTTTCTAGGGATCTCACTATATTTGAAAATATCATATTATAATAAAAATAAAAATCATTTAATGTATTCAACATATTAATCTTCATTTTAGAGTTTGCTTGTATCCATTATCTTATCTGCATATATTAAACAAAATTTTTTAAAAGTAAACATATTTATGCACAAAAAGTAATTTTTTTGGATTCTAAATGTTTTTTCGATCATTTTAGTATCAAAATTTTCTATATTCAAAGTTACTAGTTATTTTCTATATCATTTACAAGATAAAGCTAAGATAAGGGATATAGCTAATAATTTACCTAATATTAGTACCTTTGGGTCGCCACTAGGCTAACACCAGTATCTGGCCCATAACCCCTACAGGAACAACCCAAAATTAATTAGGTACCACAATGTGGGAACCATGTACCTCTTCTTTCTCATGCATCTATACTTCCATGTATGTAGGTCACACCACTTGAGTTGCAATCGAAGTGGAAGCTATCGAACGACCATCCACCATCATGCCCCACCACTCCCCTAACTCCACCCATGAATGCCACCGCCTTGATGGCACCATGACTACCTAGTCTCCAGGATAGCATTGGTTCTTCCTCCTTTGGACTTCACCAATGGAGCCTGGATTCTTAGTTCAAGAGGGCAAGGCAGAGCCACCACTGCAATTGACTTATCGATGCAGGTAGGAAAAGATTTTAGGTCTCTACCATCCTCCAAATTCCCCCATACTAGCCCTTCTCCCATGACTATATCCAAGTCCACTACCGTGGCCTCGACAACACCCTGGTCGTCTCTTGCTTCTTAAAAAGACACCACTACTTACAACCTTCAAGAATCTTCTCATCAATACCACAGAGCCATGACAATCCAAGGGGTTAATAGAGAGGGATAGGGAACCCAAGTTTTCTTGCAATCCATGAAGGAAGGATAGATATATGGGAGTGGGATAACTGAAGGGGAGGGTAGAACCCTACCTATATATATTGTGATTAAGGAAATTTTACATTGGTCTTTCCTTCTATTGGATGTGTTTCCTATTCTAAACAAAAAATTGTCAATTCCATCTTTCCTTGATAGATGTTTATGTACGTACAACTAGAACAATAGTTCTATACAAAAATGATTGTATCAAGCTTTTGAGAAACTGGTTAGTTTCCTTCCATCAGTCTCTCTCTCTCCAACTGTTATGAAATATACATTGTTTTGGAAAGGAAACTATAAATACCTTCTTATTTGATAATTGAACACCAATTGATATTATGAAAAAGACAAGGAATGTTTGACCAATAGTTTATATAAAAGATTGTTTTGAACGTTAAGGATGCTATTCAATTTCTTTGCATTAGTCCCTCTCTCAAATGGTTATGAATAATATAGATTATTGCAAAATGGAAATCAATTAATATGTTTTACTTACCATTCAACAAGTCTCATAAACTCAATATCTTGATCCCCATTAATCATATTTCCTTTCATATTTTAGATTTATATTTCCTTAATAATGATCTCATATTATTTTAAAGGGTGAGTCCTAACATGATGGTTGATTACTCTAAAGCTTTTGTGCAATCAATTGCCCTACAATACATTTAGTTGATTATTCAATTAATTTCTTAATCTGGGAACCTCTAGGTATTAAATATTTCCTCTTCATATTGCACAATGAGGATTTAACCATCTAAGATAGTCATGGATTTTTGTAATTGACTTAATACGAAATTTGGTCCCATTCTATTGAATTAAATAATAAATTCGCAATATTTGAGTATCTTACGGGTTTAGTAGTGAATTAGTGGTTCTATAAAGAATAATAAACTCTCAACAAAACCCAATGTTAAGAGACTCTTGACATGAGGATAAAAAGGTCATTTACAAAAATTGAAGTCCAACATCGACATTAACAAACTAAATATTTGTATGTAATGTCTGAATCAGTTCAACATCATGAATATAAACCTAATCTAATTTTTAATCATGAATATTGCCCTACAATATTAAATTTACGATCTTCATAAATAAGGAACTAATTTTTAATTTCATAGTTCTTGATAGGGATGTTCCAATTTTATTTCATTTCTTAAAACCATCACCACAAGTTGGTGAAAATGGAAGCTTGGTTTCAGGTCATGGTCTACAACCCAAAAAAGGCAGTACTTAGTTCATGGTCCAAGATCAGACAATGAAAGTATATGTCCACCTTTGGTCATGGTTCAAGAGTGAGAAAAAATAGATATCCAAATTCTTTTTCATCTTCAATGTCCCCAAATATTTTGTGACATTTAGATTCAACATGTTGTCAAATACCCAAATGGCCTGACAAAGTTGAATGACACAGTGGTGCATTTTTGGTCAAGATCCATAAAGATATGTATAGTCGATTCATGTGGTATAGTTTCACATATTAGTCCAATACCATAATGGAGTAACAAAATTGAATATAACAATCCATCTTTTGGCCTTACTCTCAAATCAAAAAGTTAATGTATTGATTGAAATGGTCAAAATTTTGTTTGTATTATAACACTATTGATGTGGCATGCATTAATGAGAGTAAATATTTTAACGTTGAAATATTCCTACCAAAGATAGGGTATTTTGTTATAAATGGGTCCAATTACCTAGATTAGTTTGGTGAGACTAATAAGAATATGAAGGGGTCTATTTAATTTGATGAAACACGTAAATGTTTTTCTTAAAAGAGTCATATACTTGCATTAGAGATTAATGTCATGAGAAGGTGAAACAAAATGTTATATTTCCCATATTTTTTTGATGACATTATGATTCCATTCATGTCTTTCTAATTCTTCTAGTGAGATAATTTGTAATTACTAAACACTCTGGAAATGATCCAAATTGATAAACACTAGAATTGGGATTCATGGCAAGTCATTCAAAGATCAAAGATTGAAGAATCAGATGGTATCTATATGTAGATATCTATTTTAAATTTCTTATATTGTATGTTTGAGTTTTAGTTAAGAACAAAGATTAATATATCTATTTGGAATATATTACAATACACTTTAGTTTATGTAGAAAAATCCTAAATACACCACAGTGTATGTTGAACCAACCCCAAGGAAATTCAACTGACCACACAATGCATGAATTTCTTATGCATTGCATCGTATGAATTCCTATTTTGTAAGTCTAGTCTACCAATAATTATATTATCACAGGAAGTGTCGTTAGTTGTATAATAAGGTTAAATATTTATTCCACTTAACTATGAAATGTATCCAACGAATCCTTTCAGTTGAGAATTTCCTAAGGAAATTTAGTTGGATGTATTATTGTTGTAGCATTTTTATGATGCTTAGTTAGACACTAAATGTAAGGACCCTAACCTGATTTTTGGGGTAACCATGTTTGCTTTGTCTTGTGGTGTGCTTAAGTTTCAAGTTTGAGCTTGTTTTGATGTTGTTTGTGCTTTCTGTGCTAGTTTTGGTGCAAATTGCAATTTACCTAGGGTAGGGGTTAATGTGCAATTTGCCACCTCTAGAGTGTTCCTTATCTCTCCTGGATTCATGAGAGAGAGAGTGTGTAGTTATTTGGGGTGCTTTATTTGACCCTTGGTTGAGTGGTGTCACACTTAGTGGTGATTATGGTTTTCTAGGGTTGGTGTGCTTTGACCTTGTGACCTTTGTTGGCTTGTCTCGACCAAGGTCACAACCTAGGATTTGTTGAGAGGGTGTCATGTTCAAGACACTTCCCCTTAGTGTGGTGTTCACAACCAAGGTTGTCTTGGGTTGATACAAAGTCTTGGAGAGGTGTGTTTCAACCTATGTTGCTTGTGGTTGTCTTGGTGTCACGACCTAGTGGTGTTGTTAGGGTGTGTCGTGACCATGGAGCCCCTTAGTGTGTCGCGGTCGCGACATAGAGGGTGAAGTTTCTTAGGTGGTCAAGACACTACCTAGAGTGCATCACCATGTCTTACATGTCATGTTTGAGTGGTTGTATGTGGATGCATGTTGGTCTTTTGCAAGGACAAGTGTCACTTGGGTTCCTTAGTGTGTTGATACCTCACCCTTTGCTCTCATTCTCATCCTCGATGTATATAACCCCTTATCCCTTCGTGTTTGCAAACCTTTCAGCCATCTATCTTCTCCCTCCTTCTTTTCTTGTTCCTAGAGCTTGGCGGAGCAAGGAGGTTCGTCCTTTGAGCTTGAGGAACCAATCTCCTCTTTCATGTGGAGGTGGTGGTGATTTGAGTTCATCTCCCATATTTGGTAAGTTTTTACCATAGAAATAGACACTCCTTTGATCTTCTACCTCATCTTCTTCCTCTTTCTTGGCCTTAGACTGTGTTTTAACATGGTGGTCGTTCTTGAGAGTAAGCTCCTCGTCACAAGGGTAATAGGCCATGTTTTAACAAGGTGACACCCAAGTGAGAGGGAGTTTCTTCTCTCTTTTCCCCCTTCTTTCGTTTGGTTTGGTTTTGAGGTTTTGCTCTCTTTCTTGAGCTACCCTTTGGCTTGGGTGTTTCTCCTTTCTTTAGGTGCTATTCAGGCTGAGTTTGGAGCTTTTGATGGAGATTTTCCAACCCTTGGATTGTGTGCTTGGAGCTTTGGTGGTGATCTTCTTAAGGTGGGTTTTATAACACTAAACATTATCTATTATTGAACTTCTCATTACATTTTGTTGATGTCTTCTCTCTCAATGATGCTTCTCCATTATGCTCATATATCATTCTAAACTCTAGAACTCATTTGGTAGAATTATTATGCTTAGTTTGTATGTAATATGAAACCTAATCTTTCTTGTGTCGTTTTAATAGATGTTGTTTCATGGAGTTCCTTCCCCATGGTTAACACTTTATGTATCCTTCACGTTTGGTGTTTTTACACCTAGAGGTGGGAGAAAAGTTAGTCTCAATTTTAGTTATTTGGGGCATCATTTTATTTCCTTTAGTTATGATTTTGTTGGACCTTGCCTTAGGGTTTGTGGATATTGGTTTGCTTGAGGTTTCCTTTCATGGAAATCATGGTTCTTCCTTATTTGGGTTCTATTTTGATGACCTGGATGTTCACCCTTGGTGTGGTCATAACCTAGATGGCTTGGTGGTCGAGACACACTCATGGGCGTCACGGTCCTGACGTGGCCCATGGTGGTTGACCACAACCTATTTGGTTTTGGGGTTGAGATGACCTTCCCTTGTGGTGATGTAGGACCTAGTGATGATGGGTGAGAACCCTTAGTGCTTAGCAACCTAGTGACCCTTAGTTCCTTGCCTTGACCTAGCTTAGATAGCCCTTGGTGTGTTGGGTCTTGACCAAGAGGCATTGCAGTCATGACATGGTGGTGGTTGATGTGTTGTGTTCGCGACACATAGTTGGTGGTCAAGACGAAGACCTAACCCTAACCCTAATGTCGCGGGCACGACATGAAGGAGATGGGTTGCAACATAGTGAAGGTGTTGATGGTCGAGACACCCATGATGGATGTCACATTCAATACATAACATGGAGGGTGACCACGATCCATGTGTCTATGTGGTAGAATAGGGTGATGATAAGTGGTTATGAAGCACATATGAACACCTAATAATAATCATGCATGAACTTGTATAATGTTGTTTAGTATGTTATCTAATTTGTTCTAATTATGTTACCTAATGTTATTACACTCCAAGACGATGGAGGGTGGTGATTCTAGGATGGTTGATTGACCCTAAACTTGTAAACTCCAATCGGTTCAAAGGAAACCCCAACACTAATAATAATGAACAATGATCTTGCTTATTTCTCCATCATGGGATGGTTATGATGTAATATGGTTACCTCTCATGATTATAAACTTATAACCATGCATGTAACATGAGTTTGATAATCATAGATAGTGTATGCTATGGTGATGAGACATGATATAAGTTGAATGAGCCTTGAGAGGCATGTTGAGGCACTTATAATACATAAATGATGAGCTGAGGGATTGATATCCCATGTCATGTGACTATGGTATTGATGATGTTATAAATGGAAATAATACATGCATCATGTGGTGATAGTGTGATAAGTTCACACCCTATATGTTATATCTGCTGGAAGATTGCTATGTCCTTATCTTTGTAGAATTTGTTATGATTTTATACATTGTAACTTGATTGATGCTAAAAGACACTTAATTGAATTAATTAATCAAGTGGAACCTAATCATTTAGTTTTTCTTTGTGCCATAGATCCATCTCAATGTCAGCACTTACTGTATGGTGAAACGGTTTTTCTCTTAGAGGAAGCCTTGAATCATATATTGTTGAGTATATGCATTCACATGATTGGTTGCGGGCCATACCTTGAAAGGAGTGTGGTTGCAGGCTGTAGCTCAATGATATGTTGCTTATGAGGTTTCACAGGATTGGTAGTGGGCCATACCCTGGAAGGACTGTGGATGTGGGCCGTTGCTCAGTTTCACTAGGGCCATGACCTGTGCTAAGGCGGGCTAGGACTTTAACTGTTGACTATATGTCATAGGTTGCAGTTGACTGGTATGTCTCTTCTATGTACTCGTGTACTGACCACGAGGTTTGGTGAGGTCGTGTATTATGGCTCTTCTCTAGACCTTGTATGGCATCAATTTCGACTTAGCAGTGGTGACATCGATTTTGACTTAGCAGTGGTTGGTTGGATTTGGGTGGTATGACTCAAATCCTCAGGGTACAATAAAAGTCATAATCAGCCGTTTAGTATCTTACTTAGGTTCAAATACAAAAACATTGGATGAGACCTTGCTTGTTTTTGTACAGTATAATTGGTAGTGAATATACATGTTCTTCATATTCCTTTTATGATGATAAGATGTTTCATAATATAATTGTATTTTCTTATTCTGTTTGTGATGATTACCTATTTATCATAGTTGTAGCTTTACTGTTGTTCCTTAATCATCTTATCTTTCCAAATAATAGTGTTGGTCGAGAGTTATATCTCCCACTAAAATTTGGAATCTTACCCCGTGGGTTCCCCAAATCTTTTCAAGTGGATTTGCATGAGAAGGTAGAGATCGTGAAGCTGAGACTGAGAAGCAGTAAGAAGGCTAGTAGCTTACAAGGTTGAAAGTGTTTCTTATGGTCCTTTTTGTTGTTAGAGTCCTAGAGTTGTCCCTATACACTCAGGTCTTTGGGATGGTGTTGGGGCATTTTTTTAGATGTTCTTTTGATACATGGTTTTGGCTCGTGTGTTCCTCTTGATGTAAGGTTACATTGGATATGTATATATATATATGTTTCAGACAAGTTTTCTTGTAACAGGTTGAAGGCATACATGGTAGTACTTAGTGACATGTGAGAAGCATATGTAAAGGTTCTTGCTATTTGGGAGCTTAATGAAAATGGTTTTAATTTGTAGTATTTTTTGGTAATATGTTTGTTCAAGTTTTATTTCTACAGTTAGTCTTGAGTTATCTTGTGGTTTGTGGAGTGAGGCATCATAGTTTGGTTGGTATCAGAACTTTAGGTTCACCGAGTCTACATGGACCTAGGACTAGGATTTGTGTTTGTTATTGTGTCCTACAGTCTGGCTTATAGTGACTTCTACTTATGCAGAAGAAGAAGAAAGCCTAAAGATGTCTATAGAACATGAAGAACACACAACGAAGAGTATTTTCAATGCACCAGGAGGAGGTGTAAGGAACCAGGAATAAGAAGATCGGGTACCTAAGGGTTCCCAATTTGACATATCCATGATTGAAAATCCTACCTTTCAGTTTCATTTTGGGCAGTTATGGCTATAATGATGCATATGGCGGACACGATGCCCACACCTTAGCCTATGACACCAGTTCCCAATGCGGAGTCTTCAGGAATTGGGAAGACCTTTGAGCAACTTTGTCATGTTGGAACGGTGGAGTATGTGGGGACAACTGATCTGGAAGTTGCAGATCTATGACTTACTGAGATCGAGAAATCCTTTAAGGTCCTTATCATCCTAGAAGAAGATAAGGTGAAGCATGCAATGTACCTTCTAAAGGGGAGTGATGGGCATTTGTTGGCCATAAAAGAGGAGAAGAATCTTGGTGTGACTGTTGGTTGGGAGGATTTTTGACGTGAGTTTATCATTCAGTACTTTCCATGGACCTATCTGGATGAGAAGACCAGTTAGTTTGAGGGGATTCGATAGGAATCCATCTCTATCAATGAGTACGAGGCTAATTTTATGGATCTTCTTTGCTCTTGTCCTCACATGGCTGCCACGGATGATGAGAGGATTCACTATTTTGAGAAGGGGATCAACGCTGAGTTGTCTACTCCGGAAGCTGCCTTGAAGAATCGAGAAAAGTTTGCCATGTTTGTGGAGTCTGTTCGGAGGATAGAGTGATCTATGATAAAAAAGTAGGAGGCAAGTGCCAGGAAGAGGCATGCACAGTCCCATGGACAATCGTCAAGAGGATTTAAAAAGTCAAGGTTTTCTGCACCACCAACATCACAGAGGTGCACTGTTCAGACGCAGTGGTCACCTAGTAAAGGTAGAGGTCATAGCCTTCCACCTACTGGAGCTCAAAGCAGAGAGTTAGTGTTAGTGATGGGGCTATCTAGGCAACAATTTGAGACCAGGGCATGCTACAAATGTGGACAGGTAGGACATCAGAGGTGGGAGTGCCCCGTGAGATACGATGAGGTGACCCAACAACTGAGGTAGAGCTAGTAGGGCTCGCATAGATAGAAGAACAATAGTACAGGAGGATGAGGATGTGGCCAAGCATCGTAGGCCATATCGTTTGCTCAGGGAAGGAGAGGATGAGGGTGACAATAGGCAATGGTTAGATTCTACGATATGAGTCATCTGAAGTCAGTAGTCAATCTGCAAGAAGTGACATGTCAGATGGAGTTATTTCATTATGATTTTTCTTCTTCTTGCTTTGTATCTGTTTTGGTTGACCTGGGTGCAACACACTCTTTTATCACTCGTGAAGTGCTTTATAGTGTTCTTTTGCCTATTAGCCGTAGGAGAGATAGTTTTTTGCTAAAAACCTTGTTAGTTGGTTCTATAGTGTTGTATGAGGTGTGTCCTTCTTGTATCCTTTCTTTTTTAGGGAACAACATTCAAGTGGATCTCATACCACTTGACATGCATGGGTTTGATGTAATCCTTGGAATGGACACCTTGAAGAAGTATAGAATGGTCTTGGATTGTAGTTCCAAGAAGGAGGTGTTTGTAGACGGAGGTAAGACATGGATATCCCAGGAGACAATAAGATTCTTCTGATGTGTCCGGTATCGGCGATGGTGGTTGGGAAGCAGTTGAGATAGGGTTGTGAGGTGTTCTTGGCACATGTGCCTAATACTGAGGTGAGGAGTCCTAGTATTCAAGAGGTGCTATTTGTCAGATAATTTAAGGATGTGTTTCCTGAGTAGTTTCCAGGTGTTCCCCCACCCCGAGAGATTGATTTTGAGATCAATTTGGTTCTCGACATGCAACTGATAACCCAAACATCATACCGGATGGCTCCAGTAGAGATGGCCGAGTTGAAGAGATAGTTGCAAGAACTACTTGATAAGGGTTTCATCAGGATGAGTATGTCATCTTGGGGTGCTCCAGTGCTTTTTGTGAAGAAGGACATGTCCATGAGACTGTGTATAAACTACAAGTAGTTGAACAAGGTGACGATAAAGAACAAGTATCCCTTACCAAGGATGAATGACCTGTTTGACCAGTTGTGTGGTGAAATATTGTTCTCAAAGATAGACTTGAGGTCAGGATATCAATAGTTGATGATCAAGGAGGATGACATACCTAAGTTAGCTTGTAGGATGAGGTATGGTCACTATGAGTTCATGGTTATTCCGTTCGGGTTGACCAATGCATGAACAACATTCATGGACTGGATGAACATAGTTTAATGACCATTTCTTGATCAGTTTGTGGTTGTCTTCATAGATGACATATTGATATACAATCATGACAATCAGTAGCATGAACAACATCTTCATTAGGTGTTGACTATGCTGAGGCACCATCATCTTTATGCCAAGTTCAACAAGTGTGGGTTCTAGTTAAAGGAGGTAGCTTTTCTGGGGCATGTTATATCTACCGAGGGAGTTTGTGTAGATCCCAATAAGGTTGAGTTAGTGACGGATGGGAGCAGTAAAAAAATGCAGATGCATGAAATTGTAGGTTTAGTAGGATATTATATGAGGTTCATTAAGGACTTCAATGCTATCTCTTTGCCCCTAACAAAGTTGAAAATGAAGGGTGTGTCGTTTGTCTAGAATGACATATGTCAGTGTGCTTTTCAGACGTTGATAGATAAGTTGACAAGTGCATCGGTTCTAGTCTTACCTGAGAAATGAAAAGGATACATAATCTTCTATGATGCATCTAGGAATGGCTTGGGTTGTGTGTTAATGCAGGACAAGCAAGTGGTTTCTTTTGCTTCCCGACAACTTAAGAAACACGAGGAAAATTACCCGACCCATGACCGGGAGTTAACTGATGTAGTCCATGTTTTCAAGATCTGGAGGCACTACCTTATGGCGAGAAGTGTTAGATCTTCACAGATCACAAGAACCTAAAGTACATCTTTTCACAACAGGAGTTGAATATGAGGTAGTGGCGATGGATGGAGTTAATCAAGGATTACTACTGCATGATTGATTATCATCTAAGGAAGGTGAATTATAAGGACCCTGACCTGGGTTTTGGACTAACCCTATTTGGTTTGCCTAAGTACGTTGTTTAGAACTTTAATCTAATCCTTTAAGGTGTTTTGTAATCATGTGACATGCTTATGTTTCAAGTTTGGTTAATGTTTGAGAAATGTTTGCTTGTTTTGGACTAGAGTGCAATTTACCCAAGATGAGATGTTCTCTTGCAATATGTCACATTTTGAGTGTGACCTTAGTGTTTTAGCATCATAAGAGAGAGTATGATGCTAAGGGGTGCCTTATGAAGAGTTTAACTTTCAAGTTGAGCCTGTGTGGATGATGCTTGTGCTTTATGTGCTAGTTTTGGTGTGAATTGGAATTTACCCAAAGTAAAGGGTTAACATTCAATTTATCATCTCTAGATTGTTCTATCTCTTGTTTTACATCATCTAAGAGATAGAGTAAGAGGTGGACTCCTAGTTTGGATCTAAGGTAAGAGATGATATCCTTAGTAGTGATAATGATCCATGGACAATGTGTTTTTTTGACCTTGGAATGTAGTGTATCAGCTTGAGGTAGTACAGTGTATCAGTTTGGAGGTGTGTTTCCCTTAGTAGGAAGCCAAGAGGCCGATAATCTACCTAGAATATATCACCATAACCTTGCATGTTAAAGTGGTTGCGTGTGGCCTTTGCACGTGGACAAGTATCACCTAGACTCTTAAGGTGATGCCACCTCTCTTTTGATCTCTCTTTCTTCCCTCAAGTATAATACCCCCTCCCTCTTCACACAAGTGAACCCTTTCATCCATTCTTTTTCTTCTCTTCTTGATGGATGATCTTGGGAGCTTAAGGAGCTAGAGGAAGTCCCCATGGAGCTTGGGAGGTCGAGTTCCTCGCTTATGGTGATTCTTAGTTTAACTTCCATCTTGATGAGTTATGTTTCTTAGTAATGATTTCTTTGAGCTCTCTTTTTCATCTTCTTCTTCCCATCTTGGACATGGATCATACCTTAAATATAGGATGAATAGGTTGTGGTTCTCTCTTTCCTTCTTTCCTCCATGAGCTATCATAACCATGGCATCTTCTTCTTTCTTGGAGATAAGGTTGAGGTTGAATTTGGGACTCTTGATGGATCATCTTCAAGTTGAGAAATGTGGGATTTGGATCTTTGATCATGGAGCTTGAAACCTTGATGGAGACCTTCTTGAGGTGGGTTATAGAACTCTTATCCTTCTTTTTATGTTTACTCTTTCATGTGCTTATATTGTTTCTCATCTCTAGATTGTTTATGTCTTATATGCTAGTAGTTCTAATGATCTTGGGAACTTCTTTGGTTGAGGAATATCGATTTGTTAGCTATCCATACCTTATACCTTGATTCCATGATAATAGAGGGACTAATGGTTGATATCCTAAGGTTGAAGATGACAAAGTCGACACACTTTTCTAGCTCAAACCTGACATGCTCTAGAGGAGCTAACCCGATATGTCGTAACCCTAATAACTCGACAAACTTTGTCCGACACAAGTGTGATAGGCGACACACATTGGTCGACACTCAAAATAGTGGGGAGGCCAATACTCTAGAGTATGCTAAAACTGACATGCTCTAGAGGGTTAGACTGACATGAGAGGGTTCTAGCCCATCATGACCAAGATGATCTTTTGGAGTGCCAAATCATGACGCCTTTGGTTGAGTAAGAGGTCAACATGACAATGCCCAACCTGATAAACCTCTAACCCGACACACACATGTGAGGGGTGACACACTTGAGGCCGATACCCTATAAGAGGCTATGGCCAATACATCAAACCATGAGGTGGATGATACACCAAACCATGAGGTGGCCAATACACCAAGATATGGTGAAAGAGATACCCTATGTTATGCTTATGAAAATGATATCATCTTGGTGTGTCAAGGCCAACAAAAGACTGAGGTACCCTCCCATAGGAGAGAAGTCAACACACTTTGTGGAGTAAGTGGTTGACACATCAGGGTGAAACTAAATGGTGATGCCCTTAGTTGAGTAAGAGGCTGACATGAAGATGAGCTAACCCAAAACCTTATGGTCTAACCTGACATCCTTAGATGGGCTTCCCTAATACACTTTGGTGTGGTCAGACTAACACATGAAGGTGATGAAACCAATACCCCTCTAGCCATATGAAACTGATATATCAAGGGCTGACCCAAGATGTTGCAAACTGAGACACACCTTGATGAGGTAAACCGATATCACATAATGAGTGTGAAACTGATACCTAGCGTTGATGATGAAACTAATACCCTAAGTTGAAGGTGGAATTGACATCTAGGGTTAGGGGATAAACTAAGATGCCATGTAATTGTTTAGTTGATGCATGTGTAATGAAGGGTCGTTACACCTATACTCTTATGTATGGATGTAGTGAATACATATGTGGTGATCTATCTAAAATGTCGTGACTATGATGCTTAGCCCTAAAACTCTCCAACAAGGTGGGAGGTTATAGAAGTAGGGTTTAGTGGTAAAATGACCATATGTTAATCTTAATGATAAGATGGTAAGGCTTATGTGCACTCCTTAGTGAAAAATTCTAAACCATGACAAGTGTATATCCCTTTCTACATGATCATAACTTATGAGAGAGGTTAATAAGATCCCTATGTAAGTACATGATAATGGAGATGAGCCTTGTTGGAATCAAGGGGTGTTAGTTTTTGTATAGAAATCATATGAACAAGTCAATGATCAAATAGGTGCCTTGTGTATAGTTTGAAGTATCCTTAGTAAGATAATGTGGTTGATGACTTGTGAA
This sequence comes from Alisma plantago-aquatica, assembly GCA_963693085.1. NCBI lineage: Eukaryota > Viridiplantae > Streptophyta > Magnoliopsida > Alismatales > Alismataceae > Alisma > Alisma plantago-aquatica. The sequence continues at coordinate 226,387,194 of OY856414.1, read as the reverse complement.
GAGTAACGACATATGGATCACTTAATGATGAAACATCATGTTGGTGAGATAGTCAACATGTTTACATAATGCACTGTTGTAACCCACACATAACTTAATGAGGTAATACACATATGATTTTATGAAATGGTGATACCTAGTGCTGATAACACAATGAGCTATTCATATCAATCTAATGTTGCTCAAACCTAGATCAGTTTTAGGAATGTGGAATTTTTGTAATTAGGTAAAGTGATGTATCCATGATGTAAAACCCTAATCAACTACATGTGAAAAGCATTGACCCTGATTCTAAGGGCAAGTCATACTATTGAATATGTATGAATAGAAAGCATGATATTTTACTCTCTCTCTCTCTCTCTCTTAATTACACAAATTTAACCTTGTGAGTTAATTGGGTGTTATAATTAATGAATAATATGAAGATAGTTAAATGATATCAAACATTGGATATAAACCCTGTTAAGGGAACTTGGAAAGTATAAATATGTGAATGTGCATACTTGGTTACATTGTCTAATTCTTACCCTCATACACCCCAACTTATGGGAAGTAGTGAAGGTCAGAGATTTGAGATAGAATGATGCTTCGTAACCTTACGTGGAATAAGCATGAACGCTTATCCTAAATTAGAGAGCACTTATGATGCACTGCTTGCTTTATTTAAAGGTGTTTAATGAGTTGTATCATATTCTCTCTCTAAATGTAATAGCTAATGATTGCTATGGAAAGAATATGTGATGTGTCATAAGTAATGATTGGCATAAGTAATGCTTATATGCCCAATGAAGTATGATGAGATAACCATGAATTAAAAGTGTGATGTGATGGGTCTTAGGACCTGGCAAGGGCTTAGTGCCTAGTGGAAATGATAACCTCTGGTATTGGAACGAGGCATTGATATCCCATAGTGATGTGACTTTGGTGATAGCCTTGAGAGGTTGTGTAACAGTGGTGATGGTATTGTGAATGACAATGATACAGACATTACATGATGATAATGTAACAAGCTCACACCCTATATGTTTACATCTATTGAAAGTGGGTTAGGCCCTTATTGTATAGAGTTTGCTATGGTTTTATATGTTGTAACTGGATTGATGCTAAAAGACACTTTAATTGGTCTAATTAATCAAGTGAAATCTAATCACGTAGCTTGTCCTGTGCCATAGATCCATTCTAGTGTCAGTTTTAATGTGGGATGGTGAAACAAGTTTAACTCAAAGCGCATATTTTTGAATATGAGGGTGTAAGTTGAGTGTAACGACCATGCTTCCCAGTAACCCCCCAATTAAGGAAGACCAAGAAGTCAAAACCGCTATTCCAAAATATGATTAGTGGTTTTGCAAATAATAAAAAATAATTAATAAATTCTACCACAACTAAGCTTGAAATAGGATAAAAAAATCTTTTCACATACCTTTCAATAAAAGGAATCTAGAACTTCTACCCACTATAAAGTTCTATCAAACTAAATCCTCCTTTATGATTTAACTTTATTCTTCACAAGATACAATTTACTATTTGTATGATTTCAAATATTCCTAAAACACCAACAAATAAAACCTCGGTCAGTATAATGAATTATACTGGTATGTGGGGGAACCAAAATCTTGCATCTATTTATAACAACATAGTGCAACCAAATTATTACTTAATAGATCACACTTTACATATTAATCATAGCTACTCAATCCTACATATCCTTGCCTTTGTGTTGTCCCTACAGTGGACATGGATACTACCTCTCTCATATGGTAGATTTCAAATAGCCCCTATGATCCTACCTTATAAGTAGATCACGACATAGGCTGTGTAGTCATATGGTCCTACCCAAGGTTAGACCAACATATCGACTCATGATAACCTGATGATCCTACCCCAAGGGTAGACCATGTACTAGGTCATCCATCTCATCATCATCAAATTTACAGAGGAGGACTAGGATCTGAGCTAGTCATGCACATATACTTATGATGATAGTCATAGTCATGTTACAGTTGCATGAAATAAAAGTCAACCAAGCATCTATTTCTAAGCAACCGATAAAACCTCAAAAATCACTATGAAACTAGAGCGATTAGTCATAAGCGTAACCACATACCTGACTTGGAGTCTCAAATATGAGAAAGATATCCAATCTAATCAAGATGTCCAACCAAGCAAGACAAGCAACCAATCAAGCAAATCTTGATCCTGAAAATATGTGTAACACCTAATTGTTACCATCACATCTCAAACAACTCCTTAATGACTTGGGACACCTTTCTAAGGTTTCTAATCTGAATTAGGGGTTCCTTAGGATTCTTTAGATCTATTTTACAACTTTCCTCATTTATGTCCACAAAACCCTAAAACAAAAATTATAGGTTCAAAACCCTAATTACTCACTTATTCATAATAAAACCTTCTTTATCATCCATTAACTTAGGATCATCCTAATATCATCGTATACAAAGGATTTCATAATATATCTCATTAAAAGTCATACTTACCAAACTTAGGGTTCCTAGGCCCATTAGTGTACCTTCATACACATGGAACCCTAAATTGACCAATTATGCACGAAGATCATTCTTTTAGATCTAAATCTTCCTTTTATTAACAACATGTTAATATTATCTTAAAGTATCCAAAAAACTTTACCAAATCTCATTAATATCAAAATTAGGGTTTTCCACTTATAAATTCATTAAAGGTAGCAACTTTAAGAACTTTTTGAATTGCAAGAAGAACTAGACTTCAATTATATTTTTAATGGATTCCTTCCATTATCCTGATCAATTTTCATATATAACTTGTTCCATCTGAGTTACCAATAATTTATTACAATTTTTGCAAAGTAATTCCTCATTGACCGATAAGGAAACACCACGTCGTCAATTACATACCTCAAAATCCTTGGGTCCAAACCAATCCTGGCTGGACCAATGACTGCACACCACCGAGAGCCATGTTGGGCATGGCTCGCTCACCCACAGACACATCATAAGGTCCTTTCTTCCCTTCCCTCTTGTTCGCAAGGCTGGGGGCAGGTAAGTAATTCACCGCTTCCTTTCTTCAACCTCACGAGGGTCCTCACACGCAGAACAACACCGTCCCACGGTCAACTCCACCATTGACCTCATCATCCACAACTCTTGAGAAAAAACTAAGGTCACCCTCACCTTCATTTCTCTTCCCTAGACTCGAAGCACACCTCTATTGATCCAGTGCTTGCCTGAGTTGTCAAGACGAAGGAGCTTTTCTCTGGAGAGAAGCGCAGCTTGGTCAGGGTGTAGGTCTAGTACTCTTCCATAATTGTTAGCACAAAACACTTTTGCTCTTTCTCACAAACTCGATGACATGTTCAGGGATCATGTATATGGTTCGTGGCCCACCCTATTTATATTGGATGGTCACCTGTGCTTTCCTCCCGATTTGGGGGAATCTTGCACAGACCATAAAATGTGAGAACCCATTACACTAAACAAGATTACTCAAAACATAAAGCACAATCGATCACTAATTAATCACATACCCAAAAATATGGGTAAATTAAAACTGATTTTAGTGTCAGCACCTACTCAGAAACATTTGCATAAGAGACCAACATCTTTCTTTTATCCATACTATGCCAAGAATTTGATACAAATTGTTCTATCACCTAAGCCACAACATATATGCATAGGAGAACAATATTCATATATGCCACACAAACAAGCATTAATATGCTAATAAAAGTTCTATTGTTTGAAACACCATATACAAACTTTTCCTGCCCGGACCTGAGAGTACAACGACGACTCTAGGACACACTAGACATCTAATCAACTTTTTCAAAGATTCATTAGTATAGCTCCTCTTGGTTGCCACATGTTTTTTTCATCACTTCCGATTACCTAAAAAGATGTGGCGAACCACAAGGGTGAGACCCATGTCCCAACAAGAGATATAACCTCCAGCAATGATTATTGATTACAAAATTTTAAATAGTAGATTACTAAGCAGTTGGAGTATTTAATAATCAATTGAACAGATTGAACAGTTCAAGTATACTAAACAGATTAATCAAATCATCTTAGCAACAAGTATGATCATCAATGCATCTATAGATAACAAATAAATCCAATTATTTGCATAGATATCTACTCAAATATCATAAAATTACATCTAATAACAATCATTATTATTAATATGACTATCATCATATTCCTTGCTAACAGTACATGCAATCTAGTAGCATAAGAATGCCTGACATCATGAATATGTCTAGTAACATGACATGGCTATCAATATTGGCATCTCAAATAGAGGGAACAAATCTATACATTAAGTAGAACTAACATCATAACATAATGAACTACATAGGCATGATTAGTAGTTTAAGCATTTCTAATTACATAGGCATGGCTAGCAATATTAAACATAGCTAGGAATAACATCTTAACCATTAGTGTTAGTATATTTTACAACATAAGTATGTTTACAACATGAGCATAACTACAACATAAGAATATCTATTATCTCTTATTGTACTATACATGATCTTAGTGAAAAGAAAGCAAACAATGGTTTTCATCCAATATGAAGCATTGTCTATAACCCTAAACAAATATGCTACATAGCTGTCTTACATCTTTTATTATTGAGGATACCACTCAAAATCTTACTGACCACTGTTAAGTCAAAATTAGTACCATACAAGATCTAGGAAGAGTCAGACTCCTAAGATCTTCTCTGCCCCCACTCAGTACGGGTCCACCATAGCGACACATAAGGTCAACTTGCTAACAACCTAGTTTGTACTTGGTACAGGTCATGACACTAGTGAAAGGAGGTGGGTATGCATACCCTACCATCGGAGGTACAACTGTAGTTGTCCTCCAATCTCATCACATATATAATCTCATCAGATGTATGAGGCATGACCATAGCCATCCTCCACAACCTGCATTGTAGATGACAATGATATAACCTCAACTTGCCACCCCCACGTACTCAACAGTATGTGCTCCGAGTTTCCCTTAGGAATACTTGTTTCACTGTCTGGCAAGTTCTCGCACTCAGATGGATCTATGGCATAGGGCACTACATCATTAGAGTTTCACTTGATTAGTAATGCCAGTTGGGTGAATTAAGGCTGCATCAAACAAGTGGACATGCAAACCCTAATTCACTTCTAGAAAGCATATAAATATCACAACTTTTAAAAGATACAAAACATTTGAAACATAATTTCTCATCTCATCATCACATGGTACTATTAACTTGCCATTCATGAGACCACACTAGTCATCATACTATCACAAGATATAGATCATTTTCACAATATCACAAGGTATCAACCCTTATCAACACAAGAGGATTACACCTCATTCAGGGACCAACCATGCCCAAGGGTCATTAAGACCATCATACTATCATAGTGTATAAATCCATTTTAGAATATCACATGGCATCAACCCTTATAAACACAAGAGGATTACACCTCATTCATGGCTCAACCATGCCCAAAGGTCATTCAGACCATCATACTACTCCCTACAAGATCATCATTATCTTTGCATGCCTTATAACCAGGCTCAACAACATCACTTACATATAATACATTGGATCAACATATTGTTGCATTAATGAGATAGGAGATATTCAAAACCAATCATAGTACGATTATATTAACATTAAGAACATTCCTTTATTACATCAACATGCAAGGACCCCAGATATGATTAACCCTCATCATATTCATAATGCACATGTTTAGCATAAGAATGTATCAACCATGTGGCTATGATAACCAAAAATTAACACATTAAGGTTATGATCATATTAAGAATGTTATTTCACCATCATGCCATCATATAAGAAGTTAAATATGAATACTCATCTTTTTATATTTGCATTATATTTAGGTTCACAAGATAAATTATATTAATGTTACTGATCAACACTCATACCCAAATCCTAACTCACGACATCCCCATTGGATCATGGATGCATAAGGTGAAGCATCACCATCACATTCCATACTATTCTCAAGTATGTAACCACACACAAATCAAGGTGTAACCATCAAGTTATAGCATACCAGGGTTTCAACAACAGTAACAAAGTACTCCATGATTGTATTAGTCATTCAAGGACTATTCATATCCAATTACCATCATTTAATTATATTAAAGCTCGGTATAACAAGCTATACCTCATTAGGGTTACATATAAACACAATATGATTATCATCCCTTCTATTCATATGAGTGAATAGGTAATACTACCTTATTAAGGGTAACCCCCATTTGTTCCATCGTCATTCAACCCATATCACCATACCACAATGTCACCCAGAACCATTAGATGTTTAAAAGGTAAGACATTGGTTGTTTACATAAGTAAACACCTTGGATAAACATCATATGAAGTCCTTGATTTATTCTCTAGAAAGAGTTACCATATAACCCTAGACATCCCTTGATTAATAACACAAAAAGTTCCATTGAGAGTAGGGTAAAACCCACAATCAACTAATCATTTAAAACACGCCATCCATTGTCAACAAGTAAGATCCTTAAGTTGATCATATAAAGGAAACCATTTAGATCACATTATTAGGAACAACATATTACATTAGACATCATTCTACTTTATTGCATGAAGAAACATTAGATCTTAACCATTGGGTCGAGTTCATATATTAAAACCATTAATTATAGTATAGGTCCGACCATTGCATCAAGTGACCCAAGAAACCATTGGTCTAAGGCTTAATTGATGTTACAACTATATGATGAAACCACCAAAGGTTGTGGAGACCAGATACACCATAAGTAGTGACTATTAAGTCATCATAGTTTGTTAGATCAACATTATATTCATTAATATGCATCAAATATTAAGCGAATGTCATCATTGATTGATAACATCAGTAGGGTACTTAATGGTTGATCATTAAACTTCTAATTAATCCAAAACCTGACCTATGGGGGTGACCATAGGTTGTCACCATCATCTGATGCCTTTGATCCCGACCATAAGTTGTCATAAAGACAACACCATCAGGTTGTTGCAATGGTACCATCATCGGGTCATGGGTTTATAGAAGAAATCAGCTCAAAACCCTTAAATTGACCATTGGTTGATTGGTGCTTAGCACCATAGGTTGTCAAACCAACCTGATACAAGTCATATTATACCTTACAAATAATGTACACATGATCAAAGTTTCATATAGAACTGAAATCAGAACAGAGAGCATTATAAAAATCGAAATCAAAGTCAAGCATAGCTTTTTAGTGCATGGATCATCATTTTCGAGCAAGAACATGAACTAGCAAGCTTATAGTAAGAAATAAACGTGGAGAAAGTTATAAAAATTGCCTATAATTAGAAGATAAACTCCCAAACAGAATAAAAGACGAGAAGGTAGGGTAGAAAATCCAAGCATAAGCTGTGAACTCGTCCATCTAGCACATTTCTTCTTCAAATGAGCAAACCCTAAGCATTAGGAGCAAGAAAGGTAGGGGTTTAGAGGTTTAGAGCAATTTCTACGATGGAAAAAAAAGATTCCAACCTATAGAAAGGTAGGAGTAAGGATAAAAAAAGTAATAAATGGAGGAAATAAGGGTATTCTTACTCTTTTAGGTCAACATCACTAGAAGGAAGCTTTTAAAACCCTAAAAAGAAGTCAATTGCAACTCTAGATTCGTTTTCCAAGAAGATCCCCTCTTTCTTCTTCCTTGGACTAGAAATTCATAGAACCACAGAGGTAGAATGAGTTTTGTAGAAAGAGGGAAGTGGTGGAGAGAAAATGGCTCATTTTTGTGCTTAGACATAAGTATATAAAACTTTAATATAAAGAAAAAGAAAAAGTTGAAGTTCTAATATCCTTTCAAGTGTCCATGGCCTTAAACTATTAAGAATATACAAGAACACATACAAGAAGATCCCCCACCATCCATAGAGACATGATTATCCCTCATTTCTTGAATTTCCAAGCAAAACAAACAATTCATTAGTTGATAGCTACTAAAGGTAGCTCATCCATGAAGGGGTAAACCCTAAAATACCCTTGGATAAAACACCTTCAAACCATAGATTAAATAGGTCACAAAGGATAAAAAATACCAAGAATGATGAGATAATATCCAAGGAACATAATACAAATGATAAATTGCAAATAAATATCTCAATGGGGGTAAATTACAGAAAAGTCCAAAATGTGCATAAAATTGCATAACTTGCTCAAACAGTGTCCAAATTGGACCAAATTAGAAAATTAAGCTTCTCTTATGATTTAAAATCATATAAAAGGTTATAGTAGGGTTATACAAATTCAATTATGACAATTAAGCTTATTCAACTCATTAAGCAAGTTTAGGGGACTTACAACTATAATCCCCTAATAGGGATTTTACCCTCGAAATCCAAGGTAAACAAAGATGGGTACTTCCTTTGTACCTCATTATATTACCTTCACATGGTTACTTTCATATCATGATGATGTAATATCATTCATACATATCTCATCTTGGGTCAGCATAAAAACCCCCCACATAAGAACACATTTCCGAATATAAAACATAAAAACTTGTTGTGCCACCTGTACAAATCTAATAGTAACTTTCAACTTTAAATTCTAGCTGTCATCCTAAAATTATATCTATTGTATCAAAAAACCATCTATCTTTGATAGTGGTCTTTCCCAGCTATCACTAGACCATACACAACATTATAGCGTCACTTTTGTTTTTTCCTTCCAAACAACAGTTATAGGATCATCATCAACTCTCTCTCTCTATGGGAGAGGAATAATTGGAATGTTAATTTAATAAACATCTCCAACCTTCACATATTTCTCATACTATTGATACATCTTGGATACTAGGATTTATTACATTGGTATCCACCTCATGTGCTATAAGGAACTCACATCATTATCTCATCCACTTTTACCAACATAACAAATATCAAGAAATATAAGACGAGTCTTCCTAATTATTGGAAGGATCAAAAGAAAACTCATCACAAACTTTATGATCATGGAACCATAGTCCAAACAACCTTATTCTATAAAAAGTTATCCACCCTCATGTTTACAATGAAGCCACACATACCAAGTGGAAATGATCCACTTGAAAGTTGTGCCCTGGAAAGGAAAGGCACAAAGGGAAACACACTTCCCACATCATCACAACATTGTTCAAGGGTCACTAGAAAAAAGGTAACCAATTCTATTTTCATTATGCAGGTTACAACTTCTTATGTATCATTTTACCTTTTTCATTTTGGGTTCCTTGCCATTAGCATAGGAATTATCATGATTAACATATCTCATTACTCCTTCATTGATGACTATTTATCCCACTAGGGTATTTTCTCTTTTTTTTCAACCACTTCTCAATAGGTAAATCATCATATTCCACATTTTCTTCATTAAACTGGGATCATCTCCCTTAATTTCTTTCACATGCCATGCTGATTTTTTATTAACACTTTCTTACGCACATAGGTTGGTCTGATATTAACTCAGGTTCCACCTTATTTCTTTGTCGTTGTTCCCATTCATCTTTTCATTTATACTTATCATAGGAGTTCTCTCCATCTTATGTGAATTTCATACCTTGAATAACTTTATAAGAACAAACTTATCCGTCTTTTACTTTATTATCTTCTTAAATTTCATCTTCAAGAACTCCTCTTTTGGTTATTTGGATTCATATTTAAATTTCATGGTGTGGTATCTTTCTCTTATAGTTAACAATAATTCATGTTTTAATAGATAATGATGTAATCCTCACCTTCTCTTGAGGGAATATTGAGTTATTTATACCATGATTTTTGATTCATTATGCTCTTTAGATTGTTTCAAAATGACTACTTGATCAGATTAATAAAAAAGATAACAATCTAAGAGTTCCATACTTACCTTTTCTTCAATAATTGAATACCTAGCAAGGGCACCCAAATACTTATATTAGGTAGTATGCATCATATTTTTATGTCATATTCCTAATTTTGACATCATCCTAGTCCTAAGTTCTAGTATCCCTATAGACTCAGCGAACCTAAAGCTTCGATACCATGTTGTGAGAACCTGTTACACTAAATGAGATTACTCAAAACATAAAGCACAATCGATCACTAATTAATCACATACCCAAGAATATGGGTAAATTAAAACTGGTTTCAACGTCAGCACCTACTAAAAAACATTTGCATAAGAGCCCAACATCTTTCTTTTATCCATACTATGCCAAGAATTTGATACAAATTGTTCTATCACCTTAGCCATAACATATATGCACATGAGAACAATATTTGTATATGCCACACAAACAAGCATTAATATGTTAACAAAAGTTCGATTTGTTTGAAACATCATATACAAACTTTTCCTTCCCGATCTTGAGAGTACAGGGAGGACTCTAGGACACACTAGACATCTAATCAACTTTCTCAAGGATTCATTACTATAGCTCCTCTTTTATGCAACATGTTTGTTTTCCTCACTTCGGATTACCTAAAAAGATGTGGTGAACCACAAGGGTGAGACCCATGTCCCAGCAAGAGATATAACCTCCAAAAATGCTTATTGATTACAACATTTTAAATAGTAGATAACTAAGAAGTTGGAGAATTTAATAATCAATTGAACTGATTGTATAGTTCAAGTATACTAAACAGATTAAGAAAATCATCTTAGTAATAAGTATGATCATCAGTGCATCTATAGATAACAAATAAATCCATTTTGTTGGATGGATATCTACTCAAATATCATCAAATTGCATCTAATAACAATCATTATTATTAATGTGACTATCATCATATTCCTTGCTCACAGTAAAAGCAATCTAGTAGCATAAGCATCCCTGACATCATGAATATGTCTAGTAACATAACATGGCTATCAATATTGACATCTCAAATAAAGGGAACAGATCTATATCATAAGTATAACTAACATCATAAAACAATGAACTACATAGGCATGATTAGTAGTTTAAACATTTCTAATTACATAGGCATGGCTAGCAATATTAAACATAGCTAGCAACAACATCTTAAACCATCAGTGTTAGTATATTTGACAACATAAGTATGTTTACAACATAAGCATAACTATAGCATAAGCATATCTATTATCTCTTATTGTACTATACATGATCTCAGTGAAAAGAAAGCAAATAAGGGTTTTCATCCAATATGAAGCGTTGTGTATAACCCTAAATAGATATGCTACATGACTGTCTTACATCTTTAATTATGCCTTGAGGAAATTGAGGATACCACTCAAAATCCAACTAACCACTGCTAAATCAAAATCAATGCCATACAAGATCTAGGAAGAGCTGAACTCCTAAGATATTCTCTGCCCCCGGTCAGTATGGGTCCGTCACAATGGAACATAAGGTTAAGCTACTAATAGCCCAGTCCGTCCTTGGTACATGTCATGACACTAGTGAAAGGAGGTGGGTACGCATACCCTACCATCTGAGGTACAACCGCAGTTGTCCTCCAATCTCATCACATATATAATCACATCAGATCTATGAGGCATGACCATAGACATCCTCCACAACTTGAATTGTGGATGAGAAGGATATATCCTCAACTTGTCACCCCCTCATACTCAACAATATGCGCTCCGAGTTTCCCTTAGGAATACTCGTTTCACCATCTGGAAAGTTCTGACACTTAGTTGGATCTTTGGCACATGGAATTACATGATTAGAGTTTCACTTAATTAGTTATGCCAATTGGGTGAATAAAGGCAAATCAAACAAGTGGACATACAAACTCTAATTCACTTCTAGCAAGCATATAGATATCACAACTTTTAAAAGATATAAAATGTGTGAAATATAATTTCTCATCTCATCATCATATGGTACTATTCACTAGCCATTCATGAGACCACACTAGTCATCATACTATCACAAGATATAAATCTTTTTCACAATATCACACGGTATCAACCCTTATCAACACAAGAGGATTGCACCTCATTCAGGGATCGACCATGCCCAAAGGTCATTAAGACCATCATACTATCACAGGATATAAATCCTTTTCACTATATCACAGGGTATCAACCCTTATCAATAGAAGAGGATTACACCTCATTCAAGGCTCAACCATGCCCAAAGGTCATTAACACCATCATACTATTCCCTGCAAGATCATCATTATTTTTGCATGCCTTATAACAAGGCTCAACAACATCACTTACATATAATACACTGGATCAACACAATATTGCATTAATGAGCTAGAAGATATTCATAAACAATCATAGTAGGGTTATATTAACATTAAGTACATTCCTTGATTACATCAACATGCAAGGAATCTAGACATGATTAATCCTCATAATATTCATAATGCACATGTTTAGCATAAGAAAGTATCAACCATGTGGCTATGATAACCACCAATTAACACATTAAGATTATGATCATATTAAGGAGGTTATTTCACCATCATGTCATCATATAAGAAGGTTAAACATGAAGACCCATCTTTATCTATTTGCATTAGAGTTAGGTTCACAAGATAAATTATATTAATGTTACTAATCAACACTCATACCCAATCACTAACGCATGACATCCACATTGGATCATGGATGCATAAGGTGAAGCATCACCATCACATTCCATACTATTCTCAAGTATGAACCCATACACAAATCAAGGTGTAACCATCAGTTTATAGCATACTAGAGTTTCAACAATAGTAACAGAGTACTCCATGATTGTATTAGTCATTCAAGGACTATTCATATCCAATTAGCATCATTTAGTTATATTAAAGCTAGGTATAACAAGATATACCTAATTAAGGTTACATATCAACACAATATGATTATCATCCCTTCTATTCATATGAGTGAATAGGTAATACTACCTTATTAAGGGTAACCCTCCATTTGTTCCATCATCATTCAACCCATATCACCATACAACAATATCACCTAGAACCATTAGATGTTTAAAAGGTAAGACCATTGGTTGTTTGTATAAGTAAACACCTTGGATAAAACACCTATGAAGTCCTTGATTTATTCTTTAGAAAGCGTCACCATATAACCCTAGACATCCCTTGATTAACAACACAAAAAGTTCCATTGAGAGTAGGGTAAAACCCACAATCAACTGTTCATTTAAAACAAGTCATCCATTGTCAACAAGTAAGCTCCTTAAGTTGATCATATAAAGGAAACCATCTAAATCACATTATTAGGACCAACATATTACATTAGCCATAATTCCAATTTATTGGATTAATAAATATTAGATCTTAACCATTGGGTCAAGTTTATATATTAAAACCATTAATTACAGTATAGGTCTGACCATTGCATCAAGTGACCCAAGAAACCATTGGTATAAGGCTTAATTGATGCTACAACTATATGATTAACTCACCATAGGTTTTGGAGACCAGATCCACCATAATTAGAGACTGTTAAGTCACCATAGGTTGTGAGATCAACACTATATTCATTAATCAACATCAAATATTAAGCTAATGTCATCATTGATTGATAACATCAGTAGGGTACTTAATGGTTGATCATTAAACTTCTAATTGATCCAAAACCTGACCTAAGGGGGTGACCATAGGTTGTCAAAATCATATGATACATTTGATCCCGACCACCAGTTGTCATGAAGACAACACCATAAGGTTGTTGCAATGGTACCATCATCAGGTCATGGGTTTATCGAAGAAATTAGCTTAAAACCCTAAAATTGACCATTGGTTGATAGGTGCTTAGCACCATAGGTTGTCAAATCAACATAATCCAAGTCATATTATACCTTAGTAATAATGTACAAATGATCACAGGTTCATCTAGAACTGAAATCAGAATGGGGAACATTATAAAAATCGAAATCCAGGTCAAGCATAGCTTTTTAATGCATGTATATCATTTTTTAGCAAGAACATGAGCTAGCAAGCTTATGGTAAGCAATAAACCTGGAGAAAATTATAAAACATTCCTCTAATTAGAAGATAAACTCCCAAACATAAGAAAAGACGAGCATGTAGGGTATAAAATCCAAGCATAAGCTATGAACTCGTCCATCTAGCACATTTCTTCTTCAAATGAGCAAACCCTAAGCATAAGGAGCAAGAAAGGTAGGGTTTTAGAGATTTAGAGAAATTTCTACCATGGAACAACTAGGTTCCAACCTAGAAAAAGGTAGGAGGAAGGATAACAAAGAAATAAATGGAGGAAATAAGGGGATTGTTACTCTTTTAGGTCAAGATCACTAGAAGGAAGCTTTTTAAACCCTAAAAGGAAGTCAATTGCAACCCTATATTCTTTTTCCAAGAAGATCCCCTCTTTCTTCTTCCTTGGATAGGAAATTCACACAATCACAGATGAAGAACAAGGTTTTTAGAAGGAGGGAAGTGGTGGAGAGAAAATGGCTCGTTTCGGTGCTTAGGGATAAGTATATGAAGCTTTAAGATAAAGAAAAAGAAAAAGTTGAAGTTCTAGTATCTTTCCAAGTGTCCATGGCCTTAAACTATTAATAATATACAAGCTCACACACAAGCTTCTCCTCCACCGTCCATAGAGACATTCTTATCCCTCATTTCTTGAATTTCCAAGCAAAACAAATAATTCATTAGTTGATAGCTACTAAAGGTAGCTCATCCATGAAGGGGTAAACCCTAAAATACCCTTGGAGAAAACACATTCAAGCCAAGGATTAAATAGGTTCCGCATGGCTCAAAAAGCTCAAGAATGATGAGATAATATCCAAGGAACATAATGCAAGTGATAAATTGCAAAGAAAACCTCTCAATTGGGTAAATTGCAGAAAAGTCCAAAATGTGCATAAAATTGCATAACTTGCTCAAACAGTGTCCAAATTGGACAAAATTTGAAACTTAAGCTTGTCTTATGATTTCAAATCATATAAAAAGGTTATATTAGGGTTATAAGAATTAAATTATGATAAGTAAGCTTATTCAACACATTAAGAAAGTTTAGGGGCCTTACATGAAAGGTCCCCAATCCTAGGTCAGTTGGATGCAGAATTTGTTCTCAAAGCTATTGGGGTTGTTTCCAAATCTGCATAGGAACCAGACTGTGAGAGAATTCAAATCGAACAAAACTCCTTCTATTCCCAGTTCTTTTCCAACTCGACGATGAGCAGCCATCGTTGGATTTAGGATCCAACAACGTAGGTTATTCACGATACTTAAATAAATTAGATTCCTTATTCACTAAATTCATGACATTTAATACATTTCTTGAATATCCTTCCCACTTTAGGAAAAATTCCAAAAGTCATATCTCCCGAACCAACCATCCTTTAAATCTCAAATTTTAAAGGAAAGTCCATAATGACTTGAACTTCATGTGTGCAAAGTTTGAGACTTAAATTCAAAAGTATGATAGACGTTTCTTTATATGAAATTTATCTCTTAATAAGGCATATTTTATACATATTTTCTCTCTCTCTCTTACATCTTTTATTCTATTTATTTGGATTCCTTTTTACCATTAGAAACCTTGTGGATTTGAAATCTCATCCATGATGATTCAATCATACATCTCTCCACATATTTCTCATGTTTTCATTATTATCTCAAATTTCCTTCTGGATAATGCATTAATTGATTTCTTCTTTTAATAATATTGGACTCATTAACATCTTATGATGCACGCATGAAATATTGCAAAGGAAATCCATTCAATACATATAAATCATACAATTTCCATTATCATGTATTTATTGGGAAAATTGCATTTCCAACCATATGAACCCAAAAAAATTGGGGTTGTAACATCGAGTATTCCCTTGCATCCTTAATTTTAGTGGTGTGAGATGACCATATGTGAGTTGATCTTGTTGTGATATGGATGGCCATGTGTGACCCACTCCTTCTTATTAGAACAGGCATGCATGAGCTTGTTCTCCTAACATTGTTACATGTCCCATGGTAGGCTAGATGTTATATGGGTGGACATGCGTGAGCTAACCCCTTTGCTGTGAATGTATGTCACTTTTTTAGTTGATTGATATGTCTTTGCGTTGTTCTCATGTACTGACCACGAGGTGTGGAGAGGTTGCAGATTCCATCTCTTCTATTCACCTTGTATGGAACTGATTTCAACTTCACAATGGTCAATTGGATTTGGATGGTATGACTCAAATCCTCTGGGCATAATAAAATATGTAATTAGATGTGTAGTGTGCATGTATAGGATTAAATATGAGAAAATTGGATGAGGCCTTGTTTTGCGTTTATACTGTTTAGTTTGTAATAATTATACATGTTCTTCGTATTCCTTTTCAAGCTTAAAAATAATCTACTGTGTAGTGTATATGCCTAAACTGCTTAAACAAATGATGTTTGTCCAACTTAAGAGAATTATCTAAATTTACTCATATTATAATAATATTCCTTTCTGCTTAGTTATCTGTGATAATAATAAAGTTGGAAGAAAGTTATATCTCTCGCTGGGACTTTTATCTCACCCCATTGGTTAAATATCTTTTAGGTGGGCATGTATGCCAAGATATAGATCAAATAGATAATGACATAAAATGAAGAATAACTACACCTGGTGGATCATGGTATATGGATAGTGTCTAGTAATAGAGTCCTATCTGTCGTCCCTATACACTCAAGTCATTGGGGGTTTTCTCGATGTGTTTTGATGACTTGATGATCGACATGTGGTTTTTGTCTTGTGTACCCTTGGTGGTACGTATATACATGTGGAACTCTTCTCTTATGTAGAAGGTTTATTGGAAAACAATGTTGTACCACTTTGAATATAAGTTATGAAATGCAAGTATTGACTCTTGTGCAATTAAATCTCAGCTCATGGTGCTTGTTGCAAATCAGTTTTAATTTCCTGTGATTGTTGATAATCCATTGATTAGTGGTTGATCATGATGAAGTTTTGAGTAATCTCTCTTTGTGAGGCAAAGGATGTCACACAAATGTTGTGGTAGATGTGCTTATTAGGAAGTCTTCATCTTCACATGTGGATAAAGCCCATTTGATTTCTTTGGGGTGCCACAAGCTAGACATGCTGATCTCCCTACATCATACGAATGTTAAGCTGGAAGTTTCCTTGCTAGAAGGATTGTTAGCACAATTATAGGTGAAGCCCACACTAAGACAATAGATTATATAGGCACAATAGGTTTATGTCGTGATACAGCAAATTAGATCAAAGTTTGGCAGTGAGAAGCATGATGGCTTCCACGAGTCAGATGATGGGACAATTTGTTACCATGGAAGAGTAGTGGTTCCTGATGTTGATGATCTAAGAAAGATGGTTATGGAAGAGGCTCACTCATCCATGTACACTATGCACTCAGGTAGAACCAAGATTTATCATAATCTGAAGGATATGTATTGGTGGCCTAGCGTGAAGAAGGATATGCCTGAGTTCCTTGCGAGATGTGTTGTGTGTTAGTAGGTCAAAGCTGAGTATCAGAAGCCTACATGGATGTTACAATAATTGCCTATACCACCGTGGAAATGGGAGCATGTGACTACGGACTTTGTAGTTGTCTTCCTAGGATAGCCAAAGGTCAAGATTCCATCTGGGTGATTATTGACATGTTGACCAAATCATGCATTTTATTGATTTGAAGACAATGTATACAGTTGAGAAGCTTGCCCAGATCTATGTTTATGAGATAGTGCATTTGCATGGTGTTCCAAAAACTATCGTGTCTGATAGAGGTCCTCAGTTCACAAGTCACTTTTGAGAGCGACTGCACAAAGAATCAGGTACGCAGTTTAGGTTCAACACTACCTTTCATCAACATATAGATGGTCATTCTGAGATGACCATTCAGAACTTGGAGGATCTTTTGAGAGATTTTGTTCTTTAGTTTTTGGAAAATTGGGACATACGCCTTGGTTTGATAGAGTGCGTCTACAATAATAGCTATCAGAGTAGCATTGACATGGAACCATATGAGGCATTATATGGGAGGTGTTTTAGGTCTCCGTTATGTTGGTATGAGATGGGTATGCATCAACTTCTTGATCCTGATCTTGTGCATCAAATGAGAGAAAAGACCAAAGTGATTCAACAACAAATGAAGGAAGCACAAGATAGGCAGAAGTCATATGTAGACAATCATTATAGACCATTGGAGTTCCAATTGCGAGACAAATTGTACCTTAAGGTCTCTCCCTGGAAAGGTGTTTTGAGGTTTGGGGAGAAGGGTAAGTTGGCTCCCATATTTATGGGACCTTACTTTGTAGTGGCACGTGTTGGGAAGGTGGCCTACAGGTTGGATCTACCACCTGAGTTGCATAGGTTGCATCCAGTGTTTCATGTGAGTATGTTGAGAAAGTGCCATCCTAATAAAGAGTTAGTGTTGTAGCCAGTAGAAGTCATGCTTGATGAGGACATGTCCTATGTGGAAGGTCCAATGTTGATCCTTGATAGAGGAGTGAAGAAGTTGAAGAATAAAGACATAGTTCTTGTGAAGGTTCTATGGCATCACTATGGTTTTGAGGAAGCCACATGGGATCTCGAGGAAGAGATGAGGAGGAAGTACCTATTTCTCTTCTCTTAGGATTTCGGGGGTGAAATCCTTGTTAGGGGTGAATGGCGTGTAAGGACCTTGACCTAAGTTTTGGGGTAACAATGTTTTCTTTGGCTCATGGTGTGCTTAAGTTTCAAGTTTGAGCTTGCTTGGATGTTGTTTGTGCTTTCTGTGCTAGTTTTAGTGTAGATTGCAATTTACCCAGGGTAGGGGGTTGATGTGCAATTTTGCCACCTCTAGAGCGTTCCTTCTCTCTCCTGGCATTATGAGAGAGAGTGTGGTGCTTTGAGATGCTTTGTTTGACCCTTGGTTGAGTGGTGTTACCCTTAGTGGTGATTAGGGTTTTCTAGGGTTGGTGTGGTTTGACCTTGTGACCTTTGTTGGCTTGTCTCAGCCTAGGTCGTGACCTAGGTTTTGTTGAGTGGTTTTTGCAGTCAACCCTTGGTGTTGTGGTCATGACCAAGGTTTTCTTGGCTTCCATACAAAGGCTTGGAGAGGTGTGTTTTGACCTAGGTTGCTTTTGGTAGTCTTGGTGTTGCAATGTAGTGGTATTGTTAGAATGTGTCACAACCATGGAGCCCCTTAGTGTGTCACGGTCGTGATATAGAGGGTGGAATTTCTTAGGTGGTTGTGACACTACCTAAAGCATATCACCATGTCTTTCATGTCATGTTTGATTCATTGCATGTTGATACATGTTGGTTTTTTGCGAGGACAAGTGTCTCTTGGGATCCTTAGTGTGCTGACACCTCACCCTTTGCTCTCTCTCTCATCGTCAATCTATATAACCCCTCATACCTTCTTGTTTGCAACCCTTTTGGCCATCTATCTTATCCCTACTTCTTTTCTTGTTCTTGGATCTTGGTGAAGCATGGAGGTTCGTCCTTGGAGCTCGAGGAACCAATCTCTTCTTGCATGAAGAAGTGGTGGTGATTATAGTTCATCTTCCATCTTTGGTAAGTGTTTACATTCTAAGTTGATGTTACTTTGATCTTGTACCTCATCTTCTTCCTCTTCCTCAGTCTTATATTTTGTTTTAACATGGTGGTTGTTCTTGAGAGTAAGATCCTCATCTGAAGGGTTATAGGACATGTTTTTACAAGGTGACACCCAAGTGAGAGGGAGTTTCTTCTCACTTTTCCCCCATCTTTCCTTTGGTTTGATTTTGAGTATTTTCTCTCTTTCTTGATCTACTCTTTGACCTTAGTGTTTCCACTTTATTGAGGTTCTCTTGAGGCTGAGTGTGGAGCTTTTGGTGGAGTGTTTTCACCCCTTGGGTCGTGTGCTTGGAGCTTTGGTGGTGATCTTCTTAAGGCGGGTTTTATAACACTAAACCTTCTATATTATTGCACTTATCATTACTTTTTGTTGTTTTCTTCACTCTCAATGATGCTTCTCCATTATTCTCATATATCGAATCAAACCCAAGAACTCATTTGGTAGAGTTATTATTCTTGGTTTGGAAGTAATCTGAAACCCTAATCTTTCTTGTGTCGTTTTGATAGATGTTGTTTCATGGAGTTCCTTCTCAATGGTTGACCGTTGATATAGCCTTCATGTTTGGTTTGTGTACATCTAGAGGTGGGAGAAAAGTTAGTCTCAGTTTTAGTTATCTAGGCCATGTTTTCTTTTCCTTTGGTCATGCTTTTCTTGGGCCTTGCCTTAGGGTTTGTGGAGATTGGTTTTCTTGAGGTTTCCCTTGATGGCGATCACAATTCTTCCTTAGTTTGGTTCTGTTTTGATGATCTGGATGTTCACCCTTGGTGTGGTCATGACCTAGCTAGCTTGGTGGTCGAGACACACTCATGGGCGTTGCAGTCGCAATGTGCCCCATGGTGGTTGACTGCGACCTAGTTGGTTTTAGGGTCGAGATGTCCCTCCCTTGTGGTTATGTAGGACCTAGTACGGATGGGTGAGAACCCTTAGTGATTAGCATCCTAGTGACCCTTAGTTTCTTGCCTTGTCCTAGATGAGATAACCCTTGGTGCTTTGGGTCATGACCAAGAGGTGTTGCGGTCACGACATGGTGGTGGTTGATGTGTTGCAATCACGATACATAGTTGGTGGTCAAGACAAAGACCTAACCCTAACCCTAATGTCACAAGCACGACATGATGGAGATGGTTCATTACATAGTGAAGGTGTTGAGGGTCAAGACGACCATGGTGGATGTCACATTTGATACATATCATGGAGGGTGGATGTGACCTAGGTGTCTATGTGGTAGCATAGGGTGGTGATAGGTGGTTGTGAATCACATATGAACACCTAATAATAATCATGCATGAACTTGTGTAATGTTGTTTAGTATGTTATATAATCTATTCTAATGATATTACCCAATGATATTAGACACCAAGATGATGGAGGGTGGTGATTCTAGGATGGTTGGTTGACCCTTACCTTATAAACCGTAATCGGTTAAAAGGAAATCCTAACCCTAACAATAATGAACATTGATCTTGCTTGTTTTTCCATCATGGAATGGTTATGATGATATGTGGTTTCCTATCATGATTATAAACTTCTAACCACGCAAGTGTTATGAGTTTGGTAATCATAGATAGTGTATGCTATGGGGATGAGACATGATCTAAGTTGAATGAGCCTGGACAGGCATGTTGAGGCACTTGTGATATAGAAACGATTAGCTGAGGGATTGATATCCCATGGCATGTGACTGTGGTATTGATGATATGATAAATGGAAATAATACAAGAATCATGTGGTGATAGTGTGACAAGTTCACACCCTAGATGTTTATATCTGTTGGAAGAGTGTTATGCCCTTATCTTTGTAGAATTTGTTATGATTTTATAAGTTGTAACTTGATTGTTGCTAAAAGACACTTTATTGACTTAACTAATCAAGTGGAACCTAATCATGTAGTTTTTCCCTGTGCCATAGATCTATATCAGTGTCATCACTTTCTGGATGGTGAAATGGGTTTTCCCATAGAGGAAGCCTGGAGTCATATAATGTTGAGTATATACATTCACATGATTGGTTGCGGGCCATACCCTGGAAGAAGTCTGGCTCGGGCCATTGCTTAGTGATATGTTCTTGTGAGGTTTCATAGGATAGGCTGGAGGCCATACCTTGGTAGGAGTGTGGATGCTGGCTGTACTCAGTTTCACTAGCCATGACATGTACCAAGGTGGGCTAGGACTTTCACTGTTGACTATATGTCACAAGTTGTAGTTGACTGGTATGTCTCTTCTATGTACTCGTGTACTGACCATGAGGTTTAGCGAGGTCATGGATTCTGACTCTTCCATAGACGTTGTATGGCGTCAATTTTTACTTAGCAATGGTCGGTTGGATTTGAGTGGTACGACTCAAATCCTCGGGGGAAAATAAAAGACGTAATCATCCATTTAGTATCTTACTTAGGTTTAAATATGAAAACATTGGATGAGGCCTTGCTTGTTTTTGTACAATATAATTGGTAGTGAATATACACATTCTTCATATTACCTTTATGACGATAAGATGTTTTCATAATATAATTGCAATTTCTTATTCTGTTAATGATGATTACCTTCTTATCATAGTTGTAGCTTTACTATTATTCCTTAATCATCGTATCTATGTTAATAATAGTGTTGGTGGAGACTGATATGTCCTGCTACGATTTGGAATATCACCCTGTGGGTTCTCCACATCTTTTTAGGTGGATATGCATGAGGAGGTAGAGATAGTGTGGCTGAGACTGAGCAACATCAAGAAGGCTAGTAGATGACAAAGTTAGAAGTGTTTCTTATGGTCCTTTTTGTTGTTTGTTTTTGTTGTTAGAGTCCTAGAGTCATCCTTGTACACTCAGGTATTTGGGATGGTGTTGGGACGTGTTTTGTAGACATGCTTTTGATACATGACTTTGGCTTGTGTGTTCCTCTTGATGTAAAGTTACAATCAATATGTATATATATGTTTGGGACATGTTTTCTTGTAAAAGGTTGATGACAGACATGGTAGTACTTAGTGACATGTAAGGACTCATATGTAAAGGTTTTTGTTGTTTGGGAGCTTAATGAAAATGGTTTTAATTTCTAGTATTTTCTGGTAATGTGTTTGTTTAAGTTTTGTTTCCGCGGTTAGTCTCGATTTATCTTGTGGTTTGTGGCATTGGGTGTCACACTAGAGGGGGCTCCAAAGTGTAAATATACTTATTAGTTTAATACCTACTCCCCATAAAATGATTAAAATTTGTCCCAAACAAGTTTATTAGCTAGTAGGCACCCTCAACAACTAAAAGGACCCTATTATGACCTTGCTAAGGAAAAGAATTGGCTCCTATACCATAATTGTGGGGTTTTTCATCAAATTTCCATTAATCACTCATTGTATCTTAATTACAAGTTTACATAAACTAGATAAAATAAAATACATTGCAAGATAGACAACCCTAATTGTTATCTTGTCAGACTCTCATCTCTCTCTCAGTCTCTCTCTCAATGGTTGAATAAATCTCTTCCTTGTCGAAATAAAGTTAAGGGGAGGTGATCCTCTGTAAGGGTTGGTAAACCCTTAGTTTATGTTGTTGGAAGGTGGGCACTCTTGAAATGAAAATATAGGTCTAGTTGGTGTATGCTCTTGGATATGTAATACAAGGTGGTACTCAAGTTCATACAAAAATTGTAAAGGTTTACCTATCTAGGTAGTGGAGATACCACATCAAAAATTGGGCCTAGATCTTACCAGTAGTCTCATAGGAAGGTCTGATACAAGAAATACTTCCATGGGATGTGAAAGATGGATGTCAAACTTGTGGGTAATATCACCCTAGAGGGGGGGTATTCTACCCACACAATAACCTTCAAGATATTAAGAGATTTACTTTTCCATGATGAATATGGTGTCCCTCCTCTTTTACAACATTGGATGAGGATACCATGATAATGGCTCAATTAAATAATAATCCATTAGAATTCTCTATAGTTTCTTCTCTCCTTCAAATTTCAATTACATATCTTCATGTGAGATGACATGTGACATATGGAAGAATTGCTTCATCACAAATGAAGTAACCATTCAAGTGAACGATACCAAGATCAACAAATTCCAACATCAACTCAAGGCATTTAAGATGTCCAAGGAAGAATCCAATATGACATATGTACTTAAGATTCTCAATCATCATCAATTGGTTCACTTGGCAAGAAAGTAGAGACAAAGGATCATGTTGCAAAATCATTCTCTCCCTCACACGTTGTTTTACATAAAAATTAACATCCATAGAAGAATATTCCAACTTCATACTCCTCCATGTTTAAGACCACATTTCTAAACTTATATCTTATGAAGTGAAACTTGACGCAAGTGAAGAGGAAGAATAGGAAGAGTCTTCCCATGAAAATTAAGGTGTGTCTTTAGAAGTTCAAGAATCATTATCAACCAAACATTACTCTAAAAGTAGTTAAGATTCCATGTATAGTAAATGCAAACATTTAAAAGGAAAGACTACCTCCACTTATTCTCATTTCCTACAAGTGTAGCCAAAAGGGGTACTTAAATAATTAGTTTCCAAAGAGGAGGAAGCATCACAACCACAAGGACAACAACAAGACCGAAAAACAAGAACAAGAAGGAGGACAAGTCATGGAGGAAAGATAAAAAGGATATGAAAGGAAAATAAACAACTCAAAATTCTTCTTGGGATTCATAACAAGATTTTTGTCGGTCAAGAAAATATCATGACTAATGTTATATTTTTCTAATGCAAAGTTAAAGTGAAACTGATGAGGTAAATGTGGTAAAATTAAACAAATTTTTAGAAGATTCTTTAGTTAAAATAATTATTTCCTCTCGTGCTTCTCTTAGTACTTGAATATCTAAAGAGAAACACATGGATAAAGTTTTTCAATATCATGTGTGGATAAGGATGATCTTGAACATCATAACCTTTTGTTGAAAGATTTTTTTTTAAACTTATAACACTTAATCTTGAGTTTGAATTGCAACTTACATCATAACCTTATGTAGCAATAACATAAAATTGAACTGAATAAATTTAATCTTGAGTTCTAACTACAATATAATGGATTTATGTAGAAAATATTGTTGATCTTATAAATATTAACACTCTTAAGGAATGTAAAGCTACTTTTCTTTCTAATATTACCAATTTTAATCTCATCCCACATTTCCTAGTAAGGTAAGTGTATTTTCAGTTCTTAATTTGGAAAATGATTCCTATTTGACTAAATCTATTTCTTTAGAATTTTATGTTATTGATGAAAAAGATAATAGTGATGACATTTCGACTACTATTATTTAAGATAACCATTTTCTTAGAAATTTCTTTAAAAGTTTTTAAATGTTGGAATGCATCCTGATATAGATCAAATACCATGCTATCAAAAAACTTGGTACTCATGGAATAGTATATAATTTAGATATGAGAACAATAATGGAAAGGGTAAGAAAACATTCCATATATAATACTATAGTTTGAAAACTAAAATTATTTCCAATTTTTGTGAAACAATGATTATTACTCCACTAATTTTCCTTTTTGAAAAGAAGGTATTCAAGATAACATGGTTTCCTTTACCAAGATACCTTGGACCCTATAACTTGAAGGGAATCCAACCTTTATCTTTGTAGAAAACCTATAAATTAATTTTCAACTGCAAATTCTCCAAACACATGATAGGAGTCAAAGGATACTTTAGCTCACTAAAAAAGAAGAAAGTTGACTTGGTGACATTCACTTAAAATTGTAAAAGGAAGGTAATTGGTGAGGGTGAACAAGAATACTCTTCATGCATTAAAATGCATTTATTATTGATTATTACTCTATACTTACATGGATATATTTTAGAATTTAAAAGTGATACTCTTCGAGCTTTTGAAAATTCCATATAACATTAGGAAAAAAATATTTCTAAGAATGATACCTATACAAAGTGACCACATGAGAGAATTTGAAAGTGGTTACACTACTATTGGTGAGTCCAATTAATGTCATAACTCTTCTTCCCTCAAATACATCATGGATAGGACCACCATTTTGGAAAATGCACCCAAATAATATTTTGGTCATAAGCTATAAACACCACTTTATTTAATAATTTTTTTAGTCATGTGGATTTAAAGAAATTCCCCTATTAGTTATGGTTTTATAGGATACTAAGAAAATCTGACTTTCTCTCCCTTATAAAATGCACCCATGTATGCTTTCCATCCTTGGGGTCTAATTTCATGTTTGGAATACTTTGATGCCTATTTTTGGTCACATTCCATTTAATATTTCCATTATATGATGATGAAACCTAAGTTTAACCTAGGTTCAAATTCTAATTTATCATTAGGAAACAAATATTTCTAAGAATGATACCTACACAATGTGACCACAGGAGAGAATTTGAAAGTGGTTACACTACTATTGGCGAGTCCAATTATTTTCATAACTCTTTTTCCCTCAAATACATCATGGATAGGACCATCATTCCATAAAATGCACCCAAATAATATTTTGTTCATAAGTTATAAACACCACTTTGTTCAATAAATTTTTTTAGTCATGTGGATTTAAAGAAATTCCCATATTAGTTATGGTGTTAGAGGATACTAAGAAAATCTGACTTTCTCTCCCTTATAAAATGCACCCCTGTATGCTTTCCATCCTTGGGGTCTAATTTCATGTATGGAATACTTTGATGCCTATTTGTGGTCACATTCCATTATATGATGATGAAACCGAAGTTTGAGCTAGGTTCATATTCTAATTTATCATTCTCTTGGAGCTAGAGTTGAATCTTATATTTATACTCTTCTTTCTATATAATGTACATTACGCTGTAGAGGATTTGATATTATGAATCATGCAACACAAAAATTGTCTCAATCAAACCTCTGTGGCCCAAAAAATGATCTTGGAATGTTTGCCTATTTGATCTTTCTTGAGTTTGATTTTATCTTATTTCTATCTTGTTTCAGATGCTTCAGGCTCAAGAAGGGGCGCATGAACCACTGGTTCTTTATCCCTTCATTTACTTCAACCCAATCCACCACTTTGATTTCCTCATCAGCTTTTACCCTTGGATCATGTAGTAAAAAATTCCACCCTAAAATATAAAGGCATGGATCTTATCTTCAAGCTTTGTACATACTATAGTAGGAGGTGTACATGTGCCCAATAGCTTATTCTTCCTTCAGTGTGACTCATCCCCTCTTATCCTTCCCTCTTCCTTTACCTTTATTTTCCTCCTTTCCTTTGCCCCCTACTGCTCCTTTTCTAATTTCTATTTGCTCAGGCGGCAAGCTCTGTGAGCCTCGAGCTGCTAAAGGCCTAGTGGAGCACAAGGGCCTCATTCTGAAATAGGAAGAAATGATGGAGGCTCAATTACCCTCACCAACCATTGATGTGTCTAGACATCTTCTTCAATCCCAACCTTGCCCTTGCCTCCACCCTAATGTTCTTCTATAGTAATACGACCCCATCACACATAAAACCACAGATAAAAATGATAGGCGTCCTCCCTCACTTGATCATATGAGTTAGAATGGAGACCTCAATGTGTTTGTATAGTGTGTCCTCTTGGAGTGGGCCAAGGATTGGAGGCCTAGCCTCAGTTGGGTCTGGTCCCCTCGCCCATGAGCTAGTCTTGGCCCGACCACACAATTGTGGGGAAAAAGGTCACATGGCATCTTGAGGAGTGTCCGATCTACCATGAGGTCTCCTTCATGCTAGAATTTTGTACATAATAATTAGTGACAGTGTTCATTTTAAACATGTTTTATATGAATTATGATTAGATCTATGAGAACTACAAAATGGATGAATTTACAGGCCTTAAATCCCCTTACAATCTTCATATTTTCCTAAAGTATTGAACACTGACCTTAGTTCAATGAAAAGTAATGCATGTTTCGGTTAACCATGAACCAAGAATGCACTATTACACTCTTGTTCTCCAAATAAGTATCTTTTGCAAAGCTTTGAACTAAATGAAGTCCCTAATCACCTGTCTTGCACTTTTAATGTCCCTATTCACATGTAGAACTTGTTATGGACCTTAATGATGAGCCTTGCTCTATTTTTCTAGGTTTAATTCATAATGACCTGAAAAAAGCTTAACCAATCTTGCAATTAGTAACTTGAGACACTCCATAACAAAATTCTCACCATGATTTCCCTATATTCACTTGTTTGGTCCTAATGATATGATATGTATGAATGTCACCCCATTATGGTTATGTGTGTTATACTTTAACCATTTGATGGCCTTGACCTATATAATTGTTCATTAAATTTTATATACCCTTGAAATCCGTAGATCTATGCTACTTGGAGACAGTAATGCCCTTGATCATTCACTTTTATAATATAATAGTGTATGTGACTCTAAATCCACCACTAATGACTTTATGTGTCCAAAAGTGGCTCTATTTGTATTCTTGTGCTTTAATCATTATGATGATCCAGACCTTATGGTTCCCCCTTTCAAATCAAGGAATTATCTAATACTTATGACCCCCTTGAAGTGCTTATTCCTTTAGGTAATATGTTGAACCATAATTACATACATTAACTATGTTGATAACTCTATCTATGTTCAAATGTTGAAACAAATGTTGGATATGATAGCTAGAACAAGGGGGACATACATCTATCATTGAATATTCTAAGTATGTCCTTATATTGCAGATCTAAATCACTTGGCTTTTCCATATATCATAACCATACTAATCATGAACCTTTTTTCACTATTATGAGTCTTCTGGCCTTGAAATATACATAAGTGTTACAAACCTCATTATCAGCATACAAAATGAATGGAACCTTTAAATGAATTAAATTTTCAACAAACCTTCATGTCAAACCCTAAATTAGTAAAATATCATTAAATTTGTTAATAATCAATTTTGAACCTAATTTGACCAAAACCCTAATCATGGAACAAAAAACTAAGAAACATGTTGAACTTTGCTTAATGACAGGTTATGTTCTTAATCAGGAGGTTTCTTATTACCTAGAAGGTGAAGGATAGGTTAACTACCTATGGACTTTGGTATGTGGGATTTAACAATTATATGAATATTGTATTCTTGATTTAATGCTTGATCCATATGATTTTGTTTGCTTGGTAATATTTCCATTTAGTATTGTTGTATG
The DNA here is from genome assembly GCA_963693085.1 of Alisma plantago-aquatica. NCBI lineage: Eukaryota > Viridiplantae > Streptophyta > Magnoliopsida > Alismatales > Alismataceae > Alisma > Alisma plantago-aquatica. Next base: position 226,358,547 of record OY856414.1, on the reverse strand, counting down.
GAACTCGATGTTTTATCTCCTTGATTTTAACACTTAAATACATATTATAGATCTTCATTGTACAAAATTTAAAATGGGGCTTTATCACTAACCTCAGTCATTTGAGGTCCCTCATAAAGAAATAGGGTTATCTCATAGCCTTGATGTGACGTCCCAAAATTTTCAAAAACTTAATCTAATGTGTGATGCCCAAATTGAAACCTCACCTCAGTGAGACTACAGTTTGAACACCCCACAATATGCTAAGGAGAAGAAAATCAAGGGAGTCAAAAGGAAACAACATTAGCACATATACATGAACAAAAAAAACCATACAACACATGTTCACCACTTAACATATAGTTAAAACATGAGTTGTTAGAATTTGATATTACATATTGAACAACGAACTTCTACATATACATGTACTACCTCTAAACAATATGATCTTAAGATAAAAGGTCCACCTGTACATGCTCACCACACAACTCACAACTATCCAGGTCCTTCAAGATCATATGTCCACAACCTAAACAAAAGAATACTTATGATGTTGAATATTGTTCTGATGTGTACTACATGTAATCTATTGTTTAGGTTGTGGACATATGATGTTGAAGGACCTAGATAGTTGTGAGTTGTGTGGCAAGCTGATGTAAAGGTGGACATGTTGTCTTAAGATCCTCTTGTTTAGTGGTAGTACATGTATATGTAGAAGTTTGTTGTTCAATATGCAATATCAAATGTTGTAGTAGTTCATGATGTAATTAAATGTTGAATGGTGAACATGTGTTGTATGGTTTAGTTTTTGTTCATGTGCATGTGCTACTATTGTTTCACTCTGACTCCCTTCATTTTCTTCTTCTTAGACTATTATGGGATGTCCAAATTGTAGTCTCGTTGTGGGGTGTTCAAATTGTACCCAAGGGAGTCAAAAGGAAACAATAGTAATAGATGCACATGAACAAAAACTAAACCATACAACACATGTTCACCATTCACCATATAATTACAACATGAATTGTTACAACATTTGATATTACATATTGAACAACAAACTTCTACATATACATGTACTACCACTAAACAATATGATTTTAAGACAACATGTCCACCTGTACATCAACTCAACACACAACTCACAACTATCTAGGTCCTTCAAGATCATATGTCTACAACCTAAACAAATGATTACATGTGGTACAAGTCAGCACAATATTGAAAAATATTACTGAGTACTCCATACCTCTTACTTGTCTTATTATACAATATGCTTGTGTTATATGTGTAGTAAAATACTTGACATATGATATTGGATGAAATGATTGTTCTTGTATGCTATCTTTCTTGATTTTCCATACCTATGGCTATGAACACATGAAACATAATGTAACTATTTTATTATATCCAAGCACTTAAACTCTTTGGTACTCAAGTGTTGGAAAATAAAGTACTTCAATTCTTTGGTAGTCAAGTACTTGAAAGTGATCCAACTCTTTGGTAGTTCGATCACATTATGAAATGATCCAACTCTTTGGTATTCAATCATAAGGCCTTCAGTGCATTCAACTTTCGGCGGTCAATGTATGGATGATATAATGGAAAATATGCCTAAAAGTTATGTGTTCTTTTTGTTAATAAACATTCTTATTCAAGTATTGTTTTCTTATATTTGTTTATTATTGCCAAGGTATTGTTTTATCTTATTGCCAAGCTTATTAATGAGAGATATATAAAAAGACACGTAGGCGTACTCAATACAATATTATTGAATATTATTGTGTTGAGGTGTACCAAATGTAATCTATTGTTTAGGTTGTGGACATATGATCTTGAAGGACCTGGATAGTTGTGAGTTGTGTGGAGAGCTGATGTATAGGTGGACCTATTGTCTTAAGATCCTACTATTTTGGTAGTACATGTACATGTATAAGTTTTCTAATCAATATGTAATATCAAAAGTTGTAACAATTCATTTTGTAATTATATGTTTAATGGTGAACATGTGTTGTATGGTTTTGTTTTTGTTCATGTGTAGTGCTACTGTTGTTTCCTTCTGACTCACTTGGTTTTCTTCTTCTTATCCTATTGTGGGGTGTCCAAATTGTAGTCTCGTTGTGGTGAGGTTTCAATTTGAGCATAACACATTAGATTAAGTTTTTGAAAATTCAGGGACGTCACACTTGAGGTCCCTCACAGACCCCATCAGATTCAAAGTTTGTCAAATACTTTATATTGATGATTCACTTGGTATAATAGAGTAAAATGACTAAATTATATGTTTTTATATTAAATAAATAACTAAGTATCTTCTTTCTTTTATTCTACAAATTATTTTGAATTATCCAAACCTTAATTATATGCATTTTATGCCCTTTTACCAGCACCTTGTGTGTGGATATGCTTGTTTCTCTTATATTTGAGGTTCAGAGATAGCTTGGAAGTTGATGTTATATGAGTATGTGTTAAGATCGTACCTTCAATAACATCCTAGTTTATATACATGGTCATACTTATATAATTTGCTCTTAAATGTGTAATTGCAAGTATACAATAAACAAGGTTTCTATTAATAAGACTTTTAGAATGCTGAGAATTGTTGGTGTATGTGTATAGTTAATTTATCATGTATTCCAAGAATTTCATGCTTCTATGTTTTATCTTTGATATTCGGTTTGCATTTTGGAGTCAATCTTCTCCCTCTCGAGACCCCATGGGGTTCTAGGGATGAGGTGTAATTCAATGAAAGATAAACTCTATAAAATTCCAATTATTTATGTATCCTAACTCTAAAAACTCTAGTTTCATGGTTTGAATGTTATTATGCTTGGATATTTAGAAATTGCCAAACATGGCTTGAGACACATCATAATTCACCTATTTGTACCCTAATGAACATATAATGCACATATAATGAAGTAACTCAAATATGAACCCTAACTATGGATACATGTAATGTTGACCTTGTTGTAGTATACATAAACCCTATTTTGATAATAAGTTAGATATGTACTATCTAACGCTAGACTTTGTACATCTTGATTATGTAGATTGAATGAATGGTTTTCATGTTTATCTAAACCATAAGTTGTAATCAACTAACCTTAACCTTTACATTGTTGGTACCACATATGATATATCAGTGATGCCAGATGTTATAAGAACATAACATATGCTAATACATGTAAAATTGACCTAATAACCTAAATATGGATTAATATGTAAGTGAGATCATAAACATGAAATACATATCACAATTCTCCTTAATATTCACATATAAACATATATATTATCAATAAGTAATGGATGTGAATTTACACACTTAAAATTGTTAGTGTAGCTCAAATATTCTTAGTACCTATATATGAGTAATAGTGAATGTTGTATATATGAGTGAGGAACATTAATCTACCATTCTATAAGATAATATTAGAACCATGGACATTAAAAACTGAGTAAAATTCCTAATTCATGCTAGATTATTTATTATAATCATGATACATACAATAAAAGTATAACATGACTCTAAAAATTAAAGGTTGACAATTAATGAGGATATATATTATCACAAATATATTTTTACCCCAATCCCACCTCCGTTGAATAGAGAGGCAGTGGTGATAGGACCTGAGTGTCCATCCATAGCATACTAAAAATCCACCCAAGCATATATATGAAATAAGACAACAAAACTACATCCATCATTAATAAATCATAAAGTTTAATACATCAATCCCATAGGAAACAAATAGGAAAAAAAATATCCATAAGAGATGGCATATGATACACAATGGAGATAAGAGTTGTATACTCATTACTAATATAACAAGATTCCCCAGTGATGTCACATTTTGTAGCATGGGTGTCTTGAAGATGTAGGTAATGAATCTTCACTTGGCAACATCTAAAAAATATTTATAAACAAAATATACCAATGTGGGTGCATTGTGTATGCTATGCAAAAAGAAATGAGAAAATATTTTACAATAATATAAAATGTTCTTGGCTAGAAACATTATCCTAAGAAAGAAATAAAGTGATAAAACTTAAATGACTTTCTTTTTAGGAAAATCATGTAAGATTGCATTTTCCATTATACCATCATTAATATTAGACCTTGCCCAATCTTCCAAAGGAAAGGTTCATAATGGATAATTGAGGCTAGAATACCAAAAGTAACCCTATTTCTATGCGATGGACATCAAGACCAATGTTGTTATAACATAATTTTTTTCACAATTCAATACAATTTGAGTATAAAAAGGTGCACTTGAAAACCCTAGATTTCTATATGTTTGTCTTGCGATTCGGTCCACACATGCGAATTCTTCAAAAAAAAACTATGTACTCCTATATGATTTCACTATGCCTTAAGAATTTGAATATTGAAAATATTTTTTTAATAATCTAGAAGATTCCATGAATATTAATATATTGAATATTTAATGCATGAATTACCCTAGTTTTCTTGAATATCAAGTTGAGGTTAACCAATGAGGAAGTGGACTTCGTCTTTAACCCAACTTGGGATAATCCCTAAATAAAGATAATTTCCAAGTTTGAGTTTATAGTAAGCTTAAATGTGACCTAGGTGATTAATTTAAATAATGACTTAGAAGGAAAGGAAAGGAACTTTACCTTTCATATTTGAATATCAAAATTTTGTAGAAGTTGAGACAATGTCAAGATAACGATTCCCTCAAAATTTGGAAGTAAACATATATTTCTAGAAGATTCTAAAAAATTGCAAAGAATCGCCTAAAGTAGGATAATCCTAGGATAACCTAATGTCAAAAATATCTAAATAATGTTGTCTGACATAAGTCCAAAAAATGTGAGACTTTTCCACGTGACAGGGTATGCAGACATCTCTTGGATCGCTTAGATGAGGATCCAATGATAGCCACATTGAACCATACCTCATGATGAGAGTCCAATTTAACTCAATCTCTTCCCTCAACACTATTTCTCTCGTCCCTTCACTACTTTCACTTGGATTAAGAAATGATATTGAAGTCTGCAAGATAAGGCTCATTGATTATCTCTTTCTTTGGCGATAATGCCTAAATCACCAACAACTGTAGGGAGTTAGCATTAGATTATGACACCTATAGCCTCCCGTCCTATAAATAGGATCTAGACATGGGTGATATTAGAGTAGAAGCCATTGCATGTTGATGATTATTCGAGATTTTTGATGATCAAATCCCATAAGCACTACCTTGGGCTACTTTACCTCAAATCCATATAAGTTCCTTCCTTTATTCTCCTATTTTTTACTATTTTTTTATGAATGATAAATATGGAACTACCTTGTGGCTATAGAATGATAAATATGAATTTTTTTAGTTCCATATTTTGAAATTTGTGATGTTTTCATAACGGAATACCTTAAATTTCCAAGTTAGGCCCTTTTTACTACTTTTAGCATATTGTACGCATATGATGGAATTTATGACTGAAACTATTATAAATTGTTGATATTTTTGCACATATTGATGAGGAGAGTAAAATATTCTTAGTGACACATGTCCGTTGTGAAATCTGTAGATGGGAGATGGTAGAGTTAAACCTGTTTGTGTATTTTCAAACTCAATGAGGTAACTAGAAATTTATTATAAAGAACAGTGCATTGCAAATAAGTATTGTTAGTGTAATTGATTAGTTGGGCTTAGGCCCGTGGTATTTTGTCTTATTTCTATCTAGCCCATGTACTCCCTAGCTCCTATATATAGGAGACCCAATTCTCTTGCATGACTTACTGCCAACACATCATTCTACATGGTATTAGCCTAGAGTCCTAATCCTCCCCACTTCCTTTCCCCTCTCTGTTTTCTTTCTCCTTCCGCGGCGGCTGCCTGGCCCAGTCTGGATCATCTTCCATATGACGTGATTTGTACGTGACTAACATAACAATGCTCTAAAGATCTGTCCTTTGCTTGTCGTGACGGCACACCTTTCCCGTAGTTTTTCTCATATCGGCCGCTTGGAGACGCTGTGTATCAAAGCAAAGCCAGCAGCCTGGTGTATTAAATTAATCCTCCGAGATTTACTTTTGATTGTATTAGATCAATCTATCTAGAAGACAAAGCTCTTTTCTGTAATCTTCTGAACTCTCAGCACTGTATGTAACCGAGATATTCGGTTTTGCTAAAAAAAAAAAAAAAAAAAAAGATTAATCCTCCCATGTCGTTGCGGTGCTCCTTTATCTTGGTGTTGATCTATTAGATTAGTTTCCATTATCTATAGATCTGATCATTGCTTTCTAAACCATTAGGGTTAGTGGACACTAACAGGCCGTTTGGATGGGAAATTTAGGATTACTTGTGCAATTGTGAAGATCGGCAATCTATATTGCAACAGTTAGTAATCGCATGAGTTATAAGTATTGTGTTTGGACAGCCGTTTGACCAGGAGATGTCAACTTTACAGACAATATGAAATTCTGTGTGTTCTGCAGCATGGTCGGAACCATTGTTCCTATTGCTCGCAAAAAATGGCTGTGGATACTGTGATGCACGAAGGTGTGCCATGGCCCCGTCTTGATCATGCTAGTGGATATCCTGATGAACGATGGTCCTTCGTTCATCCCCAGCGTTGCTGCTATGTTGTCGAGATAGAGCCCTCCTCCGTCGCCGCCAATGTTCTCCTGTGCTTGTTCTTATAATACTATCCTTGAGCATGCTCCTCTTAACCCCGATTTCCTGGCAGTACCTCTGAACTTTTGCCTCCTCGGGTCGCTACAGCCTCCACGCCTCCGGCTCCCCTTCGATTCGCTTCTTCTGCTCAGGCAGTGAATCTCATCTGGAACTGCTTCTTCCCGTCCCCAGCGGCCCGGCGGAAGGGACACCACCAATGACGCCATTGCCGCGTCGCCTAGAATAGCAGGATCGCTGTCGCCTAGAATAACAGGATCGCCGACGCCACCGTCAGTCTGGCGGCGTTTGAGGTGTAGAACGAAACGCAGTCATGGGTGGAAGACCCATGCGGCCGTAGCCGGTGTTGCTGTTGCTTCCACCATGCTTTTGATCTGGGTTTAGAGTTTATCTGGCCTAACAATGTGGAGCTTGAGAGGGGAACAAGTCGGAGAGGTCTGAGGAGGAAGAAGCAAAGGCGGCGTAAGAGGGAAGGGTCCGCGAGGAGAGAGAACTCGGGGTAGACGACTGGGATCTAGCGACCGGGCTGTGTGGAATTTCGGAATGACGCCAATATTGGCGTGATTCTAAAGGCCGCGATTTTGACTTGAGTAAAAATGCTGCAGTCTAAATACGGTTTTCATCAATTACTATGATTAACATCCAAACGGTACCATTGTCAAAGTGGTATTCTAAAGACCGCCGCTAAATACAATACTGTCTTTAATTACACCATCCAAACGGCTCCTAAGCTTTATTTCGATGGCGTATTTGTTTGGTCCCTCGCGTTTAGTGCCTCTAGTCACCATGAATAATAAAAAAATAGATCCAAAAGACCATGTACTGATTTATAAAGTACCAAAATAAAAAGGGGTAAATGCTTACTTTTTCTTCCTCTTCATGTGGTTTTACTAATCCACATGGCTGAGTGTTTTTCTTAAAAAATAGATATTTTATGTTCATCTATCCTACCGTGCAATTAATTCAGTAGCATTTTCTGTTTCCTATCGAGATCCATTCTAGTAGATTCACTCATTTTTCTACCGAGTTTCATTCCGGCAGAACTAATTTTCTTCCTATCAAGTTTCATTGTTGTAGTGCTACTCCTCTTTCTACCAAATTTTATTTCGGTAATATTTATATTTTTTTCTTTTTATCTTGGTAAATTCTGATAATTTTTTTTACTTCTTGTATGTACCATGCTACATTCTGGTAGTTTTTTTGTTTGTACTGTACCATTATATCTAGTACCTTACCTCGTCATGGGTGATGTTGCTAAGCTGACTATCATTCACAACGACATGCCACACATATCTATTGTTAAACTTAAGGATGACAACTTTTTACTATGGATGAATGTTGTCCAGACATTCCTTGAGTCCTAGAGTAAACTCAAGTTTATCATCGATGATTGACCGATAGTTCTTGATGATGCCTGGGTGATAGGTAACAATCAAGTACTCTCATAGCTCTGGACATGCATGAAGCTAGAGGTGGCAGTCAAATACACGTGACATTGTAACACCAAGACTATGTAGGAGGAGATGAAATCGCTACTTACTCTAGAAGATAATTTTTATGCATATATAACATCATGGTTAAGATCTTCCCCAAACAGCAAGGAGAGAAACACTTGTCCAAGTACTTTGACGCCATGAAGGCTCTGCAAACCAACTCAACTTCTTCTTTCTAACGAAGTCTGGTGAAGTCACCAAGGAGTGCTAGACTCTTCTGACTCTAAGCTTCCTAAATGGGCTTCATCCTCATTTGCTGTGATCTGACAACTAATCATAGTTGGTGCAACCCTTTCATCTATGGACCAAGCATATGCAATGTTTGGCCCAGTGTGAGATGCTTACTCCTCGCATCTCTCCTACTGCAACATCTGAACTTCCACCAGTAATGGTTGTAGTGGCTAGAAGGTCGTGGTTGTGGACAAGGCCAACACCCAAAGTGTACTTATTGTGGCAAGTTGATTGGTACTTAAGATGTCTACGACTTGAAGCATGGCTATCCAACTGACTACGGGAGAGGACGTGGTAGGGGCTCTGCCGATATCACTCAAGCACTTATTCATGTTGGTGAAGCATCTGCCCCACCACCTAGTCATACATCGACTCAACCACAAACGTCTTCTTCACATGTCTCATTGCCAAATGAGGAGTATGAATGCCTTCTCCAAGAAACACAATATTATGGGGATCCTCCCCTTCAAAATAGCATGACAACCTCTGCACCCTCCAAGTGGTGCATTGGTAACATACCTAGTCCCTCTTCTTCAGCTAATCTAGCCACTACTCCTCAAGGTAATTTTGGGACATCTCTACTTGCCATAGATTCTAACTAAACTTTAGACTCCTGGGTGACACAACACATGACGGGTATTTCCAACATTCTTACTACCTTTGACTCTATTATTCTACATCCCTCATTTACTATAGCAGATGGCTCAGTAAAATGAGTCACTCATTGTGACATTGTTCCTCTTTCTTCAACACTTAAACTATCTATTATCCACTTTGTTCCAAACTTCCTATATAATCTCATGTAGGTTGATAAAAGTATTGATTCTCTTTGATTCTTTGTGATCTTTGGTCCTTCTGATTTTTTTGTATAAGATTGGAGGAACTCGAAGATGATTGGGTAGGGAGTGTGTACTACTTATCTCTATTACTTCTCTGCCCCACCACCCAGTAAGACGCATGCCTCTCTTGCTTCCACTCCACTACAACTGCATCTTTGACTTGGACATCTACCCTAGGAAAATCTTAAACTCTTAAATAATTATGTTTCTTCATGTTCATCTATTTTATATAATGCATGTCAGCTAGGGAAACACCATAATATGTCCTTCTTGGATCATACCACAAAACAAAATTCCAAAATGTTTGAATTAGTACATAGTGATATTTGTGGTCCTTTTCGGACCACCAATTCTTATGGATTCAAATATTTTCTTACATTTATGGATGATTTTTCTAAAATGACCTGGAAATACCTCCTTCAAACTTGTAATGAAGTTTTTTCACTGATTCACACATTTCATATAATGACTTTTGTGTAATTTTTCACATCCATTACAATCGTATGTACCGACAACGCTCTTGAATATACACAAAAGGTTGTTTCCTCTTTTTACCAAGACATTGGGATGATTCATCAACGATCTTGTGCTTATGCTCTAAAACAGAATATCTTACTGAGTATAAAAATCGTCATCTTCATAACATTACACACTCTCTTCTCATTTATGCTAATGTCTTGAATTTTTTTTGGTCGGATGTAGTTCTCACTGCATGTTTTCTCATCAATCTCCAACCTTCTTCAGCTCATAAACAATGAACTCCCTTTTCTGTTGTCTTTCCACAATCTACACTATTTTCTTTACCTCCTTAATTTTTTTAATGTGTCGTCTTCATACATAATTTTGATCTGAAGGTCAACAAACTATCACTCTGAGCCATTCAAACTGTGTTTCTCGACTAACCCTTCTCTCAAAAAGGGTACAAGTGTCTTGTCCCTACCTCAGGCCGAGTTTATAACTCTATGGATATCACTTTCCACAAAGATGAGCACTTCTAGTCATCATCCTCTTCATTGTTAACTCATTCTGATACAATGATATCTCTTCTTGATCCCTTCATCCACTCACATCAAACCTCAATAGAATATTTAAACCGATACATGGAAGATGCATCCCATACATCTGCTTCCCATTTTTTGTTAGTTCCTGACAAATATGATCAATTAATAGCACTAAGAAAATGTATATGATCATGTACTATCAAGCATCCTATTTATAACACATGTTGTCTACCCCATCTCTCTTATACTACCTCAAAGTTTTCCATAGTCATGGACACAACATATATTCCAAAAATCCAGTTGATGCCCTACAACATCCTGGTTGGAAATCAACTATGATGGAGATGAAGGATTTTCATGCCAATCATACATGGGATCTTAGCACACCTCCTTGGAACGAGAATATTGTCAGGTGCCAATGGGTTTTTTTTGTCAAACACTACTCTGATGGTTCTATCGAGCAGCTCAAGGAAAGGCTAGTTTCCAAATGATTCACCCAGTCCTTTGGTGTGGAATACTTTGAGACATTTCCTCTAGTCACAAAGATCGCCTCTATTCACATTCTGGTCTCTTTGGGATCTCATTTTGGTTGGCCCCTTTTTCATCTTGATATAAAGAATGCCTTTCTTGATGGCAAGCTCCTGGAAGAAGTTTACATGCCAGAACATACCAATTTTGTTGTTGAGGGTGAATCTTCTCACCATGTTTATCACCTTTGACATTTACTATATGGCTTGAAGCGATCTCTATGGGTCTGGTTCAATAAATTAAGCACCGTTCATGAGAAACTTGGCTTCCAGAGATCGACTATTGATTATTCTCTTTTGTTTTCAAAATCTTCCAAAGGCCATATCATGCTTGCTGTTTATGTTGATGATATAGTGATCACTAGCATTAACAAAGTGGCTATTTCTCAAGTAAAATAGTCCTTACAAGAACACTTCCACACAAAGGACTTGGGCACTCTATGTGATTTCCTTGGCATAGAAGTCATTTGGTCAGTCACATGAATCAGACTATCTCAGAGACATTATGTCTTGGTTTTACTTTAGGATGTTGGCATGATAGAATCCAAACCTGTCTCCACTCCAATGGACTATCACACCAAGATCCCCCTGAGGGGGAACTCTTTGTGGCCCCAAAAAGTATCTTTGTCTTGTTGGGAAGCTAATCCACTTCACAATAACCAAACCCGACATTACCTATGTTATCGGGATAATCAGTCAGCATATGAGTGCACCTCTTGAGGCTCATTAGATTAGTGTTAAACGCATACTTCGATATCTCAAAGGCATTCTAGGAAGAGGATTGTGCTATAAACATCCTAGTACTATGACAATTTCTATTTCTAGATATGTTGATGCAGATTGGACAGCTGATTCTTCGGATCGTCGATCCACTTCTGATTTTTGCATCATGACTGGCACACACCATGTTATTTGGCAGAGTAAAAATAAGTTGTCATGGTTTTCTCTAAAACTAAGGACAAATATCGGGCTATGTCCCATACATGTTGTGACCTACAGTGGATATAGTCCATTTTGACAGAGTTTGGGATCTCTATTCGAACTCCAACCACTCTATGTTATGATAACCAGGTGGCTATACACATAGCTAATAATCTAGTCTTTCATGAATGCACAAAATACATCATAGTCGATTGTCACTTTGTGCAAGAATCGGTTATATCTAACAAGATTATTATCGTCATATTCAGATAGGAGATCTAAGTGCAAATATTCTCACCAAACCTCCTGCTTTATTTAAGTTCAAGGGAAACAAGCTAGAACTTCTTAATGTTTACTCTCCATCTTGAGGGGGCGTGTTAGTATAATTGATTAGTCAGGCTTAGGCCCATTGTATCTTCCCTTATTTCTATTTAGCCCATGTACTCTGTGGATCCTATATATAGGAGACCCAATTCTCTTGTATGACTTACTGAAACCCATCATTCAATAAGTACAAAATCAATTTAAAATATGCAACCACAGTGTACAAGAATAGTTCCAATGGTTATGCCTTGAAAAACCTAGTAATTCCCTACTAGAATTTCACCTTGTCAATACTTATAAAAATTATAATTTTAGTGTGTTTTGGATATGAATATGAATCTCCTTTTCATCCCATGATAACTAGCACCATCTTTTGTTTGTATCTTATAGAAGATAACCCTTAAAGAATACCACAATATCTTCCTATCACTTTTGGATGTGATATTCTCACAAAAAGTAGTTCCAAAACTCAAATCAAACAAGAAACATGATGGAACAAAAGAACAATAAATACAATATACAATAATAGTTTCCCATTAACAAGTGATTACAAATAATACAATGTTTTAAGAAATTATATATGTGGTTTTGCTAGACTAGGTTGGGGCTTGCATGGAAACAACTATATATAACAAACTATTGTTCTAATCTCAATTTGATAGAAACTAGATGGAATTTTCTCAATCGAGCTTTTGGATTTACTATGGAACTCATATATATAGAAAACACTTAGGAGCAATATATATGAAACTGAGAGTGTTTAAAATGGTCTTAATAGTAAATTAGCAATTATATATAAGTTTTTTTGGTCGTCTAAAACTATATTTCTTTTTTTGTATTTTTTGTAAAGTTTGTACAAAAACAAAGAGAAGAAAAATGTTGATATACATCTCTTAAAGAAGAAAACTGGAGAATAGAGAAGAGAAGGTAAAAGAAACTAAGTACAATAGAAAGGTATCCATGCACACATCTTTAGAAATCTTCATCACAACCATTTTAAAGAGTAGAATCCAAAAGACTAGAGAATGAGCCATTAGCTTCAAAACTTTACTCAATCAATTTTGAAGATAATCTAGCATCAGAATCACCATAAGAAAATCTGAGAAGAACTCTAGAAGAGAACTCAACAGGGCATCAAAACTCAAAGCACAAACCCATCACAGAGTCCACCAAAAAAATGATATAGGAACAATATCAGGAATCACCATAAAAAATAATATTAAAGAATAAATATTAGTCTCAAAACACTAAACCCATAAAGAAAATCCCCAAGATAATCATATCATCCTCATGAATCAGATCTTTGACAAGAGAGCATAAAGAAATCATCACAAACATAGGAGCAAAAAAGCAAGGCCGTCCAATTCTAGATCAACCAAAGAAGAATATAGAAGAATCTCAGGCAGTAGAAAGGATCAATCAATTGAACACTTCAACCATAGATATAATGTTCTTCAGTTAGGTTTGAACATCATGATAAGTATTCTCATGAACTCTTCAATTTCTTTCCATCCAAATATTATAAAGAATAGAGAGTGCAATGATCTTATCGGGATTCTTTTTGAAACTGGTCAAATAAAAAATAGAGTTTGGGACAAAATTTATTAGTCTCTTAGAATGAGAGTCATACCAAATCTTCTTCACAAACTAATAGTCAAAGGATATATGATTAGTGTCTTCATAATCATTAAAACATAAAAAGCACACTAAGACAATAGTGATACCTCTTCTCCTAGCATAGTCAGACGTTGGGAGCTTATTAAGACAAAGCTTCCAAGCATGAACCATAAGTTTCCTAGGAACCTTGCCACTCCAAATCCAGCTAAAAGTAAGATCTTTAAAACCTCTTGATCTGATAGAATTCCAAATATCCTTCAGAGTGACATCATCCTTACCCATGCAGCTAATATGATCTTTTATTCCAATATTGATATCATTATCAACAATACATTTCAAAATAATATCAGTTGACCTAGTCGAGTGAATGCACCATTCCTTATCTTTAATAATAGAGATAACACTACCATCAACATTAAGAACAGAACAAATAGAAATATTACCACTAATATAATCAGATAAAAACGTTGAATTGATCCAAGGATCCAACCAATTTTAATATGAGAACCATCCCCAACTTGAAACTTGATTAGAGGCTGAAGAAAATGTCTAACTTTGATTAAGTTATTAAACCTCCACGAAAAGCTTCAAGACTCTTCAACACTCCAAAAGTTGGAATTCCTCAAATACTTCTCTGAAATCCATTTAACCCATAAGCTATCTTATTTTCTAGCAATATCCCAAGAATTTTTAATAAGGCACGCTTTAGAAACTTCCCTTCCATTCCTTATACTCAAACCACCTTCAACCTTGGGGAGAGTAATTTTGTCCCAACTAACCAAGGGAAGACTGGGATTCCCTTCAGTTTGACGCCAAAGAAAAGCCTTGCAAATATTTTCAATGACATCATGAATATGGAATGGAAGGGGAAAAGACATTATCTAGTAAAGGTGAAGAGAAGACAAGGTACACTTAATGATATCCAATCTACCAGCAAAACTCAAAAGTGTTGCTTTTTTCCAAGCATCTAACCTGATCTTGAATTTATTAATAAGTCCAACACAAAATCTCTTAGATAATTTACCAATAAAAAGAGGTAATCCCAAATATTTATTACAGTCTAGACTGCCCTCAAGAATCTCCAAAATATTCAAAATCGGCCCAACATTCACCTTCTTAATGAAAACACATTACTTTTATGATGATTGATAGAGAGCCCATATTCAAAACCAAATTTATCAAGGATGAGGTTAATACAAATGACATTACTAGATGTAGCCTTCAAAAATCTCATAAGATCATCAATGAAAACTAAATGGGAAATGCTAACATTATTCAAAACTTTTATAGAAATGATCTCCATCTTCCTCACAGCCTCCTTCAGCAACTCAATCAACCCTTACTTCACAATGACAAATAAGTAGGGGCAATTGAGTCACCATTCCTGAATCCATTAGAGGGTGTAAAGATTTATGTCAGCTCATCATTAACAAGAACCTAATATGAGGTTGACGAGAAAATAGCTTCAATTCACTTAATCCATCCCAGAGGAAAACCCATCTTGTACATGATTGAAAACAAATATTTCCAGTTTACTGAATCAAAAGATTTTGAGATATAAGCTTAGATACAAAGATTAACAGACTCCTTTTTAAATTCACTCAGAATCTCATCGGTAAGAAGTGTATAATCTTTAATACTTCTTCCACAAACAAAAGAATAGTATTTGGTATCAATGATCGAAGGTAAAATCCTCTAAATCCTATTATCAAGATTCTTAAAAATAATCTTGTAAAAAATATTACAAATAGCATTTTGTCTCCAATAAGATATCACAGATGAATCTTTAACTTTAGGTATCAAGGAAATAAAATTCTTATTTTCCACTTTATGCATAGAGCTACAAGAGAAGAATTCCTTAATAACTTCAAAAGTGTCATCCCAATAATATCCCAAGTATATTTAAAAAATATATCATTCAACCCATCAGGGATGGGAGCTTTATCCACATCCAGACTCAAAACAATGTCATCCAATTCTTTCCTAGTAATAGGAAACATGATACTAATGTGTTGCTCTTCAGTAAGAGTGGGTTCATGCCAGTCACCTTTCCACGCTTCATTATTTAAATCAGGGTTATTGAACATGTTACTGAAGAAATCTAACACAACAATTCTAATGTCATCATAGTTGTGAGTGAGACAATCATTAATCATAATGCTCTTCATACAATTACGATGCCTTCTAGTTTTTAAAGAAGAGTACAAGAATCTAGAGTTTGAATTACCTTCTTTAAGCCATTGAACATTATACTTTTTCCTTAATAATAATTCTTCAGCCAACTCATCCTCTTTTGCTTCAATCCATAATTTCATTACTTTCTCTCTTTGTGTCTAATCTAAAGGAGACAAATCATCTTCATTTTGAGCTACATTCGCAAGAAATATTAAACTTCTAGCATTATGAAAATGATCACCAATAGAGTCTTTGTTGCATTTCTTGAAAGAAATATTAACATTTTTAAACTTCTTATACAACTTGAACATACTATGGCCAGGATCATCACGGTACCAAGAAGATTTAAAAGCATCAAGGAAATCACTTCTAAGAGTTCAAGCATTTATGAAATGAATATGATCTTTAACAATTCCCAAGTTCCCAAGCTTTAAGGAAACCTTTTATGATCACTAATAGAATTTGAAATAAGCTCTGCATTGTACTCCAAAACTTCCACAAGAAATTGAGAATTATGGATCACCCTATAAATTTTAGACATTATAAATCCCTTTCCACTATGATGATAATCCCAAAAAAAATAAGGGCCACCCATATTTATATCAAAAAGACTAGTGTTCAACATAAAATTATTGAAATATTCCATAGACCTTTTAGTAGGAGGATGCTTACTAATTCTATCACCTTCAGACCTCACAACATTAAAATCTCCTTTAATAAACCATGTCTCATTGATGTTATTATTCAACAATTCCAAACATTTCCATAGAGAAGTCCTCTCAGAGTCACCTTTATATCCATACACCGTAGTCATAAGAAAGGAGAAACCATTTACTGCCACTTTAACGTGTAAAAATTGATCACTCTCAGTAATTTTGTCAACAGTGCAGTCCCTAAAGAGAACAACAACAACTCTTCCCAGGACGTGAGATTCATTATTAGATAGCCAACAGTAATTAGGAAAGTAATTAGAAAGAATGTTGTTCACTTTTTGAGGTTTAACTTCAATTTCCACTAAAAAAATGTCACTTATTGACCTATAAACATCTTCTTGGACAAATTTAATTTTGTTGCTTAAACGTCTAACATTCCAAGAAGAGATGTGCATTAGATGAATCATTTAATCACCTGGTCTATTGAGTTGTCAGCCTCAATAGTGGAATCTTCGTTGATGATTTCTAGTCATCCAAATTTGCTCTTCATTGGGGAGAATGTTGAACTATTAGTTCTATAATTAATCTCTGTAACAGGTTTAGCAATAGATTTATGTATCCTACTTCTTACCTCCTGGAACCCATCCTCATCCAAAATGTCCTTATAACTAGAACTAGATGAGAAAATTGGGATAAGAGTGTTGGGTGTGCATTTACCAATACTTTACATAGAGAGATTTTGAACCAGATCGCTATTATGAGCTAATAGAACATGATTCAAGAATTGAGTATTTTCCTCAGTATTAGATCTTGCATCTTCCACCACTGCTGCAACAACGGTAGGAGATGGCTCTTTAGCTGACCAAACCTTCTTCTTTTTACTATCATCTTTCAGACTAGGAACACAAAAAGGCTCGTCATGACCAAACAAATCACATTTCTAACATATATATGGAAACCATTCATTGGTTCATTTTATGAATATCGTTATCATCACTAGCAAGAGTTATATGTTCTAGGAAGTTTAAGTCAACTTTAATAAGGACTTGGATACGGGCATATTCTACTATTGAGTATGAACATGTTGGATTATCAATATAGATAGGAGTTCCAATATAAGAACCAATCTATTATAACGTCCTGATATCCCACAAATCAATTGGTAAATAGTAAATTCTAACCCAATTCGGAACCTCATATAATATTTGCTTCACAAACTTCTATCCTAGTCTCCACCTTGATAAGAGAAGAGGCATGTTCTTAAGGTACCGACTACCTTTCAGAAGACGGTCCAGATCATCTACGTTAGATAACTTAATCAAGAACATTCCATCTCCTCAATTGAATATCTTTATAGGGCCAATTGGATCCCACAACCAATAGATGTAGTTCAGAAGAGTCAGGATATGAGGCTTGAAATCAATGATGTAACCAACCAATAATTTATATCATTTTCTAGCTTTTTCTTTCACCTCCTCATTTGGATAAATTAGCATCCCTTATAGAACATTGATCTCCCTTCGATTCAGTAGAACTTCATTTTCTGGCCCTGCAAACTCCGTCCACTTGGGGTTGTTTTCCAGATCTAGGATGCCAAGAGGATCAGTATTAGACACAGACTATCTCTCTTCCAATTTCTAGACATTCTACACCTTCTAGAATGATTTCCTAGATCTATGACCCCATGGCAGCGCAACGTGTTCACCTCTTCATTTGCCCCTCCACACTCTCGTCATTATATAAAAGTTGGCAAAAATAAAATGGTAAATTGTGCATTGAAAAAACAAATTGCAGATTACAAGTTGGCCAAATTAAATTTTGACTACAATTCTTCATGGTCGAGATGTTCTTTTACTGAGAGAAAGCCATCACCACCAAGATATTGATATCTATATCATAGTCAAAGTACATTTGACCACAAGAAATCTAAGAATTTGCGTTGTGACCATTATCTTATCCCAATAGACCTAGATAATCGCTCAATTTTTTTTCAAAATAAAATATTCCATCTAGATTAGTGTTTACAAATATAAAACTAGGTTTCATATAGTTTTTTCATGCATCACTTTTTCCTAAATGAATTATTGAGTTTTATATTTGCACATGTACAAATCATAAATCAAGGTACAACAAGATTCACAAGCATACAAACCTATTTATTAGAAAAAGCAACTTCTTTGGATCTTATCTGAATCCAATGATCACCTTAAACATTGCATGCACTTGCTAATAACTCAAATAGGAATATTTTTGTATCATAAACATTAGATTGTGGAATTATCCAAAAAACCCAATTAATTTCCTCATTTTCATGATGATAAATATGGAAACATAGTAGAAGATAAATCTTTCAGCAACATTTGGCTTGTCAAGAAATCCCCAACCATATATCTTATTGTACATCTTAGGAGGGAAATTACACTTTCGTATAAAGGGATGGTCCCCAACCATAGATATTGTGATGGTGTTGAGGAGGAAAATTAACATAATTTTAATGGGGTGGTCATTCCTCTAGTTTAATGTTATTATCCTTTGGACAAGAACATAGAATGTTGAGAATCAATACATTTTGATTTGTTCCTTTTTCCCCTTCCTACACTAAACAACCAAACAAATGATGGGGATGGAAGAATTTTGCAGTGTATCTCTAATTTTCTTTATTAATGTTTCTATAAAATGTGTTTTTTCATACAATTAGTCCCACCAAATGGCATGTGCCAAGCATATGGAGCTGGAGGGTTTCCACCTTGATGACATTCCTTCTTTTTCTTAGTGAGTGGGTAGGAAATGATTGTACACGTAACTGTTCTAATAAAGAAAGTATTCCTTTCTCCCTAAATTCAAGTGATAGGGGTTGAATATTTTCCCCCGTACCACACTATGATATCAGGACATCGATCATAGAGTCAAGTCTCATGTACACTAACATGACCATTATTTTGTATGCTTACATTATGAAAAAAAAATGGTGGACCATGGCCTCAAACTGAAAAGAGGGAAATTGACATCTGGGACTCACCTCTTGTATTTAGGTACTTCAAGGAGAAGAAGATAAAAAGAACTATAAAGTCAAATTTTTATGTGGATTTTGCATGATTCCATTAATTTCTTGTCTTGTTGATAACCAACTAATTTATTTTTGAACTTATTTTTAGTTTTCTTGGAAGAACGATGCTTGGAGGGGATATAAAATAACAAGTCTACAAATAAAATCAACTATGAATAATAAAAATATATATATTTATATTATATATGTTAGTAGAAAAAGTTCATCCAGTGTAATGATAGAGTGGCATTCCAAGAATCAAAAAATAGTTCTTAAGGTTTCCTTTATAGGTAGGCACTAAGTGAGGATGTGCTATTAATCACAAGAGCATATGTATTATGAGAAATGTTTGGAATAGATATATTGATATTGATTGATGAAGTTGAAAACCTATGTATATTTTTAATTAATAATATTGAAGTTGGTAAAAATAATGATGATGTTGACAAATCAAATTAGTGTGAGAACCTATAATACATGGCATGCAATTCCTAGTCGTATATGTGAGGCCATGAACCTAGCTTAACCCAAATATTCTTCTAGTCTTGGTTATTACCATAATTATGTTCATGAGTAAGTTTGGATACCAATTGATTAAGATATATCTCTAATTTGGTTGAATTTGCACTTTAATTGCCCTAACTTCCAGTCTCCTTGCAAGTTGTGGACCAAATTGCACATTCAAAAAAGTATGAGGACTTAATTACAATTATAATATAAATATATATATGTTTATATATATTACAATTATAATATATATATGTATATATATGTTTTTTTTGTGTATATATATATATATATATATATATATATATATATATATATATATGTCATGTATGAGTTTTACTTCACAGTCATACTTGTTTGAGTGGTTAAATCATTTGGTTAAGAGAAGACTCTAATCTGACTTTAATTGAACCTTGTTTGCCTTGATTGCAATTTTAATTACTATTGTGGATTAATAGGAAAATTCAACCTAATCAAGGACCTAACTTAAATTTAGTATATTTTATATAAATTTAAGTCTTCTTTAGTAATATATATTAATTTGATAAACATTGAACTTGTTTTATATGCATTTTCATCCTAGGGTTTCTATCCTTAACCTAATTAGTATGGTGGTTGTGGAGGACCAATGTGACTTGTCAACTGACAGGAATCCTAGACCTCTCAATTGACAGAGTTCCTAGACTCATCAACCTATGGGAACCCTAGACTCAAGTACTAATGGCTTTTATAGTGGTTAAATATCGATAGAAATGTAGAGCATGTATACCTACAAGACGTGGGTGCTGCCTACCCATGAGAAGTTAGGCCATGACAACTATTGAGAACCCGTACTATGAAACCAATGAAGGAACTGAGTGCACGAATCATAGAAACACTTGAGGATGTGTGAACCAAGAAAGTCAATAGGTTTCCTACCTATGGAAGTTTCTAGAGCTTGAAAATTGATGAATTGTATGTCTTTATAGTATGATGCATGAGCTTGTTATGTTGATTGTTGACTTTTCTGGTTGAAGACTTCTTAGACTTTTAACCACCTAGCATTATATATATCATTCCTCTTTCGTCCAAACAACCATTTTACACAGTTTCTTGATTTTAGAAAATGAGGGAGAGCTTGTATGGTCGTGGGGATCTTCAAGGAAGGTGATTATCATGGATGGGAGCTTGCATCTGTATGCATGTGTATGCATGCCAAAGATCAAAGAACTACTTAGTGTTTTGTAGCTTCCCAACCTTGTTTCTTGCATAAAAAGTGTTGGATCATCTCTTCTAATCCCTTCCTCCTTTTGTTCTTTGCACCTTCTTCCTCCTTAGCCTAAGTCCATGGTCCTCCATGCACATAAGTTGATCATCTAGATAAAGTACCTTCTTTTCTTCTCTTATTTCTCTTGTTTTCTCTAGATCCACCATGAAGGAATCATCTTGGAGCAGGAGAATTAATATTTTGATTGGAAAGAAGACTTCTTGTAGGTGTTCTTCCTATTCTTCACTTCATATTCTTCTTATATTTGAGAACCATGTATTTATCTGATGGATCCTACCCCATCTAGCTAAAGAACCTTACTTTTTCCTCTCTTTGTTCTTAAGGAAGCTACACTCTTGTTTGAGCTTTGGTTTTGGGGTTGTTTGAGAGACATCTAGATCTGGATGGTTGTTCGTGGCCATTCTACATGTACCTTGTGATCATCACCAGAGAGTCAAGTGATATAGCATTTTTTAGCATTCTATTTCCTACTTGTACATGCAAAACCCTAAATTTGCTCTAATATGCCTTAATATTTCTCTATGAATGCATAACATGCTAAAAGATGATTTCTTGAGAGATATCCTAAATAAATGAAAGGTAAAATTTCATCTTCTTCTTAAACACCTAAAAGTGATCCATGTTGTTAATATCATGTCCACCTAAACATGTTTATGTTGAAACCCGTAATACATGAGATATGTTACTTAAAATTGTTATGTGTATGGTATCTTGCTACCATATGATGAGGAAATAAACATACATGCTATTCTTACTTTCTATGAGTGGATATATAATGATCTTGATACTCTTATAGAATGTTTATGGTGTTCCATTTGAGTTAGAAATATAATCTCAAGATAGTTCATCTATGCATTAGAGTGGTCCTTTTGATGTGTAAACTTGCATTTAATTTAACTCTCACATACCTTTAAATTTTAAGTATAAATTTGGAAGGAAGGTGTATCACATTAATATTAAGTAGATTTCATTATTTCAAGTGTTTTTGTATTCTTATAAGGTCATGTCCTTAATATGGACTTATTTGTTAATTTTAGCCTTTCATGGCCAACAATGGTGGTTTTCAATCTAAAGAGTAGTTTGGGTTACATTGTGAGTTGTACTGCAACTCTTGAAGTCATGAGAAATTAAATGATTCATAGATGAAGTTGTGAAGTGTGTTATAAATAAAGAAGCATAACTATATTAATGTACATGTACTGCATCATAGCGGTAACCAACAAATGAATATGAAGTAACTTGGAGGTTTCCCAACCCATCAGATTTTTAATAATAGATGGCAATATTTTATGATAAAAGGATAATAATGGAGTAATTCTATCCCTCATCTGGATCCCATGCCTTTCATATCTCCTTGTTGTATAATCTTAAGGGATTGAATACATATGAGATAAAATTTGACATTGTAAGACGTATCATGGATATGGGATATATATACATGTAGGCTTGATGCCTTGAGATCAATGCCTTAAGTGGTATGGAATGGGTGTCATTACTAGTCAGATTCTACAATCAACTGTTAAAGGTAATCTATGATTGAACATGGATGAAATATAAGTGATGGATAATATGAGAAAATGATTAAAATGAAAAAAATGATGATGTGTAATTTGTTGTAACCAAGTCAGATCTTAAAGATACACATAATTAGGATTTGTTGACTTAAAATCATTTTCCTTAAGAAAATACAATATGAAAGTTCCTAATGATACCCCTACACTTGATTAGTGATGATTAATCACTAATGATTGTGTCTTTCTCTATGTGATAAATGTGAGAATTTCAATATAATGGATGGTGACCTATATTTTGTGATGATACTTACTCACTGGAAAGGAAATAATGGAGAAAGAAATATCTCCTATTTTGCCTTGATATTTTGGGCATGGTTGTGTTAGAAGATGATAACTTGTATCATGTTTTGGTGATCTGATATATGTGAATGTGTTTTCTTTTTTGTTAGATTTGATTAATATGCTAATTATATCTCTTTCCATTGTTTGTAAATGTTTGATACAACTAAATATGAGAAATTGTCTTAATGAATCTAGTGTAACCTTAATCATGTAGTGCCTTGAGTTTATATATCTATTTTCTTAATTCATTAGAGGAAATAGAGAAATGAGTTAATCTTGCAGTAATTTGGAGGTTGTGAGAAGATGCTCAGAGTGTATATTATTGAATATATTGGTGTTTGTGGGTTTGGTATACCCTAACATCCAAAAACTTTTATTGGTATTCGGTTGTGATAGATGGTCCAATCATATGTGATCGAGAGAAGTTGTAGTCGTGTTTCAGTTTGTTAGGATTTACATCCTATTTTTCAGTGGCTTGATATGTATACCCAAGGTGGCCCTAAGTCTAGTGGATTCTCCTATGATAAAATCCAAGGTATACATGCATGTGAGAACTCTACCTTTTTTTACCCTCTCTTCAAACCGAGGTGTGAGAAGAGATCTAAGGAAGTATGGTAATCCTTAGATCTTATACGGGGCAAATTTCAACTTTTTAGTGGTTAGTTAACAGTGTGAGTGGTAGCTTAAATCTACACAACATATAAAAACTATTTAAATTCACCATGTAGTATATATGTATAGGTTTAATTGACAAATCACATCAATGCACAATTGTATTTCTCTATTTATTGTAAGCATGATATATATTTCCTACTTTGCACAGATAAGCATATGACTCATGTACATTTATGTTATAGCCCTTTTCTACATACTAAGTATACATCAATATGAAGAAATTAACCACTTGATGCATATATCCTATGTATATATATTTATTTGTTGATTAGTATTCCTCTAGTAATCTGATTAAGATATGCTTGTAATAAATATGTATGTTACCATTTTCCTTATCATATCACTAGGACTTGGTGACTCACCCCTATGGTTATACCCATATTTAGGTAGGTTGGTACATCAAAAAGGACAATTTTAATGAACATGTAACAAGGAATAAAATAATAATGTCTAGAGTGTCCATGTACTCTCACTTTCTTGATTAGGGTGGGTAGTTGATGATGTATCTATTAGGTTATTTCACTTGGTTAAGTTGTCAACTAATCTACCTTGAAATGTTTCTATAGTTTCATAATCATGGTCTAATATTGTATTCATTTTACTCATATAATTAAAGAGAGGTTTCAATTTATTCTTTATCATGTCTATAGGTTCAATGATGCAGATGTGTAGTGGTAAATTTTAATACATCATTTCTAAGGTTTTAATTGTAGTTTCTCATAACTAGATCTTTATGTGGATCAATTTATTTGAAATTTTATGACTTGGTTTTTTATGTGTGTTAGTTTTTATTTGGGCTTTGTCCTACTAATCAATTAGTGTTTGATTGGTGGGACATGTCCTTGCATTGTACATGGTCGTAAGATGGTACATTAATGTGTCATCCATTGTGATCCTGAATTCCTAATAGGGATTAATATTCTCAGTCAATGACAAAAGTTATCTAATTATATGGCCTTGTCCATATCATGTATCGAACTTAGAGAAAAAAAAATATTCTAATTAAATGCCTTCATTAGGTGGAATAATCATGCTAGAGGATGATCATTTCACCACTTCAATATATAGATATAGTTCATTTTTTGAGCAAAATTTTAATGTAGGAACCCATTGTTGATTAAAGGTGAAATATGGTCCATAATTTATTCTTGATATCCAAGATTATTTTTTGTCCATTGGGTAAGTAACTAGTTGTGTGATGATATCACCTTATAGCAATATCTATGTTATCTTCATCGTCATGCTCTACATTTCAATTTTATGTATGAGATCATCTTATGTTCCATTGAAAATGGAGCACAATATTTTAAAAATGAGACAACAAGAAAATATCATGAAGTCCACTATGAGGAAGACATATATAAGATTAATTTCATTGTCAATTAGTTGTAGATGGAGAAAAAATATTCTTGAGGCAATTCTGAAGCACTAATGAAGTGAGGATTATACCAATTCTCATCATGGATCAAAGTCAACCAAAAGACATGTAAAATAATAATATACAAGACTAAAAACAACAAATGAATGTTATTAGGAAATCATCACAAGTTCAATTGTATTTCTTATCAACAAAAATATGGATTTTTCTTTTATGTGTGAAACCATGCATGTGTCATCATCATGTTTACATGTTGGACCCATCATCTACAACTATTAGGGACATATGTGAACCACATGTATACTGATTCTAGTCTTGAAATGGTATATACATGTTGGAGCCATCATCTACAAAGATTACAAACATATGTGAACTACATGTATATTAATAATGTATAGTGGAGGTTAAGTCTCATTTTAGAATCAATCCATCCTCTATATAAGGTAAGATTTCGGAAATCATCGACATTCCTCTTGTATATGAGTGGTGTTGCTTATTTTTATTCCTTTAACATGACCCATGAACCTTCAACATAACTTCTCTATGTATGATTTTAGGATTCCTAAGTCCTACAGAGAAATTTTATGGTAAGTTTCCTTTAATTTATCAAAGATTTTATGTCTCCCATGTGTATGGTTGTAGTGTTCCAAAGGATTGGTTTTTCCATCCAAAAAGGACTAGCTATGCATCTTGTTGCCCATTTGTCTCCTACTTTGATGTAAATTGTCCTCATGCTCAAACATCACATATAATTGTGTGACTAAGTTGCATAATAATAAATCTCTCCCAACATTAATTAATGAGAAATTATGGACTTCAATAGTTCACAAATACTGGGTTTGTGTTTATAGTGTTTTGTCCATTTGGAGAACTATTTTTATACAAATATTGTTATTATGTGTGTGGAAAGTTGGAACACCCATACCCGGGTCAAAAAACAAAATGAAAGTTGAGATAATTATACTATATAACTTAGGGAATGTTTTGTTGGATGCAAACTCAATACACACATAGTGTTTTAGAACACAAATTGAAAAGCCATAAAATGTAATTGCATTTCTTTTGTTTAGTTTAATGTGAACTGATTTTGTCTATTTGTTTTATTGTTGTATGATATGAGGTAGTTGATGTTTGAAATTCACATGCAAAATTCAAAATATAATGTTCCTATGATCAATGAATTCAATCACTACTAAAAAGATACATTGGGTGATAGGGAGATTCAAACAATAGATGTATTTTTGTGCTGGACTGGAGAGGAAAACTATTATAACAAAAACTTCCATGCATTTTTTTACTTATATGAAATTTAAGTATTAAATAATGTACTTTAAGAATACTAGAATTCTATGTAAATTCATTAAAATATGGTCCATTAATGAAAAATCTCCAAATATAGAAAATTCCATGCTTCTATTTTATTTCAATTATTGTTTATGAGTTTGATTATTAAAAGTAATTAGGAACTTTCAATAATCTATAAGATTTTAACATTATCAATTAATTGATTAATTATTGTATGAAATACCCATATTTTTTTAATGTTGAGTAGATGATAACAAAGGATCTTAGTTGGGCCCCAACTTTAATCCAATGTGGGATAATACTGAAACAAATATGATTGCCAAGTTTGAGTTGATAATAAGCTTTTATTTGACTTTGGTGATCATGTAGGGTTATAGGGAAGTGGGAACTATTGAATAACAGAGGTTGTTCCATTTATCCCAAGTTATTATATCTGTCATAGCTACAAAACACCGATATATAAGGGACATAGGGGGGAGTAAAGGTGATACATTTGCACACACCACTTGTCCAACAAGAAGACATGTCTTATTTTGGTAAAGAACTCGCTCCTTAAGATCTAGATTTGGAACGCCCACCAATATGTCTGTATAGATAAGAAGATCTAGATTGGGCACCCAATAACAACTTGTTGTCGTCTTGTAGAACATGTTGTCCAAGACTTTGCACATAAGAATCACTTCTATTTCATCCATGTAGATGAGGGAGAATGTGGTGGAACACCCTAGACACCACCTTGAAGATGAACATGAGTTGTTGACATGCTAGTCCTTCCTTTCTTCTCCTATCATGGGTAGCAATCCTTAGGGTGACTTCCTCTCCAAGAGAGAACGTTAGTGATGAACTTGTCTCACATGTTGTCTCGAAAAAGTTGTTTAACCCTTTGGGGCGTGTCCCTTTTATATAGGAGAGTCATGGGTTTGGTAAAATCAAGTTCCAATCCCTTCCCTAATATAAATCAGAAAACTAGTTTAATGTTGAAAACTCATAGTGTATTTGTGATTGAATGGTCACTTCTTGTGATTTCCTTATCACATCCCTTGATTGCCCAATCACATTAGTCGATAGGCCGATGACATTAGTCGGTAGGCCGATCATAATAGTCTAAATCTAGATATTTGATGCTTTCCCATTTCATACTTTCCATGTAACATTGTAATCGCTTGATCTGATGTTCTATCATCTAACCAAATGAATACAATGGAAATTTGAATTGAGAAAATGACAACTATCTATTGGATCAATTAATAGGATCAGATGATCATACATTCTATTCACCTTATAATAGGGTAAATCAACATGTTTATGATTGGAAACCATTCTAATCATATGTTTGGTTACGAACTTTGATTCCTTTATGTAACCTTATGTGTGTGTGACCAAGTAAGTTTTAAATTACATTGGTAGTGATATTCAAAAGAAAATAAGCAAATATTGCCACCCAAGTAATAGGAATGAGTTGGAGAACAAGTACAACCTATAAACTGATCTATGATGTCAGTACCATAAAATCCCATTGTCTCAGATACCTAGATAGAACTTAAGTTAGGGAATGTCATCCTCTTAATCATTCAATCCATGTTCCCTGAACAAGAGAAGACTAATAGAGATAATGTCGGCTCAATATCATATATTGAGTCACATGAGCATGGTCATGCATTTCATAGTCTCTCTTATCAAGTGGCTGGGGATATCCCTCTAAAGTAGAGATGAATTTCACCTAGATCACTCACTCCCCATTTATTGTAGTGTACCCAATCACCACCATTTTGGCAACTCTTATCTCCGAGCATTTTAGGGTACTATCAAAGTCTGCAGAATGCCATGTGTTACTACAGTGACATCATGTCTAAGGATCATAGTCACCATTGTAACATTGAGATATGACTTTGATATGTCACTACATGACTTTCATTTCAACCTCAAGGTGGGTATGTCCAATACAACTTGTTCTCTAACAAGTACCCATGCGTGTAAGTTGATATTCATATCATGACTAACAAGACATAGTCATCACTCAACATACATTCTAGTCTTGTGTACTTTTTGTTCTATATTATCCACAATAGTAACCTACTAGGGACATAACAAGAATTAGAACTCTTATGATACATATGATCTCATGTTCATATCCTCAACCCAAACCATATGTTATCAAGCTAAAACATTCTTTGGACATTATTAAGTTTATTCATTATCTCCACACAGAAACAAACATAATAAGTGGAACTTTGTTTCATTGATACTCAAATTAAGAAGAAAATATCCCTTTTACAATCATTACATGAAGGATCTTAGGGCACACAACCAACAAAATCTTCCACTTGCACCAGATTCAATCACTCATGAACCTAAGTCCAATGGATCTAACATGACCATCATGTTTCTGCTATGAAGGTGCTTTAAAGTTAGAGGATTAGTGACACTGCTTTTAATTGGTTCTTTACAAAGCTTTAAATATCCTTGTTGTAAGATCTCATGTATGAGATGGTAATGCCTTAGTATGTGCTTAGAATTTTGATGCAATATGGGCTCCTTAACTAGTGCAGTAGGTTTATTGTAGTTGCAATAAAGCTCTACTATGTATTTAATAGTTGTAAGAAAACCATGTTCATTAATGAACTTCTTGATCCATACTTCTTCCTTTGCTATACTAGAGACAACAATGTACTTGGTCTCTATTGTAGAATCAACCACATTTTTCTATTTGGAATGTTTCCATCTTATATATCCACCATTTAGGAAAACCATGAATCTGGATTGCAATCTATAATCTCCCATGTCTGTTTGGAAGTTTGCTTCAGTATAATGTATTACAACTAAGTCCTTCTCACCCTCATAGATTAGGAAGTAAGTCTTTGTTCTTCTCAAGTACTTAAGGATGTTCTTCACCACTATCCAGTGACCATCACCTAGGTTTGAGTGGTATCTACTTGTCATGATTAAAGCATATGAGACACATGGGCACGTACATATCATTGCATATATGATAGATCCAATTTTTGAGGCATATGAAATCTGACTCATGTGTGCATGTTCTTCCAAAGAGCTAGGATATTGAGTTTTGGAGAGAATTATTCCATTATATATGGGTAAGTTTTAACTCTTAGAACTATTCATTCTAAACACCTTTATCATTTTGTCAATGTATGTACTTTGTATTATACTAAGAATCATTCTATATCTATCACTTTAGATCTTGATTTCTAAAATATAGGATTCTTCGCCTATGTCCTTCATAAAGAAGGTATTGCACAACTAGTTCTTAACCAATTATAGAGTAGGTATGTCATTTTCCATCAATAGTATGTAAGATACATAAAGTATGAGAAATACAATTGTTCTCCCACTGACATTCTTGGAAACATAAGGTTAATTTCATTTTGGATAAAGCCAAATTGGTTGAATGTATAATAAAATGAAGATTACAACTACGATA
Organism: Alisma plantago-aquatica; assembly: GCA_963693085.1. NCBI lineage: Eukaryota > Viridiplantae > Streptophyta > Magnoliopsida > Alismatales > Alismataceae > Alisma > Alisma plantago-aquatica. Next base: position 226,328,658 of record OY856414.1, on the reverse strand, counting down.
TGCTTAATTCAATCCATAAATTGACCTTTGTAGACTACATACTTTATTGGATTTATTTGAAGTAATAAAACATTTGTGTTGTGTCATATACACATCATCTATAATATTCTCATTTAGGAAAGTAGTTTTAACATTCATATGTCAAATCTCATAGTCATGATAAGATGCAATGGCAAGCATGATCTTTATATATTAAATAATGGCAATTGGTGAGATGTTTCATCATAGTCAACACCTGAACTTGTTTGAAACCTTTTGAAACTAGTCTTCAGTTGTATTTTGTACATTACCATCCATGTTGACACTTTTCTTGAAGACCCACTTCCACCCTATGTGGTTTTACCCCTTAAAATGGATCCCATCTGAGATCTTAGGGCTTCAATCCATTTCTCATATTATGATCCCCTCAAAAGGCTCATGGTAGGTAGTTGGTTCATCAACTTAAATGACCAACACATCATCAGCCATGAGAAATCCATATCTCTTTGGGTTAAGACATGCCCTACTAGACGTTCGAGGTTCCTATGTTAATATAGGGACTTGAGGATCCAAAACTATTTGTGGTTTATCTTATTTTTTATCTACTTCCACAGGCTCAATGTTATCTTGTTGATCTTGAACTTCTTCAAGTTCAATTTTCCGCTCATTAGTTCCACTAGATATAAAATTATTTTCAAGCAATATGTCAGTTCTAGCAACAAGCACTTTGTTTTTAGATGGAATATAGAATTAGTAACCCCTAGTTTACTTAGGGTACCCAACAAAGATACATTTATATGAATTGGGTTAGGTATTTTCATTGAGTAGCTTCTTGACATATGCTCCACATCCCCAAACTTTCATTAAAGACATATTAGGACATTTTCCATTGCATATGCTATTTTTCAACAAATGTGGACGGTACTTGGTTTAGTGTAAACACTATAGTTTCTTGGACATGCCATAAAAGGAAATAGGAAGACAAACTAAATTTATCATCAGTTGGACCATGTCCAATAAGGTGTGGTTCCTTCTTTCTATTATACCATTGATGTTTCAAGTAGAGTCCATTGTGACATAATACCACAATCCCTCAGAAGGGCCACAAAAGCTTGGCTTAAGTATTTACCACCTTGATCTGATCAAAGTGCTTTAATTCTTTTTCCTATTTGATTCTGTTGGTATAAAAACTTGAACCGGTCGGTTCCTAGTCCTATCAGTCAATTGTTGTTTAAATTGTATACCTTAACACTTTAGTAATCAAGTTAAACCATATTCATGAGTAAGCTCTTATTTCAGGTTCATGCTATGTGTGTGGCCCTGTACTTAGCAAATTACTTTGGCAATGAATGTCCATAACCAATTTATGACATCACAAACAATGAGCGGTATCTAGAAACACATCATTTCTACCTAAGTAATTGGAAAGTTGGAGAACAACTTCATCCTACAATTTGAGATCAATGTTACTGTCATTGTATAGTTGATTTGTCTCCCATATGTAGATTGAACTCGAGGCATGGAATCGTCATCCTGTCAACATTCAATCCATGTTCCTTGAACTAGAGCAGACTGTATGAGATGCATGTGGCTCATGTATCATATCTTGAGTCACATGATTATGGTAACATTTCTCAGTCCCTCTTATCAAGTGGTCTGGATATCAATCTCCTATAGGAGGGATAAATCTCATCTATATCACTCACAATGAGTCCCCATGCATCACAGCGCACCTGAGCATCACCTTTATGGAAACCCTTACTCAAGGTCACATTGGATGCTGTCAAAATACATCATTGGACATGTGAAAGTATAGTTACTTCAGGTCTAAGAACTACAATCTCCACTATCACTATGAGAGTTGATTATGACTACCATTCCATGGTCTTCATTTATCATTCTCATTATGGGTCTCTCTAATACACTGTTTTCTAACATGTACATATATGTTTGACTTGATATCACATTTAATGACTAATGAGACTCTGTCATCAGTCCAAACACACTCTAGTCTAATCTATTATTGTTTTATATTTTTCTTATGTAGTAATATCTAACTATAAGAATGTGCATATTCCTATCATACATATGATCTCATTGTCCAGGTCCTAAAGCGGAAGACATATGTCATTAAGTATTTCTACTATGTCATCAATTATTGGAACCTCCCACAAGTTCATCCAAATGAACTTATTGATCCATATAGTATCCTATGTTATTCACAGAATAGCAAGGTACTCAGCTTCTATTGTAGATTAAAGAACAATATCTTGCTAAGAACTTTTTGAATTTACAGTCCTATTTTTAAGGTCAAACACAAATTTAGATTGTGATTGTTAATTTACTTTGTCATTTGGAAGCTTGTATCAATGTAACCCTTTACACCCAACTCTTATCATAACTGAGGAACTAATCCTTTTAGTGATTCTCAAGTACTTAAGGATGTTCTTTATTGCATTCCAGTGACCTTCACTAGGATCTGAAAGATATCCACTTATCATGTCCAATACATACAAGACTACGGTTACAATACATAACATTTCATACATGATAGATCCAATTGAGAATGTATTGGCATCTTACTCATGTTTTCCCATTATTCACAAGAAATGGGACACTAGGCTCTTGAGAAAGTGTCTCTAATTGAGTCTTCTATGAAAGATCTAGAGGGGTTGAGTAGAGCTTTTTGATATTTTGAAGTTCAATTAAAACGTAAACCAAAGAAGGAGGTGGAAACAAGGATGACACATGTATTTGAAGTGGTTCCAACCTTTTAATCAAAGGTTGTCAGTCCACTACGCAATTGTCTCCAATTGAGATTTTGAAAGTGATTTATTTTATTTAACTCGCAAGGATGTTACAATAAAATGCAATCACCTTCAACCTCTTTAAAGTAGCCTTCACCTTGAAGTAGCCTCAACCTCCTTTGAAGCAGCCTTCTTGAAGTAAATTCAAGCCCTTGGGGAAGCCTTCACCACCTTGAAGTGGCTCCATCACCTTGAGGTATACTTCACCAAGAAGTAGGCCCAACCTCCTTTGAAGAAGCCTTCTTGAAGTAACATCAAGAAACCTTGAAGCAACCTTTACCACCTTGAAGTAGCTCCACCACGTTGAGATAGCCTGACAACTAGAAGTATCTCCAACCTCCTTTAAAGCATCCTTATTGAAGTAACCTCAAGCACACCTTAGAGCAGCCTTCTTTTTCTTGAAGTGGTTCCAAGCAACCTCCCTCAGACAGCCTCCGACACTTGGAGTAGTTAAGGAGAACAAATACAATACAAAGGAAATGGATTGGAAGAAAAAAATACTTAATCAATGAAGTAAAATGTATTGATTCCAATATCAACCGTTAGACCTCTCAAACCACTTAGGATGGACGTTTCTTGCATGGTGGCTAAGTGGTTATATCTATAGGATGTGAACTTAGAGCTCAGGGAAGAAGATAGCAAGTGATTCTCAGCTTTGTTGCTCTCTAGAATGGATGCTCAAGTGTAGCTTGTGTGTATTGTGTGTCCTAAGGCCTCCCCTATTTATAGAAATGGTTTGCAAGTGATTAGGGATGTTGTAGGAAGTCTCTAGAGTGTTCTTATTTCTTATCTATCCATTAGATAGAAAGTAGTTGGTTGCATCGGCTAAAATGTTCGTTAAAAGTGAAGTTTCCAGAACTTTTCTCGGTCGACAATATTGTTAACCGGATGACTCTCTATCCACAAACTCATCAACTTGATGACTATGTTGGTTCATCTGGATCTAACATCTATTTGTTTGTCTCTCTCTCTTTCTTAAACCTATTACAACATCTATATCTCAGTCGACAATATTGTCGACTGAAATTGACTCAGAACTATAGATTTGCAAAGTTATTTCTCAATTGTCTGAGTATTCGACTGAGTGATTCTTGGTCGAAAATTTTGTCGATCGAGAAGGACTTTTTCAAGGATTTGTAATGTATGTGAGGTCTTATTTATGACTCATATGAAACTTATCAACCCTTAAGCCTTCTTGTGAGTGTAAGACATGGTTTTGGGTGGATAGGGAAGATCTAAGGCTTGATTTACATGATGCCTAAGTACTTGTACATTATATACTTCTACAAGTTTTTACATTGAGTACAATCATGAAAATATTAAACATTTAAATGCATTGATCTTCAACTATCCACTTAGTATGATCTACTCATTTTCTTGATCGCTGAAATACTCAAGTAGCATGTTAGATCTACAACAATGAAATGTTTGTCATCATCAAAACAAAAGGTATGCTAATGTCCATTTTAGCCAACATTGTATGTTGAATGACTTCAACATCTTCCCAATGTATGTGCTCTTACATAGGTCAAGAATCTTTCTTAGATCTATCTCTATAGATCTTGATTCTTATCATAGGATGCTTCACCTAAACTTTTCGTAGAGGTGGTACTTCCCGACCAAATTATAACACTTATAGTATAAGAATGTTATTCCACATCATTATGTGGAATATGAATATGCTCCCAATCAATTTTTTGTAATTATAGATTTCATTTTCATTACAACTAAAGTCAAGCTCGATTACTATCTTGTCAAATTAATGATTCCAACTCTGAGATGCTTGCTTCAATCAACATATTGACCTTTGTAGCATATTTGCAATAATTAGATTTATAAAACCTTTAGGTTGTTTCACCCACACATCCTAATAATTATTACCATTAAGGAATGTGGATTTAACATCCATATGACAAATCTCATATTTGTAATAAGATGCAATGGAAAGCATTATCCTAATGGATTTAACCATGGCAACTGGTGAAAAGATTTTTTTCGTGTTCAACACCTTGAACCATTTTGAAGCCCTTTCCAACCAATCTACCTATTACGGGTTTGTACATTACCATCCATTTCAATCTTCTTCTTGAAGAACCAATAGATACCTATGGGTTTTACCACTTCAAGTGGATCCAACAAAGTCATTACTAGTAGGTGTACATGGAGTTCATCTTGGACAACGACTTCAAGCCATTTCTGAAAATTGGGTACCTCAATAGCATCTAGGTAAGTTTTTGGTTCATCATCTATGACCAACTTACCTCCTTATTGATCCATATGATATTCTAATCTTTCAAGCTCAAGGCGTGTCCTTCTAGATTTATGAGTTTTTGTGTTACATAAGGAACTTGAGATTCCACGAAAATTTGTGATTCTCATGGTTCCCACTATACCTATTCAAGGGTCTATGTTTTCTTATTGGTCACAATATTTTCAAGTTATACTTTTCTCCATTATTACCTTTGGAATTAAGTCCCCTTTAGGAATATAGCTTTCCTGGCAACAAACACTTTTTTTATTGGATTGGAATATAAAAGTACTATTCAACAAAATAACATTTATGTGATTTGTTGATAAATCTTTTAAGAAACTATTTTCTTATGTAGGCTTCAATTCCTAATTTTTATAAAATACATATTGGGACACTTCCCATGGAATATCTTATATGGTTTATTTTGAACCATATTAGATAGTACATTGATTTAGTGTAAAGCATGTGCCAAAAAGAAATTGGAAGATTAACTAGATTCATTGACTGTTGCACCATGACTAACAAGGTGTGATACCTTCTTTTTTATACACTATTATGAACATTATAATTGTGTTTCAGGTGGAGTTCATCATGATACATAATAACGTTCTTACAAAAAGTCCTCAAACTCTTGGTTTAAAGTATTTTTCCATATGGATCATATAGATATGCTTTAATACTTATACCAAGCAGGTTATGTACTTCATTCTTGACCTCCTTGAACACTTAAATAGATTTAGACTTGTATATCACTAAATACACTCTGCCATATCTACTGAGTTCATTGATAACTAGAATGAGGTACTATTAACAATCTTTAGCATTTATTCTGAAAGTTCTATATACATCAAAATGTATGAGCCCTAATAGAATATTATCTTTCCCACTACATCTAGATAAAGGTGCTTTTGTCATATTTCCCAATAAATAAGACTTGCATGGTCTATTGGTTCAATAACCAAAAGAGTCTAGACAACAATTACATGGATTCTAGAAATGCATTTCTCATTCGTGTTCTATAGATGACATTGATATAGGTTTTTATTGTTTGAGTCATCAATTCATTCAAAATATATAACTATCTATAGAATAATAAACTATGTGACATTGGGGCCACTGGCATAAAAGATCTTCTCTTTGAAAGTGAAACATCAAATATTTATAATATTCCTTGTCCATATAAGATACATAATGTTTTTAATTGATGGTAGGTATATAATAGAAATTCACTAACTATATTACATGTCCATTACATGAATGATAGATTCCAACTATAGTGATAGAAATCCATTCTCTACACATTTCTAGCTTACTTATTCTTGGGTCTTGAAGTGAAGATATCTATCTCATTATTAATCTTGAGTTCCTCTATATAAAGAGGGAAGTTCCTTTTCTAGTGTTAGGATGGTGACACTAGTGGTACTTCCCTTCCCTCTTCACTCCAACATTACCTTTCAGTTCAGATGACTTTGATTTCTGGCTAGAGTTAGAACTCTTGTTGGCTTGTCCTTTGTCCTTGGACTTCTCTCTATTGATCAACATCACAAATTTAGGTTTTTCCTTCTTCATTTGTGCTTCAAATATCCTCAACCGTCCAAGTAATCATGACAGCAACTTTTGAAAATTATTCATGTTGTAGTTCATGAAAATTTGGTTGTATGATTTTGGTAGTAATTATAGAATCACATATGTTTCCAACTCATAACTCAAGAAAAATCCCTATCTAACAAGATTCTCCACATACCCAATCAACTTGAGTGTATGGGTACCTACTGGATCTCCTTCAACCATATTGCACTTGAACAATGCCTTTGAGACATCATCTCTCTCTTGTCTTACCTAGTCTTGGTACACGTTCTTAAGATGTGTTACCATTTCAATAACATCCATGTTCTCATGCTACCTGTGTAACTCATAGTTCATTGACCACATCATTGGGAACTTGACATCCGTGACATATTCAAAGTGCTTCTTGTAATCATCCTTGTCAAATTTAGGCGTGGTGGGAGTGGGTTCATCTGGCTTTGGTTTCTCTAGGACATAGAGCTTGCACACTTGAGTGAGAATGACTCTCAATGTCCAGAACTAGTCATGGAAGTTGTTCCCATTCAACTTGTCCTTCTCAAGGACCGATCACAAAGAAAAAGTGTTTGTTTTTGCCATTAGGTTCTACAAAACAAATATTGCAACCGTCAAGACACTTTTGATTTGTTTGATTTGATAAGTTTTATGATATTAATTAGGCATTAGTTAATTATCACTCCCACTATTTTTTTCAAATTGATAGCCCTCACTATCAATTTGGAAGATTGCAGCGTACAATCTTCAAGTGAGCCAAGATCCATATTTTATGAAATCATGAGTCAGCTTTGGCTAATCGCCTACAACTTGATTATTTAGGTAGGCAACTTTTGCCAATTGCATCTTATGAAACTCTTGGATAGATGATGTTCACAATTCCTTATCACAATCCATCTCTATGCTAATAGTCACTTAATCTCATTAAGGTCACCTAGTTAAGCTTGACCCAAAAAGCCAACACGATAGAATGTGCACATTGTTTTAGAAGATCTTCATATCTACCATCACACTTCCATGAGATATACGACATACCACTCTTTGGCACAACCTATGCTTAGTCAATCAAACTTCTATTGTGTGTTTCTTATGGAAATCATCTAAGGCTTAATATTTATTGAGGGATTTGATATGGAAGTACATATACATATCCAATCACCACATACTTATTATGGTACACATCTTATACATTCTATATCCAAAAAAAACATGCAATCAGAAATATACAAGTTACAATTGTGGACATACTAATGCAATTCTTTGGAGCATCAAAGAATTGCTACAACCTAAGGTCCACATCACATGTAGAAATATGTAATAGAATACATATGCAACCTTCTGGTTCATCGATTGGTTTCCTCCAGTCGGTTGACTGGATACTGGCTCAATTGATTGGATGGAATCTTCCAATTGATTGGTTGGGCATCTAGTCGATCAATTGGCTTATCCTATCATTTTCCTCTGTGGTCCTCCATTCGATCGATTTCACTCTCATTTGGTCTACTCGTCAACTGCAAAATGTCTTCTGATGACAAAATATAAATTAAAAACTATCTTACTCAATATAAAATTGTAAAAAGAAAAACCTTGAGTTACATTTGAGGGGAATATAGGAAGAAGTGCATTAATTTATATTTGTAAAGGAGCGGAGAGGATCAACATGCAAAGTAAGTAACAACCTGAAAGAAAACCAAACAACCACACACATCCACTGGGGTTTTGGCCATAACCACACATACATCCACCATTGAAACACTTTTAGGGTATCACATGTATATATATATATATATATATATATATATATATATATATTTGGATTGTAAATGGATTTTAATTGGATGTAATTATAAATCATTTTATTTTTATCATATGCAATAAAATAAACATTATCATATCAATCAAAATCTAGATACACTATAAATTGACGTGGCTCTATACCACTGTTGGGAATTTGGGACAATAGTTATGGCAACAGAAACAAAAGAAAAGTAATGCCCAATTCCTGAATCAGCATATTGTCTCAACAAAGTTGTATATAGAATTAGGGTTTGCAAGAGATATACCTAGTCCTAAAGAAAGTCTAGTGACTTATCCTTGTTGCAGCATGCTTCTTCTTCAAGCAACACTCGAGTAGTGGTCAACAATGACCTCCTGGTGCAATACGTTGGATGGTGGTTGATGGCATCCTCCTAGAAGGTGGAAATGGCCTCCACCCTTGTACGCAGTTGACATAGACTACCAAGAACTTGACATTGCTCTACCAGAGCCATCAGGAAGGAGTTGTTCCTTCAAACATCAACCTGCTAGGGTTGACTCATTTTCATGTGTTGTCACTCGTTGTGCCTCCCTTTTATGGGTAGGACTTACTCGAGCTCTCTAGCTACCACAACTAGAGTGGACACCACTTGTGATTATTTTTGTATCTCTAAAAGCCTTAACTACCCCTCTTTTTATAGGGGGCCAGGGTCAGAGTTTCCATATCAATTGGGAGTCAAGGAGATGGAATTTCATGAATTTTCTAGAAGTTGTGAACCATGAAATGATCGATTCACACCTAAACTGATAGGTTCACACCTGAACCAATTGATTCAAATGTGAAATGATCCATCCAAAACTTGAACTGATCAATTCACCTTCTTTCATATTTTAAATCACATTGGCAACATTACGTTAGCATCAATCCTTGATCCGTTTTTATTGATCATTGAACTAGGTGATTCATAAGTCGGACTGGTGGATTCAATTCTTCAATCAATTGGTTCACTAATTGAACCGGATGATTCATATCCCATTTCAAGCAATGTTCAGACAATGTAATTTAAATTTAACTGACACTTAAATTGATCAGTTCAACACTTGAACCGATCTATTCACAGTCATGTCAATCAATTGTTATTTAAATTGAATACCTAAATACTTTAGTAATCAAGTTAAACCATAATCATAATTAAACTCCTATTCCGAGTGCATCCTATGTGTGTCACCCTATAGGTCCCAAATTACGTTGTTAGTAAAAGTCCATAACCAATTTCTAACAATGAGCAGTATCTAGCAACACATCATTTATACCCAAGAAATTAGAAAGTTGGATAAAAACTTCAACCTACAATCCGTGATCAATGTTACTATGATCGTATAGTTCATTTTTCTCTAATATCCAGATTGAACTCGAGACATGTTATCAATGTTCAATCCATGTTTCTTGAACTTCCAGACTATATGATATGCATGTCAGCTCACTTATGACATACTGAGTCACATGCGTATGACCATACATTTCTCAGTCTTACTTGTCAAGTGTCTTGAATATCAATCTCATTTAGGAGGGAAACATCTCATCTACATCACTCACACTCAGTCCCCATGTGTCACAATGCACCCGAGCATCACCTTTATGGAAACCCTTATTCAAAGTCACGTTGAATGATATCAAAATACATCGAATGACATGTGATGAGTGTAGTGACTTCACGTCTAAGAACCAAAATCACCACTATGACTATGAGAGATGATTTGTATTACCATTCCATGGTCTTTATGTATCACCCTCAAGGTGGGTTTGTCTGGTACACTATTCTCTAACATGTATCGATGTGTTTGACTTGATATCACATATCATGACTAATGAGATTCTCATTAGTCAAAACACACTCTAGTATTATGTAATATTGGTGTCTATTTAGCTTCCACAATAATATCCGACTAGGGACATAACAAAAATGCATGTACTCTTATCATACATATGATCTCATTGTCCAGGTCCTAAACCAAAAGTCATATGTCATCAAGTATCACTGTTATTTAGACAATTACTATGTTTGTGTCATCATCTCATGATTCAGACAAAGATAATAGATGAAATTATCTTTTATCATTATCAAATCAGGTACCTAATGCCCCATTACAATCATCGTATGATTGGTTCTCTGGGATTAGATACCAGCACAATGTCCTTCCTCATCTATGGTAGTACAGGGTTTGTCTCTGTGGCATGATGCTTGCCTACCCAACAACCTAGAGTGGATGGGGAGCATGCTACTTCAACCTTATGGTTCCTACCTTCTATGGGAGGTGGATGGCACAACCCATGGTTGGACTAACGACACCCTGGCGTGATGACTTGCAGACATCTCCACAACTATACATATTGCAAGGAGCATGGCTGAGTAGTCCATGGACCGAAAGGCAAGGAAGTGGCTGGAAAAGCTTGGAGATGGCACATGCTCATGGTGAGGGTAGGTTACTATGATAAACCCCTCACTGGATAACCCATGTAGCATGGTGTCTATGAAGGAAGGGTATAAAAGGAAAAGTGCTATGTGGGTGAGGGAACAAGAGGAGGGGAAAGAAATCAAGCAATCATGCTGAGAGAGAGAGAGCAAGAGAAAAGACTACTAGGCCGTGTGATATGTGAAGGTCACATAAAGAACAAGGACTTGAAACTCTGGGATATTAGATCCTAGGTAGTCATCTTGAATGACACCAGAGATAAGATGATGTGGTGATACCCTAAAGTGGAGAAGAATTCAACCATTAGTGGTCGACAACCTCAACAGGTAGGGGACGAGCGTTGACTTTTTGATGTTGTCACAACATCATGAGTTGTACGGATAAAACCCCTCACATGACGATGAGTGTGAGGGGTAGAGAGGAAGCCAGTTGAGCCTAGATTGACCGGTTCAGTCTCAACCCCAGGTGCGGGCCACTGCCCACTCATCCAACATGGTTGTGAATTAGAAATTGGCAGACCAATGAGGAGAGACCATGTCACCCCATGTTTAAAGTATACATTTTTATTTTGTTTATATCATAGGAATTTCTAGGATTACCCAAATATAGTACACATATATATCAAATTGATCGATAGAATGAAAGCATACAAATAAAATATGGTTGAGACCTAATTGTTATCCCAATTCTGAAGTATAGGTAATTCATAAATGTAGGGTAATTATTACATGGAAACCCAAGATATGATAATTACCATGTTGAATATATTGAATCCCTTTATTTGAGACATAATATGATATTGTGAGAATCCAAGATTATGATGATGATGATAATGATGATGAATTAGGGTTTTGAAACCAAAGATACAACTTTCTATATTATAAATGCACATGATCGAATCTAGGTGTTCATAATGTAGGTATAAGATAGATCTAATAATTAGGGTTTCACCTAATGTTTAATATGTTTTATAATCCTAAATAAAATATTGTGATGGAATTAAAGTTTTTACCATTATTACTTATCCAAACCTGAGATAACCCTAAACCCTAGTTTAGGACACATGTTAAAATAATATGTCTTGAATGTTTGGTGACACTTTAGAGTATACATACTTGTAGATAATGTCAGTTGATTATATTGAATGCTTGGATATCTGCTAGAAGTACATGTTGCATGGTCTAGAAGAAAATCAGGTGTGTGGCTACTTATGAATAACCACAGTCATCAAATTTTGGTATTTTTCTAAAGTTTCACAAATGGATTGAAATTAAACTACTTGGTTGTTCATGTACTTCACTCAAACTATATGATCTTATGTGTATCACCTTGTATGAACATAACTTCCTCAAATCCAAAATGCTATCTCTAGAGGGTTGGATGTCTAGAAATAAAGTCATTATAGAGATTATAGCTAGTGAGATAGTATGCCATTCCACAGAGAGGGTATGCATCAGAAAAAAACCCCTAGTGAGAAGGTATACCATAGAGATTACCCCAGTGAGAGGGTATGTCATAGAGATTATTGCCAGTGTGAGGGTATTCCATATTGATTCCCCCTAGTCATAGGGTATCCCATAGATATTAACCCTAGTAAGAGGGTATGTCATAGATGTTACCCCCTGTGAGAGGGTATACCACATAGATTAAACGATTAAGAGTTGAGAAGTTATAACAGAAGATGCATGTTCAATTATTTAATGGTAATTGATGTTATTATTTTTATGTTGTTACAACTACATGCATACATTTTTGTTGCACCGCATACACAATATAGAAACATGTTCACTGCATTTTGGATTGTCAACATTTAGGTGACTGCCATATATGAATATATGAGGAAATGGAAAATAAGATGAAATCAATTCAAGATATTATAGCTATGGAGGATTAGTTAGATGCTTCATCTCAAATATAATATTTATCATGTCAAAAATTTGTGTAACCACTTATAGGAGCATCATTATACATTTTGCAAACAATATTAATGAAATAATGGAAATTATTTTCTATTATTTATTATTTTCTAAATCTAGAGCTTAGGAATTTAGGTAACAACTCTTGACTTGAAGGTCCTTTCTTAAGTGGGGGACACTGGAAAGTGAGGTCGGTACTTATGGTATCAAAGCCCCAAAATTTTCAAATAATGATTAATAGATGATAATTTCAAGTAATCCATTGAAATATAAGAAAAATATGAGGGTATAGACTAAGGAAAATGGTGTCTAGAAAGGGTCACAACTTTGAGGGCTAGCAATATTTTCCTCCACACTATTATATGAAGAGTCCCTTAGCCAAGGTGATACCTTCCTGGCCAGAGAACCTACGGTTTGCCTAAAGTAATATTTCTTCAAAGTTCATCATCTTTAATTTTGATCCACTTGTCATCCTCTTTCTTAATAAACCCTAATAGGTACTTCCCTCTTCATCTTAAGTTAGGGTTTTGATAAGAAGTTGGATTAATACATCCTCAAACAATTAAAATAGATGCAATGTCAAAATAATTATAGAGTTAGAGAGAAATATTTAGATGTTTTGTGAGTTTTTCCCTTGTAAGGATAAACCCTAGATGGATCTAGGGTTGATCTAGGAAAACCCTAGGGGGGTCGAGGGATATAGAACCCTAAGATGCAGGGTGTAGTCCATAACCCTAAACCTAAACCCTAATCCTAAGTAATGGAAATATTGTTGGTAAATGGTAAACCTACCCATATGAACCCTAATAGGGTAAGAGGAAAGAGGAAATACAAATAAGTTGTATGCTCATACATGCAGTAATGCATGCAAGATACATGCAAATAATTTCTAATACACATTTGAAACATAGGCAACCAATGGTTACATAAAAATGAAAATATTAAACTATAAATTCTAATTTTAGGGTTGGTGTCCCGACCTGGGGTGGGCCAACCCAAGAAAGGGCCGAAAACCTATGGGGAGGAAAAAACCTAAACCCGTGAGATCAGCTTGTGGTTAGAAAGACTAACTTCCTCCTATTGGGGAAAATGTGTCCCCACACATGTATTGAGTAGGAGGTAGTCATACGCCTAAGTAAAAATGAGTGACATCATCCCAAAAGAGGAATTAGTTCTAGATTAGATGTCTAGATCTGTGTTGGAATACATGATAGATGAAATAATGAAATAAGTTTAGATGATATGATCTAAGTTATATATAATGAGATCATATGGTTTATGATGATCTCACTTAGACTTGAGAATTCGATTTCAATTTTGAGAATTTGATATAAGATTTGATTATGTATGTATGTGTGCTTCTATAAGATGAGATAAGATAAGCTAAGTTAAGATAAGATGTGAATCAAAAAGATTCTCAATCTCTTCTAAAAAGTAGGACCTCTAGTGTTAGTACCAGTTATAGGATTAACTCGAGGGTGAGAGTGAGACCCATAGGGAGAAGGTGAAAAACCTAAACTCTAAGATATGAGAAATTATGAGAATTTTGTTTTTGTGATATGTCCTAAATGAGAATACTCTAGACTGAATGAGTTGAGTCATTTTATACATGATTCCTATAGTCTTGTTGTAAGATAGATGTCCATGTGAGGACCAAACCCTAAAAATAAAGAAAGAGGCTACTTACATATATGTGAATATGATACGAGTACCTACCATCTTGGTGATGGAGAGAGAGTCCCAAGATCCCAAGGCAGTAAGGAATGTTAGTATGTTGTGAAGCTTCATGCTTGGGTTGGTGGTTCCCTGTAGAGGACTGTAGTGATTTTTTATGAGAAAGAGAGAATAGCGTAAGAATATTTCATGAGTCAAGTTCTATGAAGAGAATGTCATATCATGTTTTTGTTTGGTTTGTACTTGAGTGGCTAGATCTTATGAAGTTGACGATCGATGATGATGAGGTAGATATGAGAACCCTAGACCAAAGAGGGAAAACATAGATGTGCATATAGTACTCATAGAGTTGAGTGAGCTCCCAAAGATTAAGCATGGAGCCGCCCTCAGGTATTAGCTTAGGGGAACCTCAATTGGAATTTTTGACATGTGTTTGACAAGCTACTCATAAGTTTTTTTAGCACAACCATAATATAATATATGTATAAAAATGATCTAACCTTGATATGTGATATATGAATATGATATGGTGGAAGACTTAGAAATGGTTTCATAGTTCTCTATAATTGACTAGCAATATGCATTAATTATGATAATATGAAATAGCTAGCTAATATCAGGATAAACCATTTATAAAGTTTACAACCTAATATGAGAAAGTGAAATGAGATAATATTCATGATAAATAATGAATGTGGTTGTAGTTTACATGAGTTATATGTGGTGATTATATTTGTATTTTTCCAGGAACGTCTTACCTCTTACTTGGCCTACAATATAGTATGGTTGTGTTATGTGTGTACAAAATGTTCATATGTATGCCCAGAGAGCCCATCATATGATGATTCTAACGACATATCTAGTAAATGGTTTGAATAATAATAAAGGCAATCTTCCAATTTATTTAATTTCATTCATTTATTAGATAATGATGTAACATAATAAATGTGTAAGGAATGATATTACTCAATGACGTATTTGGGTTGAGGACATAAACCATGAGATCATACAAATGTCAAGAGTATATGCATTCTTGTTATGTCCATAGTCATTTGTTTTTGTGGAAGGCTAACAATAACACTTAAAGACTAGAGTGTGTGTTGGTTGATGACAAAATCTCATTAGTCATTATATGTAGCATAAAACCAAGCACATAGATACTTGTTAGAGAACAGTGTATCAGATAGACCCGCCATGAGAGTGACACATGGAAACCATGATTGGTAGTTAGAGTCATCTCTCATAGTGATGGTGGTTATGGTGGTTCTTAGACCTGAAATCACTACACTCATCACATGTCATTTGGTGTACTTTGATATGATCCACTATGCTCCTGAATAAGGGTTGCCATAAAGGTGATGCTTGGGTGCACTGGGACTCATTGGTATGATTGTGAGTGATGTAGAAGGGATTTCCCTACTACATGAGTTTGATATTCTGGCACTTGATAAGGGAGACTAAGAAAAGCATGGCCATGTTGGTGTGAGTCAATATGTGATATTGAGCTTACACATATCTTAGACAGTCTACTCTAGTTCAAGGAACATGGATTTAACGTTGAAGAGTATGGAAATTTGATGCCTCAAGTTAAATATGGATATCATAGACAAACAAATTATACAATCACTATAACATCAATCACAGATTGTAGGTAAAATTGTTCTTCAACTTCTTCAATTATTTGCGTAGCAACGAGGTCTTTCTAGATACCAATAATTGCTTGTTAAATCATAGTATGAGTATGAACATCACTGCCAACGTAATTTGGAGCCTACCGAGTCACATGCATATGATGCATTAGAATAGAAGTATAATTGTGGACTTGTTGCTAATTTTCCAAATCAAATTGATTACTAAAATTTTAGGTAATCTACTACAATAATATTGGAACATAATTTGAGTTAATTGGTTAAAATGTTTAATCCAAATAGTTAGATTTAAATTGTTAAGTCGGTTGGCTAATCGTGAGCGATTGACTAGAGATGGGTGATAAAAATTAGTTAATCAATTAATATCATTAATTGGTTAATTAACTTATTCTAGAATATTATTTTAATAGTCCATGAGCGGCTCATTTTAAACCCAACCACAACCTTTTGTTTTCCCAGGGGTTTTGAGAAATCATGCTTCCTTACCTCTTCTATTTATAGGGGCATGGCGGTTGGATTTGAGATATACACTCTTGTACGTGAACCCTAGTCTCATCATTCCCAAGAAAGAGATAAGGAGAGAAACTGGGATGCTAGCTCATCATTAAAGCATAAGAATACTCCTTCCATGTGGCTTAAAAACTGCAATGTGGAGTTCTAGTCCATCCATGTGGGACGAAGTAGATATGTAGATTTTGATAGCCTACGTTCGGAGGACGAACGAGGATTATGTTTGCATGTGAGGAACGATGCACATCACCGTGCTAAGGGACGTTGTTGGACTTGATCCATGATGAGGTATATCCTGTGAACCCTCTTTCTGAATACATTGTTATTCATGAGATTTTCTAGTAGGGATGTGGAGAAATTTTTTTGTTTGCATTGTGCTTGTCGCCTCTACAAAACCCAACACAAAATGCTTGACCATATGAAATTGGATGGAATAATTGTTCTGGTATCTATCTTGCTTGATTTTTTATACATAAAGTCTTTAATACATGAAACATAATATATATGTTCCATTCTATCTAAACATTTCAACTCTTTGGTAGTGAAGTGTTGGATAATGATCCAACTCTTTGGTAATAGATCACATTGTCTAATGATCAACCTCTTTAGTAGTAGATCATAAGACCTTAATGCATTCAACTCATAGGTGGTAGATGCATGGATGATATAATGCAAAATATGCCTATAAGACATGTCCTCTTTTGTTAATATAAATCTTTGTTCAATTATGCTTTTGTTACCTATCGTTACTACCATATATTCTATTTTATCTTACCCTAGGTTAGGACCACTCCTAGAAGGATGAGTTTACAAATCAGTTTAAGAATCAAGGTGGCCTTAAATGTCACATAATTCTTGAAAAATGAAGTATATGAAGCATGAAACTACATACATTGAATCAATATATGAACCCAAGTATGCCATATCCAAGGGACATAAGGAAAAGTCATTTAGGAAGTGGATGACAGTGTGTGACCAAGCCCATGAGGGGAAGGTCTCTATGTAGACCAAGAACATGAGGGAAGGTCTCTATGAGCCAAAAGTATGGACATAAAGTGAATAAAGTGCACCAAAAGATATAGACAAAATTTGGGTTAAAGAAATTACATAGAAAATAAAGTGCTTGAATATTGTTAGAAAAAAAACTCAAGAAGAAACAATGTAATGAAACGATTTTTTTTGACATCTTAATAAACCTCGAGGAGGCTAGAGTCCTAAGTCAATCCTTATGTCAAGTAGGGACAATTAAAGGTATGTAAGACCTAAGCGGTCAGGAAGTAATCATGCGTTGAGTGCACAACATTGTGGGATTAGGAAATAGCCATTCATATGTACCCAAGGCCCATTGGGTCATGAGATTGGCCATCATCATGAGTTCATGAGGCCCAAGGGTTCAATCTAAGAGGCACTCCATATGTGAATGATACCCTTGAGGCTCAATAAGATATTAGTCCAGAAGCAACTACACCCCTAGTGATCTTAAGGGGATGATTAAGTCTAATGTGACATGAAATGTAGATGTAAGGTGTAACGACCCCACTTCCCGGTAACCCCCAATTAAGGAAAACCAAGAAGTTAGAGGCGTGATCCCAAAAATAGGATCAATGGTTTTAAAAATAATAAAAAATAATTATTAATTCTACCAAAGACTAAACTTAAAACTGGAATAAAAAAATATTACTTTTCACATACCTTTCAAAGATTGGAAATTGGAACTTCTACCCACAATAGAATTCTATCTAACTAAATCCTCCTTTATGATTTAATTTTAATCTTCACAAGTTCCACTTTACTATTTGTCCAATTTTAGTTATTCCTAAAATGCTGACAAATAAAATTTCGGTCAGTATAAATAAATATACTGGTATGTGGGGACAACCAAAATATTGCACATAAGTTTTAACAACTTAATCACATCAAATATTTGTTGACAATGCAAGATAATGTTTTCAATATGACTTCCCAACCACTTTTACTCATCATCTGGGATACCCTCTCTAGAGTTAAGTCCTTGCAAGTGACTTTAAGGCTACCTTCTCCATCCTGAGCTTGGTACCTAGGATCACCTCATTGGGTACCAAGTTGTCTTCCCTCTGGGGCTTGACCACTTTTGACCTTCCCTCTGGGGCTTGGTCTAACATTATACATCTAGAGATGGTATGTAGGTTCGGGCAAGTCATACATATATACTTAGATTGTAATAGTCATATTCACTTTAAAGATTATAGAAATAAAAGCATCCAAACAGTTTATTTCCATTTAATCGATAAAATGTTAGGAAACATCGAGAAACTAAAATGTGTACTCATTAATAACCACATACCTGATTAAGAAATTTCACAAGAAATAAGCATAGTCCAATCCAATCAGGCAATCCAACCAAGAAAGCAAGCCAATCACACAAAAGAATAGAATCCTGAAAAGCATGTACAACCTATTCACTGCATACTCTTCAAGAACTTATTTTATTGTCTTGGAATTACTTTATATGGTTTTTAATCCTAATTAGGGTTTCATTAGGGCTCTTTTGATCTATTTACCACTTTCCTCTTTTATGTCCACAAAATCCTAAAATAGTCAGGAGGGGTTCAAAACCCTAATTACTCATTTATTCACATTAAAACCTTCTTACCAGCTATTAGGCATATGATTATCTTAACATCATTTTATACAAAGAATCTTGAAATATATCTCATAAGAAACCATTAACACCAAACTTAGGGTTTCTAAGCCCATTAATGTACTTTATTCATATGAAACCCTAAATTAGCCAATTAATCACATAGAATATCTTTTTATATTTGAAACATCCTTTTTGTGAACAATAGGCTAATATCATCTTATATTACCCATAGCACTTTACTCAATC
Organism: Alisma plantago-aquatica; assembly: GCA_963693085.1. Classification (NCBI taxonomy): domain Eukaryota; kingdom Viridiplantae; phylum Streptophyta; class Magnoliopsida; order Alismatales; family Alismataceae; genus Alisma; species Alisma plantago-aquatica. Next base: position 226,309,195 of record OY856414.1, on the reverse strand, counting down.
GTATTAACATCAAAAGTTAGGGTTTGTTATACATAAACACATTAAAGGGGACTAATTTACATACTTTTCGAATTATAAGCAAATTTAGGATTCAAAACTATTTTAATGGGTTCCTTTCATTTTTCTGATCAAAATTCATATATAACTTGTTGGATTCTGACTTACCAATTACTAGTTACGATTTTTGCAATTTTAATCATTCATAGCCAATAGTTGATTGACATGTCATCACAGTCTAGAAGAGTTACTTGGCCACACTGGACCCATCCGGCCAATGACGTGAAGCCACCCCAACTGATTGCTCCACATAGGTAGTAACTAAAAGACGGCTAAAAAGACATAAATGTCCTTGCCTCTCTATGCCCAACCCAGGGGCAGAGATGTAACCTCCATGGGTTTCATCCCCTTCCTCCACCCAACTTCAACTCACGAAGCATGTCTGCGACCAGTCAACTTGTGAGTTTGTTACAACCTCAATTTTGCATGTGTTTTCATAATTGAAATATAATGAATTTGTGAATTTGGACTTAATTAAAAAGATTGTATGTTTTGCTTCAAAGAAGGAATTTCTTTGCAAATCTCCCTTACATTAGGTTGGGATCTCTTCGTTGGCCTTCCCTATATATATAGGGGTCTTACAATATGCCCAAATCTGGTTGGGATCTCTTCGTTGGCCTTCCCTATATATATAGGGGTCTTACACGCCATCTGGGGGAGCCCAAAGAATCTCAATACATTTGTACAGAGCCGGTGAATTCACCAGTGCTTTTAATTTGGTCCTTGGTCGTGATCTTAACCCCTACCCAGCAGTAGCTTCTCGCCAGAGAAGAGCTTCACCGTACTGATGATCTGGTTGAGCAACGAAGCAATGGAGGGGTGCCTTGAGTCCGGGATGCCAATATGAAGGTGGAGGTGGTGTTGGCTTGCGCTCAGGTGGAGAAACATGCGGAGTCAACTCACTGGTTGACCACGGTCTGCCGCTAGCTCGCACGCAGGGCTATCGCAAGGTTGAAGAAGAAAGGAGGGTGAATTACCTCCTTGCCCCTAGGAGCAGGTGGCTTCAAGAAACGGACGTAGGGGCAAAAACATACCACAAGCCCGACCAGGCACCTTGCTAGCAGAAAAGAAAAGAAAAAAACGAAAGGGGTCGACGTGGCAGTCATCGATTGGCCTAAAGGTAATTCTCTTGCGAAAATCATAACTAAATGTAGCATTATCTGATAATGACAAGTTATATATGTAAGTTGCTTAGAAAAATACGAGGAACACAATAAAATTGGTTTGAGAACCTAAATTTGTTCCTATTTGCAAAAGTGTGTTAATCTAATAAAAAGTACTTATCTATTAGATTAAGAAATCCTAATTGAGCATATTGATTAAGTTCATGTTTCTTAGTTGATGAAATTGAGTAATTGCAACCTGTTGAATAGTTAATGATGAACTTGAACCTGATCTATATGTTTCTTGCATGATTTAGGGTTGTTACCTCATATAAGAATGATCAATCACTTAGAAACCATAATTTAGGGTAAAAGAGGAAAAGATCACTTTTAATTTGATATATGTGATAATATATTGTTGGAATATGATCCTAAGCCTATTGAATGAAATAGGTTAGAATCATTAGGGTTTAAGAGCTATTTTACCTAACTAGGGTTTGTAGTAATAAAAGTACAAGAAAACTGCTAATTGCAATGGAAACACTAAAAGTGGACTAGAAACCCTAGGAAGCGAGCTAGGTTTAATCGATCTTGATGGCATGATCAATGATAGGAAATTATATGCATATTTCAGGATCTCTTTGTGTGCTTTCCTGCCAATTGGATTTCTTATATTGATTGGATTAATTCTGTATCAAATCATCCTGATAGGTATGTGGTTACGCTTATGGTTAATCATTTTAGTTTCACGGTGATTCCCTGATGTTTTATCGGTTGCCTGAAAATAACTTCTTGGATGACTTTTATTTCATGCAACCATAAAGTTGCTATGATTATCACCATAAATATGTATGCATGACTGGCTCAGATCCTGGTCCTCCTCTATGGCTTTGCTAATGATGAAAAGAATGACCTAGTACATGGTCTACCTATTAGGTAGGACCATCAGGTTATCATGAGTCAGGGATTGGGCTACCAATGGGTAGTGCCATGCTACTCTTTAACATATCAAGAGTTAGAGATTGGGATGGGTAGTTCCATGCGACTCTTTAGCATATCATGAGTTAGTGATTGGGCTACTCATGGGTAGTGCCATGCGACTCTTCGACCCTAGGTATTGATCTACTTGTTAGGTAGGATATGGGGGTCAGTTGGGATCTACCATATGAGAGGTAGCATCCATGTCCACTGCAGGGACAGTGCAGAGATTAGGGTATGTATGGATTGAGTAGTTATGTTTAAAGTGTAAAGTTTGCTTGCTAAACCATAATTGCTTGCAATATGTTGTTACAGTTAATTGAATTATTATTGTTTCCCCCACATACCGGCATATTCGTTTATGATGACCGACGTTTTGTTTGTCAGTGTTTTAGGTATAAATTGAAAAGGAAAAACAATAAAGTGGCATATTGTGAATTAAGAAATAAAGTGCAAGGAGGATTAGTTAGTATAGAGTCCAAATGTGGATAGAGGCTAGATATCCAAGTTTTTGAAAAAGGTATGCAAATTTTTATTTTATTCCAACTTTCAGTATAGTTTTTGTAGAATTTAGTAATTATTACTGATAATTTGTCAAACCTTTGATCTGGGAAATTGGGATAACGGCTCTGACCTCTTAGTCTCCCTTAATTGGGAGTTACCAGGAGGCAGGGTTGTTACATTTGGTATCAGAGCATTGGTTCCTTATTTAATCCTTAATAATTATTAAATTTTACAAACTATGTAGAACTTGAGGGAGTTATTAGAAGATTTTCCAAAAGATAGAGGTGTCTAGAAAAGGATCACGCCTGGGGCCTAGCAAGATTTTCCTCTACACCGCTAGTCAGAATATGAGGACTCCCGGATCTGTGTGACTACCTTGCCAATGTCTTAGGATCCGACTCGAAATAAGATACCTTTAGGACTCTCTCATCTTGTTCATCCCTTCTCAAATCTAATGTTGTTAAGGATCTTAAGGATTAGGATTTTCTCTCTCTTTTCCTCACCCTCTTGAGGGATGTGTAAAGTTGATAAGGTTTAAGGAATCCTCCACCAAATTAATGAAAAGCATGTAAATAAGATGTCATGGACATAAGCTTAATAGTTTAAGCGTAAAATAAAGAATAGATACATGATTAGGTCGTATGACATATGTTGTCATGCCCTTAGGAGAGACCTGAGGCTAGACCTCCATGTCAGGAGGATGTGTATAGAAAGTTAGTCTTGGAGGTAGAGACCTCCATTATAAGTAGAGACCTGGCACATCCACTAAGGATGATGCTAACCCTAACCCTAAGTGGTGGTTAGAGAGAAATGGCATGATGAGATGGATGTTTTGAATCCCTATGATTGTTTGAGCCATGTGAGGTTGACTGACCTAGTACCTTTTGGGGAATCAACCTTGGTAGGGTTGTACATGTTAGGGTGAAGGATAACTCCTTCATTGATGAGGTTAGTGAAGAACCTATAGAAACCCTATGGGCTGATATGAGCATGGTATAGTGTGCACCTTGAGTATGTCAGTAATGTTGGTAGTAGGTTAAAACCCTGGCTGGAAAGGCATGTTGGATAGATTATGAGATAAGGATAAAGAGCTATGGATAATCTGGGGCAAAAACAAGTTTGAACATAGGTTTCACCGATGTAGGGGTATGCTTGTGAGATTGATCCACCTTTAGGGAGAAAGGACCTCTAGTAGTAAGGATGTTTGTAGGGTTAGCTCTAGAAAGAGAGAGTAGGACCCAAGCAAGAAGGTTGGGAGATTAGACTCTGAGATATGAGGAACATTGGGGAGTTGAGGATGATGCGACCTAAGTGGATGATAGCGGTTGCCTCATGCTTGATCCCTGGAGGTTGATGATATCCTGGTTGAGGAACCAAACCCTAGAGTGAAGATGAGGCTGTTGGTACCTATGTGCCAATGGTATAGTGATTCAGCCCTATTTTAGGGCTTAATCCTGTGTCTTTTTGCTCTTCAATCACATCTATACCTGTTAGATTGCATGTCATTCCCCCTAATATGCTTATTTGTATAAAATGCACTTATGGACATTATTTGCATGTTTTTCAGGCATTTGGACCACGCTTGATGGAATAGAGAGAGAGAGAAGGGGCGATCCTAGGGTTCCTCTGCACTTGGAGAGGCCAAAGTGAAGTCTGATGCTCCCTCGACCTACCCCTAGTGGCCAAAGATCAATTGCAGCAAAGAATTCCAAGAAAAGCCAAAGATCCAAGTTAAAGTGATGATCCAGGACCCAACACGGTCGTGGTACCACAGAACGGCCATGCTAGGTCACTTAGAAATCGACAGGTTCAACCTCCAAATCAAGCAGAAGGCACCACAGCCGTGCAGATCAGCACGGCCATGCAATGGGTAGACACCACGGCCGTGCTCCACAAAATGGTCATGGCACAACAGAGCAAAATGGCCGTGCAGAAGCACCACGACCACCTCCACCAAGCCCACCATGGCCGTTCCATACACCACAGTCGTGTCACACCACCTCCACCACGGTCGTGTTGACCCGCCACGGCCGTGGCTATTTTGACAAAAACCTTGTAACTTTGTCATTTTTTATTCCCACGACCGTTCCAATCCACCACGGCCATGGCCTACCCTACCCACCACGGCCGTGGTACCTCACCACGACCGTGCTACTCACAGAATCCAGCCACTTTTCCACTACTTTCCCCATTTTACCCCTAACTTAACCCTAGACCCCCTAGATCCCTATATAAGCCCTAGTGGCAGCTGGGGTCGGGGGTTGGCTACCTTCTACTCCCATTTTCGCTCCCTTGTCACCTTCACTCCATTCCACTTCATCTCCACCTCAAATCCACTCCATTTCACCATTTCCACCACATAATCCCCCATATCTAAGCCTTCCATCCACATTCCACCACCATTCTACACCTTGTCATCCCAGAAGAAGGAGGAGGATGACCCTGCAACTGTTGGAGAGAAGGATTTCAGCCACTACTCTGAGCTCCATGGCTTCTTCTACCTCTTTCTCCTTTCTTTTTGTATTTTCCATTTCTATGAGTAGATAGGCCCCTTGGGTGGGCTGTTTGGGGGAAAATATGTTACTTTGATACCATGTTGGGGGAAAATGGCATGTAAACATTGTAATTCCATTTGTTAATGATTATATTCTATTTGCATCTCATTCTCCATGGATTGCTTGTTGATTTGTGTGTGAAATCACTTAGGAATTTAGGCAAATTGCTTATATGTGTGAATTTTGGGATTTGCCCCTAGGTCCAATTCTTGGATCCCTAGGTTGCCTCCCATCTTCCTACATCCTAATCAATCTCCCTAAACCTAAGTGAGAGATCTAAGTAGCTAGATTAGGTAATGCTAGTGCAATTAGCATGGAGCCTTCTCAAGGCTAGAATGTGGGGAATTGGGGTCCAAAGCCCTAATTTCACCTCCCCATTACTACCCTCGGCCCCTAATTTCCCTAGGAATGCATAATACAAAAACCTAGACTTGATTAGACACTAATTTAATTGAACCTAATCCCTAACCCAATTGAGCCTCGTAAGGGTAGTAGGGGGTGTTAGGGACTAGTTCCCCTATGCACAACCTAGCATATCCATGGCCAGTTAGTAGCTTAGGTTAATCCATTAGACTCTAACTTGTTGTTTGTTTTGGATGATCTAAATGAAATCATAATGTTCATATGTCACCCCCAACTAAAGTGATAAGTTCATACCCCTAAATAGCCCACACATCTCTTTACTGCTTAAAACCCTAGTTTTGTGCTTGCTTAGCTTAGTTAGTTCTTTTCTTGCTTAGTTAGCTTCTTGCCTTGCTCTTACCTTATTTATGCTAGTTTAGTTCTTTAATTTCTCTTTTTCTTTTCTCTTGCTTGCCTTAGCATAATTTATCTTTTCATACCTAGCTTAGTCCTTTCTTTCCTTCTTAGTCTTAATCTAGTCTAGGGTTAACATAGATTTCATTCCTGCCTTTAATTGCTTTCTTGTTCATCCTTAGTTAACAAACAAAACAACCTTTAAACCCTTAACCCTAGTGTCCGTAGTAGGAACCCATCAAAACTAACCTAGCTCTAGCGTCCCCTCTTTTCCCTGTGGATCGACCCTATACTTGCCACCTTCCTATACTACGACACGACCCCGTGCGCTTGCAGGTGTAGTTGTTTTAGTAGAAGTAGGTGTGTTGGTTAGGTTTATAAATTTTGAAAGCACAATCCCATCCCGTGCGTTCCGACCTCGTGGGGCGCATCTAGTCGAGTCAAATCGGCTAGTGTGTTGCACCTCTAGCGGAATCGCACCAAGCTTTCTGGCGCCGTTGTCGGGGATTAGAGGCGTTCGGCCTAGCTAGTTAGTTTGCTTTGACTTTTCCTACTGCCCTCATCATTGCTATTCTTTATTCATTTTTCTTTGCATTCTTGGTGTATATTGGTTTGCTAACTTGTTCTCTTTTGTTTGCTTGTTCTTTGTGCATGTGACAAGCCATTCGGGAGGAAACAAGATGGGAGACCAGAATGCACCTCACAAGCCGCTTCAAGATTACTTCATGCCTAGCAACTACAAATCGCCAATTGCTAGCAGGGTTGATCAAATGTCAGGGGAGCAATTCTCGATTCGTCCAGGTCTTCTTGGTCTCCTACCCATCTTCTACGGCTCAGAGAGTGAGAACCCCTACAAGTACTTGGACTCTTTTCTTGAAGTATGCTCCACCTTTAGGACGTCGACGGCTAGTGATGATACAATTCGGTTGACCTTGTTCTCTTTCTCCCTCAAAGATAGAGCTAAAGACTGGTATGACTCAAGAAAGGACATCATGAGTTGGGAAACAATGAAGAATGCTTTCTTGAGACAGTTCTACTCTATAGCAAGGTTGACACAAATGCGGCGTTTCGTGACAAGTTTTAGCCAAATGGGCAACGAGCAGTTCCATAATGCATGGGAGAGATTCAAGAAGCTGTTGAGAGAGTGTCCTCACCATGAGATCCCTTTATGGAAGCTAGTTCAATCATTCTACTTTGGTTTGTCTCTAAAGGACCAAGACATAGTGGACTCTTCTTGTGGAGGAGTTTTCATGGCTAGGCCACCTGAAGAGATATGGTCTTTGTTTGAGCAGTTGGCTGAAGGATCAAGAATTTGAGCTTCTAGCATGATGAATGAAAGGGGATATGCCTTTAGTGCGACACCTCCTACTCATGATGACTCAAGCCCACAAGTGATGAAGATTCTTGGTGACATGGTGAACCTCATGAAGAACCAGGTGACAAATGCTCCTTGCCTCCCGGTCAATTCTATTGAGTTCTATGGGGAAGAAAAGAAGACACCTCACTCCTATAGCTATCAGGAACCACAAAGTCCCACATACAGCTCAAGGTTTGAGGAAGAGGTTCTTTCTAGATTGAGAGTGTTTGATGATGTTCAAAGGGATGTTGCAAGGTTAGAAGAGAGAATAGAGCGACTATCTTCTATAATCGCTCTCCAAGAGGAAAAATTGTCTTCAAGACCCATCGTGAGCCACCATGAAGCAAGTGGACCCATACCATCTTCACAAGTTTTCTACAGTCCACCCCCATGCAAGTGCATCCCATTCACTCCTTCCAAGGCTATCCCTAGCCTTACACTCCACCACCTTCACCACCTCAATTTTCCCAAAACTTCACCTTCCAACCCCAATTCTCTCCTCCTCCTCAATTCTCTTGTCCACCTCAATTTCAACCCCAAGTGCCACCTCCACCTCCTCCACAGCCACAACATGCTCCCCCTCCCCTTCATGAGCAAGGTAGTGCTGTGATAGTTCTAAGGAGTGGGAAAACTCTTGAGAAGCCCACAAGTCAAACAAAGGTTGATGAAGCAAAGCAAAGGCAGCCAAGTGGTGATACTGTGATTGATATTGCTGAAGATGATGTTGTGATACCGTATGTTGAGTTTGGGATTCCATGTGATCCACCACATATCCCTTTTGCAGGTCCTACCATCCCTAGCGTTCTGCCTCATGTTCATGTAAGTGCGGCAAAAACTAGTGATCCTCCATTTGTAGAAGCACTAGATGAGCCACCAGAATTGAAAAGGAGGCAAAAGAACAATGTTGACATTCTTGAGGTGTTTTTCCATGTAAAGGTGAACATTCCACTTTTGGATGCTATCAAGAAAATCCCATCATATGCCAAGTTCCTCAAGAACCTATGCACTGTGAAAAGAAGGTCAACGGGGAGGATTCCAAAGAAGGTGAGACTGAATGAACAAATGAGCTCCATCATACAACACTCACTTCTCGTGAAGAGAAAGGACCCAGGAGCCCCACTCATACCTAGTTACATAGGGGGACATCGCATAGACAGGTCCTTGCTTGATTTGGGATCTAGTGTGAATTTGATGCCATATAATGTCTATGTTGAGCTGGGCTTAGGCAAGTTGAAGCCGGCACATTGCACTCTCTAGTTGGAGGATAGATCCATAAAAGTGCCTAGAGGTAGAGTGGATGATGTCTTGGTGATGATAGGCAAGGAAAAAGGCGTGGTGTTCCCGGCGGATTTCATTATACTTGATATGGAGCCGGAGGATATGAAGATTCCCATCATCTTGGGGAGTCTGTTCTTATCTACAGCTGATGCTGACATTCATGTACGCAGTGGCACCATGACAGTCTCATTCATGAACATGAAGATCAACATTAACATGTACAAGACCCCAACCCGACTAGTCCGAGATAGGGATATTGGACATGGTCACTTCACAAGTCCAAATGGGCATTTGAGAGAAGGACATCAAGGTGAAGAAGTTAATGATGATTATTGTGATCAAAGGGATGAGGAAAACAGATTCAGTGCAAAGGAAGGATGCATTTTTTGCAAGAATGGACACATGAGAATGCCAAACAGATGAATTTTGAAGAATCACCAAGAAGCCTAGCGGAAGGCAAGAAACTCAACGCTTGTGGGAGGAAACCCACTTAGGTTTGGGGATTTTTGACCCAACCTCACATTTTTGACACTTTTGCTTTGTTTTTTACTTTTTTCCAAGAAAGCACACACACACACTCGTATTTGATAGTTTTTGTATAGTTTTGATATGTGCAGGTGAGAACATAGTGAAATGAAGAAGAATAGATGAAATTTTGACAAAGAGTAAATAGAATATCAACTTGAGATCAATCTTTGATGTTTGAACAAGATTCGAGTATCCTACTATTGTTACAGTGCACAACACAGCCGTGGTACATCAACACGGCCGTGGTGGTGCACTCACATTCTACAAGGAAATGATCAGAAAATTTAGAAAAATTGGTTAAGTATAGAACCATGGCAGAACGGCCGTGCAAGGCAGCATGGCCGTGGTACACAGATCCACCACGTCCGTGCCGCTCAGCACGGCTGTGCAGCAGCCCGATTCCAGCAAATTTAAGTCAGAATTTGCAAAACTTATTTTCACTTCCTCATTTCTCCAAAGTACAGAACGGTCGTGCTCCGCGCCCTAATGCCCGTGCAGCACTCCACCCACCTTCTCCAGCCCTCGAATCCTCGCCAAATCATTCCCAAACCATTCCCAATCATTCCCCTACCATTTCCACTACCTTAATCTCCTGATACCACCCATTTCCATCTACAAACGCACTACTTTCTCTCCATTCCGCTCCAGCAGCCCCGTTCTTCAGAGAAATTCGAAATTTTCTATTTCCACTTCATTTTTCGAGCAAGAATGAAGAAGTTTGCAAGGAAGGCAGTAGAGAAGACTAGGGGTGTCATCCCCTACCAAAGGAAGCCAAGGAACAACCACCCCCAGTTGACGGAGGCAGAATTGGATGTCATAGTGGATCCTATCACTAAAGAAGCCACCGTATAGCCACATCGGGGGGCACCATCTTTGCCACAGCCACCACCGTCTGCCTCCCGACACTCTGTCTCATCTGAGAGACCTTCCGCCTCAACTGTGCGACCGTCAGTTTCAGCCGCACGTCCGTCCGTCTCCTCCGCAACACCGCCACATCCCGAGCCGCGGCCACGACTAGGACCATGTCGACGGCTCGTGCTAGCTGATGAAGATGATACTGATATGCCTGAAGTTGAGCAGCAACCAATCCCGCCACAACGCCCACTTTCACATCCAGAGGTTACTACAGGCAGGGCAAAGGAGCCCAAGCACCCAGGGTGCCTGACACGCAGAGTGCTAGCTACTCGATACGCATGCCAAGCATCAATGGAGGCAATGGGGTTCTTTGTCTATTTTCAAGAATTGATGGAAAAATTGGGCTATTTGAGATATTGTCAGCCCACTTCCATTCGAAGGAAGTAGGTACATGAAGAACTCGATATTAGTATAGTTTATCACCCCTAACTAATGGTTAGTATAATTCAGACTAGAGGGTCTGATAAGAGAATGTGTTCTTGTTCAGGGTGATACATAGAGATAGTTCTTGTCCTCTGTAAGATGTGATGATGACCACCATAACCAGTATCGGGATGTAAAGAAGCTCTGCAAGGGAGGTTGTGTCAGTCACCACTTCATTAAGATGATGTTGGTGAAGGGACCTCGTGAAGGTCAGAAAAGGACCACAGTGTGTGCAGATGAGGTCGCTTTGATCATGCAATGGATGAAAGAGAGCCCAGGGGCGAAATGAGTTGTGAGTTGATGCAAAGTAGACTGACATGCAGTTCACTGTGGGAGAATACGTGATATGAAAATCTGACCCCTCTAAGTTATAGCTAAGAGAGTTGAGTCCCCGATACATGGGTTCATTTGAGATGGATTGGTGGAGAAGGTTATGTTTGACCTTACCCCTCAGGATAAAGTAATGTGTGATGAGTTCCATGTGTCCAATTTAGAGCAGTATGTGAGGTACACGGGCCATGTGTTGAGCAATGAACCTAGTGAGCCCCAAGGGAGGCTAAAATGACCTGAGTCACCTGTGAGGTTTATAGAGGCCAAGGTGAAAGAACTCAGAGAAAAGAATATGGAATGATAAGGGTTCTTTGGAAGTGCCATGGATTAGGGTAAAGCCACATAGGAGTCAATGATGGACATGGAAAAGTCTTATCCTGATTTGTTTGTTTGCTTGATGGAATTTTGAGGACAAAATTCTTATAAGAGGGGAAGGATGTTACAACCCCAATTTTGCATGTGTTATCATGATTGAAAGATAATGATTTTGGTGAATTTGTACTTAATTGAAAAGGTTCTACACTTTTCTTCAAAGAAGGGATTTCTTTGCAAATATCCCTTACATTAGGAATTTCATGGTTCCTATTATTATATTAATCCAATAAAGGATATAAAAGAGAAGAAAAGAAGAAAAGTCTAAGTCATGGAAAAACATACATGATAATGGATATTAAGAAAAAGTATTTATGAGAAATACTTGGAAATATCTAGAAGGTGGCATTAATGGCCACAATTGAGTAAAATTCGTTTACATATGAAAAGAGGAAAAAGGAGCCGTAAGATAATGAGAAATCCTTGCAAAAGAATATCTTAATAAAGGAATAAATAATAAAATAGATAAAAGCATAATAAAAGGCTAAGGAAGTATTTCCCAAGATGGGATTTCGTTCCATTAAGGTTCCTTGAGGTTCAAGGAACTCAGAATAATAATTAAGGGCAAGGGAAAGAGAAAATATGAGGAATATATATATATATATATATATATTTAAGTGATAACTTGCAACTGAAGAAAAGGACATGTTTTCTTTAGATAATCATCTACAATTTGGCATGATGGGATAATCATTAATGAGATTCCCTTAAAATTTGAGATAAAAAGGAGTTATGTATTAGGAGTTATGGCTTTTTCAAATTATCCTCAAAATTATGGATTTGTATTGAAATTAGGAAATTTTTTCCTTTTTGGTTAAGCGTGAAGGATGAGGGCCGTTGGATCTTGATCCAACGGGCACCGCTCATCATTGAGTTCTAAAGGAACTCTGACTCTAGCCAAGTACATGGGGACTTTCCCCTTCGATTTCCTCTCAATCCAGTGGATGTACGATCATGGAAATATTTCCATTAGAACTGGAAGAGGATCGTGAACCCTCTGGACCCTGGATTGGTAACCTCTCGAAGCCTCTAGGAAAAATTCCCAATTGGGTCGAGGTCTAGGGCGACGACGGGGTTAAAGGAACCCTAAAGGAGCCCCCCCTCATCCTATATATAGATCCCCTCTTGACTCCTCACACCCTCACGATCTCAAACGGCTGCTTCTGGACCCTTAGCTCCATGTCCCTCTCACGATCGGCTTCTCTCCGGTGAGAGCGCTGTCGCAGAGCCACTGTGGGCTAGTTCCTAAGGAAGGAGGAAGATGAGGAGCAGTACCCCTTGGATGAAGGTCCACCGTGGACTTGTGAGAGATCCAATGGGTCGGCATTGGGGTCAGTGCGCGTGATCGAGTTAGTGGAGGCACGCAACGAGGATCATCTGATCCTATGGAGTCCAAGCGGACCATCGATCAAACGGCCATGAAATTTCGGTAAATAACTCTCTATGCTCGAATAATCCAGAAATAGGCTTTTTGTTTGCGAAATTCATAAAAATAGCTAGGAATCTTGGATTAACAAACTTTATAAATGAAAGTTTATCAGAAAAATATGAGGAACAAGATAAAAATGGTTTGGTAACCTAGTTTTGTCTTGTTTTGCAAAAGTGTATTAATTTGATATAAAAAGGAATTAAAAGGTAAGTAGAAACCCTATATGAGTATAAAGGATGAATCTTTGTGGTTTAATAGGTTAATTGGAGAAGTATTAATCTGTTGAATAGTAAAGTAGGGTTTCAATCCGCTTTACATGAAAAGTTGATTTATTTAGGGTTTTAATCTATGTATGTCAGATAATACATATAGAAACCCTAATTTAGGGTAAAAGAAGAGAAAAAATTTGGTTATTTCTAATTAAGGAAATAAGTTACTAAATAATGATCCTAAGTCTGTTAGGTGTATTAAAATGAGAAATTTAAGGTTTTTATGTAGTTTTATTGAGTAAGGGTTCATAATGTTAAAAGTGGAGACAAAACCCTAAATTTCAAAGAAAACCCTAAAATTGGGATAGAAATCCTAAGAAGTAAGATGAGTTTGGTTAAATCTTGATAAAAGGAAGTTTGTATATTTATTTTAGGATTTTTGTGCATAGTTGGTTGCTTGATTGGGCTTTCTCTATTTGATTGATTCTATCTCAAAATCTGCAATCATAGGTATGTGGTTACGCATATGGTTAATCGCTTTAGTTTCACGGTGATTCCCAGTTGTTTTATCAGTTTCCTAAAAATAACTGCTTGGATGACTTTTATTTCATGCAACAATAAAGTGACTATGATTATCACCATAAGTATGTATACATGACTGGCTCAAATCCTGGTCCTCCTCTGTGGCTTTGCTAATGATGAAAAGGGTAACCTGGTAAAGGGTCTACTTGTTAAGTGGGACCATAAGGTTATTAAGAGTTAGGGATTGGGCTACCTATGGGTAGTGCCATGTGACTCTTTAGCACACCATGAGTTAGGTATTGGGCTACCTATGGGTAGTGTCATGTGAATCAACCCTAGATATTGATCTACCTATTAGGTAGGATCATGCGGGGTTTAATGGGGATCTACCATGAGGAAGGTAGCATCTAGGTCCACTGCAGGGACAATGCAGAGGCTAGGGTATGTATGGATTGAGCAGTTATGCTTAACACGTAAAGTTGTTTGTTAAATCTTAATAAGTTGCAATATGTTGTTACAGTTAAGTGCACGATTATGGTTGCTCCCACATACTGGCATATTCATTTATGCTGATCGACGTTTTGTTTGTCGGCATTTTAGGTACAAGATTGAAAAGGACAAACAGTAAAGTGGCATATGTGGAATTAAATAAGAATTAAAGTATAAAGGAGGATTAGTTAGAATAGAATCCATATGTGGATAGAAGTAGATATCTAAGTTTAAAAGAAAGGTATGCAAAGTTTTATTTTATACCAGATTTCAGTGTAGTTTGGTAGAATTTCATAATTATTACTGATTATTTGTCAAACCATTGATCAAAAAATTGGGATAACAACTTTGACCTCTTGGTCTCCCTTTATTGGGGGTTACCAGGAGGTGGGGTCGTTACATAACACCTAAGGATGTGAAGTGGTATTGGATGCTCTGTTGAGATGCATCTGCCTAGTTTAGCTAGAGGCTAGAAGAGGTTGTTAGGTTAGCCCTAAGTTTGAAAAAGAGATAAGTTTGGCTAACACTCAGATGTAACGATATCTATTGATCAAGTTAGTGGTGGTTTGGTTAGCCAGCCTAGGGCTTGTCATGATGGAAGGATGGTTGTAGAACCTCAGATGCACTTCTATGGAAAAGAAGGTGAGGAAACCCCGACTAGAGTGTTTTAGGGTTTTTGAGGAATCAACCTTAAGGAATCATGACATGAAAGAGATCATGATTTTTAAGTTCACCATACAACATGGTACTACTAAGATAATAAGTGGTAGTAGTACTTCGGATGCCTAAGAAGTGTACGGAGTTGCATGTCAGGAGGTGAAGGATGAACACCAATAACCCATTGAGTTGATATAGAGGATAAAAATCCCTGAGAGGGAATGGGAGTTCATCACTATGGATGTCATGGCAAGTCTCCCATGGACCAGAGAAGGTCAAGGTGCAATATGGGTTATGGTAGATTGCCTTACCTAGATGATAAGATCTCAGAAAAGAGAGAGTACTGTCAAGAGATAGGTTCAGTTGAACTACATGTAAGAGAGATGGTTCAACTACACCATGATGCGAGTTCAAAGGTTCTTGAGTATGACCTAAAGGTTCACATTCATGCGGTGGAAGTAGGTACATGAAGAACTCGATGATTAGTACAATTTATCACCCCTAACTAATGGTTAGTATGATCCAGACTACAGGGTCTGATGAGAGCATGTGTGCTCATCTAGGGTGATATCTACAGACAGTTCTTGTCCTCTGTAAGATGTGATGATAACCACCATAGCCAGTATCGGGATGTAAAGAAGCTTTGTAAGGTACGTTGTATCGGTCACCACTTCATTAAGATGATGTTGGT
Source organism: Alisma plantago-aquatica (assembly GCA_963693085.1). NCBI lineage: Eukaryota > Viridiplantae > Streptophyta > Magnoliopsida > Alismatales > Alismataceae > Alisma > Alisma plantago-aquatica. The sequence goes on along the minus strand of OY856414.1, from coordinate 226,294,042 downwards.
GAAGGGAACTCGTAAAGGTCAAAAAAGGACCACAGTCTGTGTAGATGTAAGTCACTTTGACCGTGCAATGGCTGAAAGAGAACCCAGGGGTGACATGAGTCGTGAGATGATGCAAAGTAGACTGACATGCAGTTCACTGTGGGAGAGTATGTGATGAGGAAATCTGACCCCTCTAAGTTATAGCTAAGAGAGTTGAGTCCCCGATACATGGGTTCATTTGAGATGGATTGGTGGAGAAGGTTATGTTTGACCTTAACCCTCAGGATAAAGTAATGTGTGATGAGTTCCATGTGTCTAATTAAGAGCACTATGTGAGGTAGTCGGGCCATGTACTGAGCAATGAACCTAGTGATCCCCAAGGGAGGCTGAAATGACCTGAGTCACCTGTGAGGTTTATAGAGGCTAAGGTGAAAGAACTCAGAGAAAAGAATAAGTGATGATAAAGGTTCTTTGGAAGCGCCATGGATAAGGTAAAGCCACATAGGGGTCAATGATGGACATGGAAAAGTCTTATCCTACATTGTTTGTTTGCTTCATGGAATTTTGAGGACAAAATTCTTACAAGAGGGGAAGGATGTTACAACCTCAATTTTGCATGTGTTTTCATAATTGAAATGTAACGATTTTGTGAATTTGGACTTAATTGATAGGATTGTATGCTTTTCTTCAAAGAAGGGATTTCTTTGCAAATCTCCCTTACATTAGGAATTTCATGGTTCCTATTATTATATTAATCCAATAATGGATATTTTAGAGAAGAAAAGAAGAAAAGTCCAAGTAATATACATGATAATGGATATTAAGCAAAAATATTTATGAGAAATACTTGGAAAATCTAGAAACTGGCATTAATGGCCACAATTGAGTAAAATTTGTTTACATATGATTTCTAAAAAAAGAAATATGAAAAGAGGAAACATGAGATGAAAGATAATGAGAAATCCTTGCAAAAGAATACCTTAATAAAGAAATAAGTAAGATAATGAAAAATGAAGGATGTAGATGCATCTAGAAGGATAATAAGTATCCTTAAAAAGGAATTTCGAAATGTAAGCATTTCTTGGGGTCCAAGTTGTCCCAATGGATAAGAGGAAAGAGAAAATATAGATTTTAATGCATAAAATATGCCTTATAAGTCTTTGACTTGCATATGAATAAAAAGGGATTTTCATTTCTCTTTTTGGAATCAACCTTCGTACAATTGTAGAGTAAGTCATTATAGACTTTCCCTTAAAATTTGGGGTTAATTGGATGAGTGGTTTGGGAGATATGGATTTTTCAAAAATCCATAAAGTGTAGAGGAAAGTATTATATGTCACGATTTTATTTCCTAATAGAACTAAAGTTGATATAGACGCGTGACACCACAACCGTTGGATTCGGATCCAACAGAGGTTGTGTTGTCACCTTCCTCGGTCAGACAAGGAAATAGGAGGTTGAGGGGGTGGACTTTCCAAAACCAATATCTTACAAGATAATGGACGAATCATTACGGAAATTAGTCCAGTAGTTTCAGGAGAAGAATCTGAGCCTAGGAGACCTATGTTTTGGTAGGTTTCGTGGACGCCAAGCAATGTGCCCAAATCTAGTTGGGATCTATTCATTGGCCTGTCCTATATATATAGGGGTCTTACACGCCACTTGGGGGAGCATAAAGCATCTCAATACATACGTACAGAGTTGGAAAATTCACTAGTGCTTCCAATTTGGTCTCTGGTCGTGATCTTAACCTCTACCCAGCAGCAACTTCTCACAGGAGAAGAGCTTCGTCATCCCGATAATCTGGTTGAGAAACGAAGCAATGGAGGGGAGCCTTGAGTTTGGGATGCCAAGACGAAGGTGGATGTGGTGTTGGCTTGCGCTCAGGTGGAGAAATGTGTGGAGTCAACTCGTCGGTTGACCACGGTCTGCTGCTAGCTCGCAAGCAGGGCTATCGCGGGGTTGAAGAAGAAAGGAGGGTAAATTACCTCCTTGCCCCTAGTCGCGGGTGGCTTCAAGAAACGGACGCAGGGGCAAAAATGTACAACCAGCGCGACCAGGCGCCTTGCTAGCGGAAAAGAAAAGAAAAAAAATGAAAAGGGCCGACGTGGCAGCCATCGATTGGCCTAAAGGTAATTATCTTGCAAAAATCATAACTAAACATAGCATTATATGATAATGACAAGTTATATATGTAAGTTGCTTAGAAAAATACGAGGAACATAATAAAATTGGTTTGAGAACCTGAATTTGTCCCTATTTGCAAAAGTGTGTTAATCTAATGAAAAGTGCTTATGTATTAGATTAAGAAATCCTAATTGAGCATATTGGTTAAGTTCATGTTGCTTAGTTGATGAAATTGAGTAATTGCAACCTGTTGAATAGTTAATGATGAACATGAACCTGATCTAAATTTTTCTTGCATGATTTAGGGTTTTTACCTCATATAAGAATGATCAAGCACTTAGAAACCATAATTTAGGGTAAAAGAGGAAAATATCACTTTTAATTTGATATATGTGATAATATACTGTTGTAAGATGATCCTAAGCTTGTTGAATGAAATAGGTTAGAATCATTAGGGTTTAAGATCTATTTTTCCTAACTAGGGTTTGTAGTAATAAACGTACAAGAAAAACCCTAATTGCAATGGAAACCCTAAAAGTGGACTAGAAACCCTAGGAAACGAGCTAGGTTTAATAGATTTTGATGGCATGATCAATGATAGGAAATTATATGCATATTTCAGGATCTCTTTGTGTGCTTGCTTACCTATTGGATTTCTTACATTGATTGGATTAATTCTATCTCAAATCATCCTGACAGGTATGTGGTTATGCTTATGGTTAATCACTTTAGTTTCACGGTGATTCCTAGATGTTTTATCGGTTGCCTAAAAATAATTGCTTGGATGAATTTTATTTCATAAAACTATAAAGTGACTATGATTATCATCATAAATATGTATGCATGACTGGATCAGATCCTGGTCCTCCTCTGTGGCTTTGCTAATGATGAAAAGGATGACCTAGTACATGGTCTACATGTTAGGTAGGACCTATGAATAGTTATTCAAAAATGGTCTACATGTTGCTTGGATCAATAGGAAAGGAACTACCCATAGGTAGCCCAATCCCTGCAATTGCAATGTAAAAATAAAAGCATAAAAAAAACACAATGAATAGTTTCCATGGGCTTCTACGCTTACGTCTTGTATTTAAGAAATGAAATTCATTTTACATGTTGAGATCATCTTCATAATAACATGAAAATAATTTTATACTACATGTGTTAAACCAACAATGAATAATAGAGACAATGAGAGAATTTTCCTTGAGGCAAAAAACATCACCCCTATTTGAAACCATAGAAGGGTTTCAATGAAAGTTGTGAGTAATTATGCTTTGGAGAAGTATCAATCTATGAGAAGCTTAGAATTTATGCTCAATTAATTATTGATCCATATGAGTTTTCTTGATCCATCCATCTTTTCTAAAATAAAAATTTCACCATCATATTATCTTGTTTTGAACTCAAACCTTTTCATCCTATGTACATCTTCATACTATGTGCACTTGTCCCTAGCATGATGGTGACCATTAGTGCAATCAAAAACCTTAGTTAAACTTGCGTATGCTATTGGAGTCTCAGGAGGCTACATAGCTAAAGTTTATCATGAATGGGGATTGGAGGACAAATTAAGAGCTAGAAGACTTCTCTTCCATGTAGAGACATTGTTACAACCTCAATTTTGCATATATTTTCATAATTGAATTGTAAAAATTTTGTGAATATGGACTTAATTGAAAAGGTTGTATGCTTTTCTTCAAAAGATGGATTTCTTTGCAAATCTCCCTTTTGATAGAAATTTCGTAATTTCTATTATTAGATTAATCCAATAATGGATATACAAGAGAAGAAAAGAAGAAAAGTCCAAATAAAAGGAAAAGATACAAGATAATGGATATTAAACAAAGTAATTATGAGAAATACATAGAAATGTCTAGAAAGTGGCATTAATGGCCACAATTGAATAAATTTTGTTTACATATGATTTCTAATGGAAGAAATAGGAAAAGAGGAAAAAGGAAATAAAGTATAAAGAGAATAATGATAAAAAAATCTAATAATAAAAGAAATTGAGATAATTCTAAGAATAATGTGGAATTCTCTAAGAAGACTAAGTGTTTATTCATCATAGAGTGGATTTAAAATCCACATGGTTTCTTGGGATAAAAGGAATCCCAATAAGGAAATAAAAGGTGAATGAGAGAGAAAAAGAAGATAAATGTGTAAGGAATATGATAAAGGGACATGTTCAGACCATTTAATCTTTTGTATGTAAATTTTGTTTGGGAAAGGAAAGTTAAATAAGTTGGGAGCGTTTTCCCTCATTGCTTGTTAAGGAAAGTATGTTCTCAAGAGAGAAGTATAAGCATATTTTCAAAATTAGGTTTTTCATTTAAAACATAGATATCTCTTTCGAAAGAATCTTTCCTTTTTCCCCAAGGCACTGAGGGCTCTTAACCCAACCAAACCCTCACCTCTTCCTTGCTACCCTCGACCTATATAAAGTCTAGACTCAGAGGTATCGAAACCAGAGGGATCTGAGACAGTACACGGTCCTCTTCCAACCCTAACTCCTTCCTGACCACGAAGGTAGGGAACAATGCGATTCCAGAGGCAACAATGGGTAATGGAAGCTGGTTTGTAGAGTAATGGATTGTTGTTCAGGTCAGAACAACAACGAAGGAGTTGCCTAGACACACAGTCATGTCGCTCAACTACCTGCACCACGTCTGCACAGCCATCCAGGGAGAGACCCATCGCAGACCAAAACCCGAACATGAAAAGGATGACCTAGTACATGATCTACATGTTGCTTGGATCAATAGGAAAGGAAGGTTTGCAGAATCATACCTTGTCCCGAGGCTTGCTCGGCGACAATACCTCGCGCAATGCACGATCTTCAACTCCGGACTTCGACGGTGTCTGTGCAGCTCCTGGTCGCATCGGAACTGACAACTCGTACTCGAACCGGACTGTCGGATGACAGTTGTCCTCCTAAGCGGCAGTGTCCTCCCGCCTCTGTAGTAGTCCACACGGACCACCTGGAACTCCACACTCCTTGTCCCACACGGAAGTGGAAGGAGTCGCACCCTCATGTTGACGTACTAGTCGCCAACACGCTCTCCTGCCTCCTGTTGCAACTGCAGTTGTCCTTCCCTTGCTGCACCTCCCTTTTGCGGGAAGCACTTGCTCGGGCTCTCTCACGGTTACCAAAACCAGAGAGAACGACAACTTGCAGAGCAACTGGTTGCACTGAGCTGTACTTTGAGAAGCCCCCAATACCCCCTATATATATAGGAGAGTCATGGGACAGGGTTCTCCATCTCGGGCAATGCGGGACTAATGCAGGAGTAGAAGGGTTCGAGAATTTTCCACAAAAAGCAACCGGTTCACAACTTGAAACGATCAGTTCACAACTGAACTGATCGGTTCAGCCATTGAGCCGATCGATTGGACCTGAGCCGATCGTTTGGGGCACTCCAACCGATCGGTTGGTTCCCTAAACTGATCAGTTCATGGTCCTAATCCGGCTCAAAAAGACTTTCCTTGTTTCTATGAGAAATTGATTTCTAGTTTCCATGAGATGGATAAATCTAGCATTAATCATGAGAAATTGATTTCTAGTTTCCATGAGATGGATAAATCTAGACTCATTTGGTTATAGAACCAGTAAGAGACATGAATATCTTGGACATGATTAATCAATCTTCACTAATGTAGTGGGAGAGTGATTATCATATCAGGTATAATACATGTGATGTATTTACATACCTATTGAATAAATGCTAATACTTCAAATGGTGTTTAGAGAAATACCAATATGAATATCTTGAAGTGTTCAAGATTGTCATAAATGAAGTACAAATTTGGTAAAGTATTAATTCTTGATGAGATCAATGAATGAAATACTTGGACCAAATGTTTGAGATCCTTATGAGTGATTATGATAGTGTATCATAGTGAACTCATGATTAAGGCATGGTGATGTCTGAATCAAGAAGGAATCATACTCTAAGGAGTTAGAGAATGATTATCAAATAACTGAATTCGTCTTAATAAAAGAATACCCCACACTAATAAAAGAAATTAAGAATCACAAGGGTTGTGAGTTCTTATATCTTTAACAGATACACCTCAATTATCTATGTGATGAGTTGTTCATGTCATGAGTCAACTATCAAGATGAATATGAGGAACCGAATCTTGAGTTATGGTTTAAAACCATCACATCCTAAATGACTTCCATGTGAACCATAAGGTATGACCTTGATGGTAGAACTCATTGGATCATATCCATAAATGCAAATAAGTCTTAAGTGTTAAGACACATGGATAACATTTTGAGAAGGATGATGCTTGTTGATTGCAACTTAATGACTAAGACATTTGGCATATGGATACTAAAACCGCATTCCTATGAGGAATAAAACCAGGATGTGTACGTGACACATCCTATAAGGTTTATGAATCCACTAATGCAAATGAAGTCTATAAGTTACAATGGACTAATCAATATGATTGATTGAGTACAAGCAACTCAAAATTGGATCTTTACTTTGATGATACAGTCAAAGGGTTTGATTGATATGTCAAAGATAAAGAAGGGATCTGTGATTTAGTGGGAGCGTGTTCACATTCCACATATTGATGTGAAATGGAAATGTTCTAGATTGGAAATCCAAATGTGGAAATTATCTTTAAGGAAGATAGAGATGTTTCCTATGTGATAGGAATAGAGATCTATAGAGATAGTTCTCGAAAATCTCTTGACCTGGAAAGAGAAAGCATACATTGGCAATCTGTACTGAAGTGTTCAGTATGCATAGATTCAGTGGGAGAAAACTTGTCCATGTTACATGGAGTTAGTATCCCAAGGCCAAGTGTCCAATTCTTATGAAGAATGGGAACACTAAGAATAGATATGGATCTATCATGTATGTAATCATCCCATTGTCTTGCATGTATGACATGGCAAGAATAAAATGCATTCATCATCTTGTATGTAGGACATAACAATATGATGTGCTCATCCTTATAACTCGTATGTGGGACATGATGAGTGGATGTCTGTCTGTTTCCAGTAAGGGTTACTGGAATACCATTAGAACTTGATAAGTGCTTGTAAAGCACTAGTTCTATGGAGATAAGGAAGAGTTCGATGTAAAGAGTTACATTGATACGAACTTCCGAAAGGACAGAAAATTAATCACAATATATATACATAAGATGTATAAAAGTGAAAGTTTGTTGATAATTGGAAATGTTCCAATAAAGCCATTTGAAAAAGGGAAATGCCGAGTATCTATTTATTAGTAAACAGCAGTGGATACTATATGGATCTGAAAGTTCATAGGATGAGCTTATATTCCACTCATTGATGATAAGTCTGGAATCCTTGATCATGCAATGTGGCTAAAGGTTAGTAAAGGAATACTAGATCGCATATTATGGCAACTCCATCTCATACATGTGACGTACAACGAAGAGATGAGAGACATGCAATTTGTACAGACTTTGGCATGATGTTGCCATTACTCACTATGTTTGCACTAAGAGCACAGTAACATGTGGGACATGTTTGAAGATCACTATGAATATGATTCAAGGGTGATTGGCTCACAGTGCAAGTGGGAGTCTGTTGGTATGTATGCCCTGAGAGCCAATTATGGGATGATTGGTGGGATACATTAAGATTGATTTGATAAACATCAAAGGCAAGCTTCCAATTCCTTCTGGTTCAGTCATATGAGATAGTGATAGAATAGATTGAATGTCTAGAGAATGACAGTACTCAATGACGTATGCTTTTAGGTTGAGGACATGAACGATGAGATCATACAGATGCTAAGAGTTTGTACATTCTTGTTATGTCCCTAGTCGGATGTCATTATGGAAGGTAGATAGACAACAATGACACACAAGACTAGATTGTGGTGTTGGTTGATGACAGAATCTCATTAGTCATGATATAGAGATATCAAACCAAACACATAGGTACTTGTTAAAGAACAAGTGTACCGGATAGACCCACCGTGAGTTTGACACATGGAACCATGAGATGGTAGTCACAGTCAGTACTCACAGTGATGGTAGTGAGTGTGATTCTTAGACCTGAAATCACTGCACTCAACACATGTCGTTGGGCACACTTTGACATCATCAAACGCAGTCCTGGAACATGGGTTGTTATAAAGGTGATGATTGGGTGGCTTTGACACATGGGGCTTTTGAGGGGTGAGTGATAGATATGGGATTTGTCCCTCCTGAGGGAGTTTGATATCCATGGCCACTTGATGAGTAGGATTGAGAAAGGCGTGCACGCATGTGTGAATCAGTATATGATACTGATGTCATACATATCTCTTCCAGTCTACTCTGAGATCAAGGAAGTGAATGAACGTTGATAGGATGACTATTCCATGCCTCGAGTTCATTCGGGATATCTGTGACAAAGGAATTATACATTCGCTGTAACACCATTCACAGATTGTAGGATGAAAGTTGTTCTCCAACTTTCTACTTTCACTTGGGTAGCAATGATGTGTGACTAGGCACCGCTCTTTGCTTGTGAAGTCATAAGTGTTATGGACTTTCACTGCCAACGTGAAATGGACCTGCAGGGTCACACACATAGGATTTAACCTGGAAGAGGAGTTTTGTCCACAAAGCAATGTTTAGATCGATTACTAAAGGAGTTTAGTAGTTCAATTAAACACTCAATTAGTCGATAGCTCAATATTGTATGGTTCAAGGTGTTGGACGCATTGATTAGAGTATCAGATTGATTGAAATCGCAATTGACTGATTTTGCCCAACCTGTGCTCCCAACCGATCGGTTCATGTGATGAACCGGTCGGCTGAGGTTGCTGAACCAGTCGGCTGGAGTGTCCAGGCCGATCGGCTCATGCCCAGGTTGAAACGACCGGTTCAAGGGTTGAACCGATCGGCTCAACTGGTGCAACCGACCAGTTGGGAAAAGTCATGTCGGCAAGAATTTTCCTTTGGTTTCAAATTGCCCAATTCGATTGGGAATAATATTGGTATTCGATACCAATTGGGAAAGAAACAAGGAAAGTCTTTTTGAGCCGGATTAGGACCATGAACTGATCAGTTCAGGGAACCAACCGATCGGTTGGAGTGCCCCAAACGATCGGCTCAGGTCCAACCGATCGGCTCAATGGCTGAACCGATCAGTTCAGTTGTGAACTGATCGTTTCAAGTTGTGAACCGGTTGCTTTTTGTGGAAAATTCTCGAACCCTTCTACTCCTGCATTAGTCCCGCATTGCCCGAGATGGAGAACCCTATCCCATGACTCTCCTATATATATAGGGGGTATTGGGGGCTTCTCAAAGTACAGCTCAGTGCAACCAGTTGCTCTGCAAGTTGTCGTTCTCTCTAGTTTTGGTAACCGTGAGAGAGCCCGAGCAAGTGCTTCCCGCAAAAGGGAGGTGCAGCAAGGGAAGGACAACTGCAGTTGCAACAGGAGGCAGGAGAGCGTGTTGGCGACTAGTACGTCAACATGAGGGTGCGACTCCTTCCACTTCCGTGTGGGACAAGGAGTGTGGAGTTCCAGGTGGTCCGTGTGGACTACTACAGAGGCGGGAGGACACTGCCGCTTAGGAGGACAACTGTCATCCGACAGTCCGGTTCGAGTACGAGTTGTCAGTTCCGATGCGACTAGGAGCTGCACAGACACCGTCGAAGTCCGGAGTTGAAGATCGTGCATTGCGCGAGGTATTGTCGCCGAGCAAGCCTCGGGACAAGGTATGATTCCGCAAACCTTCCTTTCCTATTGATCCAAGCAACATGTAGACCATGTACTAGGTCATCCTTTTCATGCCGCTTAGGAGGACAACTGTCATCCGACAGTCCGGTTCGAGTACGAGTTGTCAGTTCCGATGCGACCAGGAGCTGCACAGACACCGTCGAAGTCCGGAGTTGAAGATCGTGCATTGCGCGAGGTATTGTCGCCGAGCAAGCCTCGGGACAAGGTATGATTCCGCAAACCTTCCTTTCCTATTGATCCAAGCAACATGTAGACCATGTACTAGGTCATCCTTTTCATGATTCCGCAAACCTTCTATGAATAGTCATATCATGAGTCAGGGATTGGGCTACCTATGGGTAGTTCCATGCGACTCTTTAGCATATCAAGAGTTAGGTATTGGGCTACCTATGGGTAGTGCCATGCGACTCTTTAGCATATCATGAGTTAGTGATTGGGCTACTCATGTGTAGTTTCATGCGACTCTTTGACCCTAGGTATTGATCTACCTATTCGGTAGGATCATGGGGGTAAGTTGGGATCTACCATATGAGAGGTAGCATCCATGTCCACTGCAGGGACAACATAGAGGTTAGGGTATGTATGAATTGAGTAGTTATGTTTAAAGTGTAAAGTTTGCTTGCTAAACCATAATTGCTTGCAATATGTTGTTACAGTTAATTGAAAGATTATTGTTTCCCCCACATACCGACATATTCATTTATGTTGACCAACGTTTGGTTTTTCGACATTTTAGGTACAAATTGAAAAGGACAAACAGTAAAGTGGCATATTGTGAATTAAGAAATAAAGTGCAAAGATGATTAATTAGTATAGAGTCCAGATGTGGATAGAGGCTAGATATCCAAGTTTTTGAAAAAAGTATGCAAAGTTTTATTTTATTCCAGCTTTCAGTATAGTTTTGGTAGAATTTAGTAATTATTACTGATTATTTGTCGAACCTTTGATTCAAGAAATTGGGATAATGGCTCTAACCTATTGGTCTCCCTTAATTGGGGGTTACCAGGAGGCAGGGTCATTACAGAGTTGATCTCGACCTACAGTGCCCATAGCCCCCCGCCAATGGTCCTAACAGCTTCGTCACCCAGGGGAGATCTTCCCTAGTGCCTCACCGTTGTCTCTAGTGGTCAAAAACTACACTCGCGAGTGACCCCTTTTGCCAGAAACAGAGCAACATCGAGCATGAGAAGAATGAGAAGTCGACATGGGTAGAGTTTTATTGTTTGGTAGGGAAGACTGGGCTAGATGTCGCGGAACTCCAAGAAGGCGGCTATAGCCTCACAGAAGTGGAAACTTCCCCCTTTTATAGCCCATATCTATGGTAGGTGGCCAACAAAAAAATTGAGATTAGGAGTTTCCTAATCACACTTCCAATGATACTAGAATATAGGATGAAATGATGTGGTTTCCTTCTCTAAATCCAATGGAACGACTTCCAGATTCGTACGTTGGTCATATGGGGGGAGAATTGAGTGAAAAATCTCCCTATACTGTTCCTATTTCCTGACCTAACTCAGAAAACATCTACCATTGGATCAAGGATACAACAGCTATCAGGCCACATATTAGAACAATAGCGAGAATTAAATTGTGACATTTAATGTTATCCTTCTCTCTTTAGGAAAACTTACAAAATTCATATCTCCCAATCTATTTATCCTTTTAATATCAAATTTTAGAGGAACGTCCATGTTGACTTAATCTACTTGTCTACCAAGTTTGGGACTCCAATTCGAAAGTATGATAGACTTTTCTTCATATGAGAGTTATCACTTAAAAAGGCATATTTTATACATATTTTCTCTCTCTTACTCTTTTATTCTCTTTATTTGGATTCCTTTTACCATTAGAAACCTTGTCGATTCAAAATCTCATCCATTATGATTCAATCATACATATTTCCACATATTTCTTATCTTTTCCTCATTATCTCAAATTTCGTTCTTAATAATGCATTATTTGATTTCTTCTTTTCTTTTAATCATATTGGTCTAATTAACATATTATGATCCTGAAATCACATGCACATAGAAAATATTGGAAAGGAAATGCATTCAACACACATAAATCATACAATTCCCATAATCATACATTTATTGGGGAAATTGCATTTCCAACCATATGAACCCAAAATTAGGGTTGTAACATAAGGGATACAAGAAGTCATGTAATATAATGTTTGATAAAAATCATTAAGGGAGTAGTTCATAAACTCAAATATTATGAGTGGGTCACTTACCCTATGAGAGCTTGAAGTTTAAGAAAACAAGTTGTGGAATTGAAATGTGTTGATTGTTTTGAAAATTATATTAAGGATGATTAACAAATTTTTTGAAATAGAAGGTAATGTGTAAATACACCATATGTACTCTTGGAATGGGATAAAATTTGTATTTGGGTTGCTGCCAAATGCTTATTTCATCTTGTTGTGAGTGAGATATATTGGGTAGGCACATGTAATGCATAAAATGGAAATATGAGAATGAATACCCTAAGTTGAGACTAATGGCATGAACTAAGTTTTTGAGGTGTTATCTCACCCTTATACGAAAATAAATAAATTAAAATTTAAGAACTTGGGTGGAAAGGTAATTTCCAAGTGAAAAATTAAGTTACAAGTAAAAATTTAATCACTAAGTAATAATATCATGTAATGAATGAGGATGTGGAATACATTGCATTTATTCAGAGTCCAACCTTAGTAATATGAGAGTTTTGCATATAAATAAAAGTTGTTTGAGATATCCAAGAATGTTTACTAACTCTAAGGCTTAAAGCTAAGTTGAGTTATCATTCACTTTAACCTTACTAGGTTTTAATGTTTGAGGACAAGATTCTTTTCTAAGAGGGGTGAATGTAAGATCCTCAAATTGGCTAAATTTGAATTATATGTATATAAGACTTCAATTGATAAGCAAATCCTCTAATTTCATAATTGATAGAATAATAATGTTATCTTTGTCCTCTAATAATAATGTTTTCCTAAGTGAGGCCTATGAGATTTTTTTCTTAGAAAATAGGTCCTTGAGGCATAAGTTTGAGAAATAAAAAGAATTTTTGCTTAAATGAAGGATAATGGCTTTGTGATTTATCACATAACTAAAGTATGGAACAATGAGCAAGTTTTCAAAGTATTCTAAGATATTTTTTATTAAAATGATTAATATAGTAATTATCTAACATGGTTTGCAATACAAGTTTTGAGACATCAAATAACGATAACTGAATTTGACTTTTGGGAATACTAGGAGATAATAAGAAAGCTAAGAGAATTCTAGAATTTTAGATAAAAAGGACTTTCTCTATGATGTGGGTAGTTTTTATAAAGAAATACATAAAGAAAAACTTTCATCTACAGGAGTTATCCCAATAAATCCCAAATCTACAATATGAGTTGCAAAAGGTATTGATTGATTTTCCCTTTTACATCAAAGTTTACCTAATCCAAGCTTTAATAGGAAATGGGTGGTTTCATATATGTGACTTTAGGGCCTATAAAGTAAAAGACGTGAGATTTTTATTATAAGAAAAGGAGGGAGGAATATAGTTATTACTTTCCTAGCATGATGCCTTGCCAATTGCATAAGGAAATTTTATAGAAACTAGACCGATTATTCTTCAAACCTTATCCTATATAAGAAGTGGTATGAATATAAGGTGTACTACACCAATCCCCTCCTTCCTTGATGTGTATCTTCCCATAGAAATTTGGAAGAAAGCCTTTTTACCTTCAACATCTCATTGTCCTTCCTCGTCCATGGTGGGTTAGGGTTTTTCTCTCTGTCATGATGCTTTCTGATCCAACAACCTAGTGTGAATGGGGAGTAGGATACTTCAAGATGCTTTAACCTTATTGTTATGATCTTCTATGGGAAGAGGTCGGCACAACCCAAGGTTGGATCAACAATGCCCTGGTCTGATGACTGGCTGACGTCTCCACCATTGTACATGTTGCAAGGAGCATGGTTAAGTAGTCCATGGACCAATAAGGTAAGGAAGTGGCTAGTGAAGCCTAGATATGGTGAATGTTTATGGTGAGGGTAGGTTACGGTGATAAGCCCCTAAGGGAGAACCCTACAACATGGCGTCTGTGAAGGATGGGTAAAACATGAAAATTGTTATATGCGAGAGGGAACGAGACCAAGAGGGGAAAGAAAGTGAGTGGTCACACTAAGAGAGAGGGTAAGACAGTTAGGTCGTGCCATCGTGAAGCTCATAGGAAGAAGAACCTAAAACTCTAGGAGACTAGATCCTAGGTAGTCACTATGAATGGTACTGAAGATAGAATGTCTTAGTGGTACCCTATGGTGGAGAAGGAGGCAATCAGTAATGGTCAGCAACCTTGACCACCAGGGGACGAGAATTGGCTATCGACATTGGCACATTGAAGTGCATGGTGTGGAGAAGAACCCTTCGTGAAGATGAGGCCGAGGGGTAGAGGAGAGTCAGTTTGGGTCTAGACCGGATGGTTCTATTTTAGTGCTTCTACCTACACATCTATTGTGACTTTGCGTTGGAAGCTGGCAGACGAATGAGGAGGCGCAACATCAACCCATGTTTAAGGTATAAGTGTTTATTTTGTTTAAATCATAGGATTTCTAGGATTACCCAAATATAGTAACCCTATATGTATAGACAAAATATGTTTGAGACCTAATTTTGATCCCAATTCTGAAAGTATAGTTAATTCATAAATGTAGGGTATAGTACATGGAAACCCTAGTTATGATAATTAACATTTTGAATATACTAGATCCCATTATTTTAGAATAATATGGAATTGTGAGAATCCAAGACAATGATGGTAATAATGATGATAAACTAGGTTTTTGAAACCAAAGACCATAACTTGATATTTTATTATGCACATAATCAAATCTAGGTATTCATAATGCATGTATATGATAGATCTAATAATTAGGGTTTTACCTAATGTTTAATATGCATTTATAATCCTAAATGGTCGTGGTGTGATGGAATTAGGGTTTGTACCCATATTCCTTATCCAAACCTGAGACAAACCTAAATCGTATCTTAGGACACATGTTAGAATAGTAAGTCTTGAATACGTTTGGTGGAACTTTAGAATATACATAAATGCAGATAATGTTGGTTGTTTATGTTGAATGCTTAGATATATGCTTGAATTACATGTTGCATGGTCTACATGGAAACATGTACATGTTTACTTATGAATAACCACTCTTATCAAATTCCAGTGATTTTTGAAGTTTCACGAAATGATTACAATTAAACTACTTGGTTGTTTATTTACAACCTGCAAACTATAATGTCATATGTGTATCACCTTACATGAACATGACTTGCTCAAACCCAAGACGTTATCTTTGGAGGTATGTGTGTACAGAAATAAAGTCTTTTATAGATATTACCCCTAATGAGAGGGTGTGTCATTGAGATTAACCCCAACAAGAGGGTATGCATTATAGAAAACCCCCAATGAGAGGGCACACCATAGAGACCCCAACGAGAGGGTATGACTCTGAGATTACCCTCAGTGAGAGAGTTTTCCATAGAGATTTTCCCCATTGAGAGCGTATGCCATAGATATACTCCCATCGAGAGGGTATACCGCATAAATTGAGCAATTACATATTGAGAAGTTATAACAGAATATTTATGTTCAATTATTTAATGGTAGTTGATGATATGGTTGTTATGTTGTTACACCTATATGCACACATTTGTTTGCACCAACTACATGATAGAGAAATATCTTGACCCCATTTTGGATTTTTGGCATTTTAGGAAACTTCCATATATGATGATAGGAGGACATGGTGAATAAGATGAAATCAATTCAAGACAGTAAAGCTAAGGAGGATTAGTAAGATCCTTCTTCTCATATGTAATAATTATCATGTTTAAAGTTTATGTAAATCCTTAGAGGAGCATCATTGTACATTTTGTAAACAATACTTGCAAGATAATGGAAATTATCTTCTATTATTTGATATTTTCTAAATCTAGATTTTGGGAATTTAGGTAATGGCTCTTGATTTTAATGTCTTTTCTTAATTGGATGCCACTAAAAAGTTAGGTCATTACAAATGTCTTATCAAAATGTTCATGTTGTAATCCATGACAAATTGCTTGTATCAATCTAAAATATTGATTTAATCTACAATCGACTCTTGACCTAAAGGAATTCTCAGCCTTGCAAGACTTTCTACATGCCCAATTAACTTGAGTACATGAGGTTCAACTAGATCACCTTCTACCATTTTGTAGTTATATAGATCCTTAGAAACATCATACCTCTCTTTCATTGCTAGTTCTTGGTAAAATTTCCTAAGATGTGTTATCTTCTCAATAACAATCATGTTCTCATGTTGCTTCTGAAGCTCATCATTCATGGAGCAAAGCATCAGGAAGTTGATGTCCATAGTGTCATCAAGATGTTACTTATAACCATCCCATTCCTCCTTAGTCACATTTAGAGGCTTATAATAGGTATTGGTATGTGAAGGACATAGAGATTATATTATTGAGTGAGAATAATTATTAGTGTCCCAAATTAGTCATTTAAGTTATTACCATTAATCTTCTCTTTCTCAAGGAATAGTTAGGGTGAAAATAGATTATGGGATGTGCTCGCCATTGATCTATAAAAAGATATTTTTCATGAGTTAATTAATTTGAAAATAAATTTTAGTGGTGGAATTTATTAGGGTTTAATTTATTGGGATAACATTATTTTTTTTTTCAAATTATTAGTCCTCACTATTAATTTGGAAGATTACATCGAACAATATTCTAGTGATCCAAAATAAAAAATAATCAAGGCCTTGATCGACCAACCACTGATCACATAACTTAATTACTAAGGTAGTTAACCATTACCAATGTCATCATATGCAATTCTTTGAAAGATGGTTGCATAAGTCTATGACAATATTTCATCATACAAATTATATCGCATTTTATGTCTCTAAGTGTTTAATCCTATTAAGATCACTTATTCAAGTCCAACCCAATGCTGATACAAAAAGTATACAACCAACTTGGCAGACCCACATACTTATTATCACACTTCCCCGTGGTATATGGTGCACCAAACTTGGCATTCCCACACTTAGTCAAACAAGGTTTTCATGTGTATTGCACTTGGATGACATCTTCAACCTTTATATTATATTGAGTGATATATATGTATATATATACATACATACATATATATATGTACTTTCTTATGTATTTGATCATCATTACGTAGACAATTTTATATGTATCATATACTATAACAATCACCACATGCAATTAAACAAGATATGGAAATCATTACAACAACTTGAGCCAACAATTGTTGTAGAAAAACAACTAAGAGATGTACAACTATATGCAATGTTGTTGCTTCCCGTTTAATGGTTCCTGATTTTTGGATCAAGAAAGTTGATAAGCCAATCAGAAGTCCCAAATTTGGGCAGATCTGGTGATGTTATTGATCCATCACATTTTATTGATCATGAACCCTAAATGGACCATCTTCTTTGTTGTGGCCTTATGATTGTCTCCTCTTCTCTAGCATGGTCCACCGATGATGTTTCACATCATCCTATTCTAACTTCCATAAACACATCACCAAAAAAAACCAAATTTTATACGCTTCACATGGATATATGTAATATATATGCATATGATATCATATATGATATTAGATGATTATCATTGATACAAGTTTGGACATTCATTTGTCTGACAAAATGTTTGTGGTTTAAAACCCAAACTGATGTTAGAAGTATATGACATCAACTCTGATACCAACTAGGGTTTTAGGAGAGTGGGAACAAAATACCTAATTATTTACTTCCTACCCAATTCGTAAGATCCAGCATAGCTATAAAACATCTATAAATAGGAGACATAAGAGGGTATAGAGGATATATCTTTACGCACACTACTTGTCACCCAAGTAGATACATATTATGTCATTAAAGAACTTGATTCTATAGATCTAGATCTGGAAGATGACCAATAAGTCTATATAGATAAGAATAAGAAGATCTTGATTGGGCACCAATAATCAACTTGTTGTCCTCTTGTAGAATGTGTTCCTCAAGCCTCCTGACATATTCCTAAACCTCTACTTTGTCATCATAGATGAGAGAGAACACAGTGCACCACCTTAAACACCAAGTCAAATAGGAACATGATTTGTCAATATGTTAGCATCCCATAAGTCC
Source organism: Alisma plantago-aquatica (assembly GCA_963693085.1). Taxonomy (NCBI): domain Eukaryota; kingdom Viridiplantae; phylum Streptophyta; class Magnoliopsida; order Alismatales; family Alismataceae; genus Alisma; species Alisma plantago-aquatica. Next base: position 226,276,002 of record OY856414.1, on the reverse strand, counting down.
CTTTCTTCTCCTATATTGGAAAAAATTCCTTAGGGTGACTTTCTCTTTAAGAGAGAGAAGTTTGATAGACAACTTGTCTCACAAGTAGTCTCAAAAGATCTAACCCTTTGTCACGTGCCCCTATAATATAAGAGAATCATGGGATTGGAAAAACCTAATTTCAATCCATTTCTAATTAGCAATTCTAAAACCAATTTAATTCTGGAAAGTTGGACTAGATTTATGATCAAATGATAAAGTCTTATGATCACCTGATCAAAGCCCTTGATCTCTAGATAACATTAGTTGATCAGTCAATCATGACAGTCTAGATCTAGATCCGACTTTCTTTCCAATTTCATACTTTCCCTGTAACATTATGATCGTTGGATCAAATGTCTTGATAGGTCGATTACATGTATCCAGTGGAAAAATCAATCAATCAATTGATCTATTGACCAATCAATATGATCAGTTGATCAGACATTCAGATTTCCTGATCAAAGTTTAAATTAGTATGTTTATGATTTGAACCCTTCTAATCATATGCTTGATTGAAAACATCAATTCACCTACGCATCCTTATGTGTTTGACCCAGTATATTCCTAATTGCATTGGTCGTGATGTTGAAAACAATACAACTAAATATTGATGTTTAGCCACACGTCATTTCCACTCAAGAATCGGAATGAGTTCGAGGACAAATACAATATGCAAAGTGAGCAAGGTTGCCATGATTGTATAATCCCTTTCTCTCATATATCTATATTTAACTTGAGGTATGGAATTTCATACTCTTAATCATTTAACTTTGTTCCTTGAACTAGAGCAAACTATTCAAGATAATGTAATATTAATATCATTTTTTGACTCATATAAGCATCAACATGCATTTTATAGTCTCTCTTATCAAGTGTTTGGGGATATTTACTCAAAGGAGGGACAAATTCCACCAATACAAATGATATTGTGCCCCTTGTGCCATAGTGTACCCAATCATTACCCCTTTGGCAACTCATATTTTAGAGAATATTGGGCTAGTGTCAAAGTACACAGGATGACATATGTTATTGTTGTGACTTCATGTCTAAGGATCACATTCAACACTATTACGTAGGCATATGACTTTGAATTGTCATTACATGACTTCCAAGTGTCAATTTTAGGGTGGGTATATCTAATAAAACTTGTTCTCTAATAAATACCCATGCATCTAAGTGGATATCCAAAATTATTACTAAAGAGACATAGTTATCACCCACCATACATTCTAGTTTTGTGTACTATTTTTGCCCTGTACTATCCACAATAGTAACCCATAAGAACATAAGAAGAATGAGAAATATTACTATGCATATGATATCATTTTAGGTCTTAAACCCAAACCATATGTCATCCAGTTAAAACATTCTTAGGACATTAATAAGTTTATTCATCATCTAAATAGTTAAACAAATATAATAGGTAGAATTACCATTTATGAATAATCAAATGAAGCACTAACATCCATTTTAAAATCATAACATGATGGCTCTCAGGGAATATCACCAAAAAATTAACTTAGGAAGATACTTAGAAGGCAAGGAAAAGGATATATATATATATTTCATATATTATCGAGTTTTTCCCAAGCTGAGATAATACCAACATAATGTCTCCTCAGAATTTTGGATCAATTTGATATTTCTAGAAGCATCTACAAATTTCTAAAGATTCAAATAAACTTGGCATAATAATAAATTTCCGGCTTATATATTTTTAGCTATGAATTTTGCAAATTATTACTTATTTAGGAAAATCCATTAAAATCACACATTTTGCAACATTATATTTAAGAGACATACTTAGCACTATTAATTAGATTATATTTTTCTAAATCCATAGCATATTTTATTATATTTATCAAATCTATAAATTATTTAATGTGAATTTTGGAAAAACTGACCAATAAGGAAATTCCTAGAAGCCACATATTAACACATTATCCATTAGCAAAATTGCAATTGAGATGTACCAATCAACAAAAAAATGTGGACCAAGTCATACGTACAAACCTGGCATGTAAAAGATCAAATTGCCCTTATCCGGTAGCTTCAAAAACACAGAGAATGAGAGGGTAATTTGGTGTATCACCAGAGATCTCACCCTTCTCCTCGCTTCTGAACTTCTCAAATCAGCAACATGTCCATAGCTATGGATGTGAGGCATCAATCTGGAGAACTACTGGAATTGGGGACAAGCAGACCACCCTACATGATTCCCCATCCCCCTCCATACCTAGAGAACAAAAGCAGAGGAGTTGAGTTGGCTGGAAAGCCCCAGATGCTCCTCCGTCATGGCTGCAAATGAGTGTGAAATTTAGAAACTGAAGGAGGACAAAGCCACTCGAGAAAATACACCCAGACCGACTCCTGGATCAAAACCAAAGAGGTTGGTGAGGAAATTGGGCATCAAAATCATATGTAGTTTACTATTAATCCTCTAGGTCAAAAACTGAGTAAAAAGGGCATATTTGATTACCGTGATAGAGAACAAGAATGATGCGTGAAACATCTTAGTGCGGGTACCAGGAGGATATTTGTCTTGTCTCCAGGCTTCATCACGGTCAGAGACTCTCCGCTACACCTGGAGACATCGACAAAGATACATGAAGATAGGGGAAATGATCACAGGTCTAATACCGATCACCAGAGACTGGAATGACACTCTTCGAGGTTTCATGGAGGTAGCAAGATGGTAAAGAATATGTCAGATTCCCTGGTGCGGTGAGAAGAAGGGTTAGTAGAGAAGAATTGGGGAGAAATAGAGGACCATGGGCAGTGGCTTTTGGAACTGAGCAACGAGGCTCTGCGCCCGACTATTTATAGGGTCTAAGGTTTCAAGAGGAGTTGAGGAAGGCGAGGGAGAAGAATCTGGAGGAAAAGGAAGAAGGAAGAGGGAGAGATCAGTGTCTAAAAGAGAGTAGGTAGCGGGTGCGAGAAAAGGAAAGGGAGACAGGAGGTGTAAGGTAGGAGAAAGTCCAGGAACTGTTGGATCTAGATCCAACGGTCTACAAAGAAAGCTCAGAAAAAGAAAGAGCTTGACATCAAATTGGAAATATTATACAAATAGAATAAAGTGATGTATTAATTATTTTTCTTTTCCTCTCTCTTTGTTTGGCGGTGCAAACAATCCCAAATTAGATAAAATTTTGCACAGAGGCTAAATAAGACATGTAGATTCCGATTATGAAATTAGATTTGCCTTTTGAAGACTTTTTGATGGGTTAAATAAATCAAATTTTATTTTCTCTTTCCTCAAGTGTTAATGGATTAAAGATTCTCCAAATTCTATGAAACCTCACCCACTAGTCATATTTAATGTGATGGACATGAATTTTCCACCAATTTTACATGTTGGAGTTGTTTGGCATTTATTTAATATTTTGAAGGTTCTACACACTTTCTCTCTCCTAATTTCACCCTTCTAAGCAAACTTTCTCCAAATTGGATGAAAATTCACCCAAAGGCTATATTTATTATGTAGATTACGAATCCAAGATTATTTTCCTCTTTTGGATTCATTAAATATTTTATTTGAAATTTTGGGGAAAACATTGATCTTCTCTTTCTAAATTGAATTAAATTAATTATCATTATGTGAATAATGTGAAACTTAACTCCCATAACATTTGGGACCTAAGGAACACGATTTTTAAGTTAGATTTCACTTTTAGGATTTCTTTTTATGAGATATTTCATGTGGCCCATTAGTGGACCATTATCCAAAACTATTCATCCAATTGAGTTCTATAAATTCTTATTACCATCCAAATGAGTCATGTGTGATTATTAAGCACGAATTATCATGTATTTCATTATATACTTTAGAGGACACAATTTATGTTCCATTATTGGCATAAGTCTAATGTGAGAACATTAGGTTACATTAGGGGGATTTATACATGCATTAGCTTACTAGGGTCATATTAAACATCACTTTGGTCTAACCTCAACCTTATTTCGCTAAGCCCAAAAGGTTAAACTTCTAGGGTAGGGTTTGAGATCTGGTATGTTATAACAATACACCCCTTAAAAGGATTTCATCCTTGAATTTTATTGATCCAAACATCAAACAACCAACTACTCTCCACCCCTTAAAAGGTTTAACCTAACAAGTCAAATTAAAAACTTTTGGGGTTACCCACATATCTTTTAATTGTGAATGTATCCTACTAAAAAGTCATACCATGTAGGGTTGAGCTTTAGGTTGTTCGTGTATCCTACTAAAAAGTCATACCATGTAGGGTTGATCTTTAGGTCCTTGTGTCTCTAACCTGTCAACCCTAACAACCGAAAGTCATAGGGTACAAAGCTAGGTCAACTACACCTTAATATCATTCCTAGTCACAACTTCAAAGTCAAAACTAGGATAGCACTAGGTTTAGGAGTCCACTATCAAACTTCTCATATCACTACATTGTGACTCGGTTTAAGAAAACTTCGATAAAATCTAGAGAAAACATTTTTTGTACATATAGTATATAAGGAAAATAATTTGTAGTGAAAAACTTTTGCTATTGAAAATAGAAATTAGGGGCCAAATTCAATGCGAAAACCAAATCACAATATCTCCATATAAAGACTTCTTATCCTACCATCTCCTCATCAGCTAATAGCATCCTCAAGTCAAACCTCATTGCATCAACAGATGCAAATCATAATCTATCTATATGGTAGGGTATGATCATCTAAAGCCTTATCTCAAAAGGGTGCACTCAGGCAAATCTAGGGAAAACATCTCATCTAAAGGATGACTATGCATGGAAAAGGTTCTAACTAGGGAGACACAATTAAAATAGTCAAATTGCGACTACCATGGGCTCTAATACCATGTTGTAAAGAAGTGAAACCACCTCTCTACTAAAAATTTGAAGAATCAAACATCCTTTCCAAACACACTCAAAGGTGTGAAGAAATAGGTGTACAATTTTCAAATCTTATTTATGGCAATCAAAACAACGAAAGTGTAGCAGTGGAAGAAAATATGAATGTATTCAATTTATCATAAGATTACAAAAGTACCTCAACAACATCTTCCAAAGGGGTTACATAAAAGATACATCATAAGGATCCATGTAGAGGAAATCTAAACCATATCAAGTTTGTCTCCAAGCTTTAACTTCTCAATCTAAGTCCAGGTCAACATGCCTTGTCATCCAAGTCCTCCACCTAGGGTTGGAAGCATACCCCAACAAGAAGAGAAAAATAGATGACATCAGCAAAGGCTGGTATGTGCTGTAACATCCCTGACCTGGGTTATGAGTTAACCCTAGGTGTTTTGCCTAAATATGTAATTAAATCTTTGTGATTAACTCTGAGCATGTAATTAAGTTTCTCAGAAACGTATATTTCAGTATTTGCTCCTTTTTATTTAAAGTTGTAGCATTGTTTTGATATACAGGGACCTATGTGCAATTTACCCAGTTAAAAGGGTTAGCTTGCAATTTGCACATGTTGAGATGTTCCTCTGATGTTGAGACATCATGAGAATCGTTTTGGTAAAGTTTGAGGGATTTCCCAAGCTAGGGCACCAAGGTGCAGCTGTGGAAGCAATCCCGGTGCTTGATACCCTAGTTTGGGGTAAAATGCAATTTACCCAAATTAAGGGATACAAATTGTGAAATATGTCATCTAATGTATCTTTTTAGACTCTTGCCATCATTAAGAGAAGAAATGATGAGGAAGTTACCTCAATTGAATTATCAAGTTATGAGATATGCCTTGTGATTGAATAATCAGGGTATATGTGTAATATCTCTTTATGTATGTACCTCATTATTAGCTTGCTCTCCTTTACCTTCTTTTCCTAAGACCTTAAGAGAAGGTGTGTCCTTAGAATAAAGAGGAAGGGACGATCAAGTAAAGAAGGAGGGACCTTGTTGGAATTATGGACAACTTATGAACTAATGTTGAAAATCCTACCCCATGCATATAAGCTCTCCTTCCCTTAGTTGCAAGGGAACTTACCCTTCGTTCCCTTACTGTTTCATTTTACCAAAGACGACCAAGGACTGCCTTGGAGATAAGGAGGACGACCAAGGGGTGCAAGGTAGGTTTAAATCCCTCTTCTTGCCTAATTCCATGGTTAGAACTCGAATTCAAGGTCAGCTTCATGGCTAACTCTCGAAATCCTATCTTTCTAGCCATCGTTCCTTGACCTTCCTTGGAGTTTTCACCTTGGCCAACCTGTGGGAACTCAAGGACGCCATTAGAGCTTGGATATTGAAAGCTTGGAGCTCAAGAATCAAGCTTTAGGCGGGTTTTATAACTCTAAACCCATGCTTTACTATGTGCATCTTTATATGCGTTTTGATGATAGCTCTTAGTGTTTCCCTACTTTTCCCTGCTATTTTGCAAGCATATCCATGGGATATTCATACTGTTCTTGATCTAGGAGATGAAGGCGTGATTTCCAAGAAAGACCCACCGCTTTTCACTTCCTTAAATGGTCTCAAAAGTTTGCTCTCTCGGTCGCAAGACCGCGAGGTGAGCAAACGGTCTCGAGACCGCGACAGGGAAAATGGTCTCCAAGACCGTTTGGCCCCATTGACCGAGCGTGGACCGTATAAGAAATCTGTTCCTAATTATATAGGCTAATTACCCTCAAAATTTGGGAGGCTAACGCCAAAGGAATCGGGAGATATGACCTTTTTTAAGTAACAACTTTATTTGAATTTATTCCTGATTTTCAAACGGTCTGAAATTGCCTTTTTGGGCAAACGGTCTCAAGACCGTGTAAGGTCGTTGACTAGGCGTTGACCGTATGAGATTACTGTTCAAAATTATGTTAATTAACAACTCACCAAGTTTTATGGTCTAATTCCAAACGGGCTAAGAGTTGAAGGTTGAATACTAGGGCTAACCCTAGATGAAATCAGTACTGAAATTATGGAGACCTAATTAGGGTTTTTAGGGTTGATTGACCTAAACGGTCTCAAAACCGTTTAGGGGTCACCCAAACGGTCTCAAGACCGCAAGGGCAATCAACCATGACCGTTTGGAGGTCTGGGGTCAAGATTAGTTGACCAATTGAAGGTACAATTACACCAAATTACATTGCAATAAAATATTGACATGATCATCAACTCAATGGGTCAGACCTTGATGAATCTGCACTAGAATCCAAAATTGGATGGGCAAACGGTCTCAAGACCGTTTGGAACTCATCCAAACGGTCTCAAGACCGAGAGGGGGCTCACGGTCTCAAGACCGTGTGGGGGTTCACGGTCTCAAGACCGAGAGGAGGCTCACGGTCTCAAGACCACGAAGGGCCTCGCGGTCCTGAGGTCAAGATGGGCAAACGGTCAACATCTCTTCGCGGTCTCAACTTCAATTTGATCTTCGCGGTCTTGAACCACTTGAAGAGGCTTGCGATCTTGAAGCCTAAGGAGGCTCGCGGTCTTGAAGATAGAAGAGGGCTCGCGGTCTTGGAAAGTCAAAGTGGGCAAACGGTCAACACTTTCAAACGATCTCAATTCGATTGAAGGTTGATAATTGAAATCAATCAATGTGATTCAAGGTTGACTTCATTCAATCAATTGATGATATAAATGGTCCAATGTTGCCCTAATCGAACCCTAATGACAACCTAGGATATTAAGGGGTTAATTGACTAAGGTTTGGACCATGATGATGATCAATGGGGTGAATTACCAAAATACCCCTAAAGGGCCAATTGAGTTATATCTTGCTCAATTCAAACCCTAATCACATGATGATGATGTTTTAGCCATGTTAGCCTATGATGACTTAATCCGACCTGATCTAGGGTGATGTTGACATCACCTAACCTTATGATGAGAGAGAAAGTACTTCTAGAGAGAGAAAGTACCCTTTTTAAGTGGAAACTCAATTGAAGCATCCCCAATACACAGAAATGAGCATAATTAGGGTATGATCCACCTGTGTGAGATCATAGAAACCCTAACTATGATAAATGATGAACTTTTAACTAATCTAAGATCATCAATGAAGATGTTACTCATACATGATGATGTTATGAGTTCAATTCACCTTAATGTGAATAGTAAACCCTAATTCAAGGGTAATGGCATGCTTTTGAATATTAAACTCTATTTGATAAGAATTAGAGATTTAAACTCTTATGACAAGAGTAGGAAGGATATTCCTCATTTTTTTGTATTACCTTTATCAGATGTATTAACCATGCAGGATCTGATATGAAGGTAATCATATCCAGGTATGGATGATGATGTTATATTCATTAAAGGCATGTTGTTAGCCTTATGAATAAGTAAAGTAATCTGATGTCTTGTCAGTGGCATCCTATACTGATAATGGGCTGTGAGAGCCATGAATACCATCAAAGTCATGCCTTAGATATGACTTGTGATGAGAATAATGAGAAATGATGACTGATATGAGTTAGGCCTGTTACATTTAGTATTCTTCTTTTATAGCTGCTATGCTACTGTTATTGTTTGAAGAACAATGTATGCTGTTAAAGAATACTGAATGCACCTAACTAATCAAGTATAATGTAGAAGGACGTTGCAGAGTTTGTTCTGAGGTGCCCTGTGTGTCAGCAAGTTAAAGCTGAACACCAGAAGCCTGCAGGAACAATGCAACCTTTACCCATATCACAATGGAAGTGGGACCATGTGACCATGGACTTTGTTATTGGCCTACCCAGGACAAGCAAAGGACATGATTCTATTTGGGTAATTGTTGATAGGTTGACTAAGACATCACATTTCTTACCTGTCAAAACAACCTATTCTGCTGAAAGGTTATCAGAGTTGTATGTTCAAGAGATAGTGCGTTTGCACAGAGTTCCTATCACAATAGTTTCTGACAGAGGTCCTCAGTTTACCAGTCGTTTTTGGGAACAGTTGCATAAAGCCTTAGGCACTAAGCTAAGGTTTAGTACGGCCTTTCATCCCCAGACTGATGGACAGTCGGAAAGGACCATACAAACCTTAGAAGACCTGTTGCGAGCATGTGTTCTCCAGTTCACCGGAAGTTGGGATCTACACCTAAGCTTGATAGAGTTTGCCTATAACAATAGCTATCAGCATAGTATTGATATGGCACCTTATGAATCCTTATATGGTAGACGTTGTAGATCACCCTTGTGTTGGTTTGAGACTGGTGAGCACCAGTTGTTAGGTCCTGACCTGGTGCAGCAAACCACGGATAAGATTAAAGTTATACAACATAAGATTAAGACTGCTCAGGATAGGCAGAAATCTTATGCTGACAAACGTCATAGACCCTTAGAGTTCCAGGTTGGAGACAGAGTGTATCTTAAGGTCTCACCTTGGAAAGGGGTCCTTCGTTTTGGAAGGAAAGGGAAGTTAGCTCCTAGATATATGGGGCCTTATCCAATCATTGAATGGATTGGAAAGGTAGCATATAAACTAGAGCTTCCCCCAGAATTACAGAGGTTACATCCTGTGTTTCACATTTCTATGTTGAAGAAATGTCACCCAGACACCGAGTCAGTTCTACAACCTATGGAGGTAGAACTGAATGATGACATATCCTATGAGGAGGGACCAATGTCAATCCTTGATAAATGAATTAAAAGTTAAATAAGAAAGATATAAGTCTTGTGAAAGTCCTCTGGAACCATCGTGGTATTGAAGAAGCCACTTGGGAGTTAGAGGATGAGATGAGAAGGAAGTATCCTGCCCTTTTCTTGTAGTATGTTTTATCGATTTCGGGGACGAAATCCTTGTAAGGGGTGGATAATTTGTAACATCCCTGACCTGGGTTATGAGTTAACCCTTGGTGTTTTGCCTAAATATGTAATTAAATCTTTGTGATTAACTCTGAGCATGTAATTAAGTTTCTCAGAAACGTATATTTCAGTATTTGCTCCTTTTTATTTAAAGTTGTAGCATTGTTTTGATATACAGGGACCTATGTGCAATTTACCCAGTTAAAAGGGTTAGCTTGAAATTTGCACATGTTGAGATGTTCCTCTGATGTTGAGACATCATGAGAATCTTTTTGGTAAAGTTTGAGGGATTTCCCAAGCTAGGGCACCAAGGTGCAGCTGTGGAAGCAATCCCGGTGCTTGAAACCCTAGTTTGGGGTAAAATGCAATTTACCCAAATTAAGGGATACAAATTGTGAAATATGTCATATAATGTATCTTTTTAGACTCTTGCCATCATTAAGAGAAGAAATGATGAGGAAGTCACCTCAATTGAATTATCAAGTTATGAGATATGCCTTGTGATTGAATAATCAGGGTATATGTGTAATATCTCTTTATGTATGTACCTCATTATTAGCTTGCTCTCCTTTACCTTCTTTTCCTAAGACCTTAAGAGAAGGTTTTTCCTTAGAATAAATAGGAAGGGACGATCAAGTAAAGAAGGAGGGACCTTGTTGGAATTATGGACAACTTATGAACTAATGTTGAAAATCCTACCCCATGCATATAAGCTCTCCTTCCCTTAGTTGCAAGGGAACTTACCCTTCGTTCCCTTACTGTTTCATTTCACCAAAGACGAACAAGGACTGCCTTGGAGCTAAGGAGGACGACCAAGGGGTGCAAGGTAGGTTTAAACCCCTCTTCTTGCCTAATTCCATGGTTAGAACTCGAATTCAAGGTCAGCTTCATGGCTAACTCTCGAAATCCTATCTTTCTAGCCATCGTTCCTTGACCTTCCTTGGAGTTTTCACCTTGGCCAACCTGTGGGAACTCAAGGACGCCATTAGAGCTTGGATCTTGAAAGCTTGGAGCTCAAGAAGCAAGCTTTAGGCGGGTTTTATAACTCTAAACCCATGCTTTACTATGTGCATCTTTATATGCGTTTTGATGATAGCTCTTAGTGTTTCCCTACTTTTCCCTGCTATTTTGCAAGCAAATCCATGGGATATTCATACTGTTCTTGATCTAGGAGATGAAGGCGTGATTTCCAAGAAAAACCCACCACTTTTCACTTCCTTAAACGGTCTCAAAAGTTTGCTCTCTCGGTCTCAAGACCGCGAGGTGAGCAAACGGTCTCGAGACCGCGACAGGGAAAACGGTCTCCAAGACCGTTTGTCCCCATTGACCGAGCGTGGACCGTATAAGAAATCTGTTCCTAATTATATAGGCTAATTACCCTCAAAATTTGGGAGTCTAACTCCAAAGGAATCGGGAGATATGACCTTTTTTAAGTAACAACTTTATTTGAATTTATTCCTGATTTTCAAACGGTCTGAAATTGCCTTTTTGGGAAAACGGTCTCAAGACCGTGTAAGGTCGTTGACTAGGCATTGAACGTATGAGATTACTGTTCAAAATTATGTTAATTAACAACTCACCAAGTTTTATGGTCTAATTCCAAACGGGCTAAGAGTTGAAGGGTGAATACTAGGGCTAACCCTAGATGAAATCAGTAGTGAAATTATGGAGACCTAATTAGGGTTTTTAGGGTTGATTGACCTAAACGGTCTCAAAACCGTTTAGGGGTCACCCAAACGGTCTCAAGACCGCAAGGGCAATCAACCATGACCGTTTGGAGGTCTGGGGTCAAGATTAGTTGACCAATTGAAGGTATAATTACACCAAATTACATTGCAATAAAATATTGACATGATCATCAACTCAATGGGTCAGACCTTGATGAATCTGCACTAGAATCCAAAATTGGATGGGCAAACGGTCTCAAGACTGTTTGGAACTCATCCAAACGGTCTAAAGACCGAGTGGGGGCTCACAGTCTCAAGACCGTGAGGGGGCTCACGGTTTCAAGACCGAGAGGAGGCTCACGGTCTCAAGACCGCGAAGGGCCTCGCGGTCCTGAGGTCAAGATGGGCAAACGGTCAACATCTCTTCGCGGTCTCAACTTCAATTTGATCTTCGCGGTCCTGAACCACTTGAAGAGGCTCCCGGTCTTGAAGCCTAAGGAGGCTCGCGGTCTTGAAGATAGAAGAGGGCTCGCGGTCTTGGAAAGTCAAAGTGGGCAAACGGTCAACACTTTCAAACGATCTCAATTTGATTGAAGGTTGATAATTGAAATCAATCAATGTGATTCAAGGTTGACTTCATTCAATCAATTGATGATATAAATGGTCCAATGTTGCCCTAATCGAACCCTAATGACAACCTAGGATATTAAGGGGTTAATTGACTAAGGTTTGGACCATGATGATGATCAATGGGGTGAATTACCAAAATACCCCTAAAGGGCCAATTGAGTTATATCTTGCTCAATTCAAACCCTAATCACATGATGATGATGTTTTAGCCATGTTAGCCTATGATGACTTAATCCGACCTGATCTAGGGTGATGTTGACATCACCTAACCTTATGATGAGAGAGAAAGTACTTCTAGAGAGAGAAAGTACTTCTAGAGAGAGAAAGTACCCTTTTTAAGTGGAAACTCAATTGAAGCATCCCCAATACACAGAAATGAGCATAATTAGGGTATGATCCACCTGTGTGAGATCATAGAAACCCTAACTATGATAAATGATGAACTTTTAACTAATCTAAGATCATCAATGAAGATGTTACTCATACATGATGATGTTATGAGTTCAATTCACCTTAATGTGAATAGTAAACCCTAATTCAAGGGTAATGGCATGCTTTTGAATATTAAACTCTATTTGATAAGAATTAGAGATTTAAACTCTTATGACAAGAGTAGGAAGGATATTCCTCATTTTTTTGTATTACCTTTATCAGTTGTATTAACCATGCAGGATCTGATATGAAGGTAATCATATCCAGGTATGGATGATGATGTTATATTCATTAAAGGCATGTTGTTAGCCTTATGAATAAGTAAAGTAATCTGATGTCTTGTCAGTGGCATCCTATACTGATAATGGGCTGTGAGAGCCATGAATACCATCAAAGTCATGCCTTAGAGATGACTTGTGATGAGAATAATGAGAAATGATGACTGATATGAGTTAGGCCTGTTACATTTAGTATTCTTCTTTTATAGCTGCTATGCTACTGTTATTGTTTGAAAAACAATGTATGCTGTTAAAGAATACTGAATGCACCTAACTAATCAAGTATAATGTAGAGCCCTGACGTGTATTTTACTACGCGCTAAAAACGCAAGTGTACGCGTCGAGTAATATAGGCCTTGTGAGGCCCGAGTCGAACTCAGGGATACGTGAATTATTGGAGACTTCTACTAACTAATCGAAATCAGCTAGACCGGTTAACAAAGTAGGGTTTTGTTGTTCAAATTAAAATAAAATAAAAAAATCAAACAAAGAAAACAATCGATTAAAGGCTAATTTAATCAATTAAAAGGATATCTTTAGGATGGCGGTTTCACCGCGGGTCAACATTGTATTAGATTTCATATAATTCCTCACACTTCTCTCTCTATCCGGGTAGTGGCCTGAAATGAGAATTACCCACTGTCGTGGTGTAATCCACTACTTAGATTTAGGTTGATTCCATCGTCATAGTAATCATTCCCCTAAACTAAGCGCATTAAGATCGGTCCCTCAGTTCCCACCATTAATTTTACAACTCCTTTGTCAAGGGTTTTATTAATTAATGTAGAATTCGTCTCTTTTCAACCGTTAATCCTTCTGTCGAAGTGATTAAGGGCATTAATTTATTATTATGGTGATCAAACATAACAATAGCAATAGAGAAAACGAATTTATACCACGGATATGAGAGAAAAATATGAATTATCAATATAAAATCATCATACAATGTATCCCCGGGCTACTCCCGGTCCTAAAGATTGAGGGTTTTAGCCTCTCATGTTCATCTTACACGAATACATGGTAGAAATTGGGGAATTCATAAGAAAACGTGAAATAAATGGGAAAACCCCTGAACGGAGAAGAACCGGTGGAACCTTGGTGTAGAACACAAGCTTTTCCCGCCTGTCGGTGGTGGAAATTGTCTTCGGCAGCGTCCGAATCACCCGGGATGAGCTTCTCGGCCTCCGTTCTCCTTTCTCTCCTCCTCGGCACTCGTGCAATCCAAAATTGAGATGATCCCCTCTCGGCGGCCGTCATTAGGTATAAGTCCCTAATTAGGTCGTCAAATAACAACAGCCGTCCGATCGAAATAAAAACAAATCCAACGCATATCTGCCGGCGTCGATACCATCGACGCGAGTCGATGGTATCGACACAGCGGATTAGCGGCAGCTTTCCTTTCTTTTATTCTGAGCGCCTGTCATGATCTCGATACCATCGACTTGGGTGTCGATGGTATCGACTCCTTTAGCGTCGGTTGTTGTCGTTTAGTGACGCTGTAGCTCTCCTTGAGTCGATGGCATCGACTTGCGTCGATGGTATCAACTTCATCCTCGCCAGCAGCCTGGAGACATCTCGATGCCATCGACATGGGTGTCGATGGTATCGACTCTGTATTGCTCTTCTCGGCTGACAACCTGTGGCTTGGTCGATGGTATCGACATCCGTCGATGGTATCGACGGATGCAAATACTTGTTCTTCCTGAAATTGCACAACAAGACCAAGTAAAACCTCACGATTTATGATAAGATGATCAATAATGCTTAAAATAGTGAAACAAAGGGGATTTGATATAAAATGACGGCAAAGACCAAATAAAGTGAATTATGCAATAATATCCATGAAAATGAGTAATTAAGGCACAAAACACATATGAAATAGGTCTCTAAATGCGACTCAAAATCATCGCATCAAACTCCCCTAAGCTTAAACATTGCTCGCCCTCGAGCAACTAATCCTTAGAATAGAATTGCGAATGTCAACTAACAATCAAAATACCAACCCACATCACAAATGACTCCCACTGGACGTTCTCAAACCGGCCTACCCTAATCACAGAACAGTAATTACCCAATAGGCGACAATAATCATCAATAAAAGAAATTATCCTTCAAAGCGATGAACACTATCACATAAGGCAGTTAACATAATAAAGTTCGCCGATTCAGCCATGGTGCATCTTGTGATCGCCTAAACTACGTTGCTCGCCCTAACTACCATCTACATGGAAGCAGTTCTCCTGATAAACATGAGTGAGGAGAAAATCACGGTGACCTACCAATTCGAGCAACGGGTGGATGGAATGGGTGGTTAATGGAAGAATTTGGAAGTATTACACAGTTTCAAAATGCATATAACAAAATGCCCTAAATGATGCAAATGCACATTAAGAATGCCCTAATGCCTAAAAGGGGGTGGAATGATGCATGCACTAACCTTCTACCTCAAAATGAGATAGAAATCTACTCAAGCCACATCATGTACTCAATTCCCCTGTTATACAAGTGATATCATTCCTTTCTCCCTCTTATTCCATTTCCTTCTAAATTCTCTTCTTGTTTTTTTTTCTTTTTTTTTTCAAATTTTTTTTTTCTTTTAGATTTTTTTCTTTTCCTCTTAGCCCACATATCCATAATTGCTTAGAGATACATGTGTTAGGCTATTTTCTTCATGATTGGAAATCTTTTACTATTGCGAGGGTATGGGACAATTTAGATCACTTTTCAGGACAACTGAGGTACATGGTGTACTTATGCATAAAAATCATGAAAGTTATGAGTGCAACTACATGACATGCAACTAAAGGTAATGTCCATGAATCACTATACATTTTTTTTTCTCGTTTTATGCAAAAGTATGAAAATAACAATGCAAATTCTATCTACATGCTATGTACACAAAAGAAATTGAAACTGCACTTTACTTCCAATTCTTTGGTGGATTATAGAAAATGGGGTGGAATGATCACAAGATTAAGTGACTGAACCTTAGAAGAAAATTATGTGTCCCTCCTTACTGACATGTGTAGTAGTTTAAAGGGTTCTTTCTCTTACATCTGATTAAGGTTTCATTACCATTTGATTAGGTTAGGCTCAAACAACCGTTACTATCCACTTTTCATGAGTCAATGGGGGTGTGAGTATGACATATTGCTTCAAAGTTGACATAATCAATCATTTTCATAGAACAAGTTCCCCAAGGACAACCAAGTAAAGCTATCCAAATGACACAGAAAAATTTTAAATTCCCTTAATTTCCCATGAAAACAGCGAGATGACAATTTTTAAGACATCCACAATTACACTAGATAGATGTGGATCCTAAACAAACTAAAATTTCAAGAACAAATAACAAAGCAAAAACTAAAAACAACTAAAGAAAAGATAAAAGATAGAGTTGTTCCAGCCACCCCCCTAAGCTTGAATCCGACTATGGCCTCATAGTCAAAAACCAACTTAAGGGTGGAACAGTGATACCCGATCAATCTTGCGGAGGCGATGGTGGGTATTGTGGTGCCGTAGGATCCCAAGACGGGTACTCCCCCTGGAAGCTTGGATCATATTGGGACCTCGGCGGAGGCTGTGGATAACCTCCAAAGTAGTCTCGACTCCAGTAGTGGTCGAAGAAGGGCTCCTGCTGTGTCTCTATCCGCTGCAACCGGGTGTGCATTTTCTCTTGGTTGGCGAGGATGAGCCGCTCGTTCTCGAACATAGCCCGTTGGTTGTCAAGTATCCGGCTCGTAGTGTCATGAATACCGGTATACATACCCATGTGCTACAGCTGAGTCTGCTGTATGTCCTGCAGCATGGTGTACATCCCTTGCATGGAGTAGGGATCCGCAGCTGTCTGCTCTTGCTGTGGTGATGGCGGCGGGGGCTGAGATGATGAAGATGCACCTGGATGCATCCTAGGACGCTTCCGTGGTGCCACACGTGCTCGAAGAGGTGTGAAAGCCTCCTCTTCCTCTGCAGCCTCGCCCTCTTGCTCGTCACCACCGTCGTCTTCTTCGGAGGACTCGATGGCTATGATTGGCCACCGGAAGTGCTGCTTGCCCTCGATGTGGAAGACGTCATCCGGCAGGGATGCCTCCTGGTAAGCTTGGTTGACGTGGCAATTGCGATCGTCGTCGATGTCGTCATGCGGATCGGTGACATGTCCGTCGATGCCATCGACGGGTGTCGATGGTATCGACTTGCTTTTATTGCGACACCTCCGTTTATTGCATTCAACCTGTGATGATGTCGATACCATCGACGAGGCCGTCGATGGTATCGAGTTGACTGAGCAAAATTCGTCTGAATATCTCCAGAGATCTCGATGGTATCGACTGGGGTGTCGATACCATCGACACTTTTATTGCGACCTGCCTGTGACCATGTCGATGCCATCGACGGGGCCGTCGATGGTATCGACGCAGTGCGATTTCTGCTGGTGTCAACCTGAACCCATGTCGATACCATCGACTGATGTGTCGATGGTATCGACCCTGCCTGTTCCTGCACATTTAACAAACGGATCAAGGTATCATTGTTAAACTAAAAAGTAAACAAAATAAAAGCAAACTACACCTAACATTAAACTATCCTAATGTACCAATGGTTGGGTTGCCTCCCAACAAGCGCCCTTGTTTAGCGTCTTAGGCTAGACGTATGACAGTCATCATCTTTTCACCTTGGGAACTGGGCTTAGAGGATCATGCGGTAATTTGAATTCAACACGATCTCCTCCAATGCCCAAAGACAAGGTACCTTTCCCTAAGGCAGTCACGACATCTGCCGTTGCTTGAAACGGTCTTCCTAGAAGAATTTCACAGCTTTGGAGTGGTGGCATATCCATGATGACAAAATCCACCGGAAATATGAATCTATCCACTTTGACTAGAACATCTTCACATACTCCATAGGGTCTCACTGTAGACCCTTCCGCCAATTCAATTGTTGCAGCCAACTTCTTTATCTCTTTTAACCCCAGCTTTTGAAATGTCGCCAAAGGCATGAGATTTATGCTAGCGCCAGAATCACATTGCACTTTAGGGAAAAGTTGACCACCTATTGAGCACGGTATGTAAAAACCTCCTGGGTCCTTTCTCTTCTTTGGTGAACTCCCTTGGATCATAGAGCTCACCGTCTCATTCATCCAATAAATTTCATCGTCTTTTATCCGCCTCTTCTTATTGATGATTTCCTTGATAAACCTCCCATAGGCGGGTACTTTCTCGATCATCTCCACTAATGGAATATTGATGTGGAGTTTTCCGAATATCTCCAGAAATTTCTTAAAGTGACGATGCTCTTTCTTTGACTTCGGATTTATCGGATCCGAAACATCAGCTGCATCAACACGCCTATGAGGTGGCACATAAGAGCTTTTCGTGGGTACCTCCCCTAAGCTTGCTTCAATCATTCCCTCGGACGTGGGCTTTGGCGAGACATCATCAATAGTAGCAGCTTGTTTTGGTTCCTCTCTCGCCTTAGATGTCTCCACATGTGCACAAACAACCTGCACCTGCTCCTCTTGCCTAGATGGAGATACCATACTCACAACTCTCTCTGATTTTCTGAAGAAATGGTTTCCGCCCGGCAATCTATAGTACATGCGTGGATATGGTATCGCCGGTGTTGCATTCACATTGAAAGTCATCTTTCTTTCTTCTACAGCTTCTTGCACCTGAGATTCCTCATTTCTTACCACCGACATGTACTTAACCTGATGATGTGCTTGAGCCACGTTCGCATTCTCCGCTGGTTTCTGTTGATTGGCGTGCTTGATGGTCGCCACTTCATTTGAAATCTGTGCCACGGTGGTCTCTAATGCCCGCATTTGTGCTCCATGGCTTTGCAGCGTCTGCCCAAATTTGGTTAGAATGTCACCTTGAGATTGTAATTGTTTACCAAACATGGTCATCATCTCTTGGTTTTGCTGAACCATTTGACTTAGCAATTCAGTGTTTTTGTCCTCAGCTTTTTGCTGTGATTTGGCATCCGGATCCTGCAGAAAATTGTTCGGATCCTTCCATGAAAACTTTTTATCCTTTCTCCAGGCATAGTCATTGTTTCTATAGCCCTGTTGTTGCATGAACTTCACTTGGGCTTCCTCATCCTCAGATGTATCTTCCTTAGCTAGCAGCTTCTTGGCTAGAAGATCTAGCTTGTCATTCAGCTCCCTAACTGTTCTGGATTCGCTGGTAGCCTTGACATGTTCTACTGCACCTCTGTCGCCCCATGACTGTTTCCTAGCCATGTTCTTCAATATCTCCCAGCATCTTGTATCAGTGTTGTTCAAGAAAAATCCTGAACCGGCCGAGTCCAAATTGCTTCTATCATGCTCGGAGAGAGCAAAGTAGAAGATCTTCACTTGGGTTTCCTTGTCCAGTCCATGGTGTGGACATCTCCTCAACATGACTTGGAATCGCTCCCAAGTCTCAGAATAGGTTTCACCCGCCTGTTGGGTGAAATTGTGGATCTTCCGGATCATATCATTGGTCTTCTCAGGAGGGAAGAACCTCTCAAAGAAAACCTCCACCATGTGATCCCATGATTCAACAAACTCGTCATCGAGGTTATGAAGCCACTCTCTTGCCACTCCAGCCAAGGAACTCGGGAATAACTTGAGGTAGAGCACATCCTGTGGAAATCGATCTATCTTCACCATATCGCAGTTCTCCACGAACTGGCTGATGTGGGCCACTGGATCTTCATTTTTTAATCCGTGAAATGCGTTTGATTTAACCAGGTTAATCAGTGCTGGATCGATCTTGTATGTCGGTATGTTGATCGCCTGCTTCTTTATGGGCCCCTTTGATGCTGAGGAAGAAGACGCCTTGATCTTCTCCCATATTGTCTGTGTTTCAGCCATTTCTTCTGCTTGTTCTTGCTCTGATTCAGAATTTATATCACTTTGGTACTCCTGCTCGTAGTAGTCCTCGTCCTCTGGTCCCGCAGATGGAACCTCAGGTGTGCGATTCGCGTAGTCGGTACTACGCGTATGCACCATGCAAAGTACCTGAAAAAAAATGGAAATAGGGGTTCAGTACAATGCTTTGAACGAGTCAACACAATTATAGAGAAATAAAGGAATTTTTTTTTGAAATTGTTTTAAAATAATAAAAAAAAATGTGGCCTAGAGTGGCCGCTCTTAGCACTCAAAGTGCCAATAATTCGCCGTATCCCCGGCAACGGCGCCAAAAACTTAACGTGTATTTTACTACGCGCTAAAAACGCAAGTGTACGCGTCGAGTAATATAGGCCTTGTGAGGCCCGAGTCGAACTCAGGGATACGTGAATTATTGGAGACTTCTACTAACTAATCGCAATCAGCCAGACCGATTAACAAAGTAGGGTTTTGTTGTTCAAATTAAAAGAAAATAAAAAAATCAAACAAAGAAAACAATCGATTAAAGGCTAATTTAATCAATTAAAAGGATATCTTTAGGATGGCGGTTTCACCGCGGGTCAACATTGTATTAGATTTCATATAATTCCTCACACTTCTCTCTCTATCCGGGTAGTGGCCTGAAATGAGAATTACCCACTGTCGTGGTGTAATCCACTACTTAGATTTAGGTTGATTCCATCGTCATAGTAATCATTACCCTAAACTAAGCGCATTAAGATCGGTCCCTCAGTTCCCACCATTAATTTTACAACTCCTTTGTCAAGGGTTTTATTAATTAATGTAGAATTCGTCTCTTTTCAACCGTTAATCCTTCTGTCGAAGTGATTAAGGGCATTAATTTATTATTATGGTGATCAAACATAACAATAGAAATAGAGAAAATGAATTTATACCACGGATATGAGAGAAAAATATGAATTATCAATATAAAATCATCATACAATGTATCCCCGGGCTACTCCCGGTCCTAAAGATTGAGG
Organism: Alisma plantago-aquatica; assembly: GCA_963693085.1. Taxonomy (NCBI): domain Eukaryota; kingdom Viridiplantae; phylum Streptophyta; class Magnoliopsida; order Alismatales; family Alismataceae; genus Alisma; species Alisma plantago-aquatica. The sequence continues at coordinate 226,255,396 of OY856414.1, read as the reverse complement.
GTTTTAGCCTCTCATGTTCATCTTACACGAATACATGGTAGAAATTGGGGAATTCATAAGAAAACGTGAAATAAATGGGAAAACCCCTGAACGGAGAAGAACCGGTGGATCCTTGGCATAGAACACAAGCTTTCCCCGCCTGTCGGTGGTGGAAATTGTCTTCGGCAGCGTCCGAATCACCCGGGATGAGCTTCTCGGCCTCCGTTCTCCTTTCTCTCCTCCTCGGCACTCGTGCAATCCAAAATTGAGATGATCCCCTCTCGGCGGCCGTCATTAGGTATAAGTCCCTAATTAGGTCGTCAAATAACAACAGCCGTCCGATCGAAATCAAAACAAATCCAACGCATATCTGCCGGCGTCGATACCATCGACGCGAGTCGATGGTATCGACACAGCGGATTAGCGGCAGCTTTCCTTTCTTTTATTCTGAGCGCCTGTCATGATCTCGATACCATCGACTTGGGTGTCGATGGTATCGACTCCTTTAGCGTCGGTTGTTGTCGTTTAGCGACGCTGTAGCTCTCCTTGAGTCGATGGCATCGACTTGCGTCGATGGTATCGACTTCATCCTCGCCAGCAGCCTGGAGACATCTCGATGCCATCGACATGGGTGTCGATGGTATCAACTCTGTATTGCTCTTCTCGGCTGACAACCTGTGGCTTGGTCGATGGTATCGACATCCGTCGATGGTATCGACGGATGCAGATACTTGTTCTTCCTGAAATTGCACAACAAGACCAAGTAAATCCACACGATTTATGATAAGATGATCAATAATGCTTAAAATAGTGAAACAAAGGGGATTTGATATAAAATGACGGCAAAGACCAAATAAAGTGAATTATGCAATAATATCCATGAAAATGAGTAATTAAGGCACAAAACACATATGAAATAGGTCTCTAAATGCGACTCAAAATCATCGCATCAAGCCCTGATCATAGATCCATCATTGTCAGAGATTAAGTGATGGTGAAACAGGTTTTCCTCAGGGAACTCCTGGAGCACATACTTTTGAGTATGTGGGGTACATGGATGTGTAGAACCTTACATCCTAGTGTAGGAAAGTGATGTAGATGTGGAATCCATCCAACCTTCACTATATTTTCATACCGTATCAGTGGTAGGTAAACATGAAACCTCCTGATGACGAAGAAAGCACAAATATCCGTATCAGTGGTAGGTAAATATGAAACCTCCTGATGACGAAGAGAGTACAGAACGCCACTGTGACTCTAAAATAGCGAAGGACCAGTTTACCTTGGTGAGCTATAGTAGTAGAGACACGAGATGTCCTACAAGTGATTCTCTTACTGACTGAGGAAGGTGAAGGTCATGAGAATCCGACTCTCTTAATGACCTATGTATGATACTGATGTGACTTCTCAGCGATCAGTTGGAGTATGAGTGGTAAGCCTCATCTCCACAGGGCATAATGTTGTTTGTAAGACATAATCAACCATGTAGTATAACTTGTTAGAGATGACTCCAAGTTAGTTGATTGATGTTACCTTATAATAATGTTTATATTCTCCACATCTCCTAAATTATAGAGATCTTGTTATACCTGCAACTGTTATAGAATACTTTGAAGGCTTTACTGCTTAAAATATTCTTTGATGTTATAATAAAGCTTCTGGCGAAGAGTTATAACTCTCGCTGGGACAATTATGTATAATTGTCTCACCCCGTAGGCTTCAACTTTTTAGGTGGACGTCGGAGACGAAGGAACCAGCCTACAGGTGATCAGTCTCAGCAGCAGCATCAGGGGCAGCAGTAATCCCAGGTGGATATTGTCCTGCCATATGGTGTAGTTAGAGTCAGTCCTATGTGTCCTCTGTACTCTCAGGTCTTGGAGTCTTTTCTATAGTGATCTTGAGATTTTCTATCTTGATGTATATAATTACTCAAGAAGTAATTATCCTGAGATGTAAACAGTTTACCTCACTTTATGAAAGAAGCTTTTATGGATTCAAGCTCTTGTCACGAAAAGTTTTAATTTCCCGTGATTTTTGTCTTCCGCTGATTACCGATTCGCTTCCGCTAAGTTTTAATCGTGTTTATGTCATGGTTTGGAGATCAGAGCCCACATGTGCATACTAAAGAAAAACTTGAGCAATAAAAGAACGAAAGGACATCAAGAATAAATGCTTCCCATGCAAGAGATAAGGACTACCCACAAGGGCATAAACGATACGAATCATCATCACGTAAAAAAAGAAGATAATTTCCATAATCGAAACAATAAAGATTATGCAATACTAGCACATAAAGAAAGTAGGGCACACACCCCACAATTATCACCATAACCTGCATGCATGTGAGATAAGCATAGCCCTAGAACAATATAAATGCAAAGGCAGCCAAGTCTCATAAACTTGAAACTTGATAAAGAAAGGAACACTGTCAATCTCCCAAATATATAAAATTTGAGAATGGAATACTGCCAAACTCGGGTATAGAGAATGGGATACTGCCACTCTCCTCAATAAATAATAGGGAAATAATGCCCCAAAAACCAATGTAATTTACACTACTCTAGTGCTACGGAATCACATAGCATGTAAAATGTAGAGGCAAGTAAAAAATATATTCAGAATTATACAATGTTGCCATCACATAATGGACAACACAAACATATAAACATCCACTTCAAAGTCGACACATATCATTATATAAGTCCAACATGTACCAAGGCATGAGATAGATGTCAAGAGAATATCCAAATCCACAACAAGCAAGATAGTTCACATGAACCATGATATTAAGAAAATAGACATATGAGTAGGCCAAAGTCAAAAGAATGATAAGATAGGTGAATTGCTCAACATAGAGGAATAGGGGATACAACATACCTAAACTTCAGAATCTATAAAAGTCCAAGATAGATCTAGATCCAAGTTTAGGTCTCCAAAGCACCTATTAATCATGTATGTGAAATTCGTATTAGGTTTACATTAATTATTCAAAACCCTAAAAATCATCTTTTTCTTTTTCGCCTAAAAATATGCTATATTTTAGGTTACCTTCTTTTGAGTCCAAAACATATTTTATTATATTTTTCTAACTTACATATTTTTAGTTATGAATTTAGCAAATTATTACTTATTCAGGAAAATCCATTAAAATCACATATTTTGCAACACTATATTTAAGCAACATAAATTAGATTATATTTTTTTATTCCAGAACACATTTTATTAAATTTTTTTGAGATATAAATTATTTAATGCAAATTTTGGAAAAACTGACCAATAAGGAAATTCCTAGAAGCCACGTATTAACACATTATCCATTAGAAAAATTGCAACTCGAGATGTACCAATCAGCGATAAAAAGTGGACCAAGTCAGACGTACAAACATGGTGTGTAAAAGACCAAATTCCCTTATCCGGTAGCTCCAAAAACATAGCGAATGAGAGGGTAATTTTGTGTATCACTAGAGAACTTGCTCTTCTCCTCACTTCTTAACTTCTCAAATCAGCAGCATGTCCATAGCTATGTATGTGAGGGATAAATCTGGAGAACTACTAGAATTAGGGACAAGAAGACCACCCTGTGCAATTCCACATCCCCCTCCAGACCTAGAGAACGAAAGCAGAGGAGGTGAGTCGGCCGGAAGCCCTCAGATGCTCCTCCGCCATGGCTGCAAGCGAGTGTGAAATTTAGAAACCGAAGGAGGACAAAGCCACTCAAGAAAGATACACCCAGACCGACTCCTGGACCAAAACCGAAGAGGTTGGTGAGGAAATTGGGCATCAAAATCATATGTAGTTTACTATTAATCTTCTAGGTCAAAAACTGAGTAAAAAGGGGCATATTTTATTACCGTGACAGAGAACCAGAATTATGCTTGAAACATCTTAGTGAGGGTACCAGGAGGATATTCGGCTTGTCTCGAGGCTTCATCACAGTCAGAGACTCATTGCTGCTCCTGGAGACACCAACAAAGATACAGGAAGATTGGGAAAATGATCACAGGTCAAACACCGATCACCAGAGACTAGAATGACACTCTTTGAGGTCTCATGGAGGTAGCAAGATGGTAAAGAATAGGCCTGAATCCCTAGTGCGGTGAGAAGAAGGGTTGGGAGAGCAGAACAGGGGAGAAATAGAGGACCATGGGAGGCGGCTTTTGGAACTGAGCAACAATGCTCTATGCCCTGGTATTTATAGGGTCTAAGGTTTCGGGAGGAGTTGAGAAAGGCGAGGGAGAAGAAATCAGAGGAAAAGGAAGAAGGGAGAGGGAGTGATCAAGGTCAAAAAGAGAGCAGGTAGCGGGTGTGAGAAAAGTAAAGGGAGACAGGAGGTGTAAGGTAGGAGAAAGTCCAGCAACTGTTGGATCTAGATCTAACAGTCTACAAAGAATGCGCAGAAAAAGAAAAGAGTGTGACATCAAATTGGAAATCTTATACGAATAGAATAAAGTGATGTATTAATTATTTTTCTTTTCCTCTCTCTTCGTTTCTTCATTTGAGGGTGCAAAAAATCCCAAATTAGATAAAATTTTGTACAGAGGCTAATTAAGACATATAAATTCCGATTATGAAATTATATTTGTCTTTTGAAGACTTTTGATGAGTTAAATAAACCAAATCTTGTTTTCTCTTTCCTCATGCATTAATGGCTTTAAGATTCTCCAAATTTTATGAAACATCACCCACAAGTCATATTTAAATTTTCTACCAATTTTACATGTTGGAGTTGTTTGAGCATTTATATAATATCCCGATTTCACCCTTTTAAGCAAACTTTCTCCAAATTGGATGAAAATTCACCCAAAGGATATATTTATTATGTAAATTATGAATCCAAGATTATTTTCCTCTTTTGGATTCATTAACTATTTTATTTGATATTTTGGAGAAAACATAGATCTTCTCTTTCCAAATTGAATTCAATTAATTATTATTATTATGTGAATAATGTGAAACTGGATTCCCAAGACAATTGGGACCCAAGGAACACGATTTTTAACTTAGATTTTACTTTTAGGATTTTTTTATGAGATATGTTATATGGCCCATCAGTGGCCTATTACCCAATACTATTCATCCAATTAAGTTCTTGAACTTCTTATTACCATCCAAACGAGTCATATGTGATTATTAAGCATGAATTATCATGTATTTCATTATATACTTTAGGTGACACATTTTATGTTCCATTATTGGCATAAGTCTAATGTGAGAACATTAAGTTTTATTAGGGTGATTTATACATGCATTATCTTACTAGGGTCATATTAAACATCACTTAGGTCTAACCTCAACCTTGTTTGGCTAAGCCCAAAAGGTCAAGCTTTTAGGGTTGGTTTGAGATCCAGTATGTTACAACACTCCACCCCTTAAATGTATTTTGTCCTCAAAATCTATTGGTCCAAATATCAAACAACCAACTAATCTCCACATCTTAAAAGGTTTAACCTAACAAGTCAAACTAACAACTTTTGGGGTTACCCACATATCTTTTAATTGTGAATGTATCCTACTAAAAAGTCATGCCATATAGGGTTGAGAAAGTCATAGGGTACAAAGGTAGGTCAAATACACCTTAATACCATTCCTAGTCACAACTCCAAAGTCAGAACTAGGATTAGCACTAGGTTTAGGAGTTCACTCCCAAACTTCTCATATCACTACATTGTGACTCAGTTTAAGAAAACTTCAATAAAATCCAGAGAAAACACTATTTTTTGTACATATATTATATAAGGAAATTAATTTGTAGTGAAAAACTTTTGCGATTAAAAATGAAAATTAGGGCCCAAATTCAATGCGAAAAACTAAGTCACAATATCTCCATATAAAGACTTCTTATCCTACCATCTCCTCATCACCAAATAGCACCCTCAAGTCAAACCTCATAGCATCAACAAATGCAAATCATAATCAATATATATGGTAGGGCACGATCATATAAAACCTTATCTCAAAAGGGTGCATTTAGGAAAATATAGGGAAAACATCTCATCTAAAGGAAGACTATGCATGGTAAAGGTTATAATTAGGGAGACAAAATTGAAATAGTCAGATTCTGACTACCATGGACTATAATACCATGGTGTAAAGAAGTGAAACCACCTCTCTACTAAAAATTTGAAGAATCAAACATCCTTTCCAAGCACACTCAAAGGTGTGAAGAAATAGGTGTAAAAGTTTCAAATCTTATTTATGGTAATTGATGCGATGATTTTGAGTCGCATTTATTGACTTGTTTGATATGTGTTTTATGCATTTATTAGTCATTTTCATGGTTAATGTTGCATAATTCATTCATTTTGGTCTATGCTACTTCTTTAGGTCAAATTTCCCCTATTTCAGCATTTTGAGTATTAATTATCAAAAAAATACGTTTTATGTGGACTTATGTGGTTTTCTGTGTTAATTTCAGGAAAAACAAGTATCTGCTACTGTCGATACCATCGACAGTGGTCGATACCATCGACCAGACCACAGGTTGCCAGCCGCAAGGACCAGAAGAAATTCGATACTATCGACAGGGATGTCGATGGAATCGAGATACCATCAGGTTGCTGGCGAAAAGTGCGACGATACTATCAACGCATATGTTGATACTATCGACTGGTGGAGCTACAACGAAACATAAAGACAAAATCGTCACTACAGGTTCGTCGATACCATCGACCCTCGTCGATGGTATCGAGATGACATTAGGCGCAGAGACAAAAGAAAAGAAGAATTGCCAATATCACGCTAGGTCGATACCATTGACCCGAGTCGATGGTATCGACACCGTCAGATATTAGTTTGTTTTAGATTGATCTTAATCGGACGGTTGTGATTAATTGGCGACCTAATTTGGGAAATATACCTAATGATGGTGCCGAAGAGAAAACGAGAGACATCATTAGACGTTGCACACATCACGAGAAGAAGTGGAGAGAAGAACGGAGCCCAGAAGAACACCCCAGCCGATCCGGACGCTGAAGAAGACGATTTCCACCACCAAAAGGTGGGAGAACGTGTATTCCACACCAAGGATCGCTTGGATCTTCTCCGTTCAGGGTTTTCACCACTCAATCACGTTTTTCTCCATGTTTCCCTTTTTCTACTCCACGTTTTGCTTTGAGATGAACATGCGGGGCTAATCCTCTTTGTCTTTAGGACTGGGACTAGCCTGGGAATTCATTGTATGACAATTTTATCATAATAATTCATATCTTATCTCTTAAATATGTGGTATAATTTCATTTTCTCCAATATATTGTTATGCTTGATCACCATAATGATAATCTAATGCCCTTAATTGCTTTGAAATAAGAATTAATGGTTGAAAATTGACGAAATTTACATTAATTGACAAATCCCTTGAACAAGGTGGTGTAAGATTAATGGTGGATGCCGAGAGGTCATTTTTAATGCATCTACTTTAGGATATAGGTTACTACGACGGTGGAACCAACCTAGACATAGGTAGTGAATTGTACCACGATAGTGGGCAATTCTGATTTCAGGTCACTACCCAGATAGAGAGATAAAATTGAGTGACTATATATAATTTAATACAATGAAAAACCCGTGGTGAAACCGCAATCCTAAAGATCTCCTCTTGAATTGATTAAACCAAACATTTAATTGATTGCTTTGCTTTGTTTCATTTTTATTTTCTTTTAATTTTAACAACAACGCTCAACTATTTAATCGGCTTAGCTGATCGCGAGTAGTTAGTAGGAGTCTCCGACAATTTTACATATCCCTGAGTTCGACTCGGGCCTCATAAGGGCCTATATTACTTCAACGCGTTCACTTGCGTTTCTGCGTACGGTAAATTTGTGTCAAGTTTTTGGCGTCGTTGCCGGGGATACGGCAAACTGTCGGCACTTCGAGTGCTTCAAGCGGCCACTCTAGGCCACATTTTTTTTTATTCTATCATTTCAACAATTCATAATCTATTTTCTAAATATTTGCAATCATCAAGTACTGTACTAAATTTAATTTTTCTATTTGCAGGTACTGTGCATGGTGCAGACGCGTAGTACAGACTACACAAGGCACGCACCAGAGGTTCCGCTACCGGGACCGGAAGATGAAGGCGAGTATAATCAAGACCATCTTGAGGATATAGTTTTTGAACCCGAACAAGAAGAGATGGATGAGCCACAGACAATATGGGAGAAGATCAAGGCTTCTTCCTCATCTGCTTCCAAGGGGCCGATCAAGAAGCAAGCGGTTAATATTCTGACATACAAGATTGATCCAGCTTTAATCAACTTAGTGAAGTCGAATGCTTTTTATGGGCTTAAGAATGAAGATCCTGTTGCGCATATAAGTCAATTTGTGGAGAATTGTGATATGATAAAAATCGAAAGATTTCCACAAGATGTGCTCTACTTGAAGCTTTTCCCGAGTTCTCTAGCGGGAAACGCACGAGAATGGCTACACAACTTGGACGATGAATATGTGGAGTCTTGGGACCACATGGTGGAGGTTTTCTTTGAACGGTTCTTCCCGCCCGAGAAGACCAATGACATGATCAGGAAGATCCACAACTTCACCCAACAAGCAGGACAGACCTATTCTGAGACCTGGGAAAGGTTTCAGATTATGCTCAGGCGGTGCCCGCATCACGGGCTTGATAAGGAGACACAGGTCAAGATCTTCTATTTTGCTCTCTCCGAGCATGATAGAAGCAACCTCGATTCAGCCGGCTCAGGATTCTTCTTGAATAACACAGACACCAGGTGTTGGGAAATCCTAAAGAACATTGCCAAGAAACAATCGTGGGGCGAAAGAGGCGTCGTAGAGCAAGTTCGAGTGGCAGGTGAATCTAAAGCAATCAAGGAGCTGAATGAGAAGATGGATCTTCTCGCGAAGAAACTACTTGCAAAGGAGGATATTGAGTCCGAGGATGAGGCTCAAGTTAAATTCATGAGGCAGCAGCAAGGCTATAGGAATAACGACTATTCATGGAGGAAAGACAAGAAGTTCTCCTGGAAGGATCCAAATAACTTCTTGCAGGATCCAGATGCTAAACCCCAACCAGTAGCGGAGGATAAGAGCACAGAGCTGCTCAATCAAGTGATAAAGCAAAATCAAGAACTCATGACTACTTTCGGCCAGCAAATAAAGCAACAAGGGGAGTTTATTAACCAATTTGGTTAGACATTGTAGAGCCATGGGGCTCAAATGAGGACAATAGAGACATCCATGGCACAAATGGCAGCAGAGATAGAAAATTTGAAGAAGCCGGCACACCCAGGTTTTCTAGGTAATACTAATGTTCCAGGAGGAAACCAACAGGCGAAGGCCATCTTGCTAAGAAGTGGCAAGAAACTATTAAATCCCAGAGCTAATGAACCAAACAAACCCCACACAGAAATTGAAGGTGTGGCCACTGAAGAGATGCCCATACCAGTCACAGAACCATTCGCTGACATAGCAATGGATGCTACTGAAGATCCTATTGCAGAGGAGGAGCCTCAGAAAAGGACACCCTATGTGCCACCACATCAAAAAGCATAGGCTGTCCCGGTCCCTTATCCAAACAGTGCTAAGGCAAGGAAGGTAGACGCCCAATTTAAAAAGTTTTTAGACAGTTTCAGAAAGCTTTCAGTCAACATCCCTTTATTAGAAGCTATTGAGAAAATCCCTTCTTACGGGAAATTTTTGAAAGACATCATCACCAAGAAGAGAAAAATCCCAGACACAGAGGTTGTTGTGCTTAAGGAGCTGGTGAGTGCCTTCATCATGGGCACATTGCCACCAAAGAGACAAGATCTGGGCTGTTTCAACATCTCATGTTACATCGGGAAGGTCAAGTTTGGTGAAGCACTATGTGACTCAGGGGCGAGCATTAACTTGATGCCCCTCTCTACATTTAAGAAGCTGGGATTAAAAGAGTCACGACCAAGCAAAATGACAATCCAATTGGCAGACAATTCAGTGGTAAAGCCATATGGGATTTGTGAATATGTGCTAGTGAAAGTTGATCGATTCGTATTTCCAGCAGATTTTGTCGTCATGGAGATGCAGGATGAACAAGGCAATGAGCTACTACTCGGATGACCTTTCCAAGCTACAGCCGACATGATACTTGAGATGTGGAGAGGCCAGTTGACCTTAGGTATAGCCGATGACCGGTTTGAGATGGTCATGCCTTCCAGCGCCATTTCATCTAAATCCAAGGAGCAATGCCACATGGTAAAACATTTTGATATCAATATCTCACTTTGTCTAGGGAAGCCATTTTTAGATATGGCCCATGTAATGACCAAGGTGGAAAAAGGGATTTTGGCTGTGGACATCATGGAGCAGACCAAAGTGGTATCCCTTTGCAAGGTTGTAGGGTTCCTGAACGATGAGGATGAGGACATTCCTCCCTCTACAGAAGATGATGTTATAGCAAATTCAGTTTTTGATGCATATCCGGAATTACCACTCGAGGCTTGTTTAGTCAATATCACTCATGATTGGATGAGAAGCAAATCACTCAAGGAGTGAACCAAGATTCTTCAGATGTTGCCATGCTTCTATGCGAGGTATTATGAAGATTTAGGTGAGTTCCCACCACCGCTTCAATCATCCTTAATCAACCCACCGGAATTGGAATTGAAGCCGCTGCCACCGCACCTCAAGTATGCATTTCTAGTTGAGGAAGACAAGTTGTCTGTGATTAATTCTGCTTATCTGAGTGCTGAAGAGGAGGACCAGTTGTTGATAGTGCTGAAGAACCACCGGGGAGCTTTTGGGTGGTCTATTGCAGATATCAAGGGGATTTCTCCTACTTTGTGCCAGCATAAGATTCGGCTCGAGGAGGGAGCCAAGCCGGTGATTCAACCGCAACGTCAACTGAATCTGAGCATGATGGAGGTTGTGAAGAAGGAGGTGATTAAGCTTCTTTCCGCAGGTATCATCTATGCAATTTCAGACTCGACATGGGTGAGTCCCACGCAGGTACTCCCTCAAAAGGGGGGAATAATTGTTACTCATAACCTCTTAAATGAACCTGTCATCACTCGATTGGTAACCAGATGGCGAGTTTGTATTGATTACCGATGACTGAATGCCGCTACGCTAAAGGATCACTTTCCTCTTCCGTTTATTGATCAAATTTTAGAGCGTTTATCCGGCCAATCACACTTTTGTTTTCTGGATGGGTATTCGGGGTACAATCGGATTTCGATTGATCCTAAGGACCAAGAGAAGTCCTCCTTCACTTTTCCCTATGGAACGTTCGCGTATCGCCACATGCCCTTTGGATTATGCAATGCACTGGCGACCTTTCAGCGTTGTATGCTCACCATTTTTTCTAATATGGTAGAACGTTGTCTAGAGGTCTTTATGGATGATTTCTCAGTTTATGGTGCATCTTTTGATGAATGCCTTTATAATCTAGATAAGGTGTTACAATGATGTGAGGACACACATTTGATCCTCAACTGGGAGAAATGTCATATGATGGTGAGTGAAGGGATAGTGCTAGGACATAAAGTGTCTAGAAAAGGTTTGGAGGTAGATCCGATAAAAATTGAAGTAATTTCTAAATTGCCCCCACCAAATTCGGTAAAAGGGGTAAGAAGTTTCTTAGGTCACGCCGGATTCTATCGTCATTTCATAAAAGATTTTTGAAAAATCGCCAAACCTTTATCCCAACTGCTAGAAAAGGATGTTGTTTTTGATTTCAATGACAAATGTTTACACACGTTCAACGTGCTGAAGGAGAAATTGATTTCCGCACCGGTTGTTCAAACACCGGATTGGACTAAGCCGTTTGAACTCATGTGTGATGCATCTGATTTCGCTGTAGGAGTTGTGTTGGGACAGCGGGTGGATAATGAACCCGCCGTGATTTTTTATGCCTCCAAGACTTTGAATGACGCCCAACTAAATTACACGACTACTGAAAAAGAATTGCTCACCGTTGTTTTTGCTTTTGAAAAATTTCGGCAATATCTAGTTGGATCGAAAGTCGTAGTTTGGACTGACCATGCCGCTATTAAATATTTGATGGAGAAAAAAGATGCCAAACCTAGATTGATTAGGTGGATCTTGCTCTTACAAGAATTTGATATCAAAATCAAAGACAAGGCGGGGATTGAAAATTTTGTAGCGGATCATTTGTCTAGGTTAGAGAGGGTAGATGAAAAAGATTTACACATACCCATTACCGAGACATTCCCGGATGAACAACTTTTGAAAGTGAATTCTAAGGATCTGTGGTTTTCATATATCGTGAATTATCTTGCTTGTAGGATCATCCCGGATGATTGGATGTATCAAGAGAAGAGGAAATTTTTCCATTCTCTACGATATTATTTTTGGGATGACCCTATTCTTTTGAAGCAATGCAGGGATGGTGTCATACGTAGGTGTGTACCTGAGGTGGAATACGAGAGTGTTCTTCGTCATTGCCACACATTACCTACGGGATGACACCATGCGAGCTCTCGTACGGCAGCCAAAGTACTAGAAAGTGGCCTATATTGGCCTACCTTGTTTAGAGATGCCTATGAGTTCGTGAGACAATGTGATTCCTGTCAAAGGGTGGGTAACATTTCAAAGAGACAAGAGATGCCCTTAAATGTTTTCCAAGAGGTTGAGGTATTTGATTTATGGGGTATAGATTTCATGGGACCCTTTGTGTCCTCAAATTCGAATTTGTATATCCTTTTAGTTGTTGACTATGTGTCGAAGTGGGTAGAAGCAATACCTATGAGGACTAATGATTCTACTGTAGTGTGCAGGTTCGTTAAGGAAAATATCTTTTACAGGTTTGGGGTGCCCTGAATGATCATTAGTGATGGGGGTACGCACTTCCGGAATCAAAAGTTCTCATCACTATTGAGGAAATACGGGGTCAAACATAACATTGGTACCCCGTATCACCCGCAAACTCAAGGACAAGTGGAGGTCTCCAATCGTGAAATTAAGAAGATCCTGAGCGTATTGTGGCTTCCATGAGGAAGAATTGGAGTGCCTTACTACCAGATGCGTTGTGGGCATATAGGGCGACATACAAGACACCTATAGGCACCACACCTTTTAGGTTGGAGTACGGTCGGGCCTGTCACTTACTGGTGGAGTTAGAGCACAGAGCACATTGGGCGCTGAGAAAGCTCAACTTGAGTTATGATGAAGCGGGGAAGAAGATATTACTTGAATTAAATGAACTGGATGAGCTGCGAATGACTGCATATGAGAACTCTCGGATATACAAGGAGCGCACAAAGTTGATCCACGATCACCACATTCAGATGCGCACCTTCAAGAAAGGAGATCATGTGCTTTTGTTCAATTCCAGGATGAAGTTGCATCCCGGGAAGCTAAAGTCCCGATGGAGTGGACCATTTACGGTGGAAGAGGTCAAACCACATGGTGCAATCATGGTGCGTGATGGCGAGACGACATTTTTGGTGAATGGACAAAGGTTGAAGTTGTATTTTGGTGAAGATTACACGAGGAAGGTGAATGAGGTCAAACTCATTTCACTTTCAGATGCATGACATGTTTCAAGTCATCTAGCCTAAGACATTAAATAAGGGCGCTTGTTGGGAGGCATCCCAACCATTGGTACTTTAGTTTAGTTCCTTTACATTCATAGTTTGATTTGTTTTAACTTATTTTGTAGTGTAAAAAAGATACCATGATCGTTTGCTACATGTGCAGGGCTGAGGCAGAGTCGATACCATCGACCCTTGTGTCGATGGTATCGACCATGGTACAGGTTGGCAACTGCAGAAATTGCACTGTGTCGATACTATCGACGGCCTCGTCGATGGTATCGACATACCAACAGGCAGATCGCAAGTATAGGTCGATGGTATCGACATAGGTGTCGATACTCGCGAGATCTCTAGAGATTTTCAGAATGAATCGTCTCAGTAAAGTCGATACCATCGATGGGCAGGTCGATGGTTTGGCACATTCATACAAAGAAGGTGGCGGTCGGGCCTCGTGAGGGTTTGCCCTAATCAGAGAGTCGATAGTACCGACGCGCCACGTCAACGGTCCGTGAGGAAAGATCTACGGCAATCGCAGCAATTGGGAGTTCGATCCAGGGGACGAGTCGATACCATCGACTAGCGTCGATAGTATCGACGCGTCAGCAATCTGGGCACCGCAGATCCAGCCATCGACAACCGTCGATACTCGCGGCGGTACGGATTGTGCTACCCGTGTCAATACCATCGACCCACATCGATGGTATCGACGGGCATACAGCAGCGCCGGCCACGGCTATATATGAGGAGGATTTGCGTCAGATGACATCACAACTCCAGAGCAATCCTCCACTTGTGCCGAGCGTATTCCAGAGCTATCCAAGCCCGACAACGAGCAACGCCGAGCACGTTCTTCATCGAGTGGAGATTCACTTCTCCGATCTTCACCGAGCTCCCTTTCTATTCCTCTTTCTGTCGCGATCATGGTGCATGTTGCTGGTGCATCGTCGTCTCGCTACGACCCGATGGAGATCCCAGAATTCGTGCCACCTCTGACCACGTCAATCTCACGTCCGCGGTTGATCCATCCATCTATGGAAGTCAAGAAGATCTATGAGGATATCTTAAAGAGGAAGATCGAGCCGACCCGTTATGTTGAATGGGATACCATCTGCAACCTGGGGTTCGAAGCCAACCTCGACTACGTCCTGAAGGGTCAGGCCCGACACACAGGAAGACAACCTGACGAGCTAGAGTTTCATGCAGATGGCGAACCGTTCTTCGGTGAGTGGCCTACGTACAAGGAGTTGGTGGTTGAGTTTATGGCATCACTGGACGTCTACATCGTAACCAACGACATCATAGCCACCGACCGCGAGTGGATCAAGGGCTGGGTGTCTTTCCAGTTGTACAATAATGACTACACCATTACACTCCGGCAATTCAACCAGATCTTCAACTGGAATCACTTGCGGTCAGACAACCGGCGACCGGACAACCGCATCGACTACGATGCAATCTTCGCCGAGCTGGTGATGGTGCCGCCAGGAAAGTCAGTGAGCTACCATAATGCTGCGGTAGCTGATTTCGAGCACCCCTTCTTCTGGATACTTCACCGGATGCTAAGTTCTATGTTGTTTGCTAGGGGTGATCTGGCCCTCAGCAAGTTTCAGGAGACGAACCTATTTTTCTTGTATAAACTCCTGAAGCGCCAAGAATGCAACTGGGGCTCTTTCTTTTTGCAGCGGGTTTTGGCGGTGAAGAGGAGTACACAGAAAGCGCCAATTCACTTTGGCGGGCTTATCACCAAGTTGGCCTCCTACCTTGGGTTGAATTTCCAGCAGCTTACTCCTCTCTCCAACAGGAGCAAGGTGAACTTGCAACATCTACACCGCTCCAACCTCATCCTTCTTCGAGATGGCTTGGCGTATGCACATTGCCATGTCAACCATGCTTACCAAGAATGCTCGCTTCCCGATCCGATCTTCAACATCGAAGGGGCGCAACACTTATGATGTCCTATCATAGCCATTGCTGACTCCGATGAAGATGGCGACAACGACGACGATGACAACAATGACGATGAGGCTACAGAGGAAGAGGAGGCCTACTCCCCTCTTCGGGTACGAGTGGCACCACGGAAGCGTCCTCGCATGCATCTGGGTGCATCTTCATCATCGCAACCTCCACCACCACCACCGCCCTCACAGCCAAGCGTGGATGCCTACTCGATGCAGGGCATGTCTGCTATGCTGCAGGAGATACAGCAGACGCAGCAGCATCACTCTGTGATGTACACCAGTATTCAAGAAACTACAAACCGGTTACTGGACAATCAAAGGGCAATGTTCGAGAACGAGCGTCTTCTCCTCGACAACCAACAACAAATTCATGATCGGTTTCATAGGATGGAGATGCAACAGTAGCCCTTTTACGATCACTATTGGAGCCAGAATTACTTTGGAGGCTATCCACAACCTCCACCTAGGGCCCAGTTTGATCCGAGCTTCTAGGGGGAGTATCCGTCTTGGGATCCTACGGCTCCACAGTACCCGCCTCCGCCTGAAGAGTAAATCGGTATCTCTGTTCCATCCTTTAAGATTGTTTTTGACTATGGGGCCATAGTCGGATTCAAGCTTAGGGGGGGTGTTGGAACAGCTCTATCTTTTATTTTCTCTGTTTTTAGTTTTATTGCTTTTGTTTCTTGTCATTCATTTCTTGCAATTTTAGTTTGTTTGTAGGATCCACATTCTATCTAGTGTAATCGTGGATGTCTTAAATTTTGTGTCATCTCAGTTGCATGTACATGGGAATTAAGGGAAACTTAAAAATTTTGAGTGTTCACAAGCTTGAGTGTTGTTCAACTTTGATCACTTAATTTAGAAAATGATTGGTTTTGTCAACTTTAAAACAGAAAATCACAACCGTACATTCCTAATGATTCATGAAAGTGGACGGAATTGGTTGTTTGAGCCTAAACTGACCAAATGATAATGAGACTTTAATTTGAAGTAAGAGAGAAAAACCTCTTAACTACCACACAGGTCAGTAAGGAGGGACACATAATATGTTTTTCAAAGGTTCAGTCAATTAGTCTTGTGATCTGTTCACCTCATTATTTTTCACAATCCACCATAAGATTTGGGAGTAAAGTACGATTTTAACCTTTTTGATTGCATGTCATGTAGATAGGACTTGCATTGCAACCATTTTCATATGTTTTGCATGAAAAATGAAAAAAAATAGAATGAGTTTACATGCACATTACCTTTAGGTGCATGTCATTTAGTTGCATTCATAACTTTTATGCATAGAGTATATCATGTACCTCATTTGTTCTTTAATGGTGAATTAAATTGTTCCATACCTTCTAAATAGTGCAAATATTCGAGTTATGCAGAAAAAATAAGCCCACTAAAGCATTCATTGTCAATTATGGATATAAGGGTTTGAAAAGAAAAAGAGAAAAAAATCTGAAATTGAATAAAAAAGTCATTTAGAAGCAACTAGAATAAGAAGGATAAAGGAACATAATCTCACCTGCATTTTAAGATGAGTAAGTACATGATATAGCTCAATTAGATATCCA
Source organism: Alisma plantago-aquatica (assembly GCA_963693085.1). Taxonomy (NCBI): domain Eukaryota; kingdom Viridiplantae; phylum Streptophyta; class Magnoliopsida; order Alismatales; family Alismataceae; genus Alisma; species Alisma plantago-aquatica. The sequence goes on along the minus strand of OY856414.1, from coordinate 226,238,404 downwards.
TCTTGTTTTGAGACAGAATGTTAGTGCATACATCATTCCACCCAATCTTAGGCATTAGGGCATTTTTCATGTGCATTTGCATCATTTAGGGCATTTTTGTTTTATACATATGAAACTGTATAATACTTCTACTTCTTCCATGAGCCACCCAGTCCATCTACCCGTTGCTCGAATTGGTAGGCCACCGTGAACTTCTCCTCACCTGTGAATATCAGGAGAACTGCTTCCATGTAGATGGTAGTTAGGGAGAGCAACGTAGTATAGGAGATCACAAGATGCACTAAGTATGGACCGGCGAATTCTATTATGTTAACTGCCTTATGTGATAGTGTTCATCAGTTTTGAGGTTGATATCTTTTATGAATGATTACTGTCGCCTTTAGGGTAATTATCATTTTGTGGTTAGCGAGGGTCGGTATGTGAATGTCCGGTGGGAGTCATATGGGATGTTTGTTGTGATGCTTTTTTCTTTTGTTGACTCTGGCAATTCTATTCTAAGGTTTAGTTGCTCGAGGGTGAGCAATGTTCAAGCTTAGGGGAGTTTGATGCGATGATTTTGAGTCGCATTTATTGACTTGTTTGATATGTGTTTTATGCATTTATTAGTCATTTTCATGGTTAATGTGCATAATTCATTCACTTTGGTCTATGCTACTTCTTTAGGTCAAATTTCCCCTATTTCAGCATTTTGAGTATTAATTATAAAAAAAATATGTTTTATGTGGACTTATGTGGTTTTGTGTGTTAATTTCAAGAAAAACAAGTATCTGCTACAGTCGATACCATCGACAGTGGTCGATACCATCGACCAGACCACAGGTTGCCAGCCGCAAGGACCAGAAGAAAGTCGATACTATCGACAAGGATGTCGATGGTATCGAGATACCATCAGGTTGCTGGCGAAAAGTGCCTTGATGCTATCGACGCATATTTCGATACTATCGACTGGTGGAGTTACACCGACACATAAAGACAAAACCTTCACTACAGGTTCGTCGATGGTATCGAGATGACATCAGGCGCAGAGACAAAAGAAAAGAAGAACTACTGATATCGTGCTAGGTCGATACCATCGACCCAAGTTGATGGTATCGACACCGTCAGATATGAGTTTGTTTCAGATTGATCTTAATCGGATGGTTGTGATTAATTGGTGACCTAATTCGGTAAATATACCTAATGACGGCACCGAAGAGAAAAAGAGAGACATCATTAGCCACTGCACACATCTCGAGAAGAAGTGTAGAGATGAACGGAGCCCAGAAGCACGCCCTAGCCGATCCGGACACTGAAGAAGATGATTTCCACCACCGAAAGGCGGGAGAACGCGTATTCCACGCCAAGGATCGCTTGGATATTCTCCGTTCAGGGGTTTCACCACTCAATCATGTTTTTCTCCATGTTTCCCTTTTTCTACTCCACGTTTTTCTTTGAGATGAACATGTAGGGCTAATCCCCTTTGTCTTTAGGACCGGGAGTAGCCCGGGAATTCATTGTATGACGATTTGATCATAGTAATTCATATCTTATCTCTTAAATCCGTGGTATAATTTCGTTTTCTCCAATATATTGTTATGCTTGATCATGATAATGATAATCTAATGCTCTTAATTGCTTTGAAAGAAGAATTAATGGTTGAAAAGAGACGGAATTTACATTAATTGACAAATCCCTTGAACAAGGTAGTGTAAGATTAATGGTGGATACCGAGAGGTCGTTTTTAATGCATCTAGTTTAGGATATAGGTTACTACGACGGTGGAACCAACCTAGACATAGGTAGTGAATTGTACCACGACAGTGGGCAATTCTGATTTCAGGCCACTACCCGGATAGAGAGATAAAATTGAGTGACTATATAGAATTTAATATAATGAAAAACCCACGGTGAAACCACAATCCTAAAGATCTCCTCTTGAATTGATTAAACCAAACATTTAATTGATTGATTTTCTTTGTTTCATCTTTATTTTCTTTTAATTTTAACAACAACTCTCAACTATTTAATCGGCTTAGCTGATCACGAGTAGTTAGTAGGAGTCTCCGACAATTTCACGTATCCCTGAGTTCGACTCGGGCCTCACAAGGGCCTATATTACTTTGACGCGTTCACTTGCATTTCTGCGCACGGTAAATTTGCGTCAGTAATCAAAACAACCAAAGTGTAGCAATGAAAGAAAATATGACTATATTCAATTTATCATAAGATTACAAAAGTACCTCAACAACATCTTCCAAAGGGGTTACATAAAAGACATCATAATGATCCATGCACAGGAAATCTAAACCATATCAAGTTTGTCTCCAAGCTTTAACTTCTCAATCTAAGTCCAAGTCAACATGCCTTGTCATCCAAGTCCTCCACCTAGGGTTGGAAGCATACCCCAGCAACAAGAGAAAAATAGATGACATCAGCAAAGGCTGGTATGTGAATACTAAAGAAAAACTTGAGCAATAAAAGAATGAAAGGACATCAAGATTAAATGCTTCCCATGCAAGAGATAATGACTACCCACAAGGGCATAAAAGATAGGAATCATCATCACGTAAAAAAGAAGATACTTGCCATAATCAAAACAAAAAAGATTGTGCAATACTGGCACATAAAGAAAGTAGGGCACACACCCCACAATTATCACCATAACCTACATGCATGTGAGATAAGCATAGCCCTAGAATAATATAAACCAAAGGTGGATAAGTCTCATAAACTTGAAACCTGATAGAGAAAGGAATATTGCCAATCTCCCAAATATATAAAATCTGAGAATGGAATAATGCCAAACTTAGGTATAAAGAATGGGATATTGCCACTCTCCTCAATAAATATTAGGGAAATAATGCCCAAAAAACCAATGTAATTTACACTATTGTAGTGCTACTGAATCACATAGCATGTAAAATGTAGAGGCAAGTAAAACGTATAGTCAGAATTATACAATGTTCCCATCACACAATGGATAACACAAATATATAAACATCCACTTCAAAGTGGGCACATATCATTATATAAGTCCAACATGCACCAAGTTACAAGAAAGATGCCAAGAGAATATCCAAGTCCACAACAAGAAAGATAGTTCACATGAACCATGATATCAAGAGAATAGACATTTTTGTAGGCCAAAGTCAAAAGACTGATTAGATAGGTGAATTGGTCAACATAGTGGAATAGGGGATACAACATACCTCAACTTCAGAATCTATATAAGTCCAAGATAGATCTAGATCCATGTTTAGGTCACCAAAGCACTTATTAATCATGTATGTGAAATTAGGGTCAGGTCTACATTAATTATTCAAAACCCTAAAAAACACCTTTTTCTTTACATGGGACCATGCTATATTTTAGTTTACCTTATTCTGAGTCTAAAACATATTTTATTATATTTTTCCTACTTATATAATTTTAGTTATGAATTTCACAAATTATTACTTATTTAGGAAAATCCATTAAAATCACATATTTTGCAACATTATATTTAAGCGAAAAACTTATCACCAATAATTAGATTATATTTTGTTGATTCCACATCATATTTATTATATTCTGAGCTATAAATTATTTAATGTGAATTTTAGAAAAACTGACCAATAAGGAAATTCTTAGAAGCCACGTATTAACACATTATCCATTAGCAAAATTGCAACCGAGATGTACCAATCAGCGATAAAAAGTGGACCAAGTCAGACATACAAACCTGGCATGTAAAAGACTAAATTTCCCTTATCTGGTAGCTCGAAAAACACAGAGAATGAGAGGGCAATTTTGTGTATCATCAGAGAACTTGCTCTTCTCCTCACTTCTGAACTTCTCAAATCTGCAACATGTATATAGCTACAGATGTGAGGGATCCATCTAGAGAACTACCAGAATTGGGGACAAGATGACAACCCTGCATGATTCCCCATCCCCCTCCGGACATAGAGAACCAAAGTAGAGGAGGTGAGTCGGCCGGAAACCCCAGATGCTCATCCATCATGGCTGCAAGCGAGTGTGAAATTTAGAAACTGAAGGAGGACAAAGCCACTCGAGAAAGATACACCTGACTGACTCCTGGATCAAAACCGAAGAGGTTGGTGAGGAAATTGGGCATCAAAATGATATGTAGCGGTCTAAGGCTTCATGAGGAGTTGAGGAAGGTGAGGGAGAAGAAATTGGAGGAAAAGGAAGAAGGGAGAGGGAGAGATCGGGGTCAAAAAGAGAGCAGGTAGCGGATGTGAGAAAAGGAAAGGGAGATAGGACATGTAAGGTAGGAGAATGTTACAACCCCAATTTTTGGGTTCATTTGGTAAGAAATGTAATTTCTCATATTAAAGATATTTGAATAAATAAGGATATAATTTGTTTGGAATCAATGGATTTCATTTACAATAGCCTGGATGATTGTGTTGTGGGCTTTATTGGCTATTGGGCCCAATAAAGGAAAAGATAAAAGAAATTCCATTACAAAATGAATAATTGAAAATTTGAGAAAAGAGATATGTAGAAACCTGTAAAAGGAAAAAGAATATAATCCAAAGGTGGATTTCGTGCCTCTTGGGTTCCTTGGGTCCCAAGGAGTCCGAAGTAGAAAAGAAAAGGCAATAGGAAAAGAAAAGATTAATTAAGTATTTCTTTATTAAGAAAGAAATTGAAAATAATGGTAAAAGGTGGAAAATAAGTGAAAAGAGGTATAATTGAGTCATCCTTGGTAGAAATTCGTATCCCAAGGATTCCTAACATTAAAAGGGACAAGCAATGAGGAAAATAAAAGAGAAATAAAGAGAAATCCTCAAAAAGAGATATTTTAATAAGAAATAAACATGATAATGAGAAATAATGCATATAGATGCATCTAGAAGGATAATAAGTATCCTTGAAAAAGAATTTCGAGATAATAGAGTGTCTTGGGATCCAAGGAGTCCCAATGAAGAAAGAGGAAAGAGAAAATACCTATAAAAAGAAAATAAGAATATAATGTGAATACAATATTAATGGATTATGTGGTATTGTTAAAAAGGAAATAGTTTCTACTAAGAAAATACAAATTTGTGCCAATGGTTGAAAAAGCAAGAATAAAGAGAATAAATAAGAGGAATTTTGAATTCAAAAAATAAGAATATCTAAGAGGATTATGAGGAGAGAGAAGAATACTTCTCCTTGAAGGAAGATGATTCCTATTAGAAGAGGGAGTTCGTTTCTTTGTGGGAAAGACATCCTAGGGCTTCGTTGACCCTCCCCTATATAAGGAGTATGACCTAGGGCCGAGTCCAGAGAAATCCCACACACCCCTCTCTCCTTTGATCTTATTTCTTACACGTAAAACCTTAACGAAGGCATAGTTCTGTCCATAGAGCAACGATGGGTTTGTTTGTAGTCTGGTCGGAGGCAGGATGCTCCCACGAGTACCCAAAAGGGATCCACCACCACCTCCTCTCTCTTGTCCTCACACAGCACCTGTAACAGGACTATAAGCCTGCAAAGGATCGCTAGCTTGAAGTCCATGAGACTAGTTGTCTCGGCCAGGGTTTGCAGCCTGTTTGAGTGTGAGGGGGAGGATGGAGGTAAGGGATGACTCCCAACTGGAACTAAATTCAGAGGCGATGGGGGTGACATGTGACGCTCTGCCATGGCCTCTAGGGCGGAAGCAGGCCGTCGGCCCAAGGAAGAAGAGAACCTGGGGCATTTGGACAGTTTTGCCCCTCCGCGGGCTGAAGATGCACTCTACTTACCAAGGGTAAAATGAACATTTTGTCATGTTTCCAAAGTGACCAAGCAACGTTGCATGGAGTCGAGCGACGTGGCGTACTCCGATTGGTCTAGTAAGGTTTTCTTGCAAAAATCATAGTTACATATTGGTAGCTCAGTTTGGTAAGCATAAAATATAAATTTTGCTCAGAAAAATGAGAGGAATCCAATAAAAATAGTTTTGGAGGCTAATTCCTATTGCTATTCAAAAATTAGTGTAACTTATCACATTTAATGTAGTAAAGGTTAAGAAACCCTATTTTGAGATGATTAATATATATAGTAGGGTTTAATGGGTGATTAAAGTTGATATTAACCTGTTAATTATAAAAAGGAACTTTAAGATCGAAATGGATGAACTTTGCATGTAATTAGTTTAATTTAGAGTTTCATGCACATAAATATGCTTTAATGGGCCTTGAAACCCTAATATTAGTGAATGAGACTATTAATAGCTTTAATTGATCAATTTCATGATTAGAGTTGAGATATGATAATTTTAAGCTATTTAGAGTACAAAATCCCTAATTATGGATAAAAACCCTAAATGTAGTAATTAGGGTTTTCTCATGAATAAAATGTAGTATTAATGGCAAATCGAGTTCATATGTGAATTAGACCATAATGAACTTTGAATTGATGATGTATGAGCATAATGATCTTGTCATGGATTAAAAGGATAAAAATAGTAGCTTTAATGTAAAAGAGGCTTAATGAACTTAATTAATGGTTAATGATGCCTTTAATCCAAAAATAGGGTTATATGTTGTTAAGATAACCTTAATATTGAAGAATAGATGAGATAATAAGGGTTTATGAGTAATGGTATAAAATTAGGGTTTAAAATAGTAAAAGATGAAGGGAAACCCTAATTGCAAACGAAACCCTAAAATGGATAAGGAAACCATAGGAAGCAATTTCAAGTTGAATAGAATGAATCTTGATAAAGTGTGTAGTGAATAGAGTACATGTGTTTTTTAGGATTCTTGATTGTGTGGTTGAACTACTTGCTTGGATTGCCTTATTGGTTGGAATTGATATTAGCTTGAATCTACTGAATAGGTATGTGGTTACGCTTAAGAATAATCGCTCTAGTTTCACGGTGATTCTCGAACAATTTATCAGTTGCTTGGAAATAATTGTTGGATGCCTATTTATTTCATGCAACTATAAAGTGACTATGATTATCACTATAAATGTGCATATATGACTGGCTCAGATCTTGGTCCACCTCTGTGGATTTGCAAAGGATAAAAAGGGGTAACCTAGAGAAAGGTCTAGGTTATCGTGAGTTAGAATTTGGGTTACCCACGTGTAGTGCCATGAGACTCTTTAACATGCCATGAATTAAGGAGTGGGCTACCTACGGGTAGTGACATGTGACTCAACCCTAGAATCTGGTTCACCTGTAAGGTGGGACCATGAGGGGTTTAATGGGGACCTACCAAAAGGAAGGTAGCATCCAGGTCCACTGTAGGGACAACGCAGAGGCTAGGGTCTGTAGGGATTGAGTAGTTATGCGGAAAACGTAAAGTTGCTTGTTTAAATCCTAATTGACTGATTACATTGTTATCATAGTTGCACGATTATTGTTTCCCCCACATACCAGCTTTATGTTGATCGACGTTTTGTTTGTCAGCATTTTAGGTACATAGACAAAAGGACAAATAGTAAATCATCATATTATGGAAAACATGAATTAAAATACAAGGATGATTCGTTAGAGTAGAATCCATAAGTGGATAGAAGTTTAGAGATCGAAGTTTTCAAAAGGTATGCAAAGTTTTTATTTTTACCATATTTCAGTATAGTTGGTAGAATTTAATAATTGTTATTGATTAATTGTCGATCCTATGATCCTGTTAATTGGGATAATGGTTCTGTCCTTCTAGTATCCCTTAATTGGGGGTTACCGGGAGGCGGGGTCGTAACATTTGGTATCAGAGTGAAGGTTCCTCACTTAATCTTTAATAATTATTAAATTTTACAAATTCCATAGAATCGAGGGAGTTATTAGAGGATTGTCTGAAAGACTGAGGTGTCTAGAAAATGATCATGTTCGGGGGCTGGAAATATTTTCCTCCGCACCGCTAGTCGGAATATGAGGACTCCCAGATTGTGTGACCGCCTGGCCGATGTCTTAGGATATGACTCGAAATAAGATACCTTTAGGACTCTCTCATCTTGTGCATCCCTTCTCAACTCAAATTCTATTAAGGACCTTAAGGATTTGGGTTTTCTCTCTTCTCCTCACCCTCTTAAGGTATGGGTAAGGTTAATAAGGTCTAAGGAATCCTCCACCAAATTAATGAAAAGCATGTAAATAAGATGTCATGGACATAATATTAATAGATTAAGCACAAACTAAAGAATAAATACATGCTTAGGTCGTATGACATAAGTTGCCATGACCTCAGGAGAGACCTGAGTCTAGACCTGCTTGTCAGGCGGATAAGTAAAGAGAGTTAGGTAGAGACCTCCATTATAAGTGAAGACCTGGCACATCCTCTAGATGATGCTAACCCTAACCCTAAGTGTTGGTTAGAGAGATGACATAATGAGTTAGATGTCATGGTAAACCAGGCATTTAGATATACATGCCTTAGATGACGTATGAGTTGTGAAAGGTTGGATGACCTAGTACCTCTAGCGACCAAACACTAGGAAGGGTCGTGCATGTTAGAGTGAAGGATAGCTCCTTCATTGATGAGGTTAGAGAAGAACCTATGGAAACCCCATGAACTTATATGGTCATAATAGGCACCCAGAATGTATCAGTAGTGCGAGCAATAGGTTGAAACCCTGGTCGGGAGAGTTTGATGGATATATTATGAGAGCTATGGATGACCTTGAGAAAATGTTATAAGCTTCACCATGTAGGGTATGCTTGTGAGCTTGATCCCTCTTGGAGAGAGAACCCCTCATAGTATGGTTGTTTGTGGGATTGGCTCTAGAGAGAGAGAGAGAAGGACCCAAAGTGAGAAGGTTGGAAGCCTAAAACCCTGAGATATGAGGAACAGTGGGGAGTTGAGGATGATGCCACCTAAGTGGATGATAGTGGTTGCCTCATGCTTGATCTCTGGAGGCTGGTGGTGTCTTGATTGCCTTTAGAGAAACCAAACCCTAGAGAGAGGATGGGGCTTCTGGTACCTATGTGCTTCACCTTCTGAGAAAGGAAGAAGAAGTTATGTATCCCCTAGAGAGGTTTAGTGATAGGTTGTGGGGCCTTATGCCTGGTTGGTTGTCCTTAAGGAGGACTCGACTATGAAGTGTTTCTCAAGTTGAAGGATGACAGGAAGTACATGACATACCTTGGATATGTTTGATTCATGGTTAAGAGGATGAGCATGCAGTTGGTCATTAGAAAAGTGAACCTAGGGTTCCTAGGCTTACAAGGGGAAGTGGTGTACCTAATGCTCATGATGAGAGTTTAGTGTCTATAGATGCAGGCATGATACTCCTCATGTATAGTGGAAAAAGGGAAACTCCTTAAGTCGAAGGCATGATGAACCCCTTACAACTAAGTTGATGACATGGGAAGGTATAATCTTGACCCAATGTTGAAGACAAGAATAATTGTGACCTAGCATGGTTTAGTAGGTGGTCCGCTTCTGCCTTAGTGGTTGCTGGGTTAAGCATGCTCATATGGATGTAAACCCTAAGGATGTTTGTGACCTTGTGGTCAAGAGTTGAAGTTTTCCTCCCATCCTGGGAGAGGGACCCTTTGGTAGGGTGTATACCTATTTTGTTGGTTCAAGTTAACCTAAAGAGGTCTCAAAGGATCTTGAGAAGCTAAGTGAAAGGTACATGGTATGAGAATGAACCTATAGACCCATAGATAATCATCTCTAAGTGCATGTGGATGTGTTACCATGATGGTAATCAGTATAGGGGCCTGGCCAAGATAGGTAGGTCTCCATGACCCCTATGAAAGGATGAAAGTCAGCCCTTGAATGCAGAGAGAGAGAGAGAGAGATGATAAAGGCTTGGGTAAGGTTCTAAGTTGAACATGTACTATAAGAGAATCCTAAGTCTATCCTAGGGTCAGATAGGGATAAGACTGATGGAAGTAGGAGCTGCCTAATTCCCTAGTTGCACATGACCATAGGGTCGGGAGGTAACAACTATCATTGTCTGAGGGCCATGGGTTAGGAGATTGATCACCTTCATGAACTCATGGGACCCAAAGGGTAGATGAGTAGGGCACTCTCTGGATGCATAAGGGAAGAGGGATGACCCAAAAGTGTCGGGACCCTATAGACCTAGAGGTGATGACCAAGGAATATGTGTGGACCCAAGTAGGTTCAAAACTAGTTTTCCATGGAGATAACTTTGATATCAAGATGATTGTAATATAGAGGCACATATGACACGTTTCAACTTAGATTTAAAGGCTTACTGGAAAGGTGGGATGCACCATCTCTACTCTTGGAACAGGAAGAACTCTGTATTTGGACTACAACCAAATGCTTATTTCCTCTTGTAATGGGAGTGAGAGATAGGACAGTACGCATGCCATACACCAAGGATAAAGATGATGGGAGTTGGGACGTTGCTACGAGGTATGAGGACAGAGAAGATAACATACCCTGGTAAAGTGAATGATACATGAAAGGTTTACAAACACTATGAGTATTAAGGTAATCATCTTGTGAGGATGTTTTATCATGAGCTATGTGGAATTTGCAAGTCATATAAGGTTTAGTTTGAAAACCAAGAGATAGACTAAGAGTTTGCGATGAGATGATAAGTGGAATACATGGAGGTGTATGTCTTCAACATTACCTAATACCTAAGCATGTGAAGTGGTAATGGATGCTCTGGTTGAGATGCAGCTGCCTAGTTAGAGACTAGACGAGATGGTTAGGCTAACCCTAAGTTTGAAAAAGAGGTAAGTTTGGATAACACTCAGATGTAACAATATCTGTTGAACAAGTTGGTGGTTGCTTGGTTAGCCAGCCTAGGCCTTGATGTAATAAATGGATGGTTGTAAAACCTCAGATGCACTTCTTTGGAAAAGAAGGTGATGGAACCCGACTAGAGTGGTTTAGTGTTTCTAAGAAATCGATCTTGAGGAATCATGACATATAGGAGATCATGATTGAAGATCACCATATTCCATGGTACTACAAAGAATATTACTTTAGATGCCTAGGATGAAGTTGCATGTGGTATGTGTCCATGCAAAATAGGAGGTGAAGGACAAACACCAGTAACCCAGTGCATTGAAATAAAGTATAAAGAGTTCCCAAGAAGGGAAAAGGGAGTTCATCACTATGGAGGTTGTAAGTCTTCCCTAGACCAAGGAAGGTCAAGATGCAGTGTGGGTTATGGTAGATCGCTTTACCTAGATGGCATGAGAAAGAAAGAGTTCTGTCAAGGGACAAATCTAGTTGAACTACACATGAGAGAGATGGTTCAACTACACCATGATGTGAGTTCAAAAGTTCTTGAGTATAACCTAAAGGTTCGCTTCTGTGAGATGGAAGTAGAGACATGAAGAACTCTATGTTCGTACAGTTTATCACCCCTAACTAATGGTTAGTATGATCCAGACTAAAGGGGTCTGATGAGAGCATGTGTGCTCATTCAGGGTGATATCTAGATACAGTTCTTGTCCTATGAAATATGTGATGATAACCACCATAGCCAGTATCAGGATTTAAATAAGCTCTGTAAGGGAGGTTGTTTCGGTCACCACTTCAGTAAGGTGATGTTGGTGAAAGGACCACATGATGGTTACAAAATGACCACAGTGCATGTAGATGAAGTCTCTTTGATTGTGAAATGGCTGAAAGGAGCCTAGAGATGACGGGAGTCGTGAGAGGATGCAAAGTAGACTGACATGCAGTTCACTGTGGGAGAATATGTGACATGAAAATACGACCCCTCAAAGTTATAGCTAAGAGAGCCGAGTTCCCGATGCATGGGTTCTTTTGACATAGTTTAGTGGAGAAGGTTAAGTTTGACCTTACCCCTCAAGATAAAGTAATGTGTGATAAGTTCCAGGTGTCCAATTTAGAGCACTATGTGAGGTACCCAGACCATGTGCTGAGTAATGAACCTAGTGAGCCCCAAGGGAGGCTAAAATGGCCTGAGTCACCAGTTCAGTTTATAGACGCTAGGATGAAAGAACTCAGAAAAAAGAATATGTGATGATAAAGGTTCTTTGGAAGTTCCATGGGTAAGGTAAATCCACATAGGGGTCAATGATGGACATGGAAAAGTCTTATCCTGAATTGTTTATTTGCTTGATAGAATTTTGAGGACAAAATTCCTATAAGAGGGGAAGGATGTTACAACCCCAATTTTTGGGTTCATTTGGTAAGAAATGTAATTTCTCATATTAAAGATATTTGAACAAATAAGGATATAATTTGTTTGGAATCAATGAATTTCATTTACAATAGCCTGGATGATTGTGTTGTGGGCTTTACTGGCTATTGGGCCCAATAAAGGAAAAGATAAAAGAAATTCCATTAGAAAATGAATAATTGAAAATTTGAGAAAAGAGAGATGTAGAAACCTCTAGAAGGCAAAAGAATATAATCCAAAAGTGGATTTCATGCCTCTTGGGTTCCTTGGGTCCCAAGGAGTCCAAAGTAGAAAAGAAAAGGCAATAGGAAAAGAAAAGATTAATTAAGTATTTCTTTATTAAGAAAGAAATTGAAAATAATGGTAAAAGGTGGAAAATAAGTGAAAGGAGGTATAATTGAGTCATCCTTGGTAGAAATTCGTATCCCAAGGATTCATAACATTAAAAGGGACAAGCAATGAGGAAAATAAAAGAGAAATAAAGAGAAATCCTCAAAAAGAGATATTTTAATAAGAAATAAACATGATAATGAGAAATAATGCATATAGATGCATCTAGAAGGATAATAAGTATCCTTGAAAAAGCATTTCGAAATAATAGAGTGTCTTGGGATCCAAGGAGTCCCAATGAAGAAAGAGGAAAGAGAAAATATCTATAAAAAGAAAATAAGAATATAATGTGAATACATTATTAATGGATTATGTGGTATTGTTAAAAAGGAAATAGTTTCTACTAAAAGAAAATAGAAATATGTGCCAATGTTTGAAAAAGCAAGAATAAAGAGAATAAATAAGAGGAATTTCGAATTCAAGAAATAAGAATATCTAAGAGGATTATGAGGAGAGAGAAGAATACTTCTCCTTGAAGGAAGATGATTCCTATTAGAAGAGGGACTTTGTTTCTTTGTGGGAAAGACATCCTAGGGCTTCGTTGACCCTCCCCTATATAAGGGGTATGAACTAGGGACAATTCCAGAGAAATCCCATGCACCCTACTTTCCTTTCTTCTTGTTTCTTGCATGTAAAACCCTAATGAAGGCATAATTATGTCCATAGAGCAACGACAGGTTTGTTTGTAGTCTGGTCGGAGGAGGGATGCTACCACGACTACCCAGAAGGGATCCACCACCACCTCCTCTCTCTTATCCTCACACAACACGTGCAATAGGACTATAAGCCCACAAAGGATCACTGGCTTGAAGTCCATGAGACTAGCTGTCTCGGCCAGGGTTTGCGGCCTGTTTGAGTGTGAGGGGGGAGGACGGAGGTAAGGGATGAGTCCCGGCTGGAACTGAACACGGAGACGATGGGGGGGGGGCCTGCGACGCTCTGCCATGGCCGCTAGGGCGGTAGCAGGCTGTCCGCCCAAGGAAGAAGAGAACCTGGGGCCTTTGGACAGTTCTGCCCCTCCGTGGGCTGAAGATGCGCTCTACTTACCAATGGTAAAATGGACATTTCATCATGTTTCCAAAGTGGCCGAGCAACGTTGCATGGAGTCGAGCGACGTGGCGCACTCCGATTGGCCCAAGTAAGGTTTTCTTGCAAAAATCATAGTTACATATTGGTAGCTCAGTTTGGTACGCATAAAATATGAATTTTGCTCAGAAAAATAAGAGGAATCCAATAAAAATTGTTTTGGAGGCTAATTCCTCTTCCTGTTCGAAAATTAATGTAACTTATCACCTTTAATGAAGTAAAGGTTAAGAAACCATATTTTGAGATGATTAATATATATAGTAGGGTTTAATTGGTGATTAAAGTTTATATTAACATGTTAATTGTAAAAAGGAACATTAAGATCGAAAAGGATGAACTTTACACATAATTAGTTTAATTTAGAGTTTCATGCGCATAAATATGCTTTAATGGGCCTTGAAACCCTAATATTAGTGAATGAGACTATTAATAGCTTTAATTGATCAATTTCATGATTAGAGTTGAGATATGATAAATTTAAGCTATTTCGAGTACAAAATCCCTAATTATGGTTAAAAACCCTAAATGTAGTAATTAGGGTTTTCTCATGAATAAAAGGTAGTATTAATGGTAAATCGAGTTCATATGTGAATTAGACCATAATGAACTTTGAATTGATGATGAATGAGCATAATGATCTTGTCATGGATTAAAAGGATAAAAATAGTAGCTTTAATGTAAAAGAGGCTTAATGAACTTAATTAATAGTTAATGATGCCTTTAATCCAAAAATAGGGTTATATGTTGTTAAGATAACCTTAATATTGAAGAATAGATGAGATAATAAGGTTTTATGAGTAATGGTATAAAATTAGGGTTTAAAATAGTAAAAGATGAAAGGAAACCCTAATTGCAAACGAAACCCTAAAATGGATAAGGAAACCATAGGAAGCAATTTCAAGTTGAATAGAATGAATCTTGATAAAGTGTGTAGTGAATAGAGTACATGTGTTTTTCAGGATTCTTGATTGTGTGGTTGAACTACTTGCTTGGATTGCCTTCTTGGTTGGAATTGATATTAGCTTGAATCTACTGAATAGGTATGTGGTTACGCATATGAATAATCACTCTAGTTTCACAACGATTCCCGAACGTTTTATTGGTTGCTTGGAAATAACTGTTGGATGCCTATTTATTTCATGCAACTATAAAGTGACTATGATTATCACTATAAATGTGCATACATGACTGGCTCAGATCCTGGTCCACCTCTGTGGTGTTGTAAAGGATAAAAAGGGGTAACCTAGAGCAAGGTCTAGGTTATCGTGAGTTAGAAATTGGGATACCCACGTGTAGTGCCATGAGACTCTTTAGCATGCCATGAGTTAAGGAGTGGGCTACCTACATGTAGTGACATGTGACTCAACCCTAGAAACTGGTTCACCTGTTAGGTGGGATCATGAGGGGTTTAATGGGGATCTACCAATAGGAAGGTAACATCCAGGTCCACTGCAGGGACAACGCAGAGGCTAGGGTATGTAGGGATTGAGCAGTTATGTGGAAAATGTAAAATTGCTTATTTAAATCATAATTGACTGATTACATTGTTATCATAGTTGCACGATTATTGTTTCCCCCACATACCAGCTTTATGCTGACCGATGTTTTTTTTGTCGGCATTTTAGGTACAAAGCCAAAAGGACAAACAGTAAATCGTCATATTGTTAAATAATGAATTAAAATACAAGGAGGGCTAGTTAGAGTAGAATCCATAAGTGGATAGAAGTTTAGAGATCCAAGTTTTCAAAAGGTATGCAAAGTTTATATTTTTACCATATTTCAGTATAGTAGGTAGAATTTAATAATTGTTATTGATTAATTGTCGAACCTATGATCCTGTTAATTGGGATAATGGCTCTGTCCTTTTGGTCTCCCTTAATTGGGGGTTACTGGGAGGCGGGGTCATAACAGAGAAAGTCTAGTAACTATTGGATCTAGATCCAACAGTCTATAAAGAACATGTAGAAAAAGAAAGAGTGTGACATCAAATCGAAAATCTTATACAAACAGAATAAAATGATATATTAATTATTTTTCTTTTCCTCACTCTTTGTTTGAGGGTGCAAACAAATCCCAAATTAGTTAATTTTTTTCATAGAGGCTAATTAAGACATGTAGATTTCAATTATGAAATTATATTTTCCTTTTGAAGACTTTTGATGGGTTAAATAAATCAAATCTTATTCTCTTTCCTCATGCATTAATGGTTTTAAGATTATCCAAATTATATAAATACTTCACCCACAAGTCCTATGTAATTTGTTGGACACGAATTTTCCACCAATTTTACATGTTGGAGTTGTTTGAGAATTTATTTAATATTTTGAAGGTTCTACACACTTTCTCTCTCCTAATTTCACCCTTTTCAGCAAACTTCTCCAAATTGGATGAAAATTCACCCAAAGGCTATATTTATTATGTAGATTATGAATCCAAGATTATGTTCCTCTTTATGAGTCATTAAATATTCTATTTGATATTTTGGGGAAAACATAGATCTTATTTTTCCAAATTGAATTAAATTATTTATTATTATGTCAATAATGTGAAACTTGACTCCTAAGACAATTGGGACCCAAGGAACATGATTTTTAACATAGATTTAACTTTTAGGATTACTTTTTATGAGATATATCATATGTCTCATTAGTGACCCATTATCCAAAACTATTCATCTAATTAAGTTCTTTAACTTCTTATTACCATCCAAATGAGTCATATGTGATTATTAAGCATGAATTATCATGTATTTCATTATATACTTTAGGTGACACATTTTATGTTCCATTATTGGCATAAATCTAATGTGAGAACATTAGGTTACATTAGGGTGATTTATACATGCATTAGCTTACCAGGGTCATATTAAACATCACTTAGGTCTAACCTCAACCTTGTTTGGCTAAGCCCAAAAGATCAAACTTCTAGGGTAGGGTTTGAGATCTGGTATGTTACAGAAGTACTGTCTATGTAAGCCAGTAGCATTGCACACCATCGTGCAGCAGGACATCGCCAGACTTGCTCTACGACAATGTATATCCCGTGAACACTCTTTCTAAATATGCTGTTGTCGACGAGATCTTGTTGCAGGTTCAGTGGAAACATATTTTATTTTTTTTCTTCTTCCATGCATGTTTCCTTCTACAAAACCCAATAGAAAGTCCTTGTGATTAGTATGAATGGTTAGTCCATATTAGCAAATAAAGCCAGGGCATTATAATAGGAATTTGATGTCTAACACATTATTGTAAACTAAGACCAAATTCTTTACTCTCGTTGAGTGAAAATGATGTATTTGTGTGGGTCATTGCTGAACTAAAGTATCTTACAAAAGTTATGTATATCAAACATGTATACTCTTCTTAGCCAAATTGATTGGATTGGAATTAGGGTCCAATTCACTAGCCCATATATGTACTTATTTCAATGGAAAAACATTTCCTAATTCAAAATAAACCTTGCAAACAATGGTTTTGATTTAATGAGATAGGTGTTGTGATCTATCTTACCTATAATCTTTCTGTAATTGGTTGGTTGGGTCAGATACCATTTTATCTCTTACTTGCACAACATACTACACTGGACTTTTTTAGTTTGAATTACAATAGAAGTCTATCTTCTACTTAACTTACCTATCTTTATCAATGGAGAACTCAATTTTTTTAAATTGTTTTAATAAATATTTGGATTCAACTATTTTACTCCAAGAGTATAGTTTACATACAAGTACATATCCATGTTTTTAGTTTATTCATCATCACTCTTCTGTGGTTAACAACCATTTTGATTGAGTTGCTTTGTTTCATTGTTTTTTATATAATAGTGGTGAAGCATGATGATCCATGGAATTAGCACACATACCAACTCACATTCATGCCCTTCTATTTACTTACTGCAAATGTTAACTATCATTATATTAATAAACCTTCATGCTTGGGGCATAATATTACAAATATTCAACAATTCAGTTAGAGTTAAAACCAAAACAAGGAATGACAGTAGAAGAATTCTTACTTCTTTGGTTCCCCATTTTCCATAATAGAGGCTGAAATCCTTATTTCTTTCTCTATTATCTTTCAGTTTTGGTATACTTCTTTCTTTAATATCCCTAGAAATACAATATAGTGTCTAGTCTTATGTGGAAATTCATATTTATTAAATTTATTAGTTACTTACATTCATTTCCCACGCTCATTGACAATGCAAATTCAGAGCTAGTAGTAATTTTATTTTGTTGTCTAAATAAGACATGGTTCATATTTACTTGTAAAATATAATTATCTTAAATTATGATATTTGGACGAGAATAAACATGAGTGAATTGAATTCCAATCAAATACACAACATATATAAGGTTATTTCTAGAGATCCATGATTTTATACACTCCTTAGCCTAATAAACTATATATTGTACCAATGAATGGTCCAATCATACTCTTGCATGCATTTTATTAGTAGGTCATTAATATACAATGGCCTCTATCAAAATTTTCATTTTCATGTAGCTAGTTAAAATAATTTATATTAGACGTGGACTTTTAGGAGTTTTTCCTGGTTGTATTTGACTTAATTGTTTTGTTTATGCTTCTATAATAAGGGGTCATATATGGAAAGTATATCATCTTAGTTGGGAAGGATATATCCTTCATCTTGTAGCCTATTACTAGTATACATATATAAATTTGCTAAGGATTGAGACTCTGCTATATATAACAAAAACTACCAAGTCTTTGCTAAGGATGATTGTAAAAATTGTTTGAGATTAGTAGGCTTTGGTTATTGAGTGGTTTTGAAATGGACAATATGATGGATTCGAACGTAAATATGCTTAATATTTTTCATTGTCTCATGGTCAAGTATTTGAAGTTATTGAGTGCAAGCTAATTTCTCTTAATTTTTATCTTCACGAATTTGATCATCAAAGGAAACATGAGAGGACGAAATAACTGGGGTTTGCAATTGGATTCAAGTTTGAAGTGCCTTTCAAGAACATTAAAAAAAATGCATTATGTTTCCTTTGTGTAAATCATTAAACAGGTCCAACACCTATGTGCACCTCACATTTCATATTTACCTTATTTATCTTTAGATGATGTTTCAACCCATCACAGATATATTTTGATGAGCAAGTCCAAGAGGATCAAAAGAGGTATGCTTCCTCTAGTTATCTTAAAGTTGGCATTCCTGACATGCAGTCAATAATGAAACTAATTGTTTCACCTAAGTATGAACTATAGGCTACCATGAAATTGTTCTATGTATGCTTGTGCCTAGCTAGATGTATTCTCATAAAGCCTTTTCTTCAAGAAGAGAATGTTGCAGCTCGAACAAAAACATATATAACTCTAATAAGGAAAAAGATTCCTTCTTTGTAATAAGTGCCCACCCAACAAAACTAAGCACCCACTTTGTGGTGGTAGGTAGCATTAGTAGTTCGTTAAATAGACTCTTCATATATTACCATTGCATCTTCTTTTTGTCTATCTATAACATGGAATAATTAAAGTGTGAAAAGGAAACATTTTATGGTAGTTCTCAGATCTATACTTCCCTTTCTTGTCATTATCGTCATTGATATTGCTGGTTAATGGTCACTATGATCAAAATTCATGGATGTCCTTGACCATGTTCATTAGCAGCAAATGCAACATCTCTGAATATCCTGAGATTTCAACTATTTGAATCGATATCTCTACCATGTACCTTTCTCCCTATCTAGCATATTTATGTCTTTAGAATATTGTTTGGTTATATCGATTCGGACCATAGTAATTTACTATATCAATTGAATGATATTTTTTCTTTAACACAAAGATTCTAGATGACTTATGTTTTTTTCATAGTTTTCTATATAAAAATGATTCAATGAATTATGATAAGTTTATAGTAGAGTCATGTTGTTGTCTAATTAAGTGAAACATACAATCGATTTGGTTGGGTGTAAGGGAATTTGATAATTTCAGCTTCTATAAATGAGATTTTATGAGTTTGTTTTTGTTATGCCAAATCTGAAATGTCGATTTGTCATGTGCTTATTCGAAATTGTATTCAAGAACTATTAATTCATTTTGTGTACTCAATAATTCATATGATCTTCTGTATTTCAGATTATGTCAAGAATACAGAAGTAAGTTTAATGCATACATTAATATTGGAATGCATTTTTCTTATTGTACTCATGTGTAATTCAGTTCTGTGGTCTTATTTTTTTGGTTGTTGCTCCATTTCATATTGACACCAGATGATGTTATTTTTTGGAGGATGTTAATAGTGTTTGCTCCAGCTTTCAATTGACAACAGTAGCTGCCACATCTTTTTATGTGTGTTGCATTTTACTTATGAATTGACTCCCACTACTAAAACTATAGAAACTGTCACTAGTTGTGAATTCATCACCAGCTAGTGTCCTTCTAGCCATGAATCTAATGTGGATCAGTTACAATTTTCCAAGGTTTTGTACTAATGCTTGGTGATTCCACTTTTGTTAACTAGCAACGTATAACACTTCGACATCTATGACTGCCGACAGACCCAGTAGAACAACAAGTAAAGAAAGGGCCTCGACTTTGTGCGATTAGACTAATCAACTGTCAATTGTTCAACTTGCAAACTAGTCACCAATCTTTATATTTATTTATCATACTTCCCTTTGTCTTTTCTTTTCCATTAATTTCCTTTCCATGTAAATCTCCATAATTGATGAATGTATATCATATGTGGCATGAACATAGAGTTATAAATAACATACATTTGTGATTTTGACTACAAATACAATGGAATACTCAATTTCCAACAGATTCAGAGCAATCAACTTAAACATCTGGCACGGTTCTTGGAGTTTGCTTTCTATAATCAAGATGCCAACCTACGCATCCAATCTTTGTAGTCATAGATACTAGGTCAAACTGGTAAGTCAATTAATTATTTTTAATGGGTACTTCACTTTTGGCACCCCCTTCTTGTTGGCTCTTGTATCTCTCTCTTTCTCTTTGCATTGAATCTTTCTTCTCTAAAAAAATAAAATGCAACGGATTGAAGGGAACTGAATGGGACAATTAGAAATTCAATCAGTACAATCTCTATATGATATTTCTAGAGGCTTACTTATTGACTTTCTTAAATGTATCAATTTTTAAGATGTTATCAACATAAGACACCATTTTAATTCTTGTTGTTGCAAATTTGGACACTTGCATTATACTTACACGATCCACTCGGACAAATTAGACAAAATATGTGTTCAAACATATCATGCCTAGTAGTCTCATAATAATTTTTTACTTGATTGTGACATGTAGTTTAGTACGATATAAAATAGTAGCCATTTACTATGTTCTAGACCTGGTCAAATCATAGATCCATATCTCAAATAAATCATATTTATAAATCCATATCTTAGATTCATCAATCCATCCATGATATTTTATATGAAAAAAACATTATGTTAAACACTAACTAGTTTTATTCATTAGCCTTCTACCATTAGAAGCATTATGCACCAACTTCTTTTGGGGCAAGTTACTTCCAATGAGGAATGTTGGACCAATAAAGGATTTAAATCCATAGGGGTATGATATTGCATACAGAAGTACTTAGATACCATAGAGAGGTACTTATGTTCCATATAGGGTACTCTTGTAATAATATTGATGGATACCTATGAAGAAAAACACAGACACCCTATGTTGAGTTATTGATCAACCATTCATCATCATGTCATGTTATGTCATTATTCAGTTATATATATTTTACTTCAGTTTTAAGTCTTTAAATATAACAACAAGCTCCAAACCAATCAAAAGCTAAGAGTATATTTATCACACACACCCATTAACCTAACTGAAATGCAACCTCTTGTCCATCTGATGGGTCTACTCTTAAACCCTGGACTACATCAACACTTACAGACCATACTATTTCCTATTATGTTATTCATTGTCATACTAAGACAATATCTTTACATTTATGTTCTTTCTTCTTCAACTCTCTGAGTTATTCAAGTGCCCTTATCTAAACGTTCATGTAGTTTCTTATTCTACTCTCTCAGTTATGCCAATGACAATGGATATGATGTTAATTATATATGCAATGTACTAGATATAAGGTTAATCTCACATTTTATCTCTCCTGGTTGAATAAGCCTAGTACTTTAAGAGAAAATAAGTTAGAATACTCTTGACCCATTAGCACATTGAGATGTTATTTCTATATATCTCAAATTTATTTCATACAGTGTCCAAACAGTCAAACAACACAAATTGTGTGTATTATATGCTGAAGTACATGAGAGACGTCATTGATGTCAGAATTTAAAAAATTCCTAAATGTGTAGCTGCTAATCATTATATTTTTTTTAGTTTTTTCACATTTCCAAATACAGTGAATAAATTACAATATGTTGTTATATTTGACATATGATTGCAATATTATTTGAAGTATATTGGTCATTGATTCAACCAAGAAGAGATCGGTGGGGTCTCAAACGAGTGGGCGAGTATGTTCTTGAGCACACATCAGACTATATGACATGAGGGGGATACATCTGTTCTTTAGCATAGACCAATGTGTGAAAACATTATATTGAATTTTCAATTCGATTCTAAAGTGTGTAATGACTGCTTTGTACTATTGAATCTTTATTTGGATGATTGATTATTTAGTAAATACAATGCAATTTTATTTTAAGGTTTGATGAAAATGTTGTTCAATATTGTGCTTGTTTGTGAAATGAAAAAAAGTATAATTTCATATTTATTATAATTTTTTAAAATATGGTTAATTTGATCAATACAATTGGTTCGATATGACCTATCAAAACCCTAATCAAATATAATAGTTAATTATATTTGCAAAAAAAAAGTAATACTACAACAAACAACACATGTTGTGTTATCTACACCTATTACAACAGGTGTGTCTGGAAAATAGACCCCTATTACAACAGATAAGTCTAGTGAACTACAACATGCACCACCTATTATATAAAATGTGTATTTTACAACAGACACACCACATGTTGTATGAACATCCCTTGTAACGACCCCGCTTCCTGGTAACCCCCAATCAAAGAAGACTAAGAAGTCAGAGGCATTATCCCAAAAACAGGACCAATGGTTTTGCAAATAATGAAAATAATTAATAAATTCTATGAAAGACTAAATTGAAAACTGGAATAAAAGTTTTACTCATCACATACCTTTCAAAAGTAGGAATCTAGAACTTCTACTCTCAGAGAATTCTATCTATCTAAATCCTCCTTTGGATATTAGCTTTATTCTTCACAAGTTCCACTTTACTGTTTGTCCAATTTTAGATACTTCCTAAAACACCAACAAACAAAATGTCGATCAGTATAAATGAATATATTAGTATGTGGTGATAAACAAAACATCACACATATATTCTAACAACATAATCACATGAAGTAGTTGTTAACAATGCAAAATTACATTTTCAATGTGACTTCTCAACCACTTTTACTCATACTCTGGGATACCCTCTCTTAGGGTTTAGTCCTTGTAGGGGACTTAAGGCTACCTTCTCCATCTTGAGCTTGGTACCTGGGGTCACCTCTCTGGGTGCCTAGTGGTCTTCCCTCTTGGGCTTGACAACTTCAAACGACCTTCCCTCAGGGGCTTGGTCTAGCATCATACATCCACAGATGGTATGTAGGTTCGAGACAGTCACATATATACTTAAATTGTGATAATCATATTCACTTTAAAGATTGCAAAAATTAAAGCATCAAAATAGTTTATTTCCATGCATGCAATCGATAAAACATTGAGAAAACACTGGGAAACTAAAGTGTGTACTCATAAATAACCACATACCTAATTTGGAGATCTTATAGGAAATAAGAAAAATCCAATCTAATGAAGATGTCCAATCTAGCAATACAAGCAACTAGTCAAGCAATCTTGATCCTAAAAATATGTATAACACCTAATTATTACCATCGCATCCCAAAAAAACTCCTTATTGACTTGGGACACCTTTCTAAGGTTGCTTATTCTAAATTAGGGTTTACTTAGGGTTCTTTAGATCTATTTCTCAACTTTGCCTTTTTTAAGCCCACAAAACCCTAAAACATCATTTCTATGTTCAAAACCCTAAATACTCAACTATTCATATTAAAGCCTCTTTATTTCCAATTTGGCTTAGGATCAACCTAATTTCATCTTATGCATAGGATCTCGAAATATAACTCATTAAAAGTCATAAACACATAGATTACAGTTTCTAAGCCGATTAATGTACTTTATATACATGAAAACCTAAATTATGCACAAAGATCCTCTTTTTAGATATAGATCTTTCTTTTATTAACAATAGGTTAGGGTTGGCTTAAATTATCCAAAGAATATCATAAAAGATCCATCAACATCAAAATTAGGGTTTCTTATTCATAACTACTTTAAAAGTAGCAACTTTATGTACTTTTCAAATTGGAAGAAAAATTAAGCTTCAATTGTATTTTAATGGATTCCTTGAGTTCTCCTGATCAAAATTCATATATAATATGTTGGCATCCGAGTTAGTAATATTGAGTTAATATTTTTGCAAGATAATTATATGCTGACCAACACTAGCTGACATGTCAACAACTTACCCAATTTTATTCAACTTGGCGGCCGACTAGGATTAATGCGGAAAGAACATCTCTACCTTTCCTCACTGATCTCGGTCTATAGGTACGTGAGGGGCAGGTTCATCCTTTGGCACACACTCATCTTCAACCCCTGATGCTCCCCCTCCTCGACACAGTGCCATGGCTGGTCAACTTCGGGTGTTGACTTCTGCCTGCAGGCTTCCGCTCTTGCCTGCACAAGACCCCTCGCCTTTGGCCTTCCCCACCGAACCAAATCGTACCCTCAATTGGGTGAGTGGTGGTCACTGTTGGCTGTGCAGAGAATATCTACCCACTATAGTTTCCCCATCGATGGGGATGAAAGGACAATGTAACTAGAAAAATTTCTAGCGTAAGATGACCTGCGACACTCAGCCGAAGCAACCAGTTGAAACAACCACCTCGAAGGGGGGTCCAAGACCCCATATTTATAGGTCCCCTTTTTGGCTGTCGAGAAGTCCTAGATTGGGAAAAATGCGTAGAGGCAACGAAACCTAGGGAAACCAGGGGAGATCAACTCAAATTGATCCCCCGAATTCTTTGGAAAAGTTTCCTGATCCAACTATGCATTGGATCACAAGAGTCTCGATCGACTATCCTTCTACCTACTATTCTTTGGTTCCCCCTTTCCAAAATGAGGTATGAGACGATCTCAGGATCGTCCAATCACCATCCAACGATTTTCGTTGGGCATGACACTTCCCTGGGTTGGGACCAAGGTTTCCTAGTTTGATTTCAAATGTGACAAATCACATTATAATATTTATTATCCCTTCACTTTAGGGAAACTTATAAAATGCATAACACTCTTCTCTTTCATCCAATCGTTCCCAAATTTTAAGCAAAAATCCATAATGACTTAAAATTCATAACTGCAAAGTTTGGGACTCTAATTCGAGATTATTAGAGAGTTTTCTTCACATGAAAGTTATCTCTTAATAAGGCATATTTTAAGCATATTTTCTCTCTCCTATTCTTTTATATCATTTATTTGGATTCCTTTTACCACTAGAAACCATGTGGACTAGGAATCTCATCCATGATGATTCCATTATCAATATTTCCACATATTTATTTATCTTTTCATTATTATCTCAAATTTCCTTTTTAATAACACATTATTTGATTTCTTCTTTTTCTTTTAATCATATTGGACCATTAACATATTATGATCCACGAAATCACATGCACAAAGGAAATATTGTAAAGAAAATCCATTCAATACACATAAATTATACAATTCCCATAATCATATTGGGAAATTGCATTTCTTACTATATGAATCCAAAAATTGGGGTTGTAACATCCTTCCTCTCTTATAGGAATTTTTCCCTCAAAATTCCATCAAACATACAAACAATTCAGGATATGACTTTTCCATGTCCATCATCAGTTCCCATGTGGCTTCATCCTCTCCATGATGTTTCCAAAGAACCTTTATCATCTTTCATTCTTACATCTGAGTTCTCTCTCACCTTGGTATCTCGTACCCTCATACATGACTCAGGATATGTCAGCCTCCCTTGAAGATCAATAGGTTCAATGCTCAACACATGGCTCGGGTACATCACATAGTGCTCTAGATCAGACACATGGAACACATCATACGTTATATTATCCTGAGGGGTAAGGCTAAACATAAGCAACTCCACCAATCCATCTCAAATGGACCCATGTATCGGGGACTCAGCTTTCTCAACTATAGCTCAGAGGGGTCGGGTTTTCATAACACATGTTTGTCCACAGTAAATTGCATGTCAGTCTGCTTCGCATCGGCTCATGATTCTTGTCGATCCCGAGCTTCCTCAGCCATTACTCGATCAAAGTGACGTAATCTGCATACAATGTGGCTTCTCTGACCTTCACAAGGTCCTCTTACTAACATCATCCTAGTGAAGTAGTGACCGACACTGCCTCCATTATACAGCTTCTTACATCTTGATCCTGGATAGGGTGGCTATCATCATGAGAAAACTCTTCTAGAGGCAAGAACTGCTCCCATGTATCACCCAAAACGAGCACACATGCTCTCATTAGACCCTCTAAAGTTTGGATCATACTATGTTGACTATCCATCAGTCAGGGGTGATAAGATGTACTCCCTAGCATCGAGTTATTCTTCCACAACATGGAAGTGAACTTGAGGTCATGCTCAAGATATTGAACTCGG
The DNA here is from genome assembly GCA_963693085.1 of Alisma plantago-aquatica. Lineage (NCBI taxonomy): Eukaryota > Viridiplantae > Streptophyta > Magnoliopsida > Alismatales > Alismataceae > Alisma > Alisma plantago-aquatica. Next base: position 226,212,083 of record OY856414.1, on the reverse strand, counting down.
ATCATGGTGTAGTTGAACTATCTCTCTCTCTCATATATATAGTTCAACCAGATAGGTCATAGTGGAATGTGTTGACTTGGTAAGGTGATCTACCATAACCCATATTGCATCATGACCCCTCTTGGTCCTGGGGAGACCCTACACAATATCCATGGTGGTCTGCACCCATCCCCTCTTCGGGACTCTTCATTATCCATAACAACTCATTGGGTTACTGTTGTTCTACCTATATCCTCGAGCATGCATGGCAACTGTCCACATGCAACTCTATATCCTTCTTCCAGATACCACTTCCATCCTTAATCATCTTGGTAGTACCACAGTGTATGATGCACGTAAAATCATAAACTTCTATATATAATGATTCCTCAAGGTTGACTCCTCAAAAACCCTAAAACACTCCAGTAGTGGGTTTCACCACCTTTTTTTCCTGAGAGGTGTGCCAAGGTTCTTACAACCATCCTTCTATCTCATCAAGCTCTGGGCTGGCTAACTAAGCAACCACCAACTTGATCAATGGGTATGGTTATATCTGAATGTTAGGCACATAGTTCTAGTCTTCTAATGATCATAGGGTTCACCTAGCAACCTCTTCCAGCCTCTCTACTGGCTATACTAGATAGTTGTACACCTGAGCTATATTCAGCTGGGAACATCTCGTTACCACATAAACTTTCTTACATGCTAGGTGATAGTAACAACATAAAACTCATATACTCCACTCATCATCCTCATCTCGGGTTTAGGTCTAATCGAGTCAAGAAAACTTTGAGCTGATCATCTCAGTTATCAAACCCAAACTTATACCTCATAGATTCCAAACTACTCTGGATATATACGTTCTCATATTCCCTTGTTCTCCTTATGCTCTCAAATCACCTATCCAATATATTTTGCAAAGGGTGTGGTACTTTCTTAAATCCTCAAACATCATATATGGGTTTCAACTCATATCACCTTTATCTTTAATATATGGCATGTGTTTTGTCCTGTCTCTCACACTCATAACGAGAGGAAATAAGCATTTCGCTGCAATCCAAATACAGAGTTCATCCCATTCCAAGAGCAGAGATGGTGCATCACACATCTCCACCACTCTTTCCAATCTAAGTTAAAACATACTTCACATGTCTCCACACCATGATTATCTAAAAAATATTTTCACATCCATGGAAAGGTTGTTCCTAAACACTTCCGGGTCTGAAACATCTCTCTTATGTACAATCCTTAATCACTACCTCAAGGTCTCTAGGGTTCCAGTACTTTTGGGGTGGTCTGACCCTTATGCATCTAGGGAGTGCCTCTCACATTTACCCCTTAGGCCCCATGAACTCATGAAGGTTGCCAACCTCCTAACCCATTGTAACGATCCTGCCTCCCAGTAACCCCCAATTAAGGGAGACCAAGAGGTCGGAGCCATTATCCCAATTTCCGGATCAAAGGTTCGACAAATAATTAATAATAATTATCAAATTCTACAAACTAAACTGAAAAGTTGTAATAAAATTTAACTTTGCATACCTTTTTCAAAAACTTGGATATCTACTCCTATCCACATAGAGTCTATTCTAACTCATCCTCCTTTGAACTTTAATTCATATTTAATTACACATATGCAACTGTATTGTTTGTTCTTTTCACTGGTACCTAAAACACTGACAAACAAAACGTCGGTCAGCAAAAAGCTGGTATGTGGGGAAAACAATAATTGTGCAACTATGATAACAACATATTGCAACCAATTATGATTTTAAACAAACAAATTTACATTTTTCACATAACTGCTCAATCCTTACATACCCTAGCCTCTGCGTTGTCCCTGCAGTGGACCTGGATGCTACCTTCCTTATGGTAGATCCCCATTAAACCCCTCATGATCACATCTAATATGTGAATCAGTTTCTAGGGTTGAGTCACATGGCACTACCCATAGGTAGCCCACTCCTTAAATCATGGTGTGCTAAAGAGTCTCATGCCACTACACATGGGTAGCCCAATTTCTAACTCATGATAGCCTAGACCTTGCTCTAGGTTACCCTTTTTAGCTTTGCAAAGCCGCAGAGGAGGACCAGGATCTGAGCCAGTAGGCACATATCTAATGTGATAGTCATATCCACATTATAGTCTGCATGAATTAAATTCATCCAACAGTTATTTTCAAGCAACCGATAAAAACGTTCAGAAATCACTGTGAATCTAAAGAAATTATTCATAAGCATAACCACATACCTGTCAGGCTGATTTGAGATAGAATAATCCATGCAAGTAAGAAATCAAAGCAAGCATGCACACATAACAAGATCCTGAAATAATCATGCAATTCCCTTTTATTACTCATGTCATCAATATCTATTAAACCTAGCTAGCTTCGTAGGGTTTCTAGTTCACTTTTAGGGTTTCCTTTGCAATTAGGGTTTCACTTCATCTTTTATTATTTTAAACCATAATTTTATACAATTACTCATAAACCCTATTTATCTCATCTATTCTTCACAAAAGATATTAAGGTTATCTTTTAACAACATATAACCCTAATTTCGATTTAAGGAACAATTAAAAGTCCATTAAGCCTCTTTTACATTAAAGCTACTATTTTTATCCTTCTAATCCATGACAAGATCATTATACTCATTTATCATCAATTATGGTCTAATTCACATATGAACTCTATTTGTCATTAATTCTACCTTTATCCATTAGAAAAACCCTAATTACTACATTAAGGTTATTTATCCACCATTAGGAACTTTATACTCGAAAAATCTTAGAATCCTCATATCTTAGCTTTATTCATGATTTTGAATAATTAAAACTATTATGAGTCACATTTACTAATATTAGGGTTTCAAGGCCCAGTAAAGCATATTTATGGACATGAAACTCTAAATTAACCAATTATGTGCAAATCTCATCCTTTTTTTATCTTAATGTATTTTGTCATGATTAACAGGTTAATATCAACTTTAATCATCTATTAAACTCTACTAATCATAGTAATAATCTCCAAATAGGGTTTCTTAATATTTAACTCATTACAGTTGATAAATTACACTACTTTTCGAATTGCAAAAGGAATTAGTCTATCAAACTATTTTTATTGCATTCCTCGTGTTCTGTTGAGCAAAATTCATATATTATGCGTTTCCATCTGATCTACGGTTAATTAGCTATGAATTTTGCAAAATTACTTACTTTGGGCCAATGGGGGGCTGCCACATAGGTGTCTTCCTTGCAACGTTGCTCCTTGCTTTGAAAACATAACGAAAAGACGTTCGTACCCTTGGTTAAGTTGATCATCTCTTTAGCCCGCGGAGGGCAAAATGGTCAAACGCCCCTACCTTCATCTTCAACCTCGTGTAACTATTGTTGTGTCGCCCTTGTCGTTGATGGTGGCCTTCCTGCGGCCTGCCCCTCCCTCCTGGAGGCTCAAGGACCACCTCCAGTGGTAGCCCTAGCTCCGTTGTGCCTTGGTGCACGTGGGGCACCCCCAGATTGCGGCTAGGATGGTTGCTCCAAAGTGAGACTAGCTCTGGATTGCTGCTGTAATTACAATGATTTTGCAGATCGTCGGTGGGAGGTGCGCGAAGACAAGAGTGCTGGGTTGGTAGTCGATCGATCTTAGGTTGTCGTGGAAGCTCCCTGCCTCCATCAAGATCCCTCTACAGCTGCTAGCTGCCAAGATGACCCTATGTGTTCTTGGTTAGGGTTTCAAATGCAAAGAAGCAAGAAAGAAGATGAGGAAGTGAGAGAAAGGACTTGGGATCCTCTTAAACTCGAGCCATAGGCTCTACCCCTTATATAGGGGAGGGTTTTCTCATCCCAAGATGTGCATCCACAAAGATGCAAGGTCTTTTCCCAATAGGAATCTAATTCCTTCATTAGGAAGCAAGCTTTCTCTCTCCTTACTATCCCTTTGATATTTCTTATTTCTTGGATAATTAGGAATTCCAAATTCCTCTCACTTATTCTCTTTATTCTTGATTTTTAATACTTTGGCACAAATTTCTATTTTCTTTTAATAGAAATTACTTCCTTTTTAACAATACCCCAAAAACATTCATTATGCATCATATTATCTTCTTATTTGACATTATTGGTATTTTCTCTTTCCTCTTTCTTCATTAGGGCTCCTTGGACCCCAAGAAACTCCAAGATTTCGAAATTCCTTCATAAGGATACTTTTTATCCTTCTAGATGCATCAATATTCATTATTTCACATTATCTTATTTATTTCTTATTAAAATATCTCTTTTTGAGGATTTATCTTTTTCTTTCTTTTTATTTTTCTCATTGGCATTCCTTTTAACCTTATGAATCATTTGGATACGAAAATCCACCAAGGATAATTCAATTATACCTCTTTTCACTTATTTTCCACATTTTATCATTGTTTTCAATTTCTTTCATAATAAAGAAATATTTAATTGATCTTTTCTTTTATTATTTATTTCTTTTTGCAACTTTGGACTCCTTGGAACCTAAGGAATCCAAGAGGCACGAAATCCACCTTTGGATTAAATACTTTTGCCTTCTAGAGGTTTCTACATTTTTCTTTTTCTCCATTTCTTATTAAATATGGAGTTCCTTTTGTCTTTTCCTTGTCATTGGGCCCAATAGCCAATAAATCCCACAAAACAATCATCAAGGCTATTGTAAATGAAATCCATTTATTCAAAACAAATTATATCTTTATTTGATCAAATATCTTTAATATGAGAAATCACATTTCTCACCAATTGAACCCAAAAGTTGGGGTTGTAACATCCTTCGCCTCTTATAGAAATTTTGTCCTCAAAATTCCATCAAGCAAACAAAAAATTCAGGAGAAGATTTTTCCATGTCCATCATTGGCCCCTATGTGGCTTTGCCCTATTCATGGTGCTTCAAAAGAACCTTTATCATCACATATTCTTTTCTCTGAGTTCTTTCACCTTGGCATCTATAAACCTCAAGGTGACTCAGGTCATTTTAGCCTCCCTTGGGGCTCACTAGGTTCATTGCTCCGCACATGATCTAGGTACCTCACATAGTGCTCTAACTTGGAAACATGAAACTCATCACACATCACTTTATCCTGAGGGGTAAGTGTAACATCCCAGGATTTGAGGCCTCGGATAACATGATCTTAAAAGGAATGATTGGACTACCCATATCACCAAGGTGCACCTCCTTTTCCGGGAGCCCATCTCTAAAGAACTCCATAGTTAAGTGTGCTCATCTTGGAGTAGTACTAGGATGGGTGACCAGTCGGGAAGTTGATCCTGGCTTGCGCGTGAGTGGACAAAAAGCGTGCAGTTAAGGATAGTGGTGGTCTGTGGGGCCAGTCGTCATTCTTGAAACTCTGCTAGAGCCTTGGGTAGTGGGCCCAGGCATTACAAATGGTATCAGAGCCATAACCCCTCCATTAGGTGGGGCCCACATGGGCATGTGGCATGCCAGTCTTGAGCCGTGCGGTCTAGGCAAGTTGGAAAGGGCTATCTGTAGAGACGAGATGGAGCCGCCCTTGCGCTGGTAGCCGTGGACGAGAGCTGGGTGTCCATGGGCCATTGTGAGTCTGCACTGAAATGGGGTCAGATTATGAGGCCATATAGTTGAGCCTTGACGAGGACGTCAGGAGTCTAAGTGGGGGAGATTGTAACATCCCAGGATTTGAGGCCTCGGATAACATGATCTTAAAAGGAATGATTGGACTACCCATATCACCAAGGTGCACCTCCTTTTCTGGGAGCCCATCTCTAAAGAACTCCATAGTTAAGTGTGCTCATCTTGGATTAGTACTAGGATGGGTGACCAGTCAGGAAGTTGATCCTGGCTTGCACGTGAGTGGACAAAAAGCGTGCAGTTAAGGCTAGTGGTGGTCTGTGGGGCCAGTCGTCATTCCTGAAACTCTGTTAGAGCCTTGGGCAGTGGGCCCAGTCGTTACAATAAGGAAAACTTAACCTTCTCCACCAAACCATGTCAAAAGAACCCATGCATCAGGGACTCAGCTCTCTTAGCTATAACTTAGAGGGGTCGCATTTTCATGTCACATATTCCCCCACAGTGAACTGCATGTCAGTCTACTTTGCATCAGCTTACAACTCATGTCATCTCTGGGCTCCTTTCAGCCATTACATGATCAAAGTGACTTCATCTGCACACACTGTGGTCCTTTCTTAACCTTTGTGAGGCCCCTTCACCAACATCATCTTAATGAAGTGGTGACCGACACAACCTCCTTTGCAGAGCTTCTTTACATCCTAATACTGGCTATGGTGGTTTTCATCACATCTACCATAGACAAGAACTATCTTCATGTATGACCCTGAATGAGCACACATGCTCTCATCAGACCCTCTAGTCTAGATCATACTAACCATTAGTTATGGGTGATAAGCAGTACTAACATCAAGTTCTTCATGTACCTACTTCCATCTTATGGAAGTGTATCTTGAGGTTATACTTAAGAACTTTTGAACTCATATCATGGTGTAGTTGAACCATCGCTCTCATATGTAGTTCAACCGGATCTGTCCCTTGATAGTACTCTTTCTTTCTCATGTCATATAGGTGAGGCAACCTACCATAACCCATAGTGCATCTTGACCTTCCTTGGTCTATGGGAGACTTATCACGACATCCATAGTGATGAACTCCCATTCCTTCTCAGGGACTTTTTTATCTGCTATATCGATACACTGGGTTACTGGTATTCGTCCTTCACCTCCTGACTTGCATGGCAACATACCCCATGCAACTTCCTCTTAAGCATCCAAAGTAATTATTATCTTTGTAGTACAATGGTATATGGTGATCTTCAATCATGATCTCCTGTATTGTCATGATTCCTTAAGGTCGGTTCCTCAGAAACCCTAAACCACTCTAATCGGGGTTTCATCACCTTCCTTTCTAGAGAAGTGCATCTGAGGTTCTACCACCATCCTCTCATCATGATAAGCCCTAGGCTAGCTAACCAGACAACCATTTACTTGATCAACCAATATTGTCACATTTGTGTGTTAGCCAAACTTGTCTCTTTTTCCAACTGGGGGTTATCCTATCAACCTCTTCTAGCCTCCATCTAAACTAGGCAACTGTATACCATCCAGAGCATCCATTACCACTTCACATCCTTAGGTGTTAGGTAATGTTGAAGACATACACCTCCATGTATTTCACTTATTACCTCATCTTAACTCTAAGTCTATCTTCATCAAGAAAACTCTGAGCTTATTCTCTTAGTTTTTCGAACTCAAACTTGTATAACTCATAGATCATGATAAAACATCCTTATAAGGTGACTACTTTATCTCTCTTATTGCCTGTAAACTATCCATGTATCATTCACTCCACAAGGGTATGTTATCATCTCCATCCTCATACCTTATAGCAACGTTCCAACTCACATCATTTTTATCCTTGGTGTATGGCATGTGTACTATCCTATCTCTCACTCCCATAACAAGAGGAAATAAGCATTTGGCTGCAGTCCAAATATAGAGTTCTTCCTGTTCTAAGAGTAGAGATCGTACATCCCACCCTGCCAGTACACCTTTAAATCTTAGTTGAAACGTGCATCTGATGTCTCAACATCATTCTTGAAATCAAAGTTACTTCTATGGGAAAACTGGTCTCGAACCCACTTGGGTCACCACACAATCCTTGGTCATCTCCTCTGGGTCTATAGGATGCTGACACTTTTGGGGTCATCCCTCTTCCATCATGCATCAAAGAGTGCCCTACGCATCTACCCTTTGGGTCCCATGAGTTCATGAAGGTGATCAGCATCCTAACCCATGGCCCTCAGACAATGATAGTTGTTACCTCCCGACCCTATGGTCATGTGAAACTAGGGAATTAGGTTACTCCCACTTTCATCGGTCTTATCCCTACTTGACCGTAGGATAGACTTAGGATTCTAACATAGTACATGTTCAACTTAGAACCATACCCAAGCCTTCCTCATCTCTCTCTGCATTCCTGGCCTGACTTTCATCCTTTCATAGGGGTCATGGCAATCGGCCTACCTTCGGCAGGCCCCATACCGGTTACCTCTATGATAACACATCCACATGCACTTGGAGATGGTTATCTATGGGTATACAGGTTCATTCTCATACCATGTACTTTTCACTTAGCTTCTTAAGATCCTATGAGACCTCTTTAGATTTCCTCATAACCCACAAAACTGGTATACACCCTACCAAAGGGTCCCTCTCCCAGGATGGGAGGAAACTACACCTCTTGATAACAAAGGTCACAAACACCCTTAAGGTTTATATTTACATGAGTATGCTTAACCCAGCATCTACTAAGTCACAACCATACCACCTACTAAACCATGCTAAGTCATACTTGTTCTCTTTCCTCAAGGCTGGATCAAGATCATACCTTCACATGTCATCACTTAGCTGTGGGGGGGGGGTTTCATCAAGCATACCCTAAACTTAAGGGGTTTCCTTTTTCCTCTAAACATGAGGAGTACCATGCTCAAGTCTATAGAAACTCAAACATTGTCATGAGCATCAGGTACACCACTTCCCCTCTTAGGCCTAGGAACCCTAGGTTCACTTCTCTGATGTCCACTATCTGCTCAACCTCTTAACCACAATCCAAACATGTACAAGGTATGACATGCACTTCCCATAATCCTTCTTCTTGAACAACACTTCAGAGTGGAGTCCTACTCAAGGACAACCAACAAGGTATAATGTCTCACAACTTGCTACTAAACCTCTTCATGGTTTAAGGAACTCTTCTTCTCATAGGTACAGAGGTACCAACATCCTTATCCTCTCTTCAGGGTTTGGTTCCTCTAATGGAAACCAAGATATCATCAGCATGAGGCAACCACTATCATCCACTAAGGTCACATCATCCTCAACTCCCCACTTTTCCTCATATCTCAGAGTCTAGGCTTCCATCTTTCTTGCATGGATCCTACTCTCTCTCTAGAGATAACCCTTCAAACGACCTAACTACTATAGGTCCTTTCTCCATGAAGGTGGGTCAAGATCACAAGAATATCCCTACCTAGGTGAAGCCTATGTTCAACTTATGTTCACTCATGATTATCTTTATGCTTATCTCATAAGCTATCTATCGTACTCTCCTGGCCAGGGTTTCCACCTGCAGCTTGTACTACTAACATATATTGGGTGCCTACTATGCCACACCCATATAAGCTCATGGGGTTTCTATAGGTCCATCTCTGACCTCATCAATGAAGGAGCTATATGTTACGACCCCACCTCCCGATAACCCCCAATTAAGGGAGACCGAGAGGTCAAAGCCACACCCATGACTTCCGGATCAAAGGTTCGGCAATTAACTAAGAATAATTATCAAATTTTAACATACTATACTGAAAGCTGTAAGAAAATAAATTTTTGCATACCTTTTTGAAAACTTAGATCTCTAAACTTCTATCCACTTAAGGATTCTACTCTAACTAATCCTCCTTGTATTTTACTTCATGTATTTCACATTATGATGATTTACTCTTTGTCCTTTTGACTTGTACCTAAAACGCCGACAAACAAAACGCCAGTCAGCTAAAGCTGGTATGTGGGGGAAACAATAAATATGTAAATACGTTAACAATGTAATCATTCAATTGATCATTTAACAACCCAGATTACATTTTAGATATAACTCTGCGATCCAAGAGTACCCTATCCTCTATGTTGTCCCCATTAAACCCTTCATGATCCACCTATAAGTGAACCAATTTCTAGGGTTGAGTCATATGGCACTACTCGTAAGTAGCCCACTCCTTAACTCATGGCAGGATAATGAGTCTCATGGCACTACACGTAGGTCGCCCAGTTTCTAACTCTCGGTAACCTAGACCTTGCTCTAGGATTGCCCCTTTTTTCTTAGCCTTTTCATTACAATAGAGGTGGACCCAGATCTAGTCAGTTATATACGCATATTTATAGTGATAATCATAGTCACTTTTTAGTTTCATGAATTAAATAAACATCCAACAGTTATTTTCAAGCAACCAATTAAAACTTCAGGAGTCGCCGAGAAACTAGAGAAATTATTCATAAGGGTAACCACATACCTGATTTGATGAGTCATGTAGATTATTCAACATATACTTCATGTATACATAATCAAGCCAATCAACAGATCCAAGCAAGTAAATCAATCATCACATAATTCCTGAAAAGAATATGTACTCTATTTATTACACACTTTATCAAGAATCTACTTTATTGACTTGGATTATCTTTGTAGGGTTTCTAATCTACATTAAGGTTTCATTAATCTTCATTAGGGTTTCTTAGATCAATTCCTCAAACTTTATCCCTTTTAGGTTAACAAACCCTAAAATATCCTTTTCCATTTATATGAACCTTAATTGCTCAACTATCCATTTTAATAGTCTTTTATACCCAAATTGACTTAGGATCATCATATCCTAATTTATTCATGGATTTGAACAATTAAAACAATTAAAAGACATATTCATCTAAATTAGGGTTTTCAAGCTCATTAATGCATAATCATCCACGAAACCCTAAATTAAGCCAATTTTATAAAACGATCATCTTTTTAGATTCCATCTTCACATTTATCAACAATAGGTTATTATCGGCTTGAATTATCCATTGGACAACATTAAATCCATCTATCATCAAATCTAAGGGTCTTTCCTCAATTAAATCATTAAAGATGATAACTTTATGTCCTTTTCAAATTTCAAGCATATTTAAGAAAATAAACTCTAAATTAGACTAATCATGTGCAAAGTTCTTCCTTTTTTAACATAATGTACATTTTTACATTTAACAGGTTAACATCGACTCTAGCGATCCGTTAAACCCTATTAAACACCTTAATCATAAATAGGGTTTCTTAATCTTTAATTCATTAAAGATGATGATAGTTTACACTACTTTTCGAATAGCATGCAAAATTAGGATTCAAACAAAAATTTTTTGTGTTCCTCTCGTTCTGAGGATCAATTTTCATATATAACTTGTTTTAATCTGAGTTTTCTAGAATTAATTATGATTTTAGCAAAAAGTTACTTACTTGGCCAATAGCATGCTGACATGTCAGCATAGCCATGCAACGCGCCCTTTGGGAAATATAACCAAATTACTCGGTTACCCTCCACTTAACTCGAGCGTCCCTTGTTAAGCTGGGGGTAGAACTGTCCAGTCAAATCTGATCGTCTTTGATAACCTCCAATTTTGGGATGTTATCTTAGTCTTTTCGTTAGTTTTCCACACTCTTTCTTAATTAGAATTAGATATAATACCTAAATATTCCTTCTTATTGTAAATATACCATTAGACTAACTTTTCCTCTTTTTACGTGCAGAAAAAGACACAAAAAAATCATAAAAGACTCAACTAGCCTCAAGACCGCATGAGCTCACACGGTCCCAAGATCGCATGAAGCCAATCGGTCCCGAGACCGCATGGAGTCACACGGTCCCAAGATCTCATGAAGCCAATCGGTCCCGAGACTACATGGAGTCACACGGTCCCAAGACCGCATGAAGCTAATCGGTCCCGAGACCGCATGGATCCAATCGGTCCTGAGACCGCATGGAGTCACACGGTCCCAAGACCGCATGAAGCCAATCGGTCCCGAGACCGCATGGAGTCACACGGTCCAAAGACCGCATGAAGCCAATCGGTCCGGAGACCACATGGAGCCAATCGGTCCTGAGACCGCATGGAGTCACACGGTCCCAAGACCGCATGAAGCCAATCGGTCCCGAGACCGCATGGAGTCACACGGTCCCAAGACCGCATAAGCCAATCAGTCCCGAGACCGGATGGAGTCACACGGTCCCGAGACCGCATGAATCCGAACGGTCTTGAGGTCCAAACAGTCTTGAGGTCTGAATGGTCTTGAGGTCCAAACCATCTTGAGGTCCAAAAAGTCTTGAGGTCCAAATGGTCTTGAGATCCAAACGGTCTTGAGGCCCAAACGGTCTTGAGATCCAAATGGTCTTGAGATCCAAACGGTCTTGAGGTCCAAACGGTCTCCAAACCATTTGGACTTCACATAAGGCCTATAAATAAGACCCCAAGTGTCCTCAAAAAGGGGGAGTATTCAGACGTCCAGAGGATGCCTCAATCACTCCAGAGCACATCCGACTTCCTCCCTTCGCCCAGGGGCTACCGTTCTGAGACTCACACTCCATCTCGAAGCTGCTTTCTCTCTCTCTACCAAAGAAGGTGGGAAGAGGGAGATCTCGTCATCGCGCAACCTGTGAAGCTGGTGGATCGTTTCTCTCTCTCTAAGGGGTTGACTTTCCTCCCTCCTTTGTGGGGATGATGCTCTCTCTCTCTTCTTTCCTCCTTTGCCCTAGCCATGAGCGAGTAGTCTCTTTCACTGCGGTGCGGGGAGTGGCCCCGCTACCCATGTTTTCATGTCATGTAAATGTAATCCATAGTTTGTAATATAGAGTTGTTATCTTTTCAGTTCAACATCAAACGTTTAATGAATGCTTAATGATTGATCACCAACTTGTGTTATCTTTTGTCTTTTAGTATGAATTGTATACGTTTGTACTATTAGATACGAAACTCGTTTGTATGTTAGTTCTTGGTACATGTATCCACCATGCATAAGTTTCGGTATCTAGGAGTGTCTTTCAGGAGGTGGAGTATACTCACTCCCATCGTTGTACCTTCATGCTATGAAATGGAATCAGTTGACGTGTGAAAGTACAACTTTGATGAGTCGAGGAACACACTTTGCGAAGGGAATGATGCAAAGTAGTTGACCATTCATTCAGGGATGGCTGACTTTGCAACATTCCCACATTTCTCGTGATTAGTTCTCTGAAAGGAAACTAAGTCTACAAAGATACTAACTAACTAAACTCTTTTTGCAGGTTATGTTTTACTTTACATGTATTGATCCATGTGTAGTGGCGGTGAAAAACCGATCACACCCTAGTGACCTTTATCATTGTTTAACTTCCTTAGATTTACTTGCTTTCTTTACTTTACATGTTCTTAGTTTAAAAACAACAAAACCAACCTTTCGATCTAAATACCAACTAATAACTGATTAAGTGAAATTCCAACGTTTTCTATCTTGTTGCTTGCAACAAGACCGTTGTCATGTGGATTCGACCCTTAACTATACTGCGATAAGACTTCCACGTATCTTAGCATACGTGGGTGGAGTTCTCTATCTAGTATAAGCAAGGCTAAACCTAAAGACTTATTATCTTTAGGATTTTTAGTTGGTGCACGCAATTCCACGTAAGTGGAAGCTCCATCAAAAATTGGTGTTGTTGCCGAGGACAACGGAATGTTTTAATTTCATTTAGTATCTTGCTAGTTGGTTAGGGTTTTACACTTTCTTTTAATCATTAGTCTATATCTTCTTGAGATCATTATATCCTTACCATCATCTAAAAGATGTTCTCTTTTCTCTACTCAGGTAGAAAATGTGTATGCGATCATCGCATAACCTTGGATTCTCCCCTGATCTAGAGTTTGACTCTGAGGTAGAGAGAAGCTTCCATCGTCGCTTTAGACTCAATCGCCAAAGAGCCAGGCAAATGGCTGAAGATCAACGCCAGGCTACATTGGTGATGGAGAGGGTCAACGTCGCCATCGCCGCTCAAAGAGCACAACTCATCGTTGATACTCGTGCTCAGATTCAAGTAGAGATTCATGCGGAAGAACAGGCCCGCATCAGAGCTGAAAATGAGGCAGCAAACCAAGCTGCTCAGTTGGAACTAAGGAACAAGCAGTTGAGGGATTATGCTATCCCAAAGAACTACGAAGACAACCATCCGGTCCGACCTCCGATCATCAACATTCCTAACTTTGAGATCTAGACCCAATGGATCCAGATCATGCAGGGCATCTCATTTTCCGAAGGTTCAGGAGACGACTGCATGGATCATCTAAAGAGGTTTAAGGCACTATGCCGACTGGTCCCACAAGCCAGAGTTGCATTTGATGCAATAATGCTTCATCTGTTTCATTTCACTCAATCTGGGAGAGCTCTGAGCTGGTATAACTCACTTGACAGGGAGCCCATAATCACCATCTGGGCTCCCCTGGAAGAAAAGTTCTTGGAGAAGTTCTTCCCTCCTTCACTAACTTACGAGATCAGGGGACAGATTAATCACTTCTCTCAACTTCCCGGAGAATCCCTTGCTGAAGCATGGGAAAGGTTCAAAGAGCTTCTGCAAAAATGCCCTCATCATGGCATCTCCCAAAACCAACTAATAGAAACATTCTATCGGGGAGTGAGTGATGACATAAAGCAATTTATGGATTCCTCATATGGAGGAAACTTTATGAGAAAAAATTACAAGGATGCCTGGAAAATAGTCACACTCGGAGCCGAGAATCAGTCCAACTGGGGACGATCAGCTGGCAAAGGTGTCCTCAAGGTCTACAAAGCTGAAGAATCAATAGAGATGAAAGCAATTGTTGAAGCCTTGAAAACCATAGCTCATAAGCAACAAGATCTCAAAACTTCTCTTGGAGAATTTGACAAGATGAAAAATTCTCAGGTTCAACAGGTCAAGGCTACCACAGGGACCAGTGAAGCCTGTCATGCTTCTGATCATCCAACCCTTTCATGCGGAATGCTTTACAATGTGATGATGGATATGCATCCACCATCACAACAATATGAACCAATCACGAACCAGTCTGAAGAGCAATTGCCAGCACAAGTCAACTCTATTCATACCATTCCTAGACAAGTCTATTATAACCATAATCAGCCAAGGAACCACCCGAGATTCCAATACGGGAACCCTGCTGGGACCGTAAATCCACAACACCAGACGTAGGGAGGATCTTCCAGTAGGATGCCACCTAGATTCCCAAGAAATTTCAATCAAAATCAAGGGAACCCCAGGAATAACTTTCCGAGATCCAACTACCCCAGGAACCCGTATGCATACTATCAGTATAATCATCCTCCTCTCCACCCACAACTGCACCCCCAGTTGCAGCAACCTCAGTTAGTGCTGCCTCTGTAACAACCTCAACAAGTTCAACAACAAATTCCCCAGAAAAATACTCCTTCTCACCCAGAAGATGAAATGACTTTGATAAGGCAGATGTTGCAATCCCAACAGACTATTTTAGCTAATCAACAAGCTCAGCAAAAGGCAGTAGAGGCTCAACTTGCCCAAATTGTTGCACAACTAAAGCCTCCAGCAGGCACATTTACAGGGCAGCCTGAATCGAATCCCAGACATGGACAGAATAGGCCTGAACAATTGAATGTTGTTACCACGAGATCTGGACGCACTCTTCATGAAACTACAAGGATCACTCTTGATGATGATGATACACCTGCCTTCATGACAAATGAGAGACCGAAGCCAGGAATGGAGAAGTCCACAGAGAATGCAAGGGGCAAAGGAAAAGAGCAAGTGTCCACAGAGCCAGAAATCTTGCAATATAAACCAAGGATCCCATATCCAGGAAGACTGCAAGAAACAAAAATGGATACCAGGTTCCAAAAATTCAAGGAGGCAATGAAGAAACTTTACATCGATATCCCACTCCTTGATGCCCTCTCTGAGGTACTGGCTTGGGCAAAATACCTCAAAACTCTATTATCAAGGAAGTACATCACTGATGAACAAGAAACTGTCAAGCTTGCCCAAACCACCTATGATATCATCCTTAATAAAATTCCAAAGAAGAAGAAGGACCCAAGTTCCTTCGGAATCCAATGATACATTGGGAATGCATCAACCAAAAAGGGATTAGCTGACCTAGGGGCTAGCATATCCATTATGCCCTATTCTATGTGCAAATGATTAGGTTTCACCGAATTGCTGCCTACAGCAATGACTATTCAGTTAGTTGATTCTATCATCGCCGCACCTCTTAGAATCATTGAAGATATTCCAGTTAGGATAGGAAAGGATGCCTATGTCCCATTAGACTTTGTCATCATGGATATCAAGGAAGATCTGAGATACCCGATAATTTTTGGCAGACCTTTCCTCGCTACTGCCAGGGCGCTTATCGATGTTGAAGCTGGTACCATCATTCTAAGGCTCGGAAAAGAAGCAATTCAATTCTGAGTCGTCAACAGCATGAAAGGCCCCAACATCCAAGAGAAGGTCTTTCTTCTAGACGCAATACATCAAATGTCTCAATTAGAAATTTCTGAGCCATCAGACGAGCTAGAGAATGTCCTAACCAACCCAGATGTCAAATTCTCTACAAATGAACTAGTTCAACAGTTTCTGCAACATTTAGAAAAGGTCGAAGAAGCATCGACGGCCACTTTTGAAGAACTCAAAACTGTCACCATTATAGAAGCAACTGAGCCACCTAAGGCTCCTGAAATGAAGACTCTGCCCATGGGGCTTAAACATGTTTTCTTGGATGAGGAAAAATTATGTCCGGTTATCATCAGCTACAACCTAACAGAAGACCAGGAAGAAAGGCTTCTGGAAGAACTGAAGAAACACAGAAAGGTCATTGGATATATGATAACTGACCTGACGGGCATAAATGCTACCTTATGTATGCACAAACTTCCTATGATTGAAGAATTTAAGCCTTCTCGCGAACATCAGAGGAAACTGAACCCTAATCTCAAAGAGGCAGTTCGCCTAGAGGTCCTCAAATTACATAAAGCTGGCATAATCTACCCTATCTCAGACTCCCAATGGGTCAGCCATGTCCAGTTCGTTCCTAAAAAAGGAGGCACCACTGTCGTGCTTAACGACAAAAATGAGTTAGTACCCACCAGGACTGTAACAGGGTGGAGGATGTGTATTGACTATAGGCAGCTGAATAAAGCCACAAGGAAAGATCACTACCCTCTACCCTTTCTCGATGAAGTCCTGGAGCGTTTAGCTCATCAGAAATACTTCTTCTATCTTGATGGTTATTCTGGGTTCTACCAAATGCCCATACACCCAGAAGACCAAGAAAAAACTACCTTCACATGCCCATTTGGAACATATGCTTTTAGAAGAATGCCATTCGGGTTGTGTAACTGTTACGACCCCACCTCCCAATAACCCCCAATTAAGGGAGACCGAGAGTTCGAAGCCGCACCCATAACTTCCAGATCAAAGGTTTGGCCATTAACCAAGAATAATTATCAAATTTTAACCTACTAGACTGAAAGCTGTAAGAAAATAAATTTTTGCATACCTTTTTGAAAACTTGGATCTCTAAACTTCTATCCACTTAAGGATTCTACTCTAACTAATCCTCCTTGTATTTTACTTCATGTATTTCACAATATGACGATTTACTGTTTGTCCTCTTTGGCTTGTACCTAAAACGCCGATAAACAAAACGTCGGTCAGCCAAAGCTGGCATGTGGGGAAAACCAATAATGTTCAACTATGTTAACAACATAATCATTCAATTAATCATTTAACAATCAAGATTATGTTTTAGATATAACTCTGCGATCCAAGGGTACCCTATCCTCTGTGTTGTCCCCATTAAACCCCTCATGATCCACCTATAAGTAAACCAGTTTCTAGGGTTGAGTCACATGGAACTACTCATAGGTAGACCACTCCTTAACTCGAGGTACGCTAAAGAGTCTCATGGCACTACATGTAGGTAGCCCAGTTTCTAACTCACGGTAACCTAGACCTTGATCTAGGATTACCCCTTTTTTTAGCCCTTTCAAAGTAACAGAGGTGGACCCGGATCTAGCCAGTTATATATACACATTTATAGTGATAATCATAGTCACTTTATAGTTGCATGAAATAAATAAACATCCAACAGTTTGGCGGCATTCAATGTGATTAAACATTCGGGAATCCATCGGGAAACTAAATTGGTTATTCATAATTAACCACATACATGTATTGCAGATTTAGATACAGAATTTAATCAGAACATAGAAATCCCAGTCAAGCAACCAATCATGCATAGAATCCTGAAATAACCATACCAATTTCCTTTTATTAGTATCCATTCAATATCATTATCATTCTTAGGATTTCTATTCCAATTTTAGGGTTTCCTTGGGAATTTGGGTTTTGCCTCCATTCTTAGTTATTAAGAATCTAATTCATCAAATCTTCTTAAAACCTTTAAATTCTCTCCTTTTAATATTATTAACTGTCTTAGGATCATCATTCAGTAATTTACTTACTTAATCCGAAACATCATAGTTTTCCTCTTCTTTTACCCCAATTAGGGTTCCCATAAGAATTATTCTTCATTTATGGATTACACCCTAAAACTACCAATTTTTGTATACTAAACAGATAAAAACTCTATATTATTAATCAACAGGTTAATATCTTTCAAATTAACCTATTAGTCTTCAAAGATGTATCCCTTATATTCAATTTAGGGTTTCTAAGGTTTCCTACAAAAACCTAATCATCTTAATTATCTTTATTAAGGATTCTCTAATCCAAACTATGATCAAGAATTTTACAATTGTATCATGTTATGGCCACTAAAACTCATATCTACTCAAATCAGGGTTTTTAGTCCATTAAACCATGTTCATGATCATAAAACCCTAAAACCAACACACTAATCATCTTGTTATGATTTTATCATTCCTTTTATTCATTACTGGTTAAGATTGATCAAAAACACATAAAATATTCATCATGTTTGTTTTTACATCATTCTAGGGATTTTCTATCAATTAATGCATAAAAAGATGTAAAACCCTATACTTTTTGAGTTTCAAGCAGAATCAGGATTCAAACATAATTTATTTGCATTCCTCTCATTCTGAGGATCAATTTTCATATAAGACTTTCTTTAATCCGAGTTACGGTTTGCTAGATATGATTTTTTAAATAAAATCTTACTTAGACCAATCTGGAGCTGCCACATAGCCAACTCCATGCAATGTGGCTCGCTTGAGTTATAACCAATTTACGATATTACCCTCGGTAAGTTGCTGGCTCATTCAGCCCGCAGAGGGGCAATTTCGTCCAACGCGCCCTTGGCCTCCTTCAACCTTGCGCAGCAACAGCCATGCCGCCCTAGTCGCGATCTGCAGCTGTGCGCCGGACTTTCTCCTACTCCTCGGACCTCGATCGCCATCAGCAACCGTCGCACTGACCCCGCCATGCCCCCACACACCTAATGGTGCTCCTGGTACGTGGTTGGTTGGCCAGAAACGCGCCCAGCAAGTCCGCCGCCATGGCTGACCTACAGACGTCCTATGCCACTGTGTAGATGCTAAGCCTAGGGGACGACGGTCGGGCTCCTTTCCCAAGGACTTGGGATCATCGTGCCCCCATCCAGCTCCTGTCTAAAGCTCTACATCGTTTTGGGTTGCACTCACTCCCATGGTTAGGGTTTTTCTTGCAAGAAACAAGAAGAAGGAGAAGGAAAACGTGTGAGATCTCTTTGGAACCCGAACCAGAAGACCAACCCCTTATATAGGGGAGGATTATGAAGCCCTAAGGCATGCCTCATGGGGACCCAAGTCCCAAACTTGAAAGGAAACACTCTTTCCTTGGTTGTGAAGCAACCACCTTTCTCTCTCTCTCTTTGTAAATCTTTTCTAATATCCTTTATTATTTGGATGTTTTAGGAATTCAAAAATCCTTGCCATTATCCTCTTTATTTCTTGCTTTTCAATCCTTAGGCACGAAATTCTACTTCCTTTAATTAAAATTACTTTCTTTTTAACAATACCTCATAATTCATTAATAATGCAACACATTATCCACTTATTTTTTCTTTTTAGTATTTTCTCTTTCTTTCCTCTTTATTGGGACTCCTTGGATCCCAAGACACTCCATTATTTCGAAATTCTTTTTATTGGATACTTAATATCCTTCTGGATGCATCTTTATGCATTATTTCACATTATCTTGTTTATTTCTCATTAAAATATCTCTTTTTGAGGATTTCTCTTTATTTCTCTTTTATTTTCCTCATTGGCATTCCTTTTATTATTAGAAACCTAATGGATACGAATTTTCACCAAGAAAACTCATTTATACCTCTTTCCACTCATTTTCCACATTTTATCATTATTTTCCATTTCTTTCTTAATAAAGAAATACTTAATTAACATTTTCTTTTCTAATTGCCTTCTTTTTGCAACCTTGGTCTCCTTGGTACCCAAGGAACCCAAGGGGCACGAAATCCTCTTTGGATTTGCCTTCTAGAGGTTTCTACATATTTCTTTTCTTAAAAATTCAATCATCGATTTACTATTTGAATTTCATTATTATTTGGGCCCAATAGCCAATAAATCCCACAACACAATCATCAAGGCTATTGTAAACAAAATCCATTTATTTGAAACAAACTATATCATTATTTGTTCAAATATCTTTAATATGAGAAATTACATTTCTCGTCAAATGAACCCAAAATTTGGGGTTGTAACATCCTTCCCCTCTTATAGGAATTTTGTCCTTAAAATTCCATCAAGCAAACAAACAATTCAGGATAAGACTTTTCCATGTCCATCATTGGCCCCTATGTAGCTTTACCGTACACATGGCACTTCCAAAGAACCTTTGTCATCACATATTCTTTTCTCTGAGTTCTTCCATCCCGCCGTCTATAAACTGCACGGGTGACTCAGGCCATGTCAGCCTCCCTTGGGGCTCACTAGGTTCATTGCTCAGCACATGGTCGAGTACCTCACATAGTGCTCTAAATTGGACACATGGAACTCGTCACATATTACTTTATCCTAAGGGGTAAAGTCAAAACCTAACCATCTCCACCCATCCATCTCTAATGGACCCATGTGTCGGGGACTCAGCTTTCTCAGATGCAGCTCAGAGGGGTCGGATTCTCACATATTCTTCCACAGTAACTTGTAAGTCAGTCTACTTTGCATCTGCTCACGACTCTCATCGTCTCTAAGCTCCTTTCAGCCCTTGCATGATCAAAGTGACTTCATCTACACGCATTGTGGTCCCTTTTCTAACCATCATGTGGTCCTTTTCTAACCGTCATGTGGTCCTTTCACCAACATCACCTTACTGAAGTGGTGACCGACACAACCTCCCTTACAGAGCTTCTTATAAATCCCGATACTAACTATGGTGGTCATTGTCACAACTTTCATAGGACAAGAACTGTCTCTAGATATCACCCTGAACGAGCACACATGCCCTCATCAGACCCTTTTAGTCTGGATCATACTAACCATAGTTAGGGGTGATAAACTATACTAACATTGAGTTCTTCGTGTACCTACTTTCGCCTTATGGAAGTGAACCTTTAGGTCAAACTCAAGAACCTTTGAACTTGCATCTTGGTGTAGTTGAACCATCTCTCTCATAGGTAGTTCAACCAAATCGGTCCCTTGACAGAACTCTTTCTTTCTCATGTCATTTAGGTAAGGCGACTTACCATAACCCATATTTCATTCCGACCTTCCTTGGTCCAGGGGAGACCTATCACAAAATCCATAGGGTTGAACTCCCATTCCCTCCTAGGGACTCTTTTGTCCTCTATATCGATATACTGGGTTACTGGGGTTCATCCTTTACCTCCTAGCTTGCATGGCAACATACCACGTGCAACCTCATCTTAAGCATCAAAGTGATATTGCCCTTTACCACGGTGTATGGTGATCTTCAATCATGATTTCCTGTATGTCACGATTCTTCAAGATCGATTCCTCCGAAACTCTAAACCACTCTAGTCGGGGTTTCATCACCTTCTTTTCCAAAGAAGTGCATCTGAGGTTCTACCACCATCCTTTCATGGCATCAAGGACTAGACTGGCTAACCAAAAAACCCTTAACTTTTCAACGAATCTTATTACATATGAGTGTTATCCAAACACCTCTCCTTAGCCAAACAACCTCTTCTAGCTTCTAGTCAAAACAAGTCAGATACATCTTAACCAGAACATTCATTACCACCTCACATCCATAGGTATTAGGTAATATTGAAGACATACGCTTCCATGTATTTCATTTATCGTCTCACCTCCAACTCTCTGTCTATCTTCATTAAGAAAACTCTCAGATTTCGTTATCATAGTGATCAAACTCAACCTGGTATAACTTTGTAAGTTCTACATAGCTCATGATAAAAACTTCCTCATAAGGTGACTACCTTATTCCTCTTAAGTGTTTGCAAACCATCCATGTATCATTCACTTTACCTGGGTAGGTTATCTTCTCTATCCCCATTTCTCGTGGCAACGTTCCAACCTACATCATCTCTTATCCTTGGTGTATGGCATGCGTAATGTCCTATCTCTCACCCCCATAACAAGAGGAAATAAGCATTTGGCTGCAGTCCAAATACAGAGTTCTTCTTGTTCCAAGAGTAGAGATGGCACATCCCACCTTGCCAGTACACCTTTAAATCTAAATTGCAACATGCCACATATGTCTCTACATCACAGACATCATGTTATCAAGCTAGTCTTGAACCTACTGAGGTTTATATCCTTGGTCATTTCCCCTAGGG
This sequence comes from Alisma plantago-aquatica, assembly GCA_963693085.1. Lineage (NCBI taxonomy): Eukaryota > Viridiplantae > Streptophyta > Magnoliopsida > Alismatales > Alismataceae > Alisma > Alisma plantago-aquatica. Next base: position 226,189,721 of record OY856414.1, on the reverse strand, counting down.
CTATAGGGTACCGACTCTTTTGGGGTCATCCCTCTTCCCTCATGCATCAAGAGAGTGCTCTACTCATCTGCCCTTTGGGTCCCATGAGTCCATGAAGGTGATCAATCTCCTAACCCATGGTCCTTAGACAATGATAGTTGTTACCTCCCGACCCTATGGTCATGTGAAACTGGGGAATTAGGCAACTCCTACTTTCATCAGTCTTATCCCTACCTGACCCTAGGATAGACTTAGGATTCATCATTATAGTACATGTTCACTTAGAACCTTACCCAAGTCTTCATCATCTCTCTTTCTGCTTTTGTGGGCTGACTTACATCCTTTCATAGGAAGCATGGCAACCTGCCTTCCTTAGTCAAGCCTCATATCGGTTACCTCCATGGTAACACATCCATATGCACATAGAGATGGATATCTATGGGTCTGTAGGTTCATTCTCATACCATGTACTTTTCACTTAACTTCTCAAGATCCTGTGAGACCTCTTCAGGTTACCTTAAACCAACAAAACTGATATATACACCCTACCAAAGGGGTCCCTCTCCCAGGATGGGAGGAAAACTATATCTTGACAACAAGGTCACAAAAACTCATAGGTCTAGGGTTTACATCCACATGAGCTTACTTAACCCTAGCAAGCTATTAAGGTACAAGAAGATCACCTACTGTACCATGCTAGGTCATACTTGTCCTCTTTCCTTCATGCTGGATCAAGATCATACCTTTCTTTATCATCATCCTAGCTGTGAGGGGTCCATCAAACACACCTTAAACTTAAGGGGCTTCCCCTTTTTCCTCTATACATGAGGAGTACCATGCTCGCTTCTATAGGAACTCAACTTCCCATTATGAGCATTAGGTACACCACTTCCCCTCTTAGGCCTAGGAACCCTAGGTTCACTTGTAGGTGTCCAACCGCATGCTCTATCTCTTAACTACGAACCAAGCATGCAAAAGGCATGACATGCACTTCTTGTCATCCTTCAACTCGAGCAACACTTAGGGTTGGGTCCTCCTTAAGGACAACCAACAAGGTACAAGGCCTCATAACCTGCTACTAAACTTTTCTAGGTCTAAGGAACCCTTCTTCCCACCTCAGAAGGTAAACACATATATCGCAGACACTTAGGCACTAGATGCTTCATCTTCTCTCTCTAGGGTTTGGTCCCTCTAAAGGCAACCAAGGTATCATCAACTTCCAGGGATCAATCATGAGGCAACCATTATCATCCATTATTCCTCATATCTCAGGGTTTTAGGCTTCCAACCTCCTTGTTGGGTTTCCTGCTCTCTCTCTAGAGCTAACCCTACAACTAACCTCGCCATTAGAGGTCCTTTCTTCATGAAGGATCAACCTCAAAAGCATGCTCTACATGGGTGAAGCCTAGGTTCGAACTTATGGTTGCTCAAGATCATCCATAACCCTTTATGCTCCATCATAATTCCTTATCTAGGGTTTCATACTGTCATCACTATGACGTGCCCTAGGTTCCATCTATACCCTACTTGCACAAGTCCATAGGGTTTCTAAGGTCCTTCACTAACATCATCATCTAAGGAGCTATCCTTTACCCTAACATGCACGACCCTTCCCAGGGTTGGGTTGTCAAAGGTGTTAGTTCACCCATGGATCATATGGCATCCCAAAGGCATGTCCTTTCAAACACCTGGTCCAAGTCATCTCTCTCTAACCTTCACTTAGGGCTAGGGTTAGCATCATCCTCAGAGGATGTGCCAGGTTTCTACTTGCAATGGAGATCTCTATCTCCAAGACTAACTTATTCTCCTGACAAGAAGGTCTAGCCTCAGGTCTCTTCTGAGGACATGACAACTTATGTCATACGACCTAAGCATGTATCTATTCTTTAGTTTGCGCTTAATCTATTAAGCTTATGACATCTTATTTACATGCCTTTCATTAATTTGGCGGAGGATTTCTTAAACCTTATTAATCTTACCCATACCTCAAGAGGGTGAGGAGAAGAAAGAAAACCCTAATCCTTTAGGTCCTTATCAGAAATTTGTGATGAGAAGGGATGAATAAGATGAGAAGTCCTAAAGGTATCTTATTTCGATTCATACCCTAAGACTTTGTCCAGGCAGTCACACAGATCCGGGAGTCCTCTTATTTCGACTAGCGGTGCGGAGGAAAATATTGCCAGCCCCCGGTCGTGATCCTTTTCTAGACACCTCCATCTTTCGGATAATCCTCTAATAACTCCCTTGGGTTCTATGGAGTTTGTAAAATTTAATAATTATTAATGGTTGATTGAGGAACCCAAGCTCTGATACCAAATGTTACGACCCCACCTCCCAATAACCCCCAATTAAGGGAGACCGAAAGGTCGAAGCCGCACCCATAACTTCCGAATCAAAGGTTCGGCCATTAACCAAGAATAATTATCAAATTTTAACATACTATATTGAAAGCTGTAAGAAAATAAATTTTTGCATACCTTTTTGAAAACTTGGATCTCTAAACTTCTATCCACTTAAGGATTCTACTCTAACTAATCCTCCTTGTATTTTACTTCATGTATTTCACAATATGACGATTTACTGTTTGTCCTCTTTGGCTTGTACCTAAAACGCCGATAAACAAAACGTCGGTCACCGAAGATGGTATGTGGGGAAAACCAATAATGTTCAACTATGTTAACAACATAATCATTCAATTAATCATTTAACAATCAAGATTACATTTTAGATATAACTCCGTGATCCAAGGGTACCCTATCCTCTGTGTTGTCCCCATTCAACCCCTCATGATCCACCTATAAGTGAACCAGTTTCTAGGGTTGAGTCACATGGAACTACTCATAGGTAGACCACTCCTTAACTCGGAGTACGCTAAAGAGTCTCATGGCACTACACGTAGGTAGCCTAGTTTCTAACTCACGGTAACCTAGACCTTGCTCTAGGATTACCCCTTTTTTTAGCCCTTTCAAAATAACAGAGGTGGACCTGGATCTAGCCAGTTATATATACACCTTTATAGTGATAATCATAGTCACTTTATAGTTGCATGAAATAAATAAACATCCAATAGTTTGGTGGCATTCAATGCGATTAAACATTTGGGAATCCATCGGGAAACTAAATCAGTTATTCATAATTAACCACATACATGTATTGCAGATTTAGATACTGAATTTAATCAGAACATAGAAATCCCAGTCAAGCAACCAATCATGCACAGAATCCTGAAATAACCATACCAATTTCCTTTTATTAGTATTCATTCAATATCATTATCATTCTTAGGATTTCTATTCCAATTTTAGGGTTTCCTTGGGAATTAGTGTTTTACCTCCATTCTTTGTTATTAAGAACTCTAATTCATCAAATCTTCTTAAAACCTTTAAACTCTCTCCTTTTAATATTCTTAACTATCTTAGGATCATCATTTAGTAATTTACTTACTTAATCCTAAACATCATAGTTTTCCTCTTCTTTTACCCCAATTAGGGTTCCCATAAGAATTATTCTTCATTTATGGATTACACCCTAAAACTACCAATTTTTGTATACTAAACGGATAAAAACTCTATATTATTAATCAATAGGTTAATATCTTTCAAATTAACCTATTAGTCTTCAAAGATGTATCCCTTATATTCAATCTAGGGTTTCTAAGGTTTCCTGCAAAAACCTAATAATCTTAAGTATCTTTATTAAGGATTCTCTAATCCAAACTATGATCAAGAATTTTACAATTGTATCATGTTATGGCCACTAAAACTCATATCTACTCAAATCAGGGTTTTTAGTCCATTAAACCATGTTCATGATCATAAAACCCTAAAATCAACATACTAATCATCTTGTTATGATTTTATCATTCCTTTTATTCATAACTGGTTAAGATTGATCAAAAACACATAAAATATTCATCATGTTTGTTTTTAAATCATTCTAGGGGTTTTCTATCAATTAATGCATAAAAAGATGTAAAACCCTATACTTTTTTAGTTTCAAGAAGAATCAAGCTTCAAACATAATTTATTTGCATTCCTCTCGTTCTGAGGATCAATTTTCATATAAGACTTGCTTTAATCCGAGTTATGGTTTGCTACATATGATTTTTGAAATAAAATCTTACTTGGACCAATCTGGAGCTGCCACGTAGCCAACTCCATGCAATGCGGCTCGCTTGAGTTATAACCGATTTACGATATTACCCTCGGTAAGTTGCAGGCTCATTCATCCCGTAGAGGGGCAATTTCGTCCAACGCGCCCTTGGCCTCCTTCAACCTTGCGCAGCAACAGCCACACCACCCTAGCCGCGATCTGCAGCTGTGCGCCGGCCTTTCTCCTACTCCTCTGACCTCAATCGCCATCAGCAACCGTCGCACTGACCCCGCCATGCCCCCACGCACCTAATGGTGCTCCTGGTACGTGGTTGGTCGGCCAGAAACGCGCCCAGGAGGTCCGCCGCCATGGCTGACCTGCAGATGTCCTACGGCACTGTGCAGATGCTAAGCCTAGGGGACGACGGGCGGGCTCCTTTCCCAAAGACTTGGGATCATCGTGCCCCCATCCAGCTCCTGTCTAAAGCTCTACATTGTTCTGGGTTGCACTCACTCCCATGGTTAGGGTTTTGCTTGCAAGAAACAAGAAGAAGGAGAAGGACAACGTGTGAGATCTCTTTGGAACCCGAACCAAAAGACCAACCCCTTATATAGGGGAGGATTATGAAGCCCTAAGGCGTGCCTCATGAGGACCCAAATCCCAAACTTGAAAGGAAACACTCTTTCCTTGGTTGTTAAGCAACCACCTTTCTCTCTCTCTCTCTTCATAAATCTTTTCTAATATCCTTTATTATTTGGATGTTTTAGGAATTCGAAAATCCTTGCCATTATCCTCTTTATTTCTTGATTTTCAATCCTTAGGCATGAAATTCTACTTCCTTTAATTAAAATTACTTTCTTTTTAACAATACCTCATAATTCATTAATAATGCAACACATTATCCTATTATTTTTCCTTTTTAGTATTTTCTCTTTCTTTCCTCTTTATTGGGACTCCTTGGATCCCAAGACACTCCATTATTTCGAAATTCTTTTTATTGGATACTTATTATCCTTCAAGATGCATCTTTATGCATTACTTCACATTATCTTGTTTATTTCTCATTAAACTATCTCTTTTTGAGGATTTCTCTTTATTTCTCTTTTATTTTCCTCATTGGCATTCCTTTTATTATTAGAAACCTCATGGATACGAATTTTCACCAAGAAAACTCATTTATACCTCTTTCCACTCATTTTCCACATTTTATCATTATTTTTCATTTATTTCTTAATAAAGAAATACTTAATTAACCTTTTCTTTTCTAATTGCCTTCTTTTTGCAACCTTGGTCTCCTTGGTACCCAAGGAACCCAAGAGGCACGAAATCCTCTTTGGATTTGCCTTCTAGAGGTTTCTACATATTTCTTTTCTTAAAAATTCAATCATCCACTTACTATTTGCATTTCATTATTATTTGGGCCCAATAGCCAATAAAGCTCACAACACAATCATCAAGGCTATTGTAAACAAAATCCATTTATTTGAAACAAACTATATCATTATTTGTTCAAATATCTTTAATATGAGAAATTACATTTCTCGTCAAATGAACCTAAAATTTGGGGTTGTAACAGTAACGCACCCGCTACGTTCCAAATATGTATGACCGCCATTTTCGCAGGATTAACAGAAACCATAATGGAAGTTTTCATGTATGATTTCTCAGTTTACGGAGATTCTTTCGATAACTGTCTAATCAACCTTGGACAAGTTTTACAACGTTGCGAGGAAACAAACCTTATACTGAATTGGGAAAAATGCCACTTCATGGTAACTGAAGGTGTAATCCTCGGGCATAGAGTTAGTGATAGAGGAATCGAGGTCGATAGAGCAAAAATTGATGTTATCTCGAAAATATCGCCACCAAAATATATAAAGGGAGTGAGGGCTTTCTTGGGTCATGCGGGGTTCTACAGAAGATTCATTAAGGATTTCTCAAAAATAGAAAAACCCATGACCCAACTCCTGACCAAAGATACTAAGTTCATCTTTAACCAAGACTGCCTGCAAAGTTTCTCAACTCTCAAAAATGCTTTAATTTCTACACCTATATTGAGAGCTCCAGATTGGTCGCAACCTTTTGAAATCATGTGCGACGCTAGCGATTACGCCATAGGGGCAGTGTTAGGACAACGGATCGACAAGAAACCCTACGTAATTTACTACACATCTAAAACACTAGATGAAGCACAGAAGAACTACACTACTACAGAGAAGGAGTTCCTGGCTGTCATCTATGTGTTTGAAAAAATCTGCTCCTATTTTATTGGATCCAAGGTTATCATTTACAACGACCACTCCACCATTCGATACCTAATTCAGAAGCAAGATGTGAAACCTAGACTTATCCGCTGGGTGTTGATACTTCAGGAATTCGATTTGGAAATTAAAGATAAAAGTGGAGTGGATAACATTGTAGCCGACCATCTGAGTCACATTGAAGTTGAAGATGAAGATAAAATCCCTATCCGAGATTCCCTTCCAGACGACCAACTAATGAAAGTTACTTATGGATTCCCTTGGTATGCAGATATTGTCAATTATCTAGCTACAGGAATCATTCATCCATCCACTTCCCACCGTGACAAATGGAAATTCCTCCATGACATAAAGCAATATTATTGGGATGAACCTTACCTGTTTCACCTTTGTGCTGACGGACTTTTCCTTCGCTGCTTACCGAAAGAAGAGATCACCCCCGTCCTAGAGCATTGCCATTCAGGACCCACGGGGGGCACATGAGTGCAAAGAAAACCGCTATAAAAGCTCTGTAATCTGGTTTCTTCTGGCCAACCATAGCAAAGGACTCCTACAATTTTGTAAAATCCTACAACAAATGTCAATTTTCTGGTAACATATCCAAAACGAACGAAATGCCCCTCACAATGTGGCAAGAAATTGAGCTTTTCGACGTGTGGGGGATAGACTATATCGGCCCTTTTCCTTCTTCCTATGGTTTCTCTTACATCCTGGTTGTGGTGGATTATGTCTCAAAATGGGTCGAAGTTGTACCCACTGTATCCAGTGATTCCAAACCAGTTATTAAATTGTTCAAAGATATCATTTTCCCCAGATTTGGAGTCCCCGGAATTGTCATATCAGATGGCGGGACACATTCCTTGGAATGAAGTTTTGAAGCCCTGTTAAAAAAGTATGGAGCCAACCACAAAGTAGAAGCGCCTTACCATCCACAGACCAGCGGTCAGGTTGAGGTATCTAATAGACAACTAAAGGCGATCCTAGAAAAAATAGTCAACAGAAACCGCACTGACTGGTCCGCCAAGCTTCCTGATGCCCTTTGGGCATACCGTACAGCCTATAAAACACCAATCGATACAACCCCGTTCCGTTTGGTATACGGCAAATCATGTCATCTTCCAGTGGAGCTGGAACACAAAGCCTGGTGGGCCATCAAATAGCTAAATTTTGATTTTAAAAGCGCCAGAAAAAATAGACAACTCCAGCTGCAGGAGCTCGAGGAGCTTCGAATGACCACCTATCAGAGTGCCAGAATATATAAGGAGTAGACCAAAATGTGGCACGACGGTCATCTTAAGAGGAAATACATCGCCATTGGTGACAAAATACTCCTTTATAACTCCAAGCTCAAGTTGTTCCCTGGAAAACTTCGAACAAAATGGTCCGGGCCCTTCACCATAAAGCATATATACCCAACTGGAGCTGTCATAATTGTCGACAACAATGGAGGAGAAAGGATGGCCAATGGCCATCGTTTAAGGAAATACTACACCCCAGTAGATAAAATGCCAAGAAAGACCATTGAAATCAAAGACGCCAAGCCATCAACATAACAATATCACAGCTTCGTCGAGCCAGCGACGTAAAACCCAGGCGCTACTTGGGAGGCAACCCAAGATTTCAGCTTCTTATTTTATTTTTCCGTTCTTTTATTTACCTTAGGTTTATCTTCTGAAAATATAAAAATTTCACATCACCAAAACAAACATAAAAATATAAAAATCCTTTCGACCTTAACCCTCCCAAAACGGTCCTGAAACTGTTTGGGACCAAACGGTCTCCAAACCGTTTGGGACCAAATGGTCCTGAAACCGTTTGACTTGGAGAATTTGTAGGGTCGACCCCCGATCCCTATAAATATAAACCCTACCCCCCTCGTTCTTCTCTCTTTGACTCTCGCGCTTTCTCATACTTTCGTGCAAGTGTTGTTCCGTTGCTTCCGTCGCCTTGCTCCCGCGCAACCTAGGTTCCCTCCGCCTCCGTCGACCTAGTTCCGTGTTCTTTCACAGCAACCTCACCTCTGTGTCACTGCCCTCCGCCTCAACAACCATCAAGTGAAGGTAGTCCTACCGTCGCCGACACCTGCACCCACCACCGCGGCAACTGATTCGATCTTTCCGCCTCTGCAACCACCATCATTACCTCCGTCAACACCTTCGGTGCTGCCTTCGTCTTTATCACCGTCGGCTCCGCCGCAATCATCTTTACCATCACCTCTATCGTCTCCAGCTCCACCTTTTGCATTGTCGGCTCCGCCTCTGTTGCCGTCGTCTCCGCCTTTTTCACGCCGCCTTCATCTTTGTCATTGCTGGCTCCACTGCGATCCTTGTTTTCGTCGGCCACTTCACCCGATGTTTCACCTTCCAAACGGTCTTCGAAACTGTTTGGGACCAAATGGTCTTCACAACGTTTGGGACCAAACGGTCTTGAAACCGTTTGGGACCAAACAGACTTCAAACCGTTTGGGACCAAACGGTCTTGAAACCGTTTGGGACCAAACGGCCTTGAAACCATTTGGGACCAAACAGCCTTCAAAGCGTTTGGGACCAAATGGTCTTCAAACCGTTTGGGACCAAACGGCCTTGAAACCGTTTGGAACCAAATAGTCCTCAAACCGTTTGGGACCAAACGGTCTTCAAACCGTTTGGCCTTACACATTTGTTTAAAGTTTCATAAAAATATAAAACCACATAAATACAAATACAAATACAATTCTTTTCTAAAGCATGTCTTCTTACCCATGATTTTCTACTTTTCAGATATGGCATCTCCAGCTAAGCATGCCACAGGATCCGAAGACGCTCCTTTCTGGACAAAGGAGCAAATGCTGGAAGACCGGGCCAAACTCCAGCAGATCATAGACAACTATAACAACACTAGGAAGGCCCCAACAAATGTCAAAATCATGGTTGTTCTATGTGAAATTGACCGCATAAACAAGTGCCTGGCTGAGGCACCTGAAGAAGTAGTGGAAGAAATTTCTTCCGACAATGACGAAGGCTCAGATTACAAGCCAAACTCCGAGGAGGAATCCCCAGCTATAGAATCAAAGGGGAAACACAAAGTCCAAGATACTGCAACCGGACAACCCTCCAAGAAACGTGCCAGAAAGCAAGTTCGGCCTACCACTGCAAGGCAGCAAATCCTGGCAGGAAACACTCCACCAATCACCACCTCCGCTGCCACTCCTGCAACCATCTCTATCCCCACTTTCCCTCCTATCACCACCGCAGCACCACAACCAGAAAACCTCTACATAAACACCGCCCTCTCCACTGACAAAACCCTAAAACCTACTAAGTACGCCTACTCCAGCATACTACTTAAGATGGGGATCCATGACCGAATTTTCAATATGCTAGACAAAGTAAACCTTACAAAGCTGTGTTTTGTACCTGAGATCTCATATTCTAAACCCACTACTGAATTTTCACCTTTCTTACCAAAGAGCCAATAGACATCATGGATAGATCACGGGATGGAGGTGACAGAAGGCTGGTCACCCAAATCTTCGGCAACAAGGTTGTCTTAACAGAAAACATGTTGAACGAAGTCTTCATCGACAACCAGGAGCAGCTAAATCAAGCCAAGGTTTGGGTACTAGCACCCTAATTTCAACAGGCACAAATTTTGGAAATCTCTGACTGGGCTCCCCACCTATGATGCTAAGACATGCAAGGCATCGAACATACATTCTGAACTTGTGCGCACCCTACACAAAATCCTCGCAGGAGCACTCTTCCCCAGGACAGAAGGAGGAAACGTTATAATCTCAGATCTCTTTGTTCTCTGGTCCATTCTAAACGGATTTCTAGTCAACATTGGATGACATATGATCCAAAAATTATCTGCTTACGCCCTGGCGAAGGAAATCTGCATGGGAGGTCATGTCACTTCCATCATCAAATATCTCAAGATGGACAGACCTCTACCTCACTGCACACAAATAAAGGGTGACATCCTCACCAACGAACAAACCTTGAAGAACTCCTTCATTATCAAGAAAAAGGATGTGAAACTACACTATGTTTTCTACCCTACACTTAAATCATCCAGAACCCTATTACCACTGCCGGAGCTCGCATACTACGACAAGGAAAATCTCCTCTTCACTGTCGAGGAGCTTACCAAACTCTTAGCTATGGTAAAAGCACCAGCAAAGAAAATAAAGGCGGAGCAGACTGAACTCAGCATCAACGCCCCGACAGCCAGAATACCAAAAATTCCTGTGAAACGACCTTCTACTAGACTTTCACAGAAACAGCAGTTGTTGGGGACACCAACTTCCAAACCACATCCAGAAGACAACCCCCTCCCCAAAGATCACATCACCTCCTCATCCTTAGACTCTTTCATTATGATTCTAAACGCTCAGCTAACCGCCACCACCTCACCTCCCTCCACCTTTCCAACATCCACCACTCTTCTTTTCTTCACCACATCTACGCAACCACCTGCATCCTCTTCCTCACCCCTTTTCACTTCGGGCTCTCCTTTCTCCACCCCTATGCCTGACTTTACCGCTTTCCCCTCCACCTCCACAATCTCTACCCCATCACTATCACTCCCACCGCTTTCACCTGAGATACCACCACCTTTCACATCCACCACCACCCCGATACCGCTGGTGACCCCATCTGTAGTCACCACGCAGTTCGGGGTACCATCAATGTCTTTTCCGCAAGACACTACCACCCTCCAACACAGACCCCAGCCACCCCACCCTTCCGCCTCTGGGGTCCCCTTTCCCAATATTGGTGAGGAATTCGGACGACAATTTGACGTCATCTGAAACCTCCTCACCAATCCTTCTAACATTTTACATTCTATTTTTTCTTGTGTGCAGGGATTATCAAAACATGTGGCCACGATCGACAAACAGAACCGCGCCTTGCCCAACATCATCCAAGGTTTTTAGAAACGCCAAGATGCGGTGGCTACGCAAGTTGATCACATCAACAACCACTTCAACAACCTGCCCGAGTTGGTCCTTGGAGCGAAGCACCAGCAAGAGGCGATGGCTACGCAAGTCGATGAGATCTCTACACAGACTCAACCTCTACTTGAGATTCTCCACGAGATCAAGAAGCAACAAGCAGCTTTTAACATGCGCTTGGACACCATCAGTAGCACCCTCACACACCTAACTAATCGCCAAGAGGAGTCAACAAATAATGAAATCCAGCACCTCCATGCTCAAGTAACAGATCTCACAGCACGACTCCTCTCCGCTGAGGGACGATATAACGACCTCAAAGAAACACACGACGCACTGCTCGAAACACACGAGCATGTGCAAGTGGCTTTCGATGAGTTACAAGCCACCCATCGGTGATGCAAAAAGACCGCACACCAAAAGCCAACAAAAAAGGCAACAGATGAAAAAGATGGCGACAGCGACGACGAAGAAGACTCTGACTCTTCTGCCGACTCTAACAACGATACTACCTCCTCAGATGACAAATCAGATGACAAATATGATGACAAAAAGGTTATGACAAAGGTCACCAAGAAGGTGGACACCTTCCCAAGTCCCCCACTCACAACGACAATGTAAACATGTCATATGGGGACCAATTCCTTGACTACTCTAATTTGGGATCCATTGGGGAGTCTGCTAAAAATGTGGCTTTCACTGAGTTCCACCACTGTCTATTAGGAACCAGCGCAAGCCCACTCACAAAAACCCCTCAACCTTTCTCCGCACTTGACCCATCAGTGCCTTCCCCCCATGACCAGGACGAGGCAGAACGAGTAAGCTTAGACACAGATGAAGACCTCAATTCTGCCTCTGACTCAGAAGACGATCTATAAAGATATGAAGAAGCCTTGGTACAACCTTCTCCCCCCCCCCTCTACAGAACCTTCCCCCGCCGCCACAACTACCGCACAAACTGCACGATTTGGATATGGCAGCCATCTCCACATTAGATGCTCAGGACATCTTTATACTGAACACTGTTGTCGACGATGCAAAAGAGGGGGGAGACATCATCTACTATAACACCAAAACTAACCGCAAGTTGACACGAGAAGACTTCCGCAACATCTTGCGACCACGGTCCATGATGCCAATGGCAATCTTCTATGTCCTTCTTGCCAACTGTATCGAAGTGTACAGAAGCTCTATGAGGCAGCAACCAGTTTTTAATGCCTCACCTGCTCTATCTATCGGCCTGTTATACAAAGATATACGAGTAAAATCCATAGAGTGGCTACGTGTCGGTTTAGCACGGCGGGCATGTTATCTCACAGTGCCCTTCCAAATTTCGTACCACTGGCTTTTTATGATAGTAGACACCGAGGCTCGGGATGCCAAGGTTTATAATTTTTGCGGCACTGAGCTACCTGTCGGTACAATAAATTTTGTTGGTGAAGAAGCAGGTGAATCACGATGCATACCTTTCCGGATTCTCAAGTTAATCTGGGCTGCGTGCCCATCTCTCTGCCAAGATTGGAGCCAACCCTGGTTCCAAATTATCAACCCACATGTTCAAGCTGCTGAGGGATCTGGGGACTGTGCTTTTTGCACCATCTGTCACATCCAAGCACTGAACCAAGAAATCCCTTTTGCTGATCTAGTCGCTGAAGATTTTCACTCCTTGCGAGGACGTTACTCCATGGAACTCATTTGTGATAGAAGGTTCTTCAAGGATCCGACAATGGCACCGGATGACGTCCCTCGTTACCTCTTTTCAGCAATACAACACCCGCAGAGGTGACCTTTCCGACAAACTTTGAAAGAGCTGGAGCAATCCAAAGCAAAAGCCACAACTCCCGAGCAAAGAAAAAGTGACATAGATCGTTTGTCTGCCATAAAACCAACTTTCCCGGACTTTGACCTCAATTCTTGCAAAGGTCTCTCCGACATTGAACTACGTCTCATCATGTTGAGGCTCTCCGCCGAGAAAGATGAACTGGTATACATGTCTGGCGACATTCTAATAATGGCAGACACACTTCGAGAGACTATACAGTTTAAAGGATCTCTCGCCGTCAGCTTAATGGCCACTTATCAATTTCTCCTCGGGCAAAATAACCCCACAACATATATTGCGTCACCATACATGAAGGATGATCTTTTAAAGCTAAAAAACTTCGGAACAACTAAAGCGTTGATCTCCTTTCTACAACACACAATGCCAAAATTCATCATGCTACCCTTCCTTTATCACGAGCATTGGATGCTCCTGGCAACAAACCTACCAGAAGGAACAACTACAATCTATAACAGTTCCGACAGCCAATACAATCCACGACAGAGGAATTATGTCATGACACCAAAGATGCCCATAGAGGTAGTAGTAAAGGAATGTGCTGACAATTTGATTACCTTTTTAAGTCAGCATTGATGGGCTTATGGCAAAGAACATTTTCACCGCCCAACCTTCAACCACAAATGTCCACAGCAAATTCACCAGTCAAATGACTGCGGCTTCCATGTCCTCTACTGGATGTACACCATCATGACCCTTCAAAGACCAGTAGAGGATATGACAGATGTGGATTACCACGCCCTTCGCGGAAAGTTCGCTGCAGACCTACTCCGCACACACGACGCAAACAAAGGATTAACAGAAGCCTGATGCCCTTGTCCTTGTACTTCTCATCCTATCACCTTGACACTCTATGGACAGAGTGAGTGATAAGTTAGGGGGGAGTACACTTGACAAGGGCGAGGTATCATTTCTACAAACCTTTCTTCTCAATTCTCCCTTCTCTTTATTTTTGTATAAATTCTTTTACACTTTTAGTCTTTGTTTTTTGTTTTAGATTTCCTAACATTAAACCCCACTCATATAGAATAGCATCTCTCTTGGACCATGATCAACCCCTGTTGACTTAAGAATCCAGTAGTCCTCAAGAATAAGAATAATAATAGCATAAAGGCATGTAACGGTGAGTTAATAAATTTCCTTCACGCTTGACTTTCATGATTTTGCTTCAGTTCTACATCAGACTCTTCAACAAGTCAATATCAAAGCCGAAGCAAGCCAAATATTCTCAAGGACAGGAGGGAAATCAGTGAAATCTAAATCAAGGAACCTCGCAAGTGGACCACCAACCAGACAATAAGTGCATGCCGGGAAATTCTAAGAACAATTTTCTTCTTTTTAATAAAAGAGGCTTGGCCGCCGAACCAAAAACCCAAATATCCAAATCCCAAGCCTGTGAGTTTTTGAATAAAAGCCAGAGTGTTGAATAAAAACATGAGAGTTGTTCCATGCGTAAGGACTTATATGAAGAACCGATAAAGGTCTCACCCGGCCGGTACATTCAGCTGCCCTCACAAAGGCATATGTGTCGTGCCCGGTAGTGAGATCCTAAGGTCTCCAAATATATGAAAAGGCTAATAAAGGGCTCGCCCGGCTGGTACATTCAGTTGCCCTCATGAAGGCAGATGTGTCATGCCCGGTAGTGAGTTCCTAAAAGCATAGATAAACCCTCTCCCGCTAAAAGGGAGAGTTACACAAAAGCCCTTACCCAACCCTCATAACCACTCTAGTTTCCGACAGGTTTTCAAAAGAAGTACAAAGATGATTAGAGTCAATGACATGCACATAATAACATCAGGAAAAAGGTGGTCCCAATATGAGCTACGTGATTTAGAGGAAACCTGAGATCCGCACAACTCTCTATACCTGAAAGAATTAAGGCAAGCAGAAGCTCTAATATGACCTCAGGAGATCTCTGATTTAGAACTGAAGCAAGGCTATGGAAATCTTAAATAAATAAAATCACCTCACCTTTATATGCCTCAGCTCTATCTAGCTTGAGGACAAGCTAGACTCTAAGTTAGGGGGTGATAACCTCTAATTTTGGGATGTTATCTTAGTCTTTTCTTTAGTTTTCCACACTCTTTCTTAATTAGAATTAGATATAATACCTAAATATTCCTTCTTATTGTAAATATACCATTAGACTAACTTTTCCTCTTTTTACGTGTAGAAAAAGACACAAAAAATCATAAAAGACTCAACTAGCCTCAAGACCGCATGAGCTCACATGGTCCCAATATCGCATGAAGCCAATCGGTCCCGAGACCGCATGGAGTCACACGGTCCCAAGATCGCATGAAGCCAATCGGTCCCGAGACCGCATGGAGTCACACGGTCCCAAGACTGCGTGAAGCTAATCGATCCTGAGACCGCATGGAGCCAATTAGTCCCAAGACCGCATGGAGTCACACGGTCCCAAGACCGCATGAAGCCAATCGGTCCCGAGACCGCATGGAGTCACACGGTCCCAAGACCGCATGAAGCCAATCGGTCTCGAGACCGCATGGAGCAAATCGGTCCCGAGACCGCATGGAGTCACACGGTCCCAAGACCGCATGAAGCCAATCGGTCCTGAGACCGCATGGAGTCACACGGTCCCAAGACCGCATGAAGCCAATCAGCCCCAAGACCGCATGGAGTCACACGGTCACGAGACCGCATGAATCTGAACAGTCTTGAGGTCCAAATGGTCTTGAGGTTCGAACGGTCTTGGGGTACAAATGGTCTTGAGGTCCAAACAGTCTTGAGGTCCAAACGGTCTTGAGATCCAAACGGTCTTGAGATCCAAACGGTCTTGAGGTCCAAATGGTCTCCAAATCATTTGGACTTCACATAAGACCTCTAAATAAGACCCCAAGGGTCCTCAAAAAGGGGGAGTATTCAGACGTCCAGAGGCTGCCTCAATCACTCCAGAGCACATCCGACTTCCATCCTTCGCCCAGGGGCTACCGTTCTGAGACCCACACTCCATCTCGAAGCTGCTTTCTCTCTCTCCGCCAAAGAAGATGGGAAGAGGGAGATCTCGTCATCGCGTAACTTGTGAAGCTGGTGGATCGTTTCTCTCTCTCCAAGGGGTTGACTTTCCTCCCTCCTTTGTGGGGATGATGCTCTCTCTCTCTTCTTGCCTCCTTCTTTTCCCTAGCCATGAGCGAGTAGTCTCTTTCACTGGGGTGCGGGGAGTAGCCCCGCTACCCATGTTTTCATGTCATGTAAATGTAATCCATAGTTTGTAATATAGAGTTGTTATCTTTTCAGTTCAACATCAAACGTTTAATGAATGCTTGTTGCTTGATCACCAACTTGTGTTATCTTTTGTCTTTTAGTATGAATTGTCTACGTTTGTACTATTAGATACGAAACTCATCTTTATGTTGGTTCTTGGTACATGTATCCACCATGCACCAGTTTCGGTATCTAGGAGTGTCTTTGAAGAGGTGGAGTATACTCACTCCCATCGTTGTACCTTCATGCTATGAAATGGAATCAGTTGACATGTGAAAGTACAACTTTGATGAGTCGAGGAATACACTTTACGAAGGGAATGATGCAAAGTAGTTGACCATTCGTTCGGGGATGGCTGACTTTGCAACATTCCCGCACTTCTCGTGGTTAGTTCTCCGAAAGGAAACTAAGTCTACAAAGATACCAACTGACTAAACTCTTTTTGTAGGTTATGTTTTACTTTACATGTATTGATCCATGTGTAGTGGCGGTGAAAAACCGATCACACCCTAGTGACCTTTATCATTGTTTAACTTCCTTAGATTTACTTGCTTTCTTTACTTTACATGTTCTTAGTTTAAAAACAACAAAACCAACCTTTCGGTCTAAATACCAACTAATAATTGATTAAGTCAAATTCTAATGTTTTCTATCTTGTTGCTTGCAACAAGACCGTTGTCCTATGGATTCGACCCTTAACTATATTGTGATAAGACTTCCACGTATCTTAGCATACGTGGATGGAGTTCTCTATCTAGTATAAGCAAGGCTAAACCTAAAGACTTATTATGTTTAGGATTTTTAGTTGGTGCACGCAATTCCACGTAAGTGGAAGCTCCATCAGTCTTCAAGCTGATGTGACCTAGGCCTGGGCAGCGATCTGCAGCAAGCTGCGGCTACCCTCCTCCACCCCGGACCTCAATGGCCACCGGGGATGCATCCACTGGCTCCGTCGTGCCTTGGCGCACACTGGGCGCCATCGTTTCATGGCTGAGGTGGCTTCTCCTAAGCATGCCAAGTCTGTGACCTGCTGCGAGATGCAGTCCTTCGGCCGCGAGCTGTGCGAAGGTGCGGACAAAGGAATGATGGACGATCTCCCCAAAGTTGTCGTGGGTGCGTTCTTCGCTCATCGAGATCGGGTAATAGCCCCTGGTGGTGCCATGACCACACAACTCCTCTATCTAGGGTTTTAAGCAAAAATGATGTAGGAGAAAAGGGAGATGAGAGAGGAACGGATGCAGGTATTTCCTTGGGCTCAACCCAGAGGTCCTAACCTTTTATAGAGGAGGGTACGAAGCCCTAGGTGGGTTATCCATGAGTCCAAGAATTCCTTTCCAATTAGGAAGTCAATTCCTTCAAAGAGAAGCAATATTCTCTCTCCTTTGTTCTTTGTATTTCATCAATTATTTGGATATTAGAAATTTGAAATCCCTCTTTCATTTTCTTTGTACTTTCCCTTTTTATTCATTGGCCACGAATTTATGTTCTCTTTTAATAGAAATCACTTCCTCTTTCATAATGCCACCAAAAAACATTAATAATGTATCCTATTATCTTTTATTTTGCAAATTTTGATATTTTCTCTTTCTTTCCTCATTATTGGGTCTCCTTGGATCCTAAGACATTCCAATATTTCGAAATTCTTTTTATTGGATACTTATTATCCTTCTAAATACATCATTATGCATTATTTCACATTATCTTGTTTATTTCTCATTTAAATATCTCTTTTTGAGGATTTCTTTTTATTTTCTTCATTGGCATTCCTTTTAATATTAGCAACCTCATGGATACGAAATTTCCCCAAGAAATCTCATTTATGCCTCTTTCCACTCATTTTATCATTATTTTCAATATATTTCTTAATAAAGAAATACTTAATTAATCTTTTCTTTTCTTATTGCTTTCTTTTTGCAACCTTGGACTCCTTGGTATCCAAGGAACCCAAGAGGTACGAAATCCTCTTTGGATTTCATCTCTTTGCCTTCTAGAGGTTTCTACTCCTTTCTTTTCTCAAATATTCAATTATTCAATTACTAATTGAATTTTCTTTGTTATTTCCTTATTATTGGGCCCAATAGCCAATAAATCCCACAACACATACATCATGGCTATTGTAAACAAAATTCATTTATTCAAAAAATATTATACCATTATTTGTGCAAATATCCTTAATATGATAAATTGCATTTCTCCCCAATTGAACCCAAAAATTGGGGTTGTAACACTATACTTCACTCTATCCATGCACGACCCTTTTCAGGGTTGGGTCACCAAAGGCGCTAGCTCATCCAACCTCTCATGGCTCATATGGAATCCAAAAGCATATCCATCCAAACACCTGGTCTACCATGACATCTAACTCATCATGTAGTCTCTCTCTAACCAACAATTAGGGTTAGGGTTAACATCATCCAGAGGATGTTCCAGGTCTCTACTTGTAATGGAGATCTCTACCTCCAAGACTAACTCTCTTCACTTATCCTCCTGACAAGAAGGTTTGGCCTCAGGTCTCTCCTGAGGGCATGACAACTTATATCATACGACCTAAGCATGTATCTATTCTTTAGTTTATGCTTACACTATTAAGCTTATGTCCATGACATCTTATTTACATGCTTTTCATTAATTTGGTGGAGGACTCCTTAAATCTTATCAACCCTACCCATATCTCAAGAGGGTGAGGAAAATAGAGAAAACCCTAATCCTTAAGGTCCTTAACAACATTTGAGTTGAGAAGGGATGAACAAGATGAGAAAGTCCTAAAGGTATCTTATTTCGAGTCAAATCCTGAGACTTTGGCTAGGAAGTCACACTAATCTGGGAGTCCTCATATTCTGACTAGCGGTGCGGAGGAAAATCTTGCCAGCCCCCAGACGTGATCCTTTTCTAGACTCCTCTGTCTTTCAAAAAATCCTCTAATAACTCCCTTGGGTTCTACAGAGTTTGTAAAATTTAATAATGATTAAGGATTAATTGAGGAACCTATGCTCTGATACCAAATGTAACGACCCTGCCTCCCAATAACCCCCAATTAAGGAAGACCAAGAGGTCAGAGCCATTATCCCAATTTCCGTATCAAAGGTTCGACAAATAATCAATAATAATTATCAAATTCTACTAACTAAACTAAAAACCTATAATAAAATTTAACTTTGCATACCTTTTTCAAAAACTTGGATATCTACTTCTATCCACATGGAGTCTTTTCTAACTAATCCTCCTTTGAACTTTAATTCATATTTAATTCCACATATGCCACTTTATTGTTTGTTCTTTTCACTGGTACCAAAAACGCCGACAAACAAAATGTCGGTCAGCAAAAAGCTAGTATGTGGGGGAAACAATAATCGTGCAACTATGATAACAACATATTGCAGCCAATTATGATTTTAAACAAACAACTTTACATTTTTCACATAACTGCTCAATCCTTACACACCCTAGCCTCTGTGCTATCCCTGTAGTGGACCTGGATGCTAACTTCCTTATGGTAGATCCCCATTAAACCCCTCATGATCCCACCTAACATGTGAATCAGTTTCTAGGGTTTAGTCACATGGCACTACCCGTAGGTAGCCCACTCCTTAACTCATGGTGTGTTAAAGAGTCTCATGGAACTACATGTGGGTAGCCCAATATCTAACTCATGATAGCCTAGACCTTGCTCTATGTTACCCTTTTTAGCCTTTGCAAAGCCACAGAGGAGGACCAGGATCCGAGCCAGTAGGCACATATCTTATGTGATAGTCATATCCACATTATAGTTTGCATGAATTAAATTCATCCAACAGTTATTTTCAAGCAACCGATAAAAATGTTTGGAAATCACCGTGAAGCTAAAGCAATTATTCATAAGCGTAACCACATACATGTCAGGCTGATTTGAGACAGAATAATCCATGCAAATAAGAAATCCAAGCAAGCAAGCACACATAACAAGATCCTGAAATAATCGTGCAATTCCCTTTTATTACTCATGTCATCAAGATCTACTAAACCTAGCTCGCTTCCTAGGGTTTCTAGTTCACTTTTAGGGTTTCCTTTGCAATTAGGGTTTCACTTTATCTTTTATTATTTTAAACCCTAATTTTATACAATTACTCATAAACCCTATTTATCTCATCTATTCTTCATGAAAGATATTAAGGTTATCTTTTAACAACATATAACCCTAATTTCGATTTAAGGAACAATTAAAAGTCCATTAAGCCTCTTTTACATTAAATCTACTATTTTTATCCTTTTAATCCATGACAAGATCATTATGCTCATTTATCATCAATTACGGTCTAATTCACATATGAACTCTATTTGTCATTAATTCTACCTTTATCCATTAGAAAAACCCTAATTACTACATTAAGGTTATTTATCCACCATTAGGAACTTTATACTCGAAAAAGCTTAGAATCCTCATATCTTAGCTTTATTCATGATTTTGAATAATTAAAACCATTATGAGTCACATTTATTAATATTAGGGTTTCAAGGCCCATTAAAGCATATTTATGCGCAAGAAACTCTAAATTAACCAATTACGTGCAAAGCTCATCCTCTTTTTCTTAATGTATCTTTTCATGATTAACATGCTAATATCAACTTTAATCATCCATTAAACTCTACTAATCACATTAATCATCTCCAAATAGGGTTTCTTAATCTTTAACTCATTACAGTTGATAAATTACACTACTTTTCGAATTACAAAAGGAATTAGGCTATAAAACTATTTTTATTGCATTCCTGTGTTCTACTGAGCAAAATTCATATATTATGCGTATCCATCTGAGCTATGGTTAATTACCTATGAATTTTGCAAAATTACTTACTTTGGGCCAATGGGGGGCTGCCACGTAGGCGTCTGCCTTGCAACGTTGCTCCTTGCTTTGAAAACATAACGAAAAGACATTCATACCCTTGGTTAAGTTGATCATCTCTTTAGCCCACGGAGGGCAAAATGGTCCAATGCCCCTACCTTCATCTTCAACCTCGCTCAACTGTTGTTGCGTCACCCTAGACGTCGACGGTGGCCTTCCTGTGGCCTGCCCCTCCCTCCTGGAGGCTCAAGGACCGCCGCTAGTGGTAGCCCTAGCTCCGTTGTGCCTTGGTGCACGTGGGGCACCCCCAGGTTGTGGCCAGGATGGCTGCTCCAAAGTGAGGCTAGCTCCGGATTACTGCTGTAATCACAGTGATTTTGCAGACCGTCGGTGGGAGGTGCGCGAAGATAAGAGTGCAGGGTTGGTAGTTGATAACACCAAATTTTGTGTTGTTTTTGGCCCTTATTTCGTTATCAAAACTTCCCTTTTTAACTGTTTTCCTCTTCCTTTTGTCAGGTTTTTGAATAAACAGGCCACGCTACGCTATTAACCCAATTTTATCATCTTTTGCAGAGTTTTCCTGGTTTTTCAACTCATTTATCAGCAAAAAGGCATGTCCCAGCGCACGAACGTGTTCCACCTGCATCGGCCTTCCTACCAACCAGCCGACCGATACGCTCACTACCCGATAGGGCAGCACGATACACTGCCACACGACATGAGGGTGTCGCGTAAGAGGAAACGAACGAGCGATACGCCATTTACCCGACAGTGAGCCGGACTCGCCACGACTACTGAAGCATGTCATGCGATACAGGCCACCCACCGGATGGCGCCACTCGTCACCATGACCAAAATCCTGACGTGAGCGTGTCGGGCAACACGCATATCGGGCACCCCTGAAGCCGCAATAATGGAGCTGAAGGAGGACACATGGAGTCTGGAGAACCATAACTTCCCCCAACCGCTGCCTATAAATAGCAGCTGTAGGAAGCCGAAAAGACAGGTCGGGATCCTCGAAAGACAATTCAGGAAAGCATCTGGAGCTAGCACGTCGTGCCTCAGAAGTGTGTCGGGCGATTCTAGCTGAGCACTTCCCCATCCCGAGAGGGAGGGAATGGTTCACTTAGGGTCGGCTCGGGCACCGCTGCAGGCCGATATCGGCTGACAAGGACACCGATATGACTACCCGATATTGAAAGCAACACTCTAGCCTGACACGATACCAACCCCGATACGCATCACCAGTTGCGGCGTGTCACCCGAAAGGGTGCTGCCCGACATGATCGTATTGGGCAAGGGCGCCCCACACGATACGTCTTACTGTCATGAGCGTGTCGCCCGAGAGGGTAAGCTGCCCGACACGGGCGTATCAAGTAAGGCACCCGTCCGGTATCGGGCTGGAGAGTCTCCTACTGTCCGTCGCCCTTCTAAATCAAGAAGGCGACATTTATCTTTACTTATTTCAGTCATTACTTCCTTTACTTATGCAATGTAATCAGACCCTTATATGTTAATGGAATTAGAAGAGTTTTAATTATCTGCTAATTTATGTTTGGTACAGTTGTTGGATGATTACTATGTTTAACATCTAAACTCTAGCTTGTATGCTTGGATCGTGTTTCGATTAGCTACCGAATCGTGTTTTCCCGATGCAACAGCCTCAAGAGAGGTGTTGTGGCTCTAGTGTTTGGTCTGATGCTGGAGTACGTGAGTGCCCAGGATCGGAGTTGCTGTGGTAACCTTTCCACTCTAACTTAAGTCCAGCAACCTCGAGAGGGGTGTTGATGCTTGTTTAGAGGTACCCTCTTCGAGAGAAGGGGTACAGGATGTTTTCTGCTGCCGCTTGTTTTACCGAAGTTTTCTCCTTCATTCCTTGCTAAAGCAATAGTGTTATCTCTCTGTTTCCATCGCACAGAAACCCTAAAAACTGATAAATGCTTAAAACCTTAATTTTCCTCATAGCTCTAGTTGGAGATAGATCCCTTTTCTTTTATCGATCTTAGAATGTTATTCCCTTGGGGAACTTTTATCATCTCCTCACCCTTACTGGAGTTTAACGTGTCGGTTCCGTGTTCTCAACACTACCACCCTTGTCCCTGTGTTCGACCCCGTATATCTACTTCGACCCCGTAAACAAAGTTGTGGGGGCCTATAAGGTTTTAGGTTATAAATTTAAAAGTCCGACTACTTCAAATCCACTCCACTTTTCGGACACGCGATTTAGGTCGGTCAGTAGTCGATCGATCTTAGGTTGTCATGGAAGCTCCCTGCCTCCATCAAGATCCCTCTACAACTGCAAGCTGCCAAGATGACCCTATCTATTCTTGGTTAGGGTTTCAAATGCAAAGAAGCAAGAAAGAAGATGAGGAAGAGAGAGAAAAGACTTGGGATCCTCTTAAACTCGAGCCATAGGCTCTACCCCTTATATAGGGGAGGGTTTTCTCATCCCAAGATGTGCATCCACAAAGATGCAAGGTCTTTTCCCAATAGGAATCCAATTCCTTCATTAGGAAGCAAGCTTTCTCTCTCCTTACTATCCCTTTGATATTTCTTATTTCTTGGATAATTAGGAATTCAAAATTCCTCTCACTTATTCTCTTTATTCTTTCTTTTTAATCCTTTGGCACAAATTTCTATTTTCTTTTAATAGAAATTACTTCCTTTTTAACAATACCCCAAAAACATTCATTATGCATCATATTATCTTCTTATTTTCTTGTAAGAAAGAAAAATATTATGAACTTTTGGACTGTAATAAGGCCCGAGTCAGTGCATGCGCCACGTGCGCTGAATCTTCTATTTTATGGGCCACCGCTCTGTTTTATGAGCATTGATGAGTAATACTATCTGAGGTCGGGGACATAACCTTAGGCCAATGATGTTTTACCCATCAATTGCTTTTTCCTTCGCTTTGTTTTAGGTTTTCTTCTAGATTTTTGTACTGAAAACTTCGTATCGGGCAGCAGCTCAACCGGCGTGCAGTACGTGCTCTTATCGGGCGACAGCATATCAGGCATCGCATGAGCCGTGATGAACGACATGCCTAGGAAGCGAGCACCCCAATCGAGCAAGATGAGTAATTACCCCTTCATTAGATGGGACCGCTCGTCTCGAGAATGATTCTGCCTAACGGCCGGCACGCATCCCGTTTTACCCATTTTACCCCCAGTTGGAGTTGTTATTTATAGTACGGAGGTTTTACTGTATTGAGCTACTGCATTTAGTCTTCCAGCTACCTGTATCGTCCAGTAAATTCTTCCTATGCTCGTGTGTCATCCAGCGAACTTTTGCTCTCGTGTCGTGCAAAGTAGCCTCAGATAGCAAAGGTATAGCCCGACAGCCTGCTTGCCCGACACGATCTTCATATCGCGCGCGGCGTATCGGGCTGACGACTTTGGTTGATTTCCTTGTATCGCCCAACACATGTGCAGCGCGACACGCCTTTAACAAATGCTTGCCTGATACCCTATATTAGGCGATAACCTTATCGCCACCCTTGTGCCGCCTCGCTTGCCCATACTGTCGAGCGACACATTTTTCTATCGGGAAGACCCTCAATTTGTTTCACGTGACCGTATCGCCCGACACACCCATGTCGGGTGACGGGTATGACGTGCATTTGTTTATCTGCATTGTCCAGTTTGTATCGCCTAGTGTGTTCTTTTGATGGGCGACATACGGACATCATATCGGGCATAAACCTACAGTGATTTTTGAAGGCTTCATTTCATCTGACACAAGCCTATCAGGCAAGCATCATATCGCCCTTTTGATAAGACCCGATATGGTGGTGTCAGGTAGTTTTTGTATCGGGCAGAATTTTATTGTGTAATCAATTTTAACATTTAATTGATCAATGAATTTGTCTAATGATAACAGAGATGGCCCATACAAAGAAAATCGTCATTCGAGTTGACGAACACGACAGAAGAATCGACACCGAGGATGCAGTTGAACCAACAACGGTCGGGCAGAAACGCCTGAATCCCGAAGCGGTTGGGCCATCAACCGCCGAGAAAAGGGCGAGGACGGAAGGAGTAACGACTCCAGCAACAACTTCAACTGCAGTGGCAAAACCCCTGGATCACACACCCGGAAGGTTCGTGCCAAGAGATAATGAGCATGGATGCCGGTACTCGGAACTGGTGACTAAGCTATACAGGCCGAGCAGATTCTGCCACCAGTCTTCCTTCATTCAATTGGGAATTTTCGAAAGACTGGAAAATGTCCTCGCTGCAACAGGACTGAGGAAGATCTTCCTAATCCGTTCCGCCTCCTACACCAAACTCATAAGGGAGTTCATGTCGTCTCTCCGCCGAGTGAAGAATATAGCTGACGACGTTAATATGGCAGATCATACATACTGCAAGGGCGGCTGTACAACGTGGAGCACGTAATCTCCGAAAAGCTGCTCAATGAGATCTTCTCTTCCAGCGAAGAGGAGAAGAAGCTGCTAAATAATGGTGAAAGGATCACCGAAGGAGACGGGTTCAACCCCGTGGAGCTCTAGAAGAGGCTGACCGGTGAGTCATCATACAAGCCGGGAAGCAAGGTGGCGGCAGTGCACTCCTATTTCTAGAGGATAGTGCACAAGCTGGTGGCATGTCTGCTTTTCAACAAAAACGAGTCCAGCAACGTCTATACCGAAGAAATCCATCTAATGTGGCACATAATGGAGGGCAAGGTGATCAATCTGGGGCGTTTCTTGCTAAACAGGTTGCACCTGATAAAGGATGCCACCAAAGAATACTACATGAGTGGCATCATCAATCTGATCGCGGTTGGGTTAGGATACCCACGGGAACCGCGCAGTCTTTCGAGGACAAGGGGCAACGAGCTGATCGACCTCAAGTACCTCATGAGGGCCGACATCATAAAGAAGGAGGGGAGAAGCTATTTCTACAAGTTTGCAAGGACAAACACCCTCCTTCCACTCCCTCACTGCGCCGCCTACGATGCAGAAAAGCTGGTCTTCACCACAGTAGAAATCGAAGTTGTGGCGGTACAAGCAGCTTACGCCGCCACCACCAGGATTCAAGAAAGGTCGGCCGCGAGAGGAGAATCAATCCCTCTCGACCCAAGGCAGGACAAATCTTCGACGACCTCTACCGAGCCAGCTGCCAATCCAAAGCCACCGACGACAGCAGATGATAGGGTTGTCATCACTCCTGCTATCCCAGCCACGATCACGACAATACCTTTCGTGGCTGAAGAAGAACCGGCGATCATCGAGGTCGCTGAGACAACAACGGGAGCTGTCATGGGAGAGACAGACGCAACCCCCGAAGCTTCTGAGATGCCTTTAGAGGGAGAAGAAGAAGCACAGCCGGATGCTAGTAATGAGGTGTTCGCCGAGATCCTTGAAAATGGAGCTTGGAGCTGCACAGCTAATGCCGACACTGCCTCCAGTGTCCCCTATAGCAGCTGCTGAAGAGATCGCTGACAAAGTAATGGTGGAGCAGCATCCACCCACACCACGGCCATCTCCTCCACGACAAGAAGGCAAGGCAGTGAATGCCGCAAGGGTGCCGACACCTCGCCCAGCAGCATCAACCTCGTGAACGATCGAGATTGATTCTACCTCGTCGGGTAGACCCTCACGCAAAAGAAGTACTGCGAGGATGGGGGGAGACCTGCAGGAGCCCCTCCGTCACTCAGGAAAATGTTGGGGCACAAACTCGACCACTTGTGGGAGGTAACAGAAAGCCACTCAGCTACATTTACTTCTCTAACCCGCAAGTTTTCATTTTTCCAGCAGAGGCTAAATAGCCAGGAACGGGAACTGCGGACTCTAGTTGACCTTCCAGGCCAACTAGAGGAACTCAATGCCACACTTCAGTAGGCCTTCCAGTGCCTGGACGTGATCTAAGAGAGGCTGAACAGGGGAGACGACCATCTGCGCCGAAGGCAGCCGAGAAGGTCTCCATCGCCTCCTGGCACAGGCTCTCAACCTTCCTTGTCAGGGGCCTCCTCAAGATCATCATCCTCTTCCTCCTCCAGCGGGCCATCCACAACGCCTGAGGAAGGGATGCCACAAAAATCAGCCAACGGAGCTCCAGCGAGACAGGCGAGCTCCCACGGTCTGGAAGAAACAGCTCCCTCAGTCCCCCTGGATGATACTGAAGATGATAATGAAGACATCAGCGTTGGGGGGGACTCTTCTGATGAATCAGAGGGAGAGGGGGAGGACATCTGCGCTGCCAATGAAAGGCACCCCCCTAGAGGAAGACGCTCAGCGGCAGATGAATTCTCTGCACCGTCAGAGTTGCCTTCTTTCGAGATGGCCGACTTCGATAGAAAGGTCATCGGATACCTGACGATCAGGGACCCGAAATTGCTGAACAAGATCCTAAGGTCGCAGGAAGATGAAGAAGACGTCATCTGGAGTGACGGCTACTTCTCCGTACGATGGGGAGCACTGAGAAGCATTTTCCGCTCGCCAGCCGTCGTCGGAAAAAGGTTGTTCAGGGTCCTAGAAGGTTCAATGATAGAGAACATCAGCATCGGGATAGGTTGGAGAATAGTATACAACGCCACCCCAACCTTGGCAAGATGGATGATGATGGGAGTGCCAGACTCCATTGCGGTGGCCAACATGCTGCAACACATTGAAAAGCACAACACAAACATCGTGTTGGCTCCATACAAGCACCAGAACATGTGGTTTCTGTGCATGGCAGATCTCCAGAATCACGATGTCCAGCTGCTCAGCTGCTGCAACAAGGAGGCGCCATGCTCCGGGCATATCTTCAGCCGCCCAGAAGACAAACATCTCATGCTTCTACCACTGCGTCTCCTATGAGCCATCAAGAAAGGAGTCCAACGTCATGGCGGCATTTGGAACTTCTTCTCTATAGGAGACTTCCCCGTCCAAGCAGAAGAGGGAAGCAGAAACATCACCTTCACCGTCTTACGTGCCATGGAGTTTCTCAACATATTCAGATACATAAGGCATCTCTAGGGCCAAAACTTTTACCACCTCAGGAGCATATATGCCCTTCTGCTGATCAAAGACGAGTGCTATTTCCGAGACGCAGGGGTACTAGAGAGGCTGCTGAACAGCGATCAAGAAGATGAATCTTCACAACCCAGCCGCACTCCAGAGAAAGAAGCTGAGATGGAAACTGACACCTACGGGGCAGGCAAGCAGTTAGAGATCCTACGGGAAGTGCACAGATTCGAAGACCCTACTTCACCTGAAACATCAGAAGGATTGATCAACAATTTCGACTGCTTCTCATGCGCTACACTCACATAGGAGCAGGTCAATGAAATTCTTCTGAAGTTAGTTGATTCTACCCTGGCAGATGTCATCTACGAGGTAGGGAGTGTCATAGTCCCGGTTGATGACTTAAGGGACATGGTAAAAGATGGAGGATACTTGGAGGTATCTGTGGCGGCCGCTTACATCCAGACACTACAGACAAAGCTTGAACACACATACATAGCTCATCCAATGATGTTCAACGACATCTGCCTCACCGATGAAACAGGAGCAAAGCAATCATTTCTGGCAGAGTTGGAGCGTAAGGTTCCACGCACAATCTTCTTGCCCATCCTGCATTACAACCACTGGACGCTCCTGACGATGTACACTCGCCAACGAGCAGGAATCTTCTACAACAGCTCAGACAACAACAAAGATCATCCAGTGCAGTGTAGATCAACAACGTTGACATCCCTCGAGCGCTTAGTACGAAAATACTACGACGAGGTAGCAGCGCTGATACAACCATTCCTGGAGACGGTAGCAAGCAAATGGCACGAGCTTCAGTTCTACCACCACAGTCCACAACAAATTCCTCTATCCAACGACTGCGTCATCTTTGTCCTGGAATGGATATCAAATGAAGAGACGCCTGACCAACTCCACCACATCGACTACCACAGCAAACGAGGAGAATATGTGTGGGAGCTTTTATCTGGCACAGGCGCGCTCACCAGCTAACCCTCACTGGGTTAACATTACCCTACCTTATTCACTTCACAACTCTGGGACAGAGTGTGGAGTAAGTTTGGGGGTTCCATGTACCAGTGAGGGAGGTACAAAAATTAAAAAAAAATCTTCAAACTCCACCTTTTTTTTTCTTCTTTTTTTTCTCCTATATCATGTGTACATAAACATATACATGATCATACAAAAATTTTGCAAAAAAAAGTTTTTTTTGCTTATTTTATCTCCACACATAAGTACAAAGACACTATATAGTAAAAACCTGATACGACTTCTTGCCAGTTTATTTTCTATGTGCCTAAGGAGATGCAAGTTTTGTTATGTCCTTCTAATAATGTTTCCTCAAACAACAAAAGACTACGACTTTCCACGCCAAAATTTTTGAAAAAGTACTCTCACAACAGCTAAGAGACGTGTATGCAGAAGGAAAAAGTTGCCCAAACAGAAAAAATTCCTCTTGTTTTCCTTTACCCAACAAAATCCCAAAAAGAGAGAATACCCTTATGAGAGGGAATAAAAGCATGAGAGTTGTGACAAATGAAAAGAATATATATATATATATATATACACACACTTGTTTTCCAAAAGTACCCATCTTTAGGCATGGTAGATCTGGGGCAATGGTACTTAGGATGTGAAATCACTTCTCTAAAGCCAACTGGCTTGGACTGCAGGGACCACTCGCCCGCTAATGGACCCGTACCTGGATGGACTAATGGGAAACAAGAAAAATCCCAAAAGCCTTAAGCCTACCCAAACACACAAATTTCTTCCCCCAAAAGCTGTTTGGTGTGAAAGCTAAGTTCGAAATCATGCACCCAAGTCTCGCCGAAGCTATGGAGAAAGTTTTTGCTGAAATAATAAGGTAGGAAATACAAATTCTGTTGTTCGTGGTTGGGCAGTATTCTCTGTAAGACATCTCAATGCTTTCTCAAACCCATGGTCTGGAAGCTATACCGGTCAAGAAGAAGCATCACAAAACAAAGCTTAAAGATTGATTGAGGAAATGTTATGTTTGGGGGAGTTGATAACACCAAATTTTGTGATGTTTTTGGCCCTTATTTCGTTATCAAAACTGCCATTTTTAACTATTTTCCTCTTCCTTTTGTCATGTTTTTGAATAAACAGGCCACGCTACGCTATTAACCCAATTTTATCATCTTTTGCAGAGTTTTCCTAGTTTTTCAACTCATTTATCAGCAAAAAGGCATGTCCCGACCCACGAACGTGTTCCACCTGCATCAGCCTTCCTACCAACCAGCCGGCTGATACACTCACTACTCGATAGGATAGTACGATACACTGCCGCGCGACACGAGGGTGTCGCACGACACGAGGGTGCCGCGCAAGAGGAAACAAATGAGCGATACGCCATTTACCCGACAGGGAGCCAGACTCGCCACGACTGTTGAAGTGTGTCGCGCGATACAGGCCACCCACCGGCAGGCGCCACTCGTCACAATGACTAACAACCTGACATGAGCGTGTCGGGCGACACGCATATCGGGCACCCCCGAAGCCGCAATAATGAAGCTAAAGGAGGACACATGGCGTCTGGAGAACCATAACTTCCCCCAACCGCTTCCTATAAATAGCAGCTACAGGAAGCCGAAAAGACAGGTCGGGATCCTCAAAAGCCAACTCAGGAAAGCATATGGAGCTATCGTGTTGTGCCTTAGAAGTGTGCCAGGCGATTCTAGGTGAGCACTTCCCCATCCTGAGAGGGAGGGAATGGTTCACTTAGGGTCGTCCCGGGCACCGCTGTAGGCCGATATCGGCCGACAAGGACACCAATATGAGTACCCGATACTGAAAGGAACACTCTAGCCCGACACGATACCAACCCCGATACACATCACCAGTCGCGGTGTGTCGCCCGAGAGGGTGCCGCCTGACAGGATTGTATCGGGCAAGGGTGCCCCGCACGATAAGTCCGCCCGTCATGAGTGTGTCGCCCGAGAGGGTGTGCCACCCGACATGGGCTTACCGAGTAAGGCACCTGTCCGGTATCGGGCTGGAGAGTCTGCTGCTGTCTGTCGCCCTTCAAAATCAAGAAGGCGGCATTTATCTTTACTTATTTCAGTCATTTATTTCCTTTACTTATGCAATGTAATCATACCCTTATATGTTAATGGAATTAGAAGATATTTAATTATCTACTGCTTTATGTTTGGTACAGTTGTTGGATGATTGCTATGTTTAACATCTAAACTCTAGCTGGTACGCTTGGATCGCGTTTTGATTAGCTACTGAATCGTGTTTTCCTGTTGCAACAGCCTCGAGAGAGGTGTTGTGTCTCTAGTGTTTGGTCTGATGCTGGAGTACGAGAGTGCCCAGGATTGGAGTTGTCGTGGTAACCTTTCCACTCTAACTTAAGTCCAGCAACCTCGAGAGGGGTGTTGATGCTTGGTTAGAGGTACCCGCTTCGAGAGGAGGGGTACAAGATGTTTTCTACTGCCGCTTGTTTTACCGAAGTTTTCTCCTTCGTTCCTTGCTAAAGAAATAGTGTTATCTCTCTGTTTCCATCGCACGAAAACCCTAAAAACTGATAAATGCTTAAAACCTTAATTTTCCTCGTAGCTCCAGTTGGAGATAGATCCCTTTTGTTTTATCGATCTTAGACTGTTGTTCCCTTGGGGAACTTTTATCATCTCCTGCCCTTACCAGAGTGTAACGTGTCAGTTTCGCGTTCTCAACACTACCACCCTTGTCCCTGTGTTCGACCCCGTATATCTACTTCGACCCCGTAAACAAAGTTGCAGGGTCCTAGAAGATTTCAGGTTATAAATTTAAAAGTCTGACTACTTCAAATCCGCTCCACTTTTCATACGTGTGATTTAGGCCGGTTAGTAGTCGATCGATCTTAGGTTGTCGTGGAAGCTCCCTGCCTCCATCAAGATCCCTCTACAGCTGCTAGCTGCCAAGATGACCCTATGTGTTCTTGGTTAGGGTTTCAAATGCAAAGAAGCAAGAAAGAAGATGAGGAAGAGAGAGAAAGGACTTGGTATCCTCTTAAACTCGAGCCATAGGCTCTACCCCTTATATAGGGGAGGGTTTTCGCATCCCAAGATGTGCATCCACAAAGATGCAAGGTCTTTTCCCAATTGGAATCCAATTCCTTCATTAGGAAGCAAGCTTTCTCTCTCCTTACTATCCCTTTGATATTTCTTATTTCTTGGATAATTAGGAATTTTAAATTTCTCTCACTTATTCTCTTTATTCTTTCTTTTTAATCCTTTGGCACAAATTTCTATTTTCTTTTAATAAAAATTACTTCCTTTTTAACAATACCCCAAAAACATTCATTATGCATCATATTATCTTCTTATTTGACATCATTGGTATTTTCTCTTTCCTCTTTCTTCATTGGGGCTCCTTGGACCCCAAGAAACTCCAAGATTTCGAAATTCCTTCATAAGGATACTTTTTATCCTTCTAGATGCATCAATATTCATTATTTCACATTATCTTTTTTATTTCTTATTAAAATATCTCTTTTTGAGGATTTATCTTTTTTTTTCTTTTTTTTCTCATTGGAATTCCTTTTAACCTTAGGAATCCTTTGGATATGAAAATCCACCAAGTATAATTCAATTATACCTCTTTTCACTTATTTTCCACATTTTATCATTGTTTTCAATTTCTTTCTTAATAAAGAAATATTTAATTGATCTTTTCTTTTCTTATTGTTTTCTTTTTGCAACTTTGGACTCCTTGGAACCCAAGAGGCATGAAATCCACATGTGGATTAAATACTTTTTCCTTCTAGAGGTTTCTACATTTTTCTTTTTCTCCATTTCTTATTAAATATAGAGTTCCTTTTGTCTTTTCCTTGTCATAGGGCCCAATAGCCAATAAAGCCCACAAAAAAATCATCAAGGCTATTGTAAATTAAATCCATTTATTCAAAACAAATTATATCTTTATTTGTTCAAATATCTTTAATATGAGAAATCATATTTTTCACCAATTGAACCCAAAAGTTGGGGTTGTAACACCCATGGTCCTTGGGTAAAGGTAGTTGTTACCTCCTGGCCCTATGGTCTCATGCATCTAGGTAACATACAACTCCTACTTCCATCATTCATATCCCTTCCTGACCTTAGTATTGACTTAGGATTCCATCATACCACATCTCATTCCAAAATCCTCACCCAAATCTCCATCCTCTTTCTGGGCATTCATGGCTATCCCTCTTAGGAATCTTGGCGACCTACCTAACTCTATCGGGCCCCATACAAGTTACCTCTATGGCAACATATCCTCAATCCCCTTAGAGATGGCCATATATGGGTATATAGATTCAAGCTCATACTATGCACTCTTACACTTAGCTCATCAAGATCTCATAAGTGACCTCTTCAGGTTACCTCAAACCTAATCAAAAGTTGGTGCTCATCCTAACATGAAGGGTCCCTCCCTAGGATGGGAGAAAACTATCACTTGATAGTTACAAAGGTCACAAAACGTTCTTACCTCCAGGGTTTACAATATCATGTGTATGCTTAGTCCTACTATGCTACTTATGCACATAGCTAGCAACAAGACAACCTACTAATCCATGCTAAGTTCCTTGGTATGTCATACTTGTTCCTTTTCGTCAACATTGAACCAATATCATACATACATATGTCACCAACCTATGTGACTGATTTAGCAAACATACATGTTAGTCCAAGGGGGTTTACTCTTCCTCTAAACATGAGGGGGTGCCATACTCGAATCCTTAGGAACTCAAACAGCCTCATGAGCATCAGGTGCACCATGTACTACTAGTTCCCCTCTTTGGTCTAGGAACCCCAGGTTCACATCCTATGCATCAACTGTCTAACAACATGCTCAATTGTTCCGACATGAACCAAACATATACTAGATAGGGCATATACTTCCTACCACTCTTCCACGTGAACAACCCTGAGAGTCCAACACAAGGACCACCAACTAGGTGTGAAACCTCACAACTGGTTACCATACCTCTTCACGATCTAAGGAACTCTCCTACCCACACCTAAAAGGTAGACACTTATAACCTTTATACCTCAGTTCAAGAAGTCTCTCTCTCTTTCTAGGGTTTGGTTCCTCTAAAGACAACCAAGATACGACAAGCCTCTAAGGATCGTGTATGAGGAAACCACATACATCTACTTAGGGTCATCCATTCTAGGTCATATCATACCCAACTTCTCATGATTCTTCATGTCTCAGAGTTAAGGTGTTCAACCTTCTTCATCGGGTCTCACTCTCTCTATATAGAGCTAACCCTATAAATGGTCCTACAACTTGAGGTCCTCTCTCAGAAGGTGGGTCAAGCTCTTAAGGTTACACGTTTATCCCCACTTGGGTGAAATGTATGATCCAAAACCTATGTTCGACCAAGATTATCCAAAGCTCTGCATGCTCATCTCATAACCATCAGTCATACCCTATCTGGCTTAGGTCTAACACATGTTGCCAACCTTACCGCCACTCTCTTCCATGTAGGTATGTGCCTTTTCCTACTCATATATATATATATATATATATATATATATATATATGTTAGGGTCCTTATACGGTCATCACTGACCTCCTCAATGAGGGAACGATCCCTCACCCTAATAGGTACGACCACCCAAGGTCAGGTCACCAGAAGGTACTAGGTCAAACAACCACACATAGCTCATGCTTCACATGGGCAGTCAAAACCTCTATGTAAATCATATATGTCTAATGCACTTACTTGAAGGTATAGAAGACTAAGGTATTCAACTCATCTTATCATCTCTTTCTCTAACTACCACTTAGGGTCAAGGTTAGCATCGTCCTTAGACGATGCGTCAGGTCTCTTCCTCTTCGTGGAGGCTTCTTCCTCCAAGGAAACTCTCTCCTCATCCTCCTACAAGAAGGTCTAACCTCATAGCTCTCCCGAGGGCACGCCAACACATGCCATGCAACCTAAGCATGTAACTAATCTTTAGTTTATGCTTAAATTATTAAAACTTATGCCCATGATATTTTGTTTACATGCTTTTCATTATTTGGTGGAGGATTCCTTAATCCTTATTAATCTTATCCCAAACACAAGAGGGGTGTGGAGAGAGAGAAGCCCTAAGCACTTAGAATCCTATATGAATTAGGGTTGAGAAGGGAAGAAGATAGATGAGAGAGTCCTAGAGGTATCTTCGAGTCAAATCCTCTGATTTTAGCTAGGCAGTCACACAATATCTGGGAGTACTTGTAGACCGACTAGTGGGGCAGAGAAAAATCTTGCCAGCCCCCAGATTGTGATCCTTTTCTAGACACCTCCATCATTGGAAAATCCTCTAATAACTCCCTTGAGTTCTAAATAGTTTGTAAATTTTAATAATTATTAGAGATTAAATGGAAAACCATCTCTCTGATACCAATTGTAATGACCCCGCTTCCTCGTAACCCCCAATTAAGGAAGACCAAGAAGTCATAGGCGTTATCCCAAAAATACGATCAATGGTTTTACAAATAATAAAAAATAATTAATAAATTTTACAAAAGACTAAACTGAAAATTGGAATACAAGTTTTACTCATCACATACTTTCAAAAGTAGGAATCTGGAACTTATACCCTTAGAGAATTCTATCTATCTAAATCCTCCTTTGGATATTAACTTTATTCTTTACAAGTTCCACTTTACTATTTGTCCAATTTTAGATACTTTCTAAAACGCCGAAAAACAAAACATTGATCAGTATAAATGAATATACTGGTATGTGGTGACAAACAAAACATCACACATATATTCTAACAACATAATCACATCAAGTAGTTGTTAACAATGCAAAATTACATTTTCAATGTGACTTCTCAACCACTTTTACTCATACTCTGGGATACCCTCTCTTAAGGTTTAGTCCTTGTAGGGGACTTAAGGTTACCTTCTCCATCCTGAGCTTGGTACCTGGGGTCACCTCTCTGGGTGCCCAGTGGTCTTCCCTCCTGGGCTTGACCACTTCAGACCTTACCTCAGGGGCTTAGTCTTGCATCATACATCCAGAGATGGTATGTAAGTTTGAGACAGTCACATATATACTTTAGTTGTGATATGCATATTCACTTTAAAGATTGCAAAAATAAAAGCATCCGAACAATTTATTTCCATACAATCAATAAAACATCGAGAAAACACCAGTAAACTAAAGCATTTACTCATAAATAACCACATACCTGATTTGGAGATCTTGCAAGAAATAAGCATAATCCAATCTAATCAAGATGTCCAATCAAGCAAGACAAGAAACCAGTCAAGCAATCTTGATCCTAAAAATATATGTAACACCTAATTTTTACCATTACATCTCAAAAAAACTCCTTATTGACTTGGGACACCTTTCTAAGGTTGCTAATTCCGAATTAGGGTTTCCTTAGGGTTCTTTAGATCTATTTCTCAACTTTGCCTCTTTTAAGCCCACAAAACCTAAAATAGCATTTTGATGTTCAAAACCCTAATTACTCAACTATTCATATTAAAGCCTCTTTATTACCAATTTTTCTTAGGATCAACCTAATTTCATCTTATGCATATGATCTCAAAATATAACTCATTAAAAGTCATAAACACGCATATTAGGGTTTCTAAGCCCATTAATGTACTTTATATACATGAAACCCTAAATTATGCACAAAGATACTCTTTTTAGATGTAGATCTTTCTTTTATTAACAATAGGTTAGGGTTGACTTGGATTATCCAAAGAATATCATTAAAAACTCATCAACATCAAATCTAGGGTTTCTTATTCATAACTACTTTAAAGGTAGCAACTTTATGTACTTTTCAAATTGCACGCAAAATTAAGCTTCAATTGTATTTTTAATGGATTCCTTGCATTCTCTTGATCAAAATTCAAATATAATATGTTTCTATCCGAGTTACCGATATTGAGTTAAGATTTTTGCAAAAAATTTATATGTTGACCAATAACTAGCTGACACGTCATCAACTTATCTAATTTTATTCAACTTGGCGGCTGGCTGGGATTAATGCGAAAAGGACATCTCTGCCCTTACTCGTTGATCTCGATCTACAGGCACGTGAGAGGTAGGTTCATCCTTTGGCACATGCTCATCTTCAACCCCCGGTCCTCACCCTCCTCGACACAGTGCTATGGCTAGTCAACTTTGGGAATTGACTTCCACCTACAGGCCTCCTCTCTCGCCCACACAAGGCCCCTCGCCTTTGACCTTCCCCACCAAACCGAACCATACCTTCAATTGGGTGAGTGGTGGTCGGTGTTGGCTGGGCAGAGAAGCTCTTTCCTCTGTAGTTTCCTCATCGACAGGGATGAAAGGACGGGGTAACTAGCAAAATTTCTAGTGTAAGATGACATGCGGCTCAGCTGAAGCCACCAGTACAAACAACCACCTTGGAGGGGGTCCAAGACCCCATATTTATAGGTCCCCTTTTTGGCTGCCGAGAAATCCTAGATTGGGCAAAATGCCTAGAGGCAATGAAACCCAGGGAAATCAGGGGTAGATCGACTCGGATTGATCCCCTAAATTCTTTGGAAAGGTTTCCTAATCCAACTGTGCCTTGGATCGCAAGAGTCTCGATCGACTATCCTTCTACCTACTGTTCTTTGGTTCCCCCTTTCTAAAATGAGGTAGGAGACGATCTCAGGATCGTCCGATCACCATCCAATGACTGTCGTTGGGAGTGACACATGCCTGGGCCGGGCCCAAGGTTTCCTAGTTTGATTTCAAATGTGACAAATCACATTATAATATTAGTTATCCCTTCACTTTAGGGAAACTTATAAAATGCATAACTCTCTTCTCTTTCATCAAATCGTTCCCAAATTTTAAAGGGAAGTCCATAATGACTTAAACTTCGTGTGTGTAAAGTTTGGGACTCTAATTTGAGATTATTAGAGAGTTTTCTTCACATGCAAGTTATCTCTTAATAAGGCATATTTTAAGCATATTTTGTCTCTCCTATTCTTTTGTATCATTTATTTGGATTCCTTTTACCACTAGAAATCATTTGGACTTAGAATCTCATCCATGCTGATTCCATTATCCATATTTCCACATATTTTTTTATCTTTTTATTATTATCTCAAATTTCCTTCTTAATAGCATGTTATTTGATTTCTTCTTTTTCTTTTAATCATATTGGACCATTAACATATTATGATCCACAAAATCACATGCACAAAGGAAATATTGTAAAGAAAATCCATTCAATACACATAAATCATACAATTCCCATAATGATACATTTATTGGGAAAATTGCATTTCTATATGAACCCAAAAATTGGGGTTGTGACATCCCTATTATAATGGATGTATTTATCGATAGACAACATACTCCATCTGTTGTCTAAAATGTAAATTACAACAGACACACTGAATGTTGTAAAAACACTTTTATTACAATGAGTTTGTATATATTACAATGGGCGCACCACGTGTTGTAAAAAAACTCGTATTACAACATGTGTGTTTACTGAAAGATAACATGCTTCAACGGTTATATAATGTATATTACAACGGGTGCACCACTATAAAACACCCATGTTATACTGGGCCATTCACAAAAGACAATATGTTTCAACTATTGAATAGGATACATGTAATAGAACAGGAGATCACATGTTGTATAAAGCACTTCCCATAAGACCACACGATCTAACAATGGTGAACACCTTATAAAATGGAAAAATAAACTGTTGTAAAAAATACTTTTTGTAGTAGTGGATGGAGATTTTATACACATTGGTGTGATTCTCTTCATCCTCATCTTTTTTCTCGTGTAGGGGCTATCTACATTTAAGAGTAATTCAATCTGGACACTTTGAGTTGTAATCTTAATTACATAGTGCTTGCTAGCTGGTATTGTCCTTTGAGTTTTTCTTCTCGTCTTGAGAAGAGTTACCACATTAACTTTGATGTTTCTTCTTTGAGTTTATACGCATGTCAAAAACGCAACAAGTTTCGTCACATCTGTGACTGTATCTGTACAACACCCCCAACACCATGGTCTTGACTTGAGTGACGTCAGGTGGCAGTTTGGGAGGTGGGGCTATGACTTCGACCTCTCCCTGGGCCTTAGGACATCTTGAAGGGGTGTGCTGGTGGTGGTTCCAGTTTTCTTCGACATATCTGGTGGAATCGAGTCCCCTTTAATAGTTCGTGTTGGTTTCTTGTGTGCACGTTGGTAACTTTTTTAGTTGGTATTCAACGCCAGGATGACACTTTTTGTTAGTCTTTTGATTAGGTTTGTTAGTTCTTCTGGTGTGGAAATGGCCGAGATTTGGGTTTTCCCTAGTATTTCGGCCATAATTGAGGTTTTTCTCCTTTCTTGTGATGTGGTCGGTTGCTCTTTGTATTCCTTTTCGCCAGTGGCAGATTCAGAAATTCGAAGTAGGAGGGGCTAAGTTAAGAAAGTAATAACCAAAGTTGATATTCTCTTAATATTATTTTTTCAAGCCAAATCAGATAACTTGGCACGAAATGAATAGTTATGAGTATATTACTGGTTAGTTAATATTTAGACCATTCTCCACATTAAAACAACATTATCATAATATTGATTTATAAAAACCTAAAAGAAATCTCACCTAGTATAATTGAATATCGAGATGCTGTTGTACACTTCTACAACGGAAGGCAAAGGGCTGATATAAAATTTCAGGTAAAATGACAACGAATATCAACAAGCATCAGATGGAAATTTTTACATGCCTAGTTCTGATTTATGAGTTAACTAACCAAGATTACACTCCTTAAGATTCATTACCAAAGAAATTACAAAGACATACATCATATATATACAAATCAAACTTAAAATACGGATTGGATTATGTTAAAATTCAACCTATACGTACCTCTAGGGAGAGTGCAGATCAGGACTTTTAATAATGTGCTTCAGCAGAAGCTAACCGTTGGCAATATGCAATAGACTACTGAGAATGAAGAACAGAGAAAAAAGTTCAGGATCAATGAAAGTTGTACCAGTTGTTTTGTCTGTGATGACGGTGAAGCATTTCTCTAAGCCCTTGTACAGTGTCTGGCTTTTGCGGAGTGGTTTCTTCTCATCTTGGCGGAGCAAAATTTCCAAAAAGCCAGAGTGGTTCTGACCCTTTGAATCTGCATTTACGGTGTCTGCCTACCTGCTTTAGCTCTTGGAATCATACATGAATGCACAAACCCTCATAATCACAGCGCAATCTGTCGATTAATTATTATATTTAACAAAGACTTGATTACTGCCACTCTCCGCTTTTCAATCTCGATGTCTATTACTGTTTTATTTAATTCCTGGTGGTTCATATTTCGTCTTTACTCAATGGCCATAACATTAATTTTGCAGGTGTAACTGTCTTTTACTCACCGGCGATAACCTTAATATTAGAAGTGTAACCGTCGATATTAAGGCCTACGCCTTAATTGGCGAGATATTTCGTCTTTAGTCAATGGCCATAACCTTAATGTTAGAAGTGTAACCTTAACTGGTTCATATTTCGTCTTTACTCAATGGCCATAACATTAATTTTGCAGGTCTAACTGTCTTTTACTCACAGGCGATAACCTTAATGTTAGAAGTGTAACCGTCGATATTAAGGCCTACGTCTTAATTGTGGGTTGATACCGGTTTGAAACTCCTTTTGCGAGCTCGTTGGGGAGGAATCCAGGCTGAATCATCCTTTCTATATCTGATCCTATCTGATTAAAGCTGCTGTTTTTTTTTCTTCCTTAGCTTGAACTTGATCGGACTCTTTTTGACGTAGATGTATATTCGGCTTTCATCAATATAATAACGACCAAAGTTTTACGTTACAAATAATAGACTGTGCAATTCGATTTCCTTCTGTGGATTGCATCTAGAAGAAATAAAAAATGAACGACAAATCAGCTTGTAGTTAGAACTGATTGGTTTGGTTTCCGCCAAACCAAACGTGCTTTAGTTGATAAACCAAACATTGGCAGTCAGTGATGCATCAAGACGTGATGATATTTTGTTCTTAGCGTTAATTAGCGATGCAAGGCGGAAACCTTCTCATCGACTATCAAAATAAAGGTACCGAAATATGAAACGGTTAAACTAAGTCCGACGTCCTGTGAGCACTGTTCTACGATGTTTGCTAGAATTTAGTCTCCAGCTGTGTGAAAGGCCGAAGTTCAAATCAATTATATGAAAAAAAAGAAAAGAGGTTAGAGCCCAGGTGGGGCAGAGGAAACTGTCAAATGGCCCAAGCCCAAGTTTCTTAGCGGTGGCATCTTGCGTTTTCTGCGGTGGTTGGAATGAATGAATCGGGCCGACAGTGGAAAAGGGCTGTGGAACGCACCAAATACGATGCTGATACATGATAAAAAAAACATGCTTAAAGGGATGCTTTCATAGTGGTAAAGAATGAAAGTCGCTCATATCAAACATATCTACAGTTTCTTTTGGACAAGATTCCAGTTCTTCAACATTCCAGTAACATGAGCGCTCATCTGGACTGGCCTGGAATATTACAGCTCATCCCAACATAAAAAGACTCTGTTCCAGCTCGGCTCGTAGGCAAGCATCCGACAAGGATATAATGTTATTGGGCAAATATCCAAATTTCCATTTATATTACTTTGTTTTACATATTTAAGAATCCTATTTACAGGATATGAGTGTGCAGTTGCAGGTTGATGCATACAATGGAAATCAAAGTCTATTCAATGTTATTTCAAATAGATAATGTAAGGATTCGTCAAGGTGTGAGCCTGCCCGCCCAACTAGTAGTGGGACGAATGAATGCCAAAGAAAGAAAAAGAGCTTCTTCCAGAGAATTGACATGGGAACCACTACCTGTCCTGTAGTCACAAGCATAACTATTTATAGAGGTACTCAACTTCACAACTTCTCCTTGTAAAGCGGTAAATACACTAATTGCAATAGGTGTAAAGCCAAGCATGATAATGTGTGCAAAACAGATCGTGTTACTAACTATTTTGTACAATAATATGCCATGCAAATTGTATTTGGCTTCTTTCTGTTGACCTTGCGGTTATACATTACTCATATTTCTATAATAACTTCACCATTCCGCTCGTGTTTATCTCACATACATGTTAACATCATTTTATATTCATATGTACACTCAAATGAATCAAATTCATTACTCTAAAATGACAAATTTCATGTCATACAAGCACAAAGTTCAAGAAATGAAGAATATATATATGCTATATATAATTTTCTTTTGCAATCAAATATAACGATTGTGTGACTTATAATTAAGCTTAAAAGTATAATATAATTAATTAGATCGACAAAGATTGCATTTTGTGTCAATTAGCTTAATGCAATCCATGTACATTCATCGGCCAACATTGTCATGGACACAATATCGGTCGACGGCCTTTATTGCTTAACTAAATGATGCCATCGGCCGAGATTCTAATTGTCATCAATCTCACTCATTATGAGATGGCAAACATACATTAAAGTTCTTGAGATGAA
Source organism: Alisma plantago-aquatica (assembly GCA_963693085.1). NCBI lineage: Eukaryota > Viridiplantae > Streptophyta > Magnoliopsida > Alismatales > Alismataceae > Alisma > Alisma plantago-aquatica. Next base: position 226,147,155 of record OY856414.1, on the reverse strand, counting down.
TTTTCTCACTCAAATCTCGTCCGACGACTTTTGAATTTCTTGTCTGCTTATGCATAGGACGATCTATGGACACTAAAATTTGATCAGTAGTACTATAGCAATAAAGTGCAATATAGTTGTTAGAGAGAGGTGAAAAAATAACTTATATCTGTTGGTGACCAAACATACCTCTCAAAAAATCTAAAATTTCAAATTGATTTATCTAATAGCTAGTTGTCACCCTCAACAAATAATATGACCCTTTGGGATTCATCCCAAGGTTATTATCCATAGTCCTATGCTATAGGTTAGTTATTGTACTAAAAGTAGTCCTAATATGTCTTGGGATTAATCATTTATCTACAATCATCAGAGTAAATTAGGATGGTGTAAGTAGTCCTAATATGTCTTGGGATTAATCATTTATACTCTCTCAAGTTTATGATTGAAGAAGCTCCCTTGGTTCAGAAAGGTGCTTCCTTGGTGAACAAAGAAGATAGAAAAAGCTGAATATCCTTGAAAAAAATGAGTAAGTTCTTGGTGAAGGCGGAGGACTCTTGGTCTTTGGATAGATAAGACCTTTGTATGGTTATTGTCTTCCTTGACTTAAAGGAAATGCTAGCTATCTCTTGATCTTGAAAAATGTGATCTCTTGGTGTAACTCTTATTAGTCAATATTAGGTGGTAGTCAAGTACTCAAAATGCTAGAGGTTGACCTCTCTAGGTAGTGGAGCTACATCCTTTATAGGTGGAACCACTATAAACAACAATGTTCATTCATGGATTGTTCAATTTGTCTCCCCTTGTTTGTTTACCTCATTTGCATTTAACTTATAATATAATTTGAATGTCTAAAATGTTTTATATATGTGGTTATATCTCTATTGACCCCCCTCTAGGTCCCACTGATCTTATACTTATCTCAAGAATTATATAGGAATCTAAAGTTAAGAAGAGAAAAATCTTGATCCAAATAAAATATATACAAATTTGATTTTTCAATCATCAAATCCGATGCCAATGTTATATAACTATTTAGAATAAATATGAAAGGATAGGTATGCATTGTTAGAGAAGATAATCATTTAAGAGAAAAATGGTTGACTTCATTATGCTAGGCACTTGTTGAAGCCCACACATTGTATCCATTGCAAGCACATGTAGGAAGTTTGTTGTTGACGGAGCCTTCTGGTTTTATGGTTACTAATAGTGAAACAATTTAATTATGGAGGACCTATTAAATTTTAGACTACAATATTATTTTATTTTCCATATTTACATTTACCTCTTGGCTCATGTTTTAATTATTCATCATTTATCACTATAAAAGCTGATCAGAAGTCTATTGATGACTAATATATTTGTAGAAGTAATTTTCTCGTTGATAATAAAAAAAATCATTAACATATTTGACAAAAGGTGATCTACTAACTCAAAACATAAGAGTTCCATAATTAATATGCAAATTCTTTCTGAACTATGTTTGTCATCTGTGACTCTTTTTTGTTTGTTAATATAATGCCTCATAATAATACTATTAATTGAAAAATTCCTTTGATCATTGTTTTTTATGCTCGAGACTTTTCTTGGAGTGTGAATTGAACCTCACTTAAAACACCATGCTTGGATGCACTATTAAATTTGTGGATAATTATAAGAATTTTCTCCTAAGGGTTTGTTGATGTATCCTATAATGACATATGTAAGAAATACATGCATTGGTTTTTAATACAGGTTCTATGATATAGGTAGAAGAAGGTCTAAAATTATTTCAAAATATTTCCCACATTTTGTTTAATATAAACTCCTTCTTATTCTATTATATTAATTATATAACAAACATATATAATAACATCCAATTTTGTGGATGTTACATGTCTATTTACCCTTACTTCTCTTAGCTTTTCAAGCTGTATCTTTACAAATCCCTTTTCTTTCAATAATTCATGAGTGAACACTTCCCTACTTACCTTCCATACCTTTTGTTGTAGGAAAACCACTTTATGTAGCCTGATCAACGGTCAAACTCCCACATGTTGGTGTATATGCCCAGAGAGTCAATCATATGATTATCGTAATGGCATAAATGATTTAATTATTAATAAAGGCAATCTTCTAGTTTATTCTGTTTATTCAGTTATGAGATAATGAAATAACATAATAAATGTCTAAAGAGTGATATTACTCAATGACGTATGTCTTCAGGGTTAGGACCTAAACAATGAGATCATACATATGTTAAGAGTATGTACATTCTTGTTATGTCCCTAATCAGTTGTTATTGTTGAAGGTAGATAGAAAATAATAACACATAAGATTAGAGCATGAGTTGGTTGATGACAAAATCTCATTAGTCATGATATGGCGATATCAAACCAAACACACAGATTGATGTTAGAGAACAATATATCAGATAGAACCACCATAAGAGTGATACAGGGAAACCTTTGCTAGGTAAGTCAGAATCACGTCTTATTGTGATGGTGGTGGTTGTGGTTCTTATGACCTAAAATCACTACACTCATCACATGTCATTCGATATGCATTGACATCATCAAGCAAAGTCCTGAAAAATGGGTTGTTATAAAGGTGATGATTGGGTGACTGTGACATATGAGGATTGACTATGAGTGATAGATATGGGATGCATCCCTCCTTAAGGGAGTATGATATCCTAGGATTTCTTGATTAGCGAGACTAAGAAATGTATGCATGCACATGTGAGTCAATATGTGATGTTGAGCTTACATATATCTCAAACAGTTTGCTCTAGTTCAAGGAACAAGATTGAATGACAATGAGGATAATTCTTCCATGCATGTAGTTTAATCAAGATATCAGTGACAAAGGAACTATACAAACACTGTAACACCATACACAGATTGTAGGTTGAAGTTGTTCTCCAACTTTTCATTTACTTTGGTAGCAATGATGTGTGACTAGGTACCATGCATTTCTTGTGATGTCATAAGTTGTTATGGACATTCACTACCAACATAATATAGGACCTATAGAGTTACACACATTGGAACTCATCTAGAAGAGGTGTTGAATCTTGAATGATAGTTGAATTGCTAAAGCGTTTAGGTATTTGATTCATGCAACACATAGGATGACTATACTGCCAAACATCCATATGGAATGCCAAATGGTCATCTCAAGAATTGTGATGGGCGTTTGGGATGTCAGGCCAGTTTGAGTTGAAATTGGCTGAGTTCTGCACTGTGAACCAACCGATTCAATCTGTTGAATCGACCGGCTCGTCTCGACTCAACAGACGGGCATCTGAGTGAGCGAGAAGGGTGTCTCCCATATGTGAGATGGCTTGGTTGGGGTTGAACGAACATTAGGGAAGTTTTCCAAATTTGTTTGGACTGCACATTACTTGGAGTACAAGGAATTAATGTTCTACATTAATGACAAATAAATTGCCAATTTCATGTGTGACTTGGGAAAGTGTCAAATGACCGTATGGAAGCACGTGATGTCTGTCTCACATGACCATACGAATGTCTGGGTCACCAAACAACTACTTTAATGGTCACATGATATAAAAATTTAAGATCTTCCGGTTCCTTCCACTCCCACTAAGATCTTGTACCGACCGGGAACCTTGGTCCAAACCCCACCTATAAATAGAAGGGTATTGGGGCTTCCCATAACACAACATAGACAATTGAGAATCGGTTGATCTAATAATTATTGTCCTCTCTGGTTGTGGTAACCAAGAGAGACCAAGCCAGTTGTAACGCCCGGGCCCACTGCCCAAGGCTCTAGTAGAGTTTCAAGAATGACGACTGGCCCCACAGACCACCACTAGCCTTAACTGCGCACTTTGTCCACACTGACACGCAAGCCAGGATCAACTTCCCGATTGGTCACCCATCCTAGTACTACTCCAAGCTGAGCACGCTTAACTATGGAGTTCTTTAGTGATGGGCTCCCAGAAAAGGAGGTGCACCTTGGTGATATGGGTAGTCCAATCATTCCTTTTAAGATCATGTTATCCAAGGCCTCAAATCTTAGGATGTTACAATCTCCCCCACTTAGACTCTTGACGTCCTCGTCAAGGCTCAACTATGGGGCTTCCCATAACACAACACAGACAATTGAGAATCGGTTGATCTAATAATTATTATCCTCTCTGGTTGTGGTAACCAAGAGAGACCAAGCCAGTTGTAATGCCCGGGCCCACTGCCCAAGGCTCTAGTAGAGTTTCAAGAATGACGACTGGCCCCACAGACCACCACTAGCCTTAACTGCGCACTTTGTCCACACTAACACGCAAGCCAGGATCAACTTCTCGATTGGTCACCCATCCTAGTACTACTCTAAGATGAGCACGCTTAACTATGGAGTTCTTTAGTGATGCGCTCCCGGAAAAGGAGGTGCACCTTGGTGATATGGGTAGTCCAATCATTCCTTTTAAGATCATGTTATCCAAGGCCTCAAATCATGGGATGTTACAATCTCCCCCACTTAGACTCTTGACGTCCTCGTCAAGGCTCAACTATGGCCTCATAATCTCTTCCCCATTTCAGTACAGACCCACAATGGCCCATGGACACCCAACACCCGATCACGGAATACCAGGACAAGGGTGGCTACATCAACCATGGACTGCCCTTTCCTACATGCCTGGAACGCACGGCTCAAGACTGGCATGCCATGCCCATGTGGGCCCCACCTACTGGAGGGGAATTGGCTCTGATACCATTTGTAACGCTCGGGCCCATGGCCCAAGGCTCTAGTAGAGTTTCAGGAATGACGACTGGCCCCACATACCACCACTAGCCTTAACTGCGCACTTTGTCCACACTGACATGCAATCCAGGATCAACTTCCCAACTGGTCACCCATCCTAGTACTACTCCAAGCTGAGCACGCTTAACTATGGAGTTCTTTAGTGATGGGCTCCTGGAAAAAGAGGTGCACCTTGGTGATATGGGTAGTCCAATCATTCCTTTTAAGATCATGTTATCCAAGGCCTCAAATCCTGGGATGTTACACCAGTCCTACTGACTGGAGATGTAGTAAGGGAGAGAACAACTGAGGGTCATCGTTGTGGGAGAGTAGGTTGGCAACTAGTATGCCAACGGGAGGGACAACTCCTTCCTGTCCATTTTAGTAGGAAGACAGGAGCTCTAGTTGGTCTGTGTGGACTTCTCTAGAGGCGATGTAACGACCCCACCTCCCAGTAACCCCCAATTAAGGGAGACCCGAAGGACAAAGCCATTTTTTCAATTACAGGATCAAAGGTTCAACAAATAATCAGTAATAATTAATAAACTTTACCAACTAAACTGAAAACAGGTATAAAATAAAACTTTTCTTACCTTGGAAAAACTGGGATTTCTAAACATCTATCCATGAAGATGTTAATCTAACTAATCCTCCTGTGCATGTTATTTCTCATTCAATTCCACATATGTCACTTTACTGTTTGTTCTTTCATTTGTACCTAAAACGCCGACAAACAAAACGTCACTCAACCGAAGCTGGTATGTGGGGGAAACAATAATTGTGCAACTATGTTAACAATGTAATCAACCAAATATCATTTAACAACCAAGATTACGTTTTAAGCAATACTACTCAATCCTTGCCTATCCCCTTTCTCTGTAACGTCCCTGCAGTGGACATGGATACCACCTCTCTCATATGGTAGATCCTTACCCCCATGGCCCTACCACACAGGTGGCCAATACCTAGGGTTATGGAGTCGCATGGTCCTACCCAAAGGTAGACCAATCCCTGACTCATGATGACTTGATGGACCTACTCCATTGGTAGCCATTTACTAAGTCATTTAATGACCTGATGGTCCTACCCTCATTGGTAGCCATTTACGAGGTCAATCTATAAAGCTACAGAGGGGACTAGGATCTGAGCTAGTAGGCATATTTCTTATGTGATAGTCATATTCACATATACTTTGCATGAATTAAATACATCCAACAGTTTAATTCAAGCCACGATGGAAACATTGATAAAATCCCAGAAAACTAATTCGGGTAGTCATAGCGTAACCACATACCTGTACATGCAGATTTGAGACAGAATAGTCCAATCAACAATAGACAAGCAAGCATTCAATAAGATCCTGAAACAAACATCCAATATTTTCTTATCATGGATCATGGTATCCAAGTCTAATAGACCTATTCGAGCCCTAGGGTTACTATTTCATTTTTAGGGCTTCTTTTGCAATTAGGGTTTCCTTTCATCTTTCACTATTTTAAACCCTAATTATTCACAAAAGATATTAAGGTTATCCCTTAACAACATTTAACCTTATTTTCGAACTAAAGGCATTATTGTCCATCAATTAAACCCATTAAACTTATCTTTCATTAAAACTGTCATTTTTATCATTTTAATCCATGACAAGATCATTATGCTTATTTATCATCAATTTGTAATTCATTATGCTCTATTACTCATATGAAAGTTATTAATCATTAATTCTACCTTGATTCATGAGAAAACCCTCATTACTACATTTAGGGTATTTATCCACAAATTAGGAACTTTAGTGCTCGAAATAGCTTAGATTCAACATATTCCAACTTTAATCATGAAATTAATCAATCAAAGCTATTAATAGTCGAATTAATCAACATTAAGGTTTCAAGGCCCATTAAATTATTATTCATGCACATTAAACTCGAAATTAAACTAATCACGTGCAAAGTTCTTCCTTTTTGAATATAATGTACCGTTTTACATTTAACAGGTTAATATCAACTCTATTGATCCATTAAACCCCATTAAACACATTAATCATATCAAACAGGGTTTCTTAATCTTTAATTCATTAAAGATGATGATTTACACTACTTTTCGAACTATGATCAGATTCAGGCTATAAAACTATTTTTAATGAGTTCCTTGAATTTTTCTGATCAAAATTCATATATCATATGTGCCAAACGGAGCTACCAATCACTAGATATGATTTTAGTAAGTAAATTACCTTCCAGCCAATAAGAGGTTGACACATCGCCAAGATCCCATGCATTGCGACCCGCTTAAAAAAATATAACCGAATTACTTTCTTGCCCTTGAGTAAGTTGATGGTTGTGTAGTCTGCAGAGGGGCATTTCTATCAAACGTTACTTTCCCCTTTCTTCAACCTCGCGCAGGTCACAGGCAGCCGCCCTAGCCGCCGAACTACAGACCTGGCACGGCTTCCTCTTCTCCTCCGGACCCCGACGACGATCAGAACCTGGTCCCCTTGCTCCGCCGCCCCCTTGCGCACTTGGAGGTGCTTCTAGCTTGCATCCTAATGAGCTAGGCAGTGCGCACAAGGACTGCAACCTGGAGACCTTTTGCAGCCGTTTAACAGCCATGGTGCACATCCCAATGCCCGGAAAGCCGACATAGCTCCTCCGGTGTCGACGTGGGAGTATCGCACACACATTGCGCCTCCTCCACGGCCTCACACAGCGCCAAGATGCGAACTACCCTCTCCGCTAGGGTTTTGAACGTAAGGAAGAAAGAGGAAACTGAGAAAGAGAGCAGAGGACGTGGGATCTCACTAGAACTCGTCTCTGGGCTCTACCCCTTTTATAGGGGAGGGTTATCCACACCCCAGACTACTTGCCCACGAAGCAACCAAGTCCTTTTCCCAACTTGGTTTCCTATTCTTTCAATGAGAAGAAACCTTCTCTCTCCTCTTTACCTCCTTGATATTCCTTATGCTTTGGTTATTAATAAATTCGAGAATTATCACTTTTAATGTCTTTTCCCTTGGATTTTAATCCATTGGCCTCGAATTTTAAGTTTTCCTTAACAGAAAATACTTTCTTTTCATTAATATCACAACAACCATTAATAATGTATCACATTATCTTTTTTATTTTGCAAATTTGGTATTTTCTCTTTCCTCTTTCTTAATTGGGACTCCTTGGGTCCCAAGAAACTCAAATAATTCGAAATTCTTTTTATTGGATACACATTATCCTTCCAGATGCATCTAAATACATTATTTCACATTATCTTGTTTATTTCTTATTAAAATAATTCCTTTTGAGGATTTCTTATTATTTCTCTTTTATTTTCCTCATTGGCATTCCTTTTATCATTATAAATCTCATGGATACAAAAATTCCCCAAGAAATCTCATTTATGTCTCTTTCCACTCATTTCCCACTTTTTATCATCATTTTCAATTTAGTTCTTAATAAGGAAATACTTAATTAAACTTTTCTTTTCTAATTACCTTCTTTTTGTAACCTTGGTCTCCTTGGTACCCAAGGAACCCAAGAGGCACGAAATCCTCTTTGGATTTGCCTTCTAGAGGTTTCTACTTATTTCTTTTCTTAAAAAATTCAATTATCCATTTACTAATTGAATTTCCTTGTTATTGGGCCCAATAGCCAATAAAGCCCACAAAGCAACCAATCAAGGCTATTGTGAAAGGAATCCATTTATTCAAAACAAATCACATCATTATTTGTTCAATTATCCTTAATATGAGAAATTGCATTTCTCACCAATTGAACCCAAAAATTGGGGTTATAACATCCTTCCCCTCTTATAGGAATTTTGTCCTCAAAATTCCATCAAGCAAACAAACAAATAGGATAAGCCTTTCATGTGTCCATCATGGCTCTTATGTGGCTTCACCCTTTCCATGGTGCTTCCCAAGAACTTTCATCATCTCATTTTCTTCCATCTGAGTTCTTTCTTACCTTGGTATATCATAACCTCATAGGTGACTTAGGACATTCCGGCCTCAAAAGCTGAATAGGTTCAGGGCTCAGCACATGGCTTGGGTACCTCACATAGTGCTCTAGATCGAACTCATGCAACACGTCATTTTATCCTGAGGGGTAAGGTTAAACACAACCATCTCCACCAATCCATCTCAAATGGACCCATATATCGGGGACTCAGCTTTATCAGCTGTAGCTTAGAGGGGTCGGATTTTTCACATCACATATTCTCCCACAGTGAACTGCATGTCAGTCTGCTTTGCATCAGCTCATGACTCATTTCACCCTTGGGCTCTCTCTTTCAGCCATTGTACGATCAAGCGACTTCATCTGCACACACTGTGGTTCTTTCATGACCTTCACGAGGCCTCCTTCACCAACATCATCATAATGAAGTGGTGACTGACACAACCTCCTATAAGACTTCTTTCATCCCGATAAAGGTTATGGTGGTTAAAAACACATCTTAAGAACTGTCTCTATGTATCACCCTAAATGAGCACACATGCTCTCATCCGACCCTCTAGTCCGGATCATATTGTCCATTAGTATGGGGTGATAAACTGTACAAACACTGAGCTCTTCATGTATCTACTTCCACCTCATGGAAGTGAACCTTTAGGTCACATCAAGATCTTTGAATTCGCATCATGGTGTAGTTGAACCATCCCTTTTCATATGTAGTTCAACTAGATCTGTCCCTTGACAGAACTCTTCCTTTCTCATGTCATCTAGGTAAGGCGATCTACCATAACCCATATTGTACCTTTACCTTCTTGGTCTAGGAGAAACTCACATCATCCATAATGATGAACTCCCATTCCCTCTCGGGAACTCTTTATACTGTATATCCATGCACTGGGTTAATGGTGTTCGTCCTTCACCTCATGGCTTGCATGGCCACATGCTACATGCAACTTTGTTTTAAGCATCCATAATGCTACATCACTTACTATCTATGTAGTTTCATGGGGATCATGATTTCCTCAAGATCGATTCCTCGGAAGCACTAAACCACTATCATCAGGGTTTTACTACCTTCCTATCCCCTTCAAGGACTAAACTGGCTACCCAAACAACCATTAACTTGTTAGACATATCTCGTATGTCTGAGGGTTAGCCAAACTTATCTCTTTTAGCCTAACACCCACAACTTCTTCTAGCTTCCATCTAAACTGGGCACTATATCTCAACCAGAGCATTCATTACCACTTCTTTTCCTTAGGTGTTAGGTAACATACACCTCCATGTATTATACTTATCATCTCATCTCAAACTCTGAGTTGGTCTTCATCAAGAAGCTCTGAGCTCATCCTCATGGTGATCAAACTCAACCTTGGTTAACTTGTAAATTTCACATAGCGCCTGATAAAACATCCTCATAAGATGACTACACTACTCTCTCTTAATGTTAGTAAACCATCCATGTATCATTCACTCCACCAAGGTATGTTATCATCTCTGTCCTCATACCTTGTAGCTATGTTCCAACTTACATTATCTTTATCCTTGGTGTAAGGCATGCGTACTGTCCTATCTCTCACTCCCATAACAAGAAGAAATAAGCATTTGGCTGCAGTCCAAATACAGAGTTCTTCCTGTTCCAAGAGTAGAGATGGTATAGCCCACCTCGCCAGTACACTTTCAAATCTAAGTTGAAACGTGTCACATATGTCTCTACATCACAACCATCATGATATCAAAATTACTTCCATGGAAAACTGGTCTCGAAGTTACTTGGTCCAAGCACAATCCTTAGTCATCTCCACTAGGTCTATAGGGTGCCGACACTTTTGGGGTCATCCCTTTTCCCTTATGCATCAGAGAGTGCCCTACTCATCTGTCCTTTGGGTCCCATGAGTTCATGAAGGTGATCAATCTCCTAACCCATGGCCCTCAGACAATGATAGTTGTTACCTCCCGACCCCATGGTCATGTGCAACTAGGGAATTAGGCGACTCCTTCTTCCATCGGTCTTATCCCTACCTGACCCTTGGATAGACTTAGGATTCTAACATAGTACATGTCCAACTTAGAACCTTAACCAAACCTTCATCATCTCTCTCTGCATTCACGACTAACTTTCATCCTTTCATAGGGATCATGGCGACCTGCCTATCTTGGTCAGGCCCCATACCGCTTACCTTCATGGCAACACATCCGCATGCACATAGAGATGGCTATCTATGGGTCTATAGGTTCATTCTCATGCCATGTACTCTTCACCTAGCTTCTCAAGATCCTATGAAACCTCCTTAGGTTTCCTCAACACCAACCAAACTGGTAAACTCCCTACTAAAGGGTCACTCTCCCAGGATGGGAGGAAACTACTCCTTGATAACAAAGGTCACAAGCATCGTTAGGGTTTACATTCTCATGAGCATGCCTAACCCAACAGCTACTAAGGCACAAGCAGACCACCTATTAAACCATGCTAGGTCACACTTGTTCTCATCCTTAACATTAGACCAACTTAGTTGTGAGGGGTTCATCAAACCTACCTTCAACTTAAGGGGTTTCCCTTTTCCTCTAAACATGAAGAGTGCCATACTCGAAACTATAGCGACTCAATTCTCATCATGAGCATTAGGTACACCACTTCCCCTCTTTGGACAGGAACCCTAGGTTCACCTTTGGATATCCAACTGCATGCTCAAACTATTAACCACGAATCAAGCATGTCCAAGGTATGTCATGTACTCCCATGAACCTTTTATATGAGAAACACCTCAGAGTTGAGTCCTCCTCAAGGACAACCAACTAGGTATAAAGCCTCTCAACTAGTTACTTAAACCTCCTCAGGGTCTAAAGCACTCTCACTTATACCATAGGTACCAGAAGCATCATCCTCTCTCCAGGGTTTGGTTCCTCTCAAGATAACTAAGACATCAACAACCTCTAGGGGTCAGGTATAAGGCAACCACTATCATCCACTTAGGTTGCATCATCCTCAACTCCCACTGTTCCACAAGTTTTGGGGTTTTAGGCTTCCAACCTCCCTGTTGGGGTTCTGCTTCCTCTCTCTAGAGCTAATTCCACTTCCAACCATACTTACTAGAGGTCCCTTCTCCATGAAGGCTCATGCTCACGAGCATACCCCTATGTTGTTGTAGCCTACACTCAACTCATGTTTGGCTCAAGAGCATCCATACCCCTTTCATAAGCCATCCATCATGATGTATTAACCAGGATTTCATCAAGCTATACCCTACTTATCTAAGCCCATAGGGTAACTATAGGTTCTCTAACCTCATCCATGAAGGAGCTATCCTTCGCTATGGCATGCACAACCCTCTCCAGGGTTGGGTCGCCAAAGGTACTAGATCATCTACCCTCTTATGGCATCCCAAAGGCATGACCAACCAAACACTCGGTGAATCATGACATCCAACTCATCATGTCATCTCTCTCTCTAACCTTCACTTAGGGTTAGGGTTACCATCATCCTCACAGGATGAGCTAGGTCTCTACCTTTAATGGAGGTCTCTACCTCCAAGACAAACTCTCTCTACTCATCCTCCTACCAAGGAGGTCTATCCTCAGGTCTCTCCTGAGGGCAATGACAACTCGTGTCATACAACCTAAGCATGTATCTATTCCTTTTACGCTTACTCTATTAAGCTTATGTCCATGACATCTTATTTACATGCTTTTTATTAATTTGGTGGAGGATTCCTTAATCCTTATCAACCTTACCCATACCTCAAGAGGGTGAGGAGAAGAGAGAAAACCCTAATTCTTAAGGTCCTTAATAGAATTTGAGTTGAGAAGGGAGGAACAAGATGAGAGAGTCCTAACAGTATCTTATTTCGATTCATACCCTAAGACTTTGGCCAGGCAGTCACACGGATCCGGGAGTCCTTGTATTCCGACTAGCAGTGCGGAGGAAAATATTGCCAGCCCCCGGTCATAATCCTTTTCTAGACACCTCTGTCTTTCGGATAATCCTCTAATAACTCCCTTGGGTTCTACATAATTTGTAAAATTTAATCATTATTAAAGATTAAGTGAGGAACCTTCGCTCTGATACCAATTGTAACGACCCCACCTCCCAGTAACCCCCAATTAAGGGAGACCCGAAGGACAGAGCCGTTTTTCAATTATAGGATCAAAGGTTCAACAAATAATCAGTAATAATTAATAAACTTTACCAACTAAACTGAAAACATGTATAAAATAAAACTTTTCTTACCTTGGAAAAACTGGGATTTCTAAACTTCTATCCATGAAGATGTTAATCTAACTAATCCTCCTGTGCATGTTATTTCTCATTCAATTCCACATATGTCAGTTTACTGTTTGTTCTTTCATTTGTACCTAAAACGCCAACAAACGAAATGTCGGTCAGCCGAAGCTGGTATGTGGGGGAAACAATAATTGTGCAACTATGTTAACAATGTAATCAACCAAATATCATTTAACAACCAAGATTACATTTTAAGCAATACTACTCAATCCTTGCCTATCCCCTTTCTCTGTAACGTCCCTACAGTGGACATGGATACCACCTCTCTCATATGGTAGATCCTTACCCCCATGGCCCTACCACACAGGTGACCAATACCTAGGGTTATGGAGTCGCATGGTCCTACCCAAAGGTAGACCAATCCCTGACTCATGATGACTTGATGGACCTACTCCATTGGTAGCCATTTACTAAGTCATTTAATGACCTGATGGTCCTACCCTCATTGGTAGCCATTTACTAGGTCAATCTATAAAGCGACAGAGGGGACTAGGATCTGAGCTAGTAGGCATATTTCTTATGTGATAGTCATATTCACATATACTTTGCATGAATTAAATACATCCAACAGTTTAATTCAAGCCACGATGGAAACATCGATAAAATCTCAGAAAACTAATTCGGGTAGTCATAAGAGTAACCACATACCAGTACATGCAGATTTGAGACAGAATAGTCCAATCAACAATAGACAAGCAAGCATTCAATAAGATCCTGAAACAAACATCCAATATTTTCTTATCATGGATCATGGTATCCAAGTCTAATAGACCTATTTGAGCCCTAGGATTACTATTTCATTTTTAGGGCTTCTTTTACAATTAGGGTTTCCTTTCATCTTTCACTATTTTAAACCCTAGTTATTCACAAAAGATATTAAGGTTATCCCTTAACAACATTTAACCTTATTTTCTAATTAAAGGAATTATTGTCCATCAATTAAACCCATTAAACTTATCTTTCATTAAAACTGTCATTTTTATCCTTTTAATCCATGACAAGATCATTATGCTTATTTATCATCAATTTGTAATTCATTATGCTCTATTACTCATACGAAAGTTATTAATCATAAATTCTACCTTGATTCATGAGAAAACCCTCATTACTACATTTAGGGTATTTATCCACAAATAAGGAACTTTAGTGCTCAAAATAGCTTAGATTCAACATATTCCAACTTTAATCATGAAATTAATCAATCAAAGCTATTAATAGTCGAATTAATCAACATTAAGGTTTCAAGGCCCATTAAATTATTATTCATGCACATTAAACTCGAAATTAAACTAATCACATGCAAATTTCTTCCTTTTTGAACATAATGTACCGTTTTACATTTAATAGGTTAATATCAACTCTATTGATCCATTAAACCCCATTAAACACATTAATCATATCAAATAGGGTTTCTTAATCTTTAATTTATTAAAGATGATGATTTACACTACTTTTTGAACTATGATCAGATTCAGGCTATAAAACTATTTTTAATGAGTTCCTTGAATTTTTTTGATCAAAATTCATATATCATATGTTCCAAACGGAGCTACCAATCACTAGATATGATTTTAGTAAGTAAATTACCTTCCAGCCAATAACAGGTTGACACGTCGCCAAGCTCCCATGCATTGCGACCCGCTTAAAAAAATATAACCGAATTACTTTCTTGCCCTTGAGTAAGTTGATGGTCGTGTTGTCTGCAGAGGGGCATTTCCGTCAAACGTTACTTTCCCCTTTCTTCAACCTCGCGCAGGTCACTTGCAGCCGCCCTAGCCGCCGAACTGCAGACCTGGCGCAGCTTCCTCTTCTCCTCCAGACCCCGATGATGATCAAAACCTGGTCCCCTTGCTCCACCTCCCCCTTGCGCACTTGGAGGTGCTTCTGTCTTGCAGCCTAATGAGCTAGGCAGTGCGCACAAGGGCTGTCACCTGGAGACCTTTTGTAGCTGTCTAACAGCCATGGCGCACGTCCCAATGCCCGGAAAGCCGGCATAGCTCCTCCGGTGTCGACGTGGGAGTAGAACACACACATTGCTCCTCCTCCACGGCCTCACACAGCGCCAAAATGCGAACTACCCTCTCCGCTAGGGTTTTGAACATAAGGAAGCAAGAGGAAACTGAGAAAGAGAGCAGAGGACGTGGGATCTCACTAGAACTCATCTCTGGGCTCTACCCCTTTTATAGGGGAGGGTTATCCACACCCTAGACTACTTGCCCACGAAGCAACCAAGTCCTTTTCCCAACTTGGTTTCCTATTCTTTCAATGAGAAGAAACCTTCTCTCTCCTCTTTACCTCCTTGATATTCCTTATGCTTTGGTTATTAATAAATTCAAGAATTAGCACTTTTATTGTCTTTTCCCTTGGATTTTAATCCATTGGCCTCAAATTTTAAGTTTTTCTTAACAGAAAATACTTTCTTTTCATTAATATCACAACAACCATTAATAATGTATCACATTATCTTTTTTATTTTGCAAATTTGGTATTTTCTCTTTCCTCTTTCTTCATTGGGACTCCTTGGGTCCCAAGAAACTCAAATAATTCGAAATTCTTTTTATTGGATACACATTATCCTTCCAGATGCATCTAAATACATTATTTCACATTATCTTGTTTATTTCTTATTAAAATAATTCCTTTTGAGGATTTCTTATTATTTCTCTTTTATTTTCCTCATTGACATTCCTTTTATCATTAGAAATCTCATGGATACGAAAATTCCCCAAGATATCTCATTTATGTCTCTTTCCACTCATTTCCCACTTTTTATCATCATTTTCAATTTATTTCTTAATAAGGAAATACTTAATTAAACTTTTCTTTTCTAATTACCTTCTTTTTGTAACCTTGGTCTCCTTGGTACCCAAGGAACCCAAGAGGCACGAAATCCTCTTTGGATTTGCCTTCTAGAGGTTTCTACTTATTTCTTTTCTTAAAAAATTCAATTATCCATTTACTAATTGAATTTCCTTGTTATTGGGCCCAATAGCCAATAAAGCCCACAAAGCAACCAATCAAGGCTATTGCGAAAGGAATCCATTTATTCAAAACAAATCACATCATTATTTGTTCAATTATCCTTAATATGAGAAATTGCATTTCTCACCAATTGAACCCAAAAATTGGGGTTATAACAGGCGAGGTGGTCTTTGCTCGTTGCTAAGGAGGATGATGTTAGCCATGACTAGAGGAGCTGTTGCAGACGAATATCTTCGAGTATGCTGTCTTTGGAGGAGAAGTCAATGAGTCACTATGAAACCAAGAGCTACACAGACACCATCCAAGACAGAGTACCCATCTACATCGAATAAGATTGTCGCTGGACTTTCTCCTAGACTAGGTATATCTTCGTGAAAGCATCATATCCATTACATAGTTATTGACGCGATCCACTGGTTAATGGGAAATATGTCAATAAAATTTTTGTTTTCATTACCTATCTGATGCCATATTACCCTCTAGTGGTATTAGAGCCGCATCAATTAATTATGCTTTGGGGTAATAAATATGATCATATTTTTGTTTTAACGAGTTTATTTATTGCATGCAATGTGAATATTTAAACCGGTTGATGTGCACATCTGACTAATCATGACATAAGAACCAAAATGAATATATATATATATATATATATATGTAATTTACATGCATTGCCCTAAAAGAGAGTTTTGATGGTAGATGTATATAGCATGGTTATGGCCAATAACCCCTATTATCTGTGGATGGTTCTGTGGTTGGTTTATCCTTTTTATCTCAGTCTGCGAACTGAGCCTCTATTCTATCTTCCCAATGTAAAAGTAATATTGTCTCCTTCCTTTGATCCCCTTGAATGCAACTTGAGGTTTCCCTATAATGATGTAGTAATAGGGTAGTTTACTTTCCTATTATGATGAAGAAGAAGAACGTCCTAACAATGATTCGATCGGCTGGAGGGCCATGGCGGACCAGATGGATGAGCCAAACTGATCACCTGGTGGACTCAACCGATTGGCTGGAGGAGCTAGCAGATGGTGGACCGACAGAGCCAGATGACCGTTGAGATGACTAAACAACCGACCAGGAGGCAATCCGACCGGTTCAAGGGTTGAACCGATCAACCTGGATTGGCAAGAATGAATATTCATCAACAATAAGTTTCTACATGTGATGTGGACCTAGTATGTGGTAATTCCTTGTGGCTCCAAGAAATTACATTAATGGCCATAACCATCACCTTTTGTTTATTACAAATTTTTGTTGTGAGTTATAGCATGTATATAATACATACTATATATGTGGTGATTGGTTAATGTATTTGTATTATACAAAATCTCTCATTATAATATTAAGTCTAAAATGCTTTCCATAAAGGAACAAACTTGAAAAGCTTGATCGACCAAGCAAAGGCATGCCCTATTGTGGTGCTCCGTCTATCTTGTGGTAGTGTGATGGTAGATATGTGGGTCTACCCTAGCAAGGTGCATATTCTATCGTGTTGGCTTATGGGTCAAACTTAACTAGGTGACCTTAATACTACTAATTTCCTAGAAGCATAAAGATGGATCATGGCCAGGAGTTGCACATACCATCTATCCAAGAATTGAATAAGATACAATTGGAAAATGTTGCCTACCTTAATAATTAGTCATGAGCGCCAACGTTGGATGGGTATTGACAGAATTATTTTGGATCTTGGACCACTAGAGGATTGTATGTTGAAATCTTTTGAATCGATAGTGAGGGCTATCGATTTGAACAAAATAGTGGGAGCAGTAGTTAACTAAAAGCCTAATTAATATCTATTTTCAAATAAAATTAAATAAACATATTTTTTGAGAAATGCAAATTTTCTCCTGTAGTATCAAATGGAAAACTCAATCATCGCAATTGGATGAATTAAATGAGATTTATTTCCATAACTGGAGTAGGACCTCGAGAGGTGTTCTGCATGATCTTGAAATCCTAGTTCCGATATCCACTCCATATTCCCCTAAGACTAACATGGATGCTTCTTTGAAGAAGGCTAATGATGTTGTAGACATCAAGAACCTTATGCGGGGATGTATGCACTATGAGTTGCATAAATAGCATGATAAGCATGAAAGGTATAATATCTCTAAGGTGCTATTTTAGTGCAAGCTGATAGAGGGGTATCCAGTAGGGACTCATGCTCTCAATTTGATTGGGCATATGAAGCATCTTGAAAGACCAATATTTCCTTTAGGTTAAGAGTTGGCCACGAATATGAATTTGCAATTGTTGTCTAAATCATATAGCTAGTTTATCGAGTGTTATCACTTGAATAACATGGCTAGACTATTGTTAGAGTTGCTTGACATCTTGATAAGTGTCAAAGCACAAATGCAGAAGAAAAACCCATGATGATGATCAGCGGAGTTGAGTCCAAGGACAAAGGCAAATCCAAGAAGCGTTTTGTCTCTAAGCCAAATTCCAAGTCTTACGCATTCAAAATAAGGAGAAGGATAAGGGAACCAAGGAAGATAAAGAAAGGAATTGAGATCTCTACTTGTGGTATATACATTATTAAGGCTAACTTTACTACTTAATCATCATGGGTACTAGATACATGATATGGATCACACATTTTTTGAAATATGAAGGATCTAAAAAGAAGTAGACCTTTAGAGAAAGGTGAGGCTAAACTGCAAGTTGTAAATGGTGCAAGAGTTGTGGCTAGTGCAGTTGGAACTTATGAGTTATCTGTGCCAAGTGGTCTTGTAATAGAGTTAGAGAACTACTATTATGTACCTTCCATTAATAGGAACATCAAATCTGTATCTTATTTGGACAAGAACAAATTTGAATTTCTTATAAAGAATGGAAGATGTTCTATTATTAAAGATGGAATCTTTTATGGCAGTGCCCCAATGTCATATGGTCTATACTTGATAGATTTAGAGACAAGTGTATATAACATAAATACAAAAAGACAAAAACTCAATGACTCCAAGGAAACATATATTTGGCATTTTCATCTAGGACACATAAATGAGAAACACATATCCAAACTCCATAAAGATTGTTATATGGACACTTTTGATTTTGAATCAATAGAGACATGTTAATCTTGTTTGCTGAAAAAGATGAACAAAACTCCCTTCACTAGTAATAGTGAGAGGGCCAATGATCTATTAGGACTCATACATATTGATGTGTGTGACCCTTTTATAACAAATGCTAGAGGTGGTTATCAGTACTTCATTACCTTCACTGATGAGACATAAGTTAGAATCTCTTGAAAAGTTTAGAGAGTTTATGAATGAAGTACAGAACCAACTTGGAAAAATTATTAAGGCACTTTGTTCTAATTGAGGTGGATAATACTTGAATCAAGGGCTTGAGGACCTTTTGTGAGCCCGTGGTATTGTATCACAATAGACTCCAACTAGAACACCAAATCATAATGGTGTATCATTAAGAAGGAACCACACATTGCTGGACATGGTGCGATCAATGATGAGTTTTACAAATCTTCCTACTTCCTTCTAGGGACATGATCTACAAGCCACAATGTTTACACTCAACTTAGTACCATCATAATCAGTTCAAAAGACAACATATGAGATATGGTATGGGAAACATCCCGATGTGTCTTTTATGAAGATTTGGGGGTGTGAAGCTTATGTCAAGAAAATGTTGCATGAAAAACTTGGGCCCAAATCCGATGAATGTTACTTTGTTGGATATCCCAAGGAAATTAGGGGATACTACTTTTATACTCCATCTGACAACAAAGTGTTTGTTGCCAGGACTGGTATATTCCTTGAGAAGGAATTTATCTCCAAAGGAACCAGTGGGAGGAAAGTAGAACTTGAAGAGGTTCGAGACCAACAAGAAAACATTGAACCAGTTGAGGTACATGAAGAATAGGGAGACTCACAAATTGTTGTGGAATCTAAAATTCCTCACGTGATACAAGAACCTCACAGATCTAGTAGGACACACCTTAAACCTGAAAGATTTGGATATCTTGTGACCAAGGAAGGCGGTGAGTTGGTCATAGATGATGATCCAACAACCTATCTAGAAGCTATTGGGAGACCAGAGTCTGAGAAATGTCTTGAGGCCATGAGATCTGATATGGAATCCATGTATACCAACAGGGTATGGATCTTGGTGGAACCACTTGAATGGGTAAAACCCATAGGGTGCTAGTAGGTCTTCAAGAAGAGGAGAAACATGGATGGTAAAGTACAAACCTATAAGGGAAGATTGGTTGCAAAGGGTTTTAGATAAGTTGAAGATGTTGATTATGATGAAACCCTTTCTCTAGTGGCCATAGTTAAGTCCATCAGGGTCATGCTTTCTATTGAAGATTATCATGACTATGAGATTTGGAAGATGGATGTTAAAACCACATTCATTCATGGGAATCTTCTTAAGGATGGGTATATGACACAACTTGAGGGTTTAATCAATCCAAAGGATGCAATTAAAGTTTGTAAGATACAAAGGAAGCATCTTAGAGATAGAATCTTCATTTTGATGAGACAGTCAAAGTGTTTGGATTTATTCAAAATGAAGATGAACCTTTCATGTTTAAGAAAGCTACTGGGAGGATGGTTGTATTCCTCATATTGTCTGTGGATGAATATTATTGATGGGGAATGACACCCCTACTTTATAAAAGGTAAATTCATGGCTTGGAAATACATTCTCTATGAATGACTTGGGAGAAGCATCTTACATCCTTGGGATAAAGATCTATAGAGATAGATCAAGAAGGCTTCTTGGAATCAGTTAGAGGACGTACATTGACAAAGTGCTGATGTGGTTTAGCATGGAAAACTCAAAGAGAGGAAACCTGACCATTCTACATTAAGTTACCATCTCTAAAGTTCAATGTCCCCATGCTTGTGAAGAAAGGGAGAACATGAGCATGATTCCATATGTGTCTCCAATTGGATCCATGATGTATGCGATGTTGTACACCCATCCAGATGTTTCGATGCTTTGAGCATGATGAGCAAATATCAATCAGATCTAGGAGATGCTCACTAGACAATCGTCAAGAGCATCTTGAATTACTTGAGAAGGACTAAGGATCAGTTCTTAGTCTATGGTGGAGAGGAAGAGCTGGTCCTAAAAAGATTACACCGATGCAACATTCTAGTCTGACAAAGATGATTATAAATTGCAATCAGGATTTGTGTTTTACCTAAAAAATAGAGCTGTGAGATGGAAAAGTTCCAAACAAGAGACAGATGATGATTCTACAATAGAGGCAGAGTGTACTGCTACATCAAATGCAACAAAGGAAGCTGTATGGATCAAGAAGTCCATCTCTGAACTTGGAGTAGTTCCGAGCATCAAAAACACAATTGAGCTATATTGTGACAACAATGGAGGTATTTCACAAGATAAGGAACCCATATCGCATCAATGTTGCAAGCATATACAAAGGTAGTTCCATCTCATACGAGAGATCATATAGTGAGGAGATGTAAAGATTTGTAGAGTACCAACTAAAACCAATATTACTAAACCCTTAACAAAGGAACTTTCACAGAAGAAGCATGATGGTCATGTTAGGTCACTCAGTATATAATACATGGGTTACTGGCTCTAAGTGCAAGTGGGATTCTTTTGGTGTATATGACCAGAGAGCCAATCATATGATTATTGTAATGGCATAAATGTAAATGATTTGAATATTAATATAGGCAAGCTTTCAAATTATTTTGTTAATTCAGTTATGAGATAATGAAATAACATAATAAATGTCTAAAGAGTGATATTACTCAATGATGTATGTCTTTGGTTTAGTACCTAAAAAATGAGATCATACGGATGTTAAGAGTATATAAATTCTTGTTAATTCCTTGATCAATTGTTAATGTGGATGGTAGATAGACATCAATAACACATAAGATCAGAGTGTGATTTGGTTGATGATAGAATATCATTAGTCATGATATGATGATATCAAACCAAGCACAAAGATACATGTTAGAGAATAGTGTATCAGACAGACCCACCATAAGAGTGATACATGGAAACCTTTGCTAGGTAAGTCAAAATCATGTCTTATTATGATGGTGGTGATTGTAATTCTTATGACCTAAAATCACTACACTCATCACATGTCGTTCGGTATGCTTTGACATCATCAAACTCATCCCTCAAACATGAGTTGTTATGAAGGTGGTGATTAGGTGACTGTGACACATGAGAATTGATTGTGAGTGATAGATATGGGATTTGTCCCTCCTTAAGGGAGTATGATATCTTAAGCCTCTTGATTAGAGAGACTGAGAAATGCATGCATGCACATGTGAGTCAATATGTGATTTTGAGCTTGCATATGTCTTAAATAGTCTACTCTTGATCAAGGAACAAGATTGAATGACAATGAGGATGATTGTTCCATGCCTCTAGTTCAATCTGGATATTTGTGGCAAAGGAACTATGCAAACATTATAACACCATGCACATATTGTAGCTTGAAGTTGTTCTCCAACTTTCTTTTCACTTGAATAGCAATGATGTGTGATTAGGCACCACTCATTACTTGTGATGTCAGAAGTTGCTATGAACATTCACTGCCAATGTAATATGGGACCTATAGGGTCACACACATAGGAACTCATCTAGTAGAGGAGTTAGATCATGAGTGATAGTTGAATTGATTACTAAACTGTTTAGTTATTTGATTCCCACAACACAGAGGCTGACTTCATTGCCAAACTCCCATCTCACAGAGTGAAACAACCATATGGAGTGCCAAATGGTTGTCTCAAGGGTTGAGACGGGCGTTTGGGATATCAGGCCGATTCAAGTTGAAATTGACTGAGTTCTGCCTTATGAATTGGCATGTTCAATATGTTGAACCGATCGGCTCAGATCGACTCACCAGAGTGGGTGTCTGGGTGAGTGAGACGGGCATCTAACATATGTGATACATCTTGGTTGGGACTGAACAAACATTTAATAAGTTTCCCAAATTTGTTTGGATTGCACATTACTTGGAGTGCAAGGAATTAATGTTCATTATTAATGAGAAACGAATTGCCAATTTCATAAGTGACTGGGAAACTATCGGAAGACCATATGAAAATATTAGATACCATCTCACATGACCAGACGACTGTATGGGTCACAAAACAACCATTTCTATGGTCACAGATTGTGAAAATTGAAGATCTTCTAGCCCCTTCCGCTCCCACTTAGATCTCGTACCAACTGGGAACCCTGGCCTAAACTCTGCCTATAAATAGAGGGGTACTTGGGCTTCCCATAGCACAACACAGACAATTGATAATTGGTTGCTCTGATCATTATTGTCCTCTCTAGTTGTGATAACCAATAGATCCCAAGTGTAATGACCCCACCTCCCGGTAACCCTCAATTAAGGGAGACCAAGAGGTCAGAGCCATTATCCCAATTAACATGATCAAAGGTTCAACAAATAATCAATAAAAATTATCAAATTCTACCAACTAAACTGATAGGCTGTAGTAAAATAAAACTTTTCATACCTTTTTCAAAAACTTGGATATCAAATTCTATCCACATATGGAGTCTATTCTAACTAATCCTCCTTTATACTTTAACTCTTATTTAATTCTACATATGCCACTTTACTGTTTGTCCTTTTTAAACTTGTACCTAAAATGCCGACAAAAGAAATGTCGGTCAGCATAATTGAATATGCCAGTATGTGAGGACAACAAAAATTTTGCAAATATGGCTAACAATCTAATTATCACAATCAAGTAATTAACAAGCCAATTTTCATTTTCAATGTGTCATTCTCCACCGCTTTTGCCCTAACCCTGGAATACCTCCTCTAAGGTTTCTCTTTTGCCATTGACTTAAGGCCACCTTCTCAATCCCGAGCTTGGTGCCCGGGGTCATCTCTCATGGTGCTCATTGATCTTCCCTCCCGGGCTTGACCTTTTTGCATCATCCATCAGAGTGGCATGTAGGTGCGAGTATACACACTTATTTTACAATTGTGATAATCATAGTGACTTTATAATTTGCAAGTATGAACATCCAACTGATTAGTTGCATTCAATGCGACAAATCATCTGAGAAACTCTTCAGGAAACTAATGCGATTAACCATAGTTAACCACATACCTGTCAAGTTGACTTGAATGCAGAAATAATTCAACCAATCAAGAAACCAAGCAAGTACACCCAAGTTGATCATGAAATAGGCATCCAATTTCCTAACATTGATCATGCCATCAAGATCTATTAAACCTAGCTCCCTTCCTAGGGTTTCTAGTCTGCTTTTAGGGTTTCAATTGCAATTAGGGTTGCACTTCATTTTTACTATTTTAAACCCTAATATTTATACAATTATTCGCAAACCCTAATTATCTCATCTATTCTTCACAAAAGCTATTAAGGTTACCTTTTAACAACATATAACCTTAATTTCTGATTAAAGGCACAATTATCCATCAGTTAAGTCCATTAAACCTCTTTTACATTAAAACTACCAGTTTTATCCTTTTAATTCATGACAAGATCATTGGGCCTAATTATCATCTTTGGTTCCTTCCGGATTAACAACTCACAGTTCATTATGATCTAATTCACATATGAATTCTATTTATCATTAATTCCACCTTTTATCCATTAGAGAATCCTAATTTCCATATTAGGGTATTTATTCACAATTAGGAACCTTTAAACTCAAAATAGCTTAGAACTATCATATCTCAACTTTAATCATGAATTGAACAATTAAAGCCATTAAGAGTCACAATTACTAACATTAGGGGTTCAAGGACCATTAAAGCATATTTATGCACACGAAACTCTAAATTAAACTAATTTCATGCAAAGTTCATCCTTTTTGTTCTTAATGTACCTTTTTATAATTAACAGGTTAATACCAACTTTAATCATCTATAAAACCCTTGTAAATACATTAATCATCTCAAATTAGGGTTTCTTAATCATTCATTCATTAAAGTTGATAACTTTCATTACTTTTCGAATTGTAAGAGGAATTAGCTTCTAAAACTATTTTTAATGGATTCCCCTAGTTTTTCAGAGAAACTTTCATATTTTATGCACATTTATCTGAGCTAGCAATATTTAAATACGATTTTTGTAAAATTAACTTGCTTCAGCCGATGGCGTGCTGCCACGTCCTCCTTCTCCATGCAACGTTGCTTGTTTGAGATTAGAATGGAAAGACACATTTGCCCCTCACTTAAGCAGCCCGTTCTTTATTACGTGGAGGGTTAGAACTGTCCAATCGGCCAAGGGTCATCTTCACGCTCTGATCAGCAGCAGCGGCCGCCGAGGGCGGCTCTTTGTAAGGTTGTCCCTCCCTCGACAGGGTTCGAAGCTCACCGCCAACCACCGCCCTAGCTCCGCCACACCTTGGCACACACAGAGCACCCCCAGATCATGGCCAAGATGGCCGGGATTGGCTGGGAAGACCTACAACTTACAACCACCATGTGCAGCCGTGTTGTTGCTACAACACGTTGTTTAGGGCATGACGACGCTGGGTAGACCTTGCTCTGGCTTTGTGGCATATCCAACTTCCATCGCAACCCCACCTAGGCTCCTCGCTGCTCTAGGGTCACGTTGCTCCCCTCTGCTTGGGTTTTGAATGAAAATGATGAAGAAGGAGATGGGGAAGAGAGAGAGAGATGTGGGATCTCTCCTGAACACGAACCAAGGCTCTACCCTTTATATAGAGGTGGGTAACGAAGCCCTAGGTTGGCTATTTATGAATTAACAAGGTCTTCTCCCAATAGGAGTCATATTCCTTCAAGGAGAAGTAATCTTCTCACTCATGTTTATCTTCTTAATATTCCTTATTTCATGGATAATTAGAAATACAAAAGTCCTCTCACTTATTCTCTTTGTACTTGCCTTTTAATCCATTGCACAAAATTTCTATTTTCTTTTAGTAGAAAATACCTCCTTTTTAACAATTCCACCACAATCATTAATTATGCATCACACTATCCTCTTATTTTGTATTACTGGTATTTTCTCTTTCTTTTTCTCCATTGGGGCTCCTTGGACCCCAAGAAACTCTAATATTTTGAAATCCTTTTTAGTGGACACTCATTATCCTTCTAAATGCATCTATGTCCATTATTTCTCATTATCTTGTTTATTTCTTTATTAAAATATCTCTTTTCAAGGATTTCTTTTTATCTTTCTTTTTATTTCCTCATTGTCATTCCTTTTAACATTAGGAATCCTTTGGATATGAAAATCCACCAAGGATAACTCAATTATACCTCTTTCC
This sequence comes from Alisma plantago-aquatica, assembly GCA_963693085.1. Taxonomy (NCBI): domain Eukaryota; kingdom Viridiplantae; phylum Streptophyta; class Magnoliopsida; order Alismatales; family Alismataceae; genus Alisma; species Alisma plantago-aquatica. The sequence goes on along the minus strand of OY856414.1, from coordinate 226,120,974 downwards.
ACTTATTTTCCGCATTTTATCATTGTTTTCAATTTCTTTCTTAATAAAGAAATATTTAATTGATCTTTTCTTTTCTTGTTGCATTATCTTTGCAACTTTGAATTCCTTGGAACCCAAGGAACCCAAGAGGCACGAAATCCAACTTTGGATTATATTCTTTTGCCTTCTAGAGGTTTCTACATCTTCCTTTTCTCCATTTCTTATTAATAATGGAGTTTCTTTTGTCTTATCCTTGTTATTGGGCCCAATAGCCAATAAAGCCCACAAAATAACCAACAAGGCTATTGTAAACGAAATCCTTTTATTCAAAACAAATTATATCATTATTTGTTCAAATGTCTTTAATATGAGAAATTACATTTCTCACCAAAAGAATCCAAAAATTGGGGTTGTAACATCTTTCCCCTCTTATAGGAATTTTGCCCTTAAAATTCCACCAGGCACACAAACAAACAGGATAAGCCTTTCTTATGTCCATTAGGTCTCCCATGAGGCCTCACCCTTTCCATGGTACTTTCCAAGAACCTTCATCATCTCATATTCTTCCATCTGAGTTCTTGCTTACCTTGGTATATCGTACCCTCATAGGTGACTCTGAACATTTTAGCCTATCATAAAGCTGAATAGGTTCATGGCTCAACACATGGCTTGGGTACCTCATATAGTGCTCTAGATTAGACTTATTGAACATATTATACATCATGTTATCCTGAGGGGTAAGGCTAAACACAACCATCTCCACCAATCCATCTCAAATGGACCCATATATCTGGGACTCAGCTTTCTCAGCTCTAGCTTAGAGGGGTCAGATTTTCACATCACATACTCTCCCATAATGAACTGCATGTCAGTCTGCTTTGCATCATCTCATGACTCATGTCACCCCTGGGCTCTCTCTCTCAGCCATTCCATGATCAAAGCGACTTCATCTGCACACACTGTGGTTCTTTTCTAACCTTTGCGAGGCCCCTTCATCAACATCATCTCAATGAAGTGGTAACTGACACAACCTCCCTTGCAGAGCTTCTTTACATCCTGATACTGGCTATGGTGGTTATTATCACATCTTACAAAGGACAAGAACTGTCTCTATGTATCATCCTGAATGAGCACACATGCTCTCATCAGCCCCTCTAGTCTGGATTATACTAACCATTAGTTAGGGGTGATAAACTGTACTAGCATTGAGTTCTTCATATATCTACTTCCACCTTATGGAAGTGAATCTTTAGCTTATACTCAGGAACCTTTGAACTCGCATCATGGTGTAGTTGAACTATCTCTCTTTCATATGTAGTTCAATCAGATCTATCCCTTGAATGTATCATTTCTTTCTCATTTTATCTAGGTAAGGCGATCTACCATAACCCACATTGCATCTTGACCTTCCTTGGTTTAGGGAGACTCACCACAACATATATAGTGATGAACTCCCATTCCCTCTCGGGGACACTTTGTCCTCTATATCAATACACTGGGTTACTGGTGTTCATCCTTCACCTCCTGTCATGCATGGCAACATACAACATGCAACTTCATCTTAGGAATCCAAAGTACTACTGTCACTTACTATCTTCATAGTACCATGGTGTATGGTGATCTTAATTCATGATCTCCTGTATGTCATGATTCCTCAAGATCGATTCCTCAGAAACCCTAAACCACTCTAATCAATCAGGGTTTCATCACCTTATTTTTCAAAGAAGTGCATCTGAGGTTCTATAACCATCCTTTCATTTCATCAAGGCCTAGGCTAGCTAACCAAACAACTACTAACTTGTTCAACAGACCTCATTACATCTGAGTGTTAGCCAAATATATCTATTTTTTTAAAACTTAGGGTTAGCCTATCAACCTCTTCTAACCTCTACCTAAACTAGACAACTGCATCTAAACCACTTCACATCCTTAAGTATAAGGTAATGTTGAAGACATACACCTCCATCTGTTTCACTTATCATCTCATATAACACTCTGAGCTCATCCTCTTGGTTATCAAGCTCAACATTATATAACACATAGCTCATGATAAAGAAACATCCTCATAAGATGACTACCTTATTTCTCTTAGTGTTTGTAAACCATCCACATATCATTCGCTTCACCAGGGCATGTTATCATCTTTGTCCTCATACCTCATAATGACGTTCCAACTCACATCATCCTTATTCTTGGTGTATGGCATGCGTGCTGTCCTATCTCTCACTCCCATAACATGAGGAAATAAGCATTTGGCGGCCGTCCAAACAAAAAGTTCTTCCTATTCTAAGAGTAGAGATGGTACATCCCACATTGCCAGTGCACCTTCAAATCTAAGTTGAAACATGCAACTTATGTCTCTATATCACAATCATCTCAATATCAAAGTTACTTCCAGGGAAAACTAGTCTCGAACCTACTTGGGTCCACACATATTCCTTGGTCATCTCCCCTAGGTCTATAGGGTGCCGAAACTTTTGGGGTCATCCCTCTTCCCTTATGCATCAGAGAGTGCCCTACTCATCTGCCCTTTGGGTCCCATGAGTTCATGAAGGTGATCAATCTCCTAACCCATGGCCCTCAGACAATGATAGTTGTTACCTCCCGACCCTATGGTCATGTGCAACTAGGGAATTAGTTAACTCCCACTTCCATCGGTCTTATCCCTACCTGACCCTAGGATAGACTTAGGATTCTAACATAGTACATGTCCAACTTAGAACCTTGTCCAAGACTTCATCATCTCTCTCTACATTCATGGGTTGACTTCATCCTTTCATAGGGGTCATGATGACCTGCCTACCTTGGTCAGGCTCCATACCAATTACCTCCATGGTAACACATCCACATGCTCATAGAGATGGTTATCTATGGGTATATAGGTTCATGCTCATATTATGTACTTTTCGCTTAGCTTCTCAAGATCCTATGAGACCTCTATAGGTTACCTCAAATTTACAAAAATTGGTATACACCCTATAAAGGGTACCTACCTCAGGATGGGAGGAAACTACATCTTAATAACAAAGGTCACCAACACCCTTATGTATAGGGCTTACATCAACATGAGCATACTCGGCCCTAGCAAGCTACTAAGGCACAAAAGACCACCTACTAAACCATGCTAGGTCATACCTATTCTCATTCCTTAACATTGGACCAAGAACATACCTTCCCATTTCACCAACTTAGTTGTGAGGGGTTCATCAAACATACCTTAGACTTAAGGGGTTTCCCTTTCCTCTCAACATGAGGATTGCCATACTCGAATCTATAGAAACTCAAATCTTGTCATGAGAATTAGGTACACCACTTCCCCTCTTAGGCCTAGGAATCCTAGGTTCACTTTTCTAATGTCCAACTCCCTTCTCCACCTTTTAACCACGAACCAAGCATGTACAGAGTATGGCATGCACTTCCCCTGAACCTTCCTCTTGAACAACACTTCAGAGTGGAGTCCTCCTCAAGGACAACCAACTAGGTATAAGGCCTCACAACTTGCTACTAAGCCTCCTTAGTGTCTAAGGAACTCGTCTTCCTATCCCTAGAAGGTAAGCACCTATCTGCACATAGGTTCTAGCAACCTCATCCTATTTCTAGGGTTTGGTTCCTCTAAAGAAAACCACAATACCATCAGCCTCCAGGGATCATGCATGAGGAAACCACAACCATCCACTTAGGTCGCATCATCCTCAACTCCCCACTATTCCTCATATCTCAGAGTCTAAGCTTCCAACCTTCTTTCTTGGGGTCCTACTCTCTCTTTCTCTAGAGATAATCCAACCTCACTATTAGAGGTTCTCTCTCTATGAATGATCAAGCTCACAAGAATACCCCTACATGGGTGAAGCCTATGCTCAACTCATGTTTTCTCAAGATTATCCATAGCCCTTTATGCTTATCTCATATGCTATCCATCATACTCTCCTGACTAGGGTTTCAACCTACTGCCTGCACTACTAACGTGCTCTAGGTGCATACTATGCCATGCTCATATAAGCTCATGGGGTTTCCATGAGTTCTTTACTAACCTCATCATTGAAGGAGCTATCCTTCACTCTAACATACACGACCCTTCCCAGGGTTGGTTCACCAAAGGTACTAGGTCATCCAACCTCTCATGGGTTATAGGGGCATCCAAATGCAAGTCCACACACCTGGTCTATCATGATATCTAACTCATCATGCCATCCCTCTCTCTAACCACCACTTAGGGTTAGGGTTAGCATCATCCTCAGACGATGTGCCATGTCTCTACTTTTAATGGAGGTCTCTACCTCCAAGACTAACCTTCTCTACTCATCCTCTTGACAAGAAGGTCTAGCCTCAGGTCTCTCCTAAGGGCAATGACAACTCATGTCATATGACCTAAGCATGTATCTATTCTTTAGTTTATGCTTAAACTATTAAGCTTATGTCCAAGACATCTTATTTACATGCTTTTCATTAATTTGGTGGAGGATTCCTTAACCCTTATTGTAACATCCCTGACCTGGGTTATGAACTAACCCTAGGTGTTTTGTTTAATTATGTAATTATAAACTTGTGATTATCTTTTTGGTATGTAATTAAAGCTTCTGAGGAACTTATATTTCTATTTTTGCCCTTTTTAAACAATGTTATAATATTGTTTTGTTAATAGGGACTTATGTGCAAGTTACCCAACTAGAGGAGTTAACTTGCAAATTTCACATGTTTAGATGTTCCTATGATGATGAGACATCATAAGAATGAATATGATGAAGTGTTATGGGTTATCCAAGTTTGGGCACCAAGATGCAACTTGTGGAGCAATCCTTGTACTTTAAAACCCTAGTTTTGGTGAAAAGTGCAATTTACCCAAAACCTGGGGTGGAACATGTAAAATATACCTTTTAGAGTATCTTTTATGACTCTTGGCATAAATTAGAGTAAAAGTGATGAAGAGGGCGCTTCATTTGACTAATCAAATAAGAAGGAAAACCCTTGTAATTAAATAACTAAGTTGTAAGCAAAATGACCCTTTTATGTGTGCAACTTAGAAGGATGTTTGGCTTCTTTTCCTCTAAAACTTAGTTAAAGAAGGAGTTTTTCTTAAGTATAGAAAGGAGGGGCGTGGCCAAGAAGGAGAGAAGGACCCATATGAGAAATAAAAGAAAAGATTGTCCTTATCTTGAAAACATGCCCAAAGTATATATACACCTTTCTTTTACAACCAAGGGATCGTTTCCCTTTCTCTCTTCACTTATCTCTTGCTGTGGCCGACTAAGGAAGGAGCTCAGGAGCAGAGGAGAACAGCCAAGTAGAGTCGGGTAAGCTTTAACCACTATCTAGCTCAGATTCATGGAGGAAATCATGATACAAGGTTGGTTTGCTAGTTTTTCTTACTTAGTTCTTCTTTCTAGCCATCCTTTACAACCAATTCTTGAAGAAGAAACCTTGGACGACCTATGGAGATCAATCCACCATTAAAGCTTCGAAGCTTGGAGCTCTAGAGCTGGTTCTAAGGTGGGTTTTATAACTCTAAACCCTTAAACTTTGTTATGCATCTTTCTTTCTTGCAAATGTTGCTTGTTCTTCTTCCCTCCATCCTTCTTTGCACTCTTGCAAGCAAAACCGTGGAGAACAGGCCTTGATCTGGAGGTATAATAAGGGGGCGTGAATACCAATGCTACTTTAGCAAATGGTCTTGCCCCCCCCCCCCCCTTGGCCAAACGGTTTGCAAAACCGTTTGGGGCAAACGGTTTCACAAGGCCGGTTGGAGCAAACAGTCTCCAAGACTATTTGGTTGAGTTGACAAAGGATTGAACGTTTAAGATTCCTTTTCATAATTATGTTGGTTAATAACTCACCAAATTTTATAGGTTAACTCCCAAGGAATCATGAGTTGAAGGCTAATCAATTAGGTAAACCTAATTGGATTAAGTGCTGATTTCCAACCTAATTAACTTGACCTTTTTGGGCAAACGGTTTAAAAACCATTTGAGGGAGTTTAACGTTTGATATTCCTTTTCATAATTATGTTGGTTAATAACTCACCAAATTTGATAGGTTAACTCCCAAGGAATCATGAGTTGAAGGCTAATCAATTAGGTAAACCTAATTGGATTAAGTGCTGATTTCCAACCTGATTAACTTGACCTTTTTGGGCAAACGGTTTCAAAACCATTTGAGGGAGTTGACTGTTTGAGATTCCTGTTCATAATTATGTCGGTTAATAACTCACCAAATTTGATAGGTTAACTCCCAAGGAATCATGAGTTGAAGGCTAATCAATTAGGTAAACCTAATTGGATTAAGTGCTGATTTCCAACCTGATTAACTTGACCTTTTTGGGCAACGGTTTCAAAACCATTTGAGGGAGTTGACCAAGGGTTGACCGTTTGAGATTCCTGTTCCTAATTATTTTGGTTGATAACCCACCAAATTTTATAGGTTAATTCCAAAGGAATCATGAGTTGAAGGCTAATCAATTAGGCAAACCCTAATTGGATTAAGTGCTGATTTTCAACTTGATTGATTTGACTTTTTGGGTTATTTAGCCCAAACAGTCTCAAGACCGTTTGGGGATCACCCAAATGGTATAAAGACCGTTTGGGGGGTCACCCAAGACCGTTTCTAGGTCTATGGTTGGATATGGTTATGTGTTTGAAGGACAAAAGATATGGTGTTAACCCTAATCGGCTAAGTGCTGATTTTGCATTGAAATTAGTTGATGTTTTGGGTTGATTGACCCAAACGGTCTCAAGACCGTTTGGGGATCACCCAAGACCATTTGGAGGTCTAGGGTTAAGCATGGTTGACCAATTGAAGGTCTAAAGGTACCAAATCACTTTGCAATTAAGTGCTGATTTGATGATCAACTCAATAGCTCAAACCCTAATGATTTTTCACTAGAATCCAAGGGTTGGATGAGCCAAACGGTCTCAAGACCATTTGGAGCTCATCCAAACGGTCTCAAGACTGTTTGCAGGTCACCCAAGACCGTTTGGAGGTCTAGGGGTGAGTATGGTTAAGCAATTGATGATCCAATGATACTAAGTTGGAGGGTAATCCATTGCTGATTTGGTGATCAATCCAATGATCCAAACCTTAATTGGTTGACTTGGATTTTGATGATATGATGGGAAAATGGTCTCAAGACCGTTTGGAGGTCATCCAAATGATCCCAAGACCGTTTGGGGTCAGGTCATGCCCAAATTGAATGATGGTTCAATGTGTTCAAATCAATTAGACCCACATTGAAAAATGTTGAAGGGTTATTGATTCCAAACCCTAATTCAATTGATTTAAACCCTAATTGATGATCAATTGAGGGCCAATTGAGGGTCAAATCAGTTGAAGGTTGACCTATTAAACTCATTTTAAGGACGAGTATAGGTCCAATTGATGATTGGTTCTATGAATTCAATGATTGAAGGAATCAACATTGGAAACCCTAATTTCATTGGATACTTTATGTAATAGAGGTACAATGTGATTGAATCTTTGAGAATTAAGATGATGAATGTTCTATTGATCCAATGATGATTAGTAATGATAATCAATGAAGGCACAAAGGTTGAAACCTTAATAGTACCTAAGTGATTGGTACCAATTAAGGGGTGAATTCCTAATTGCTTATAGGATCAATAACTTGATACACTATGTTAATCATAGTTGTATGCACTTGATTGAAGAGTTGATGTGACCTAATCAAGTAGAAAGGATGAAAGATTAGAATTCATATATAAATATGAATCATGTAGTGATCTTCGGTAACACGACCGTGCAAGGTAGCACGGTCGTGGTAGCTTTACTTTGCACGACCGTTCAAGGTGGTACGGCCGTGGTGTTCTATGAATAAATTGAAAAGAATTGGTATTGTGCTGATATTGTTATATATGCATGTATTCAATTATGCTAATCATGCAGGTTGTTAGCAAGAGGTAATCATAGCCAGGTAAGGGTTATGATGTTTTATTCATTGAAAGCATGGTATAAACTTTATGAATAATGACATACTATGTTGACTGGTTTAAGAGGCAATATATAAGATTGATGGGCTATAAACGCCTTGAGTAATATTCACATTATTACAATCAAGGTCATGTTGTTAGATGACTTATGGTGATCTAAGTGTTTGAACACCCCTACTCTTGAATCATATTGATGAAATGATTAAGAAATGATATTCATAGGATAACTGATGTGAGTTAAACTTGATACATTTAGTATTCTTCTTTTATAGCAGTGTTTTAATAGTTAAATGCTTGGAAACATGCTTGATGCTAAAAGAATGCTGAAATGTACCTAAATAATCAAGTATAATCATACCATGTAGAGACCTGATCATAGATCCATCATTGTCAGAAGCCAAATGATGGTGAAACAGGTTTTCCTAAGGGAACTCCTGGATCACATACTTTTGAGTATGTGGGGGATTATGGACGCAAATATCCTTACGTCCTAGTGTAGGAATTGATGTAGATGTATCTTAAATCTATCAACCCTTCACTATATGTTTATGCCGGGATGATGTATCACTAATCTCTTGAGGGAATCTTTAATGCCACATCGATGAGAGATAAACAAGAGATCTTTCGATGACGAAGAGAGTACAGAATGCCACTGTGACTCTAATAGCGAAGTTTCTGAATACCCTAGTAAGCTATTGTAGCAGAGACATGAGATGTCCTGCATGTTGATCCTCACACTGACTGAGGAAGATGAGGTCATAAGAATCCGGCTCTTTTGATGACCTATGTATGATACCTATGCGACTTAGTAGTGATCGGTTGGAGTATGAACGGTATACCTCATCTCCGCAGGGCATAATAATGTTTGTAAGACATAATCAACCATGTAGCATAACTTCTTAGGTTGAACTATGAGAAATAATGATTGATGCTACTTTGTTTATAAATGTTCTTGTCAAGTAACTAGTATACATATTCTTTATAATCCTTATTGAAATGATTGCTTAAGTAATTGTTGCTTTACTTAATCCTAAGCCTGCTGTTGAATGATTTAAGTTACTTTACTTATATTATCCCTTTCTTGCTATAAAAAAGCTTCTGGAGGAGAGTTTATAACTCTCGCTGGGACAATTATTCAAATTGTCTCACCCCCGTCAAATTCGACTTTTTAGGTGGACGTCGAGGACGGAGGAACCCATCTGAGGGTGAGCAGTTTCAGCAGCAACAACAACACCAGGGACAACAGTGAATCTCAGGTGGAGATACTGACTGTCGAGTTTCGTAGATAGTATGTCTTATGTTGTCTCTGTACTCTCAGGTCCTAGGAGTCAGTAGGTCTGAGGTTTTTGGCTTTAAGCCTCGAGATTTCTTTATGTATCTTGCCTTGCACAGGTGACAGGACAATGGATGTATAAAATTACTCGAGATGTAAATGGAGAACCATGTTATAAACAAGTTATCATGTTTGCTTATAAAAGAGTTTTATGGTTTAAAGATCTTCTTCTAAAAAGTTTTAAAATTTTAGTGATTTTCGAAATTCCGCTGCTAGTTAATCGCTTCCGCTGAGTTTACATCGTGATTTATCGATTCGGTCACCACACTTATCAATTTTACTCGTACCTCAAAAGGGTGAGGAAAAGAGAGAAAACCCTAATCCTTAATGTCCTTAACAACATTTGAGTTGAGAAGGGATGAACAAGATGAGAGAGTCTTAAAGGTATCTTATTTCGAGTCAGATCCTAAGACATCGGCCATGTAGTCACACTAATCCGAGAGTCCTCATATTCTGACTAGCGGTGCGGAGGAAAATCTTGCCAGCCCTCACACGTGATCCTTTTTTAGACACCTCTGTCTTTTGGAAAATCCTCTAATAACTCCCTCGATTCTATGGAATTTGTAAAATTTAATAATTATTAAAGATTAAATGAGGAACCTATGCTCTGATACCAAATGTAACGACCCCACCTCTCGGTAACCCCCAATTAAGGGAGACCAAGAGGTCAGAGCCATTATCCCAATTAACAGGATCAAAGGTTTGATAAATAATCAATAACAATTATCAAATTCTACCAACTAGACTGAAAGGTTGTAATAAAATAAAACTTTGCATACCTTTTTCAAAAACTTGGATATCTACTTCTATTCACATCTGGAGTATATTTTAACTAATCCTCCTTTGTACTTTAACTCTTATTTAATTCCACATATGTCACTTTATTGCTTGTCCTTTTCAAACTTGTACCTAAAATGCCGACAAACAAAACGTCGGTCAACATAATTGAATATTCCGGTATGTGGGGACAACCAAAATTTCACAAATATGGCTAACAATCTAATTATCACAATCAAGTAATTAACAAGCCAATTTCCATTTTCAATGTGTCATTCTCCACCGCCTTTTCCCTAACCCTAGAATACCCCCTCTACGGTTTCTCTTTTGCCATTGACTTAAGGCCACCTTCTCAATCTCGAGCTTGGTGCCTGGGGTTACCCTTCATGACGCCCTTTAGTCATGCAATATCATAGGCCACCTTCTCAATCCTGAGTTGGTGCCTGGGGTCACCTCTCATGGTGCCCATTGGTCTTCCCTACTGGGCTTGACCTTTTTGCATCATCCATCAGGGTGGCATGTAGGTGCGAGAGTACATACTTATTTTTCAATTGTGATAATCATAATGACTTTATAATTTGCAAGTATGAACATCTGACCCATAAGTTGCATTCAATGCGATGAATCATCTGAGAAACGCTTCGGGAAACTAATGCGATTAACCATAATTAACAACATACCTATCAAGCTGACTTGAATGCTGAAATAATTTGTAAAGAGTGGGACCCGATAGTGGGCCCACTCAATGGTAAAAACACTAGCCATGTAATATTTAAGCAGCGGAAAACATAACTATTTACAAAGTTACAAAATGTTCTCATGTACATAACTTTCTCACCCTAAGGGTGGTACATAAAATGAAAAGATTACACCTATACACACATATGCCCATATGCAGAGGGTAACAAGGCTATATCAAGTTGTCCTTATGTCCATCAATTAGCTCACAAACATCCTGAGTCTTTGTCCTATCAATTACCTACACCTGGGTGGAGGGAACACCCAGAAGAATAGGAAAACAAGATATGTATCAGAAAAAGCTGAGTAGGTACATTAGAGGATTAACTAGGGCATTAAAAAGTAAAGTAAGATGTTCCCATCAAAAGGGGGCCATTAAATCTAGGTAAGTTTCAATGAGAAGTACCAAAAGAAGGAATTTCCAAAAGAATGAGGCATATAAATAAACAAGTGAAATAATACACCTTGCCATTAACCATTCGCAATATCACTACAATCATAATAATTTCGCATGTAGATATATTTGACTAAAGTAACTATAGTAGGGCCATGACACCACTGGGTCATTGGCCTAAGTAAAATGGGTGTAAAAGCACACCCTAGGCGGAAAAGCACGCCTCTGTATATATATAAGGGTAGAAAAGCATTCCCCGGGTAGAAAAGCATACCCTAATGGTTACGCATAAGCGTCTACAATAGTTAAACTAGCCGAACTATCTAACATGCATAAATAGAGTGGCAAGATATACCTTTCACAAACATATGGCATGATTTAAGCACAATAGTAGATGGGGTCATTAACACAATTCAGCATGATAATAATTTCAAAAGAATAATAATAAATCCAACTGAAAGTATATGAATTGTCCAACAAATGGAATAAGATTAAGTATTTCAAAAGATGCCTCATTATGGGAAAAGTTAATCATATAAATGCTCAGTTATAAATAGGGAGGAGTACATACCTCAAGTCCTACTTACGCCAAATAAAATGTCACCTAGGTCTGAGCCAAGTTTAATATCACCTATGCATAATATTATACTTTGTGTTAATATTGTTCCTTATGCAATATTTAAACCAGCTAAACACTCCCTATGAAAATTGATATTTGGCACAAAGGTCCGTGCTAAACGCCCGAAAAATCCCATGTATGGAATCACATAATCACCCACACTTAACCCATACTAGTCCTGAAATTGCAGCAAATGGTACAGGGAAAATCATGATTATACTATCTGATTTCCCAAACATCAGTGTACCCAGGAAGTACTTGCGTTTTAAAACTCAAGGTATACGTTGTAGAAGGAACTCCAAAGAGCATCATCGATTAGAAATTCAATCAGTCGAATGCGCATTTCATCTGCGGGTATTCCAGTATGATTGTCTTGCAAAACACTTCCCTTAAAATCTCAGGTTAGGTCCTGAAGCCTAAATATTCATAAAATCTGCCTGATTTTAAAACATCCACACACTCATCTATAATTATCCACTGACTCAATATTGATCGATCCGGTCAAACCAACTAATACCGTATACAGGTACTGAAGCCACATGAAAATAATGACTAATATCTCCTGGATTTCCAACCAACATCGTGACTAATCAATGCGAGTTGGAATGAAATCGAAAGGTAATTTGCAAATAAGTTATTCCATGACCAATAAGGTCCTAATACGTGAAACATGAACGATTAAGTCTTATTAATCAGCAGCACATTTAATTAACTGAAAAAAAATGCCAAACAACCACCTCATCTTCTGGTTTCCCACTGATTAACAGAGTCCAGCTATCCACTATAATTAATTAGGTAAGCATTATCTAACCAGCAATGTTTGTTCTCGGTTTCCAAAAACAAAAATAATCATCCGATGTTTAATCGTGATTCAAAAGAACACATGTCTCTTGCCTCTCCCTCGCACTTGCTGCAGGAGCAATCATTGATACCAAGTTGGAAGGCAGAGTATATCAGATACAGAAAAATAAACAGAGGTGTACGCTTCTAAAAATGACTAGATAGGAAGAAATTAGAAACCGAAGCTACTCATCGCCTCCCAGAACTCAGCGGTTGATCTACCACCTTGACTGTTCCCAGAAAGACAACAATACATGATTTGGGCATGTTACTTGGATTCAGATCGAGGTACTGCAAATGCGAATGATAAATCATAATGGAAGATCCTCCTCACGGCTGATAAATAGTTTGGCATCACCGATCAGAATTGCATCATTACTGTCAAGGACCTCACACAAATCGCAATAGGAGAAATCGGGCAGCCAATACACATACCATCTTGACAAATTCATACTTCTAGCTCCAATACTTGTAGTAGACACACAATAATCGATGCATATATAGACGCAATAAAATGAGGCGTGGCCTCAAAAAACGAGTCGTCTGAGGTACGAAGGACGCTAAAATCCTGAATCTAACTCATCATCTCCACACGACGGCGGCGGAGAGGGAACCAAGATCAGAAACGGACCAGTCAGAATCGTCTACTCGAACCAACAGTGGATCTAGTGCTCAGACTTGAGGGTCAGAACAAACAATGCTTCCCATTCACAAGAGCATGCCCACGGGAAAATAGGGGATTTCGTCGACCCATTGATTTGGGCAAAACCAACACTAACTGAAAATGACGATTGAAAAATTATGGTATGGAAATGGTGCTCCTACCTGGGATTGGCCCGCGATCCACCACGGTGGCACCGTGAGATGCTCCTCACCGGAGACGAGGGTCACTCCAGCATGAGGACTCCACAACGCACCAGAGAAATTGGGATTAGGGATCAGTAGAGAAGGAATCACACTACTCGTGTGAGTAGTTTTGTGTCGTCAGGAGTTATTAAGTCCAGGCGGCCAAGCACTACTATGGGACGACGGAGGTCTGCGGGAGGAGTTGTTGGGCGTTTAGAGAATGCAACGTCTTAGGCCTCGTTTTAGGGTTCTCCTAGACCATTTCATTCCTTCGAGGCGTATCCGGTGTTAAGGCAGGCAATGAAGGCGTGGAGTGGAGGCCATCAGTGGGAGAGGGACCGTAATGCCTGGGTTCCCAGTTCATGCGGAAGGAAGACAGAGCCTTGCACCCGCTCTCAGTGTACTCTCTTAAAATCAAAATATTAATAAGTTGTTGAACCTTGGTCAATTAACGTGATGAATGAAATCAAAATATTAAAGGCCACCTCATATCTTCTCCTTCAAAGCATTAAAAGGGTACAATTAATCCTTCTTTAGACTCCTAATTTCATAGGCTGACTCTTAAACCGTCAAGGTACATAATCTGACCCCATAAATCTATATAAAAAATGTTAGGCGTTAATACTAATAAAGGGGTGTTAATTAGCCTAATAAAAGGATAATTTATATTCTATATTGTTAAAATAGTTTCTAGGTATTTTCTACTCATTAAATCTCTCTCTCTCTCGGGTAAAAGATGGTATTACATCTGATATGACCTCGCTCTCCACAATATGTGAATTAAATTTCCAAAAGTCCACAATGTCACTACCATGTATGATTATGTAAATAGGTGGTGATATAAAGTCTAAATTATCCTAAGATTATTTTCAGAGTCGAAATTACTAAACAAAGTTTAAGAGAAATTGAATTTAAGTTTTTTTTCGAGAAAAATAAAATAGAGGTGATACCTAGATTTGGGTTCGTTACAGAACACCACCCCTTAAAAAGGATTTCGTCCCCGAAATCCACCATGCTACAACTTAAAATACTAAGCTGTAATTTTCTAACAAAATATAAATTTCTAATTCACTAGACAAAGTTAATATAGGGGTCCTAGCATAACATAGTCACATAACAATTGTATGCAGAACCCAACCAGAATTTACATTATTTTATCCATCACATCTTATTATCTTCGCATATCGTGAATTGGTCTAGGAAATTTATACTAAGATTGAGGATGATATCATCATTTTTAGTTTTTTTTCTACATAATTAAGGAGGTTTGTCCATCATACTATTATGATGTTTCTTATCCCTTTCATTAACAATTTCTGATGCTAATAACCATTGATTTCAATTATTCACTAATTTAAGTTACAAGCCTAAGTGTACAAGGCTCCATCCCTTAAAAGGACCAATCTAACCATACATAGAGTTGAGAGAGGTAGCAGACAAGAATATAGCCATTATATTTATTCTTTATATCTAGGGTCGGAAAGTTGAACCTACAAATTAATGATTTCTACACTAAGGCCTATCTACTACTACAACTTCTTTGTTGTGGTGACTTGGTTCCAAAATCATCGATGATATCTGAATTTTTTTTAAAATATAATATAACAACAAAAATAAGTTTGACGATGGAAACCTTACGTTGGAAATCTAAAATGGCGCCAAAATCAAGTCGAGAACCAAGTCGACCACTATTTGTCACATATAACATATACTATCACCTTAACATCATTTCATCTTCACAAAAGAGGTTTCTCTACACATGCCATCAAGGAATACAACAATCATATCCAAATTCTAGGTTAGGAGGGGATGCAAGTTTCTTCCAGCATGCAGTTAACTTCTAGAAGGTCCTACTAGGCACAACCTTCATAATCCTACCATTCTCCTAATCATGACTTAGATCATCATATCTGAAAACATCATTTATTTAAAAGACTGTGTAACCATAATAAGAATTGATTAGGGTTTCTACTTCCCTAGTTGGTTAACTACCATGGTGTCATTATAAGCCATGTCAACTAGATAGTCAAACAACTCCTCATCTCACACACTAGGTAAACTAATTACACGATGGTGATGAGAGAGTGGTCAATTATTTAAGGATCAACCCTAGATGTACCTACCTCACATAACCTCATAATCAGTGTACATTCAAAGTTTCATGAAAAAGAGTATCCACTATAGTTTCCAAACATGATTGTGCCTATATATATCCTCGAGGAAAATTAATATAGCATAAGGTTTTATTATATGATCCAACTACATGATCATTTCCTTATAGGACAAGGGAGATAATAATCATTCCTACCTTATGAGTATGTGAGGGAAGAAATCCCAACGATTGTTATTTAAAACATATGTCTTCAATAAATCCTCATTTATGATATATTGCAAGTTTACCTAAATGTATCCAACCCTTGGATGGTGAGTCTCAAGAAAAACTATGTTGGAATAACCCCCAATTGCAAGAAAAACAACCCTAACCTTAATGATCTAGTTCCTATCATCATGTACTATCATAGAACATCTCAAAATCTAAAACACATGTCAATATTCTAAGTTAATGTGTATCCAAACATGCTTAGTCCACATAACGTGTACATCCACATGCATGCTAGAAAACAACAAAAGTTAAAGGTTTAATGACTTGTACTAGGGTTATACATAATTATGTGAGTTCAAATCAACCTATTCTTTATAATAGATGAATTGTCCTCAACTAAGGAAGGAGGTAGATGTTACTCCCTAGGAGAGTCAACCTATAAATATAGAAAGCAAACCATTAAAGAGAGGCTAGGACTGATAGGGTTTTATCCAAAAATAGGTCATTCACATACTAGGTATGGGATACATATATACTACAAAATTAGATAGGGGTGAAACCCAAATTGGTAATCACCATTCAGGTTTAGGTATGACAACAACCTCTAAGGGTCACCTACCTACTAAGGAACAATCTAGGATAACTTGAAATAGTCTAGTTATCGACTGCTTAGGCTCTGATACCATTCTGTAAAGAGTGGGACCCGATAGTGGGCCCAAACAATGGTAAAAACACGAGCCATGTAATATTTAAGCAGCGGAAAACATAACTATTTACAAAGTTATAAAATGTTCTCATGTACATAACTTTCTCACCCTAAGGGTGGTACATAAAATGAAAAGATTACACCTATACACACATATGCCCATATGCAGAGGGTAATAAGGCTATCTCCAGTTGTCCTTATGTCCATCAATTAGCTCACAAACATCCTAAGTCTTTGTCCTGTCAAACACCTACACCTGGGTGGAGGGAACACCCAGAAGAATAGGAAAACAAGATATGTATCAGCAAAAGTTGAGTAGGTACATTAGAGGATTAACTAGGGCATTAAAAAGTAAAGTAAGATGTTCCCATCAAAAGGGGGCCATTAAAGCTAGGTAAGTTTCAATGAGAAGTACCAAAAGAAGGAATTTCCAAAAGAATGAGGCATCTAAATAAACAAGTGAAATAATATGCCTTGCCATTAACCATTCGCAATATCACAACAATCATAATAATTTCGCATGTAGATATATTTGACTAAAGTAACTATAGTAGGGCCATGACACCACTAGGTCATTGGCCTAAGTAAAATGGGTGGAAAAGCACATCCTAGGCGGAAAAGCACGCCTCTGTATATATATAAGGGTAGCAAAGCATACCCCGGGTAGAAAAGCATACCCTAATGGTTACGCATAAGCGTCTACAATAGTTAAACTAGCCGAACTATCTAACATGCATAAATAGAGTGGCAAGATATACCTTTCACAAACATATGGCATGATTTAAGCACAATAGTAGATGGGGTCATTAACCCAATTCAACATGATAGTAATTTCAAAAGAATAATAATAAATCCAACTGAAAGTATATGAATTGTCCAACACATGGAATAAGATTAAGTATTTCAAAAGATGCCTCATTATGGGAAAAGTTAATCATATAAATGCCCAGTTATAAATAGGGAGGAGTACATACCTCAAGTCCTACTTACGCCAAATAAAATGTCACCTAGGTCTGAGCCAAGTTTAATATCACCTACGCATAATATTATACTTTGTGTTAATATTGTTCCTTATGCAATATTTAAACCAGCTAAACACTCCCTATGAAAATCGATATTTGGCACAAAGGTCCGTGCTAAACGCTCGGAAAATCCCATGTATGGAATCACATAATCACCCACACTTAACCCATACTAGTCCTGAAATTGCAGCAAATGGTACAGGGAAAATCATGATTACACTATCTGATTTACCAAACATCAGTGTACCCAGGCGAAACTTGCGTTTTAAAAATCAAGGCATACGTTGTAGAAGTAACTCCAAAGGGCATTATCGATTAAAAATTCAATCAGTCGAATGCGCATTTCATCTGCGGGTATTCCAGTATGATCATCTTGCAAAACACTTCCCTTAAAATCTCAGGTTAGGTCCTTAAGCCTAAATATTCTGAAAATATGCCTGATTTTAAAACATCCACACACTCATCTATAATTATCCACTGACTCAATATTGACCGATCTAATCAAACCAACTACTACCGTATACAGGTACTGAAGCCACATGAAAATAATGACTGATATCTCCTGGATTTCCAACCAACATCGTGACTAGTCAATGCGAGTTGGAATGAAATCGAAAGGTAATTTGCAAATAAGTTATTCCATGACCAATAAGGTCCTAATACGTGAAACTTGACTGATTAAGTCTTATTAATCAGAGGCACATTTAATTAACTAAAAAAAATGCCAAACAACAACCTCATCTTTTGGTTTCCCACTGATTAACTGAGTCCAGCTATCCACTATAATTAATTAGGTAAGCATTATCTAACCATCAATGTTTGTTCTCGGTTTCCAAAAACAAAAATCGTCATCCGGTGTTTGATTGCAATTCAAAAGAACACAGGTCTCTTGCCTCTCCCTCGCACTTGCTACAGGAGCAATCATTGATACCAAGTTGGAAGGCAGAGTATATCAGATATAGAAAAATAAACAGAGGTGTACGCTTCTAAAAATGACTAGATACAAAGAAATTAGAAACTGAAGCTACTCATCCCCTCCCAGAACTCAGCGATTGATCTACCACCTTGACCGTTCCCAAAAAGACAGCAATACATGATTTGGGCATGTTACTTGGATTCAGAACGAGGTACTGCGAATGCGAATGATAAATCGTAACGAAAGATCCTCCTCACGGCTGATAAATAGTTTGGCATCACCGATCAGTTTTGCATCATTACTGTCAAGGACCTCACACAAATCGCAGTAGGAGAAATCGGGCAGCCAATACACTTACCAGCTTGACAAATTCATACTTCTAGCTCTAATACTTGTAGTAGACACGCAGTAATCGATGCATATATATATGCAATAAAATGAGGTGTGGCCTCAGAAAACGAGTCGTACGAGGTACAAAGGACGCTGAAATCCTAAATCTAACTCATCATCTCCGCACGACGGCGACATAGAGGGAACCAAGATCGGAAACGGACCAGTCAGAATCATCTACTCGAACAAGCAGTGGATCTAGTACTCGGACTTGAGGGTCAGAACAAACAATGCTTCCCATTCACAAGAGCATGCCCACGGGAAAACAAGGGATTTCATCGACCCATTGATTTGGGCAAAAGCAACGCTAACTGAAAAGGACGATTAAAAGATTATGGTATGGAAATGGTGCTCCTACCTGGGATTGGCCCGCGATCCACCACGGTGGCATCGTGAGTTTCTCCTCACCGGAGATGAGGGTCACTCCAGCACGAGGACTCCACAGCGCACCAGAGAAATTGGGATTAGGGATCAGTAGAGAAGGAATCACACTACTCGTATGAGTAGTTTCGTGTCGTCAGGAGTTATTAAGTCCAGGCGGCCAAGCACTACCATGGCAGTGACGGCGGAGGTCTGTGGGAGGAGTTGTTGGGCGTTTAGAGAATGCAGTGTCTTAGGCCTCATTTTAGGGTTCTCCTAGACCATTTCATTCCTTCGAGGCATATCCGGTGTTAAGGCAGGCAATGAAGGTGTGGAGTGGAGGCCATCGGTGGGAGAGGGACCGTAACGCCTGGGTTCCCAGTTCATGCGGAAGGAAGACGGAGCCTTGCACCCGCTCTCAGTGTACTCTCTTAAAATCAAAATATTAATAAGCTGTTGAACCTTGGTCAATTAACATGATGAATGAAATCAAAGTATTAAAGGCCACCTCATATCTTCTCCTTCAAAGCATTAAAAGGGTACAATTAATCCTTCTTTAGACTCCTAATTTCGTAGGCTGACTCTTAAACCATCAAGGTACATAATATGACCCCATAAATCCATATCAAAAATTTTAGGCGTTAATACTAATAAAGGGGTGTTAATTAGCCTAATAAAAGGATAATTTATATTCTATATTGTTAAAATAGTTTCTAGCTATTTTCTACTCATTAAATCTCTCTCTCTCGGGTAAAAGATGGTATTACTTCTAATATGGCCTCGCTCTCCACAATATGTGAATTAAATTTCCAAAAGTCCACAATGTCACTACCATGCATGATTATGTAAATGGGTGGTGATATAAAGTCTAAATTATCCTAAGATTATTTTCAGAGTCGAAATTACTAAACAAAGTTTAAGAGAAATTGAATTTAAGTTTTTTTAAGGTAAAAATAAAATAGAGGTGATATCTAGATTTGGGTTCGTTACATAATTCAACCAATCAAGAAACCAAGCAAGCACACCAAAGTGGATCCTAAAATACACATCCAATTTCCTATCATTGATCATGCCATCTAGATCTATTAAACCTAGCTCGCTTCCTAGGGCTTCTAGTCCACTTTTAGGGTTTCCATTGCAATTAGGGTTTCACTTTATTTTTACTATTTTAAATCCTAATCTTTATACAAATACTTGCAAACCCTAATTATCTCATCTATTGTTCACAAAAGCTATTAAGGTTACCTTTTAACAACATATAACCTTAATTTCGGATTAAAGACACAACTATCCATCAGTTAAGTCCATTAAAACTCTTTTGCATTAAAACCACCAATTTTATCCTTTAATTCATGATAAGATCATTGGGCCTAATTATCATCTTTGGTTCCTTCTGGATTAACAACTCATAATTCATTATGATCTAATTCACATATGAATTCTATTTATCATTAATTCCACCTTTTATCCATTAGAGAATCCTACTTTCCATATTAGGGTATTTATTCACAATTAGGAACCATTATACTCAAAATAGCTTAGAACTATCATATCTCAACTTTAATCTTGAATTGGACAATTAAAGCCATTAAGAGTCATGATTACTAACATTAGGGTTTTAAGGCCCATTAAAGCATATTTATGCACATGAAACTCTAAATTAAACTAATTTCATGCAAAGTTCATCCTTTTTGTTCTTAATGTACCATTTTATAATTAACAGGTTAATATCAACTTTAATCATCTATAAAACCCTTCTAAATACATTAATCATCTCAATTAGGGTTTCTTAATCATTAATGCATTAAAGATGATAACTTCCATTACTTTTCGAATTGTAAGAGAAATTGCTTCTAAAACTACTTTTAATAAATTCCCCTCATTTTTCTGAGCAACTTTCATATTTTATGCGCATTCATCTGAGCTACCAATATTTAAATACAATTTTTGTAAAATTAACTTACTTCAACCAATTATGTGCTGCCACGTCCTCCTTCTCCATGCAACGTTGCTTGTTTGAGATTAGAAGGGAAAGACACATTTGCCCCTCACTTAAGCAACCCATTCTTTATTACGTGGAGGGGTAGAACTGTCCAATCTGCCAAGGGTCATCTTCAAGCTCTGATCAGCAGTAGTGACCGCCGAGGGCAGCTCTTTGTAGGGCTTCCCCTCCCTCCCTAGGGTTTGAAGCTCCCCACCAACCACCGCCCTAGCTCTTCCGCACCTTGGCACACACATAGCACCCCTAGATCATGGCCAAGATGGTCAGGATTGGCTGGGAAGACCTACAACTTGCAGCCGCCATGTGCAGTCGTGCTGCTGCTACATCGCATTGTTTAGGGCATGGCGACACTCAGTAGACCTTGCTCTGGCATCGTGGCATATCCAACTTCCATCGCAACCCCACATGGGCTCCTCGCTGCTCCAGGGTCACATTGCTCCCCTCTGCTAGGGTTTTGAATGAAAACAATGAAGAAGGAGATGGGGAACAGAGAGAGAGATGTGGGATCTCTCTTGAACTCGAACCAAGGCTCTACCATTTATATATTGGTGGGTAACGAAGCCGTAGGTTGGCTATTTACGAATTAACAAGGCCTTCTCCCAATAGGAGTCATATTTCTTCAAGGAGAAGTAATCTTCTCACTCCTATTTATCTTCTTAATATTCCTTATTTCATGGATAATTAGAAATATGAAAATCCTCTCACTTATTCTCTTTGTACTTTCCTTTTAATCCATTGGCACAAAATTTCTATTTTCTCTTAGTAGAAAATACCTCCTTTTTAACAATGCCACAAAAATCATTAATTATACATCACATTATCCTCTTATTTTGTATTATTGGTATTTTCTCTTTCTTTTTCTCCATTGGGGCTCCTTGGACCCAAAATACTCTAATATTTCGAAATCCTTTTTAGTGGACACTCATTATCCTTCTTGATGCATCTATGTCCATTATTTCTCATTATCTTGTTTATTTCTTTATTAAAATATCTCTTTTCAAGGATTTCTTTTTATCTTTATTTTTATTTTCCTCATTGTCATTCCTTTTAACACTAGGAATCCTTTGGATACAAAAATCCTCCAAGGATAACTCAATTATAACTCTTTCCACTTATTTTCCACATTTTATCATTGGTTTCAATTTCTTTCTTAATAAAGAAATATTTAATTGATCTTTTCTTTTCTTATTGCATTATCTTTGCAACTTTAGACTCCTTGGAACCCAAGGAACCCAAGAGGCACGAAATCCAACTTTGGATTATATTCTTTTGCCTTCTAGAGGTTTCTACATCTTCCTTTTCTCCATTTCTTATTAATAATGGAGTTTCTTTTGTTTCATCCTTGTTATTGGGCCCAATAGCCAATAAAGCCCACAAAACAACCAACAAGGCTATTGTAAACAAAATCCTTTTATTCAAAAAAAATTATATCATTATTTGTTCAAATGTCTTTAATAGGAGAAATTACATTTCTCATCAAAAGAATCCTAAAATTGGGGTTGTAGTAGCAAGCAAGTCCTACCCGACTAGGGAGGGATAGCAAGGGAGAGAACAACTAAGGATCATTATTATGGGAGTGCAGGTTAGTGACTAGTATGCCAATGGGGGGGACAACTCCTTCCTATCCATTCTAATAAGATTACATTAGTTGTAGTTGGTCTGCATGGACTTCTCTAGAGGCGAGGTGGTCTTTACCCATCGCCAAGGAGGACAGCATCAGCCAATAGTTTGTGATGATAAGAGTTGTTGCAGATGATGATGTTCGAGTCTGGAGTCCTTGAAGGAGTAGTCAGACGAGTCCTAGTGGAACCAGGAGCTTCCTAGACACTGTTCAAGAGAGAGTGCACATCTACATCGACAGGGATTGTAGCTGGACTTGCACCCGGGCCACACACATTTTTGTGAAACCATCCTTCCTGTTACATGGTTATTGACAAGATCTAATGGTTAATAGGAAATATATTAGTTAAATTTTTGTTTCTTCTGCCTATCTGATGCCATATTTTTCTATAAGACAGACCCATAGACAAGGCAAATAAGACCATCATCGGGCATGACCTAATGAAGAAACAGCCCAAAAAAGCACACTTTGACAGATCAACACCCTATTAGTCCTTCTCTCACCATTCTCGTCAGCCTGACAAGGATCTAGTGGAAGACTAGTCAATGAAGGTGAAGATCTTTCTACCATTGTATCCTTTACATAAAGGACTCTACCTCTACATAGATAGTTGAAAAGCATGTGTCCCAAGGTTGATGACACGACAAGTACCCTTTACTCATGTGTCTCGGGTAGAAGCAACAATGCCAATAAACATAAGATGAAGACATCCATTACAAACACTTCTTCTTCCACCACGAAGTGCTGCAAAATTATTCTTAGAGCCATTGATCGACTAAATTAGACGAGAGTCAAGCTTTGTTGATCTTCAATGACCTTCCCTAGGTATGGTGGATATTCCTTAAGAGAAGAAGAACCTCTAGATCTTTCCATCCCCACGCTTTCATCAGATCTTGTGAATAAGGATATGTTCTTCAACTTTCAATCATCGAGTTTTTGTTTGTTTTAGCTTACACTTTCTTCCATGATTCATGCATTTTCCTCCATCCTTCCTCATGTCGACATATACTTGTAAATATGAGATGTCATTCACCACTGTGAATGTCTAGTTCATTAGCTTAGGTTGGGAGTACTCACTAAGGCTCTCCCAACATGTAAAGATTTATATCTATTGATGTATATACTGTTGGTCATGTTTTTCTTCATACTCTTATTTCTAATGCTTCACTTGCATGTTTAACTACCATCTTGTGTTGTTCTATTGTTAATTCATTGAAAGAGTAGCATTAACCTATACCTAAGAGTTATGGAGTAGCATGAATACATGACAATGTTGGAATGATAAAGTTAATGATCATATGATTTTATATTGATTTTTTTATCATTAGAGAGAGATAATATCATAATCTAGATCTTTCCTAAGCTCAAGAGAGGAGGGAATAAATACTTATGATGATTTCTTGTAATCTTTCTAAGGGTATATAATGGGTATAAGCTTGCATGCTACTAAGATGCTTTATATGGTGAAGACCAATTCAATTTCCTTCCATCCATATATTCAAAAACACTCTTAAAGATTCGTGTACACCTTTGTTTTGTCTTTTTGTATTAATTTACTTTTCCTTGGTTTGTTACCTTGTTTCTTGGACACCACCATTCTGGAAGGAAGATTTTTCTTCTTTTGGTTTGTCATAACAAGACCAAGGTTTTAGATTCTTAAGACTTGCCACCCTTGTCCCTGAGATCAACCTGTCTACTACACAAAACCTCATTATTATTGTTGTAGGTGTCTGAGTATTGAGTTTTAAATATAAAGTCTGATTACTCTAGATCCACTCTTTTTCGGATGTGCAATTTAAGGCGATCTTAGTGTAAACATGATCACTACACACTGTAATTGAATGAACTCACTATTTTTAACCCTTAGTGTTAATTGTAAAATCCTATTTGTATTTAGATTCTTAGGAATCTCAACTATTTTGTAAATTGTACAAACTTGTGCAAACACTTAATATCGTCTTATCCTTTTTCAATATATGAACAAGAATGATGGATTTATTATTATAGTTCAAATATTTTTAGCTTTTCTCCCCTTGTTAGGAGAATAGAAACCTCAACTTGAAATGTGGCTACCTCTTTTTTCATAGAATTTTCCCAAGTAATCCTCTTTTTTATTCATATGGTTTAAGACTCTCACTTCTACTATTAACCTTCCACTTCAAGATTTCTCTTTGAACATTAACATTGAAAGTTTTCTTTTATGTAAGAGTTCGTTCTGGAGCATGCTAGGTATTTTCTTGAATGAATCCTTCTAGACTAAAACTTTTAGCATACGCTAATGCCTTCATAAATAAATCCTTCTAGACTACAACTTTCAACTAGCCTTTTTTCTTCTAACTCTAAAAAAATGTTTTTGTGATTAAATTTATATAAATTATGGAACATCCAATTCAATTTGTCAAGGGCATAAAGAAGTGCTAAGTGAATATCAACACTTTATTTCTCTAGAATGATAATCCTCTATCTCAATATATTATAAATAGTACTTTAATAGTAATGGTTCAGAATACACATAGAAATTCATTCTAGTTATTCTCTGTGATTGAATAACATAGTTTTAAGGTTATGTCATGTAAAGATCTCCTATTAAAGGCTTTATTATCAATGGATCTGGGAGCACACTAATTAATAAGGACAATAAAACAATTTTAAATTCTAAAAAGTCTTAAATCGAGGATTAGTCATTATTCTTATGGATCAATTATTATCCAAATTAATGACTAATTGGTTTCCGAAAAGAAAGAGATTATTTTTGAATCTAACTATAAAGAAAGAAATATGATCTCAAATGTCAATGCAAATATTTTTATTATCCATAATGAAAATTTAGTGTGATATTTATCTTTTTATAAAATAAAAAATGAGGTTATCTTAGATTGTAGGAAATAAGGAGGAACTTCATGCCCATTGATTTTGATAATGTGCTTACTTTGAGGTTTTTCCGGGGAACTGCAATAGGAAATAATTTGAAAAATATCATTTTTTTTAATACTGTAGTTCATTTGTATACAAATTTTTTTGGGTTTCATATTTATGAGCATGTAGGGAAAATCTTCTCCACTAAATGAAGATATAAAAATATCTAGTTGGATATAGAAAACAAATGTTTCTATAAAAACAATAGCCCATATCATTGTAATTTTACCAAAATTCTGCACAATTAATAGTTTTTATAATGAAATACATCATGGTATCCCATCCATATAATGACTACATTTAATGGTATAAAAAATCATAAGGTGAATCTATTTAGGACTAATTAAATCAATATTGTTTTTTAGATGTAAGGTACCCGAATTCACACAAACAAATAGCATAGCAAAAGCTATCAATGGTGTATAAAATACAATTTTGTCACCGCTAGGCCAACAAGTTTTGATTTCCACAACATTATCCAACTCAAAAGTGGCTAGTACCCAAATTGTTGTCAAGTTCCTAAACCTAGAACAACTTTATTTAGTAAGATGCAACTTAATAGACAATGTGATTCAATTTTTTTTCTAAACTAGTTCAACGAAATATAATTTAGTTTATAATATTGGAAACAAAGAATACAAACCATCATTGTATACTATATATATAATTACTCATTAATTTTTAGAATAGTTCAAGTTAGTGCTAAAGTACTACTTGGTCAAAATGCAAAAATATTTGAAACTTGTCTCAATACCTACATTGTCCCATGTTGTTAACCTGGAAACAACATGGATTCTATTTAGAAATTAACTCTGGAACTCAATACTAATTCCTATTAACCAAGTAGATACTAAAACCCATTTTTATATGGAAATCTTGGTTGGGTTTGATACTTCCAACCATATCTGTTACTTACCTTGATTAGTAGTCTTACTAGATCTTAGTTAAAAAAGTCTAGATTGCAAAACTAGTAAACTACCATTGGAAAAAAAACATCCAAAATGTATTGGACCATGGATTCTATATCATCTAAATGAGACAATAGGTTAAGGAGTGCAATTCATATACATAGGGTATTATGGATTTGATTATAGTGAATGCACTAAAACATGCTTGGTAATACAACCAATCATAAAATTTAATGTCATGAGGTTGTTATGGAATTCCGTGTTAAAGAAGTATCATTCACATTTCTCACTTGCCCCAAAGGTCACACATTTATCGATATGTTAAGTAAAGATAACAAAATCCATTTTATTGGTTTGATTCTTGTTCTATATCTCATGCAAGAAGAACATGACATAAAATTAGTCACTCTGTGGCTTGAATTGAGACATCTTTGCATTATAAACTTGTATAATTCCATTCACCCATTCTAATGTTTTTTTACTTGATGATATGGATAGTAATATATGAATGTAAGAACATTCAAATTTCACTATTAAAAATTAAAGTATGTACCCTAAAGTCTGAATCGGACTACACAAAAATTGAGTGATTCGCCCCAACATGACATAACACAACTTGATTTTGTGGATACCTATGTCATTGTGTGAAGGGAAACATCCATTTTCTATGTTTATTATGAAAATATATTTATAGAAAGATAGATACTTAGAGCACCAAATTCCATGCTTGAGAGATATAGATACTTGAGTATATTTAAAAAGAGCTTTTGATAAATAGATTCTTATGTTGACATTGATTCATGACAATTCAAAATGTTATATGTCCAAAGGGATCTATTTTGTACATATAATTTAGGCTTGTGATGCTTAGTAGGCATGTAGGACCCTAAACTAAAGTAAATGAAATTAAATAACATTGACATTAAACATGAGTAAAAGATAATGCTTCACTTGAAGCTCTTGACATTAAACTCAATTATAACTAGAGTCAGGACCTACATTAGGTCTCAATAAAAAAATCTAAAAATATGTTTTTTGGGGTATTGAAGGAACATGTTTTTCTTAATCCAAAGGATATCATGAAAAGGAATAAAAATGTTTCATCATGTATGATTCATATATTCTATGGGTTTCCATATGGTGGTTGGTATGTTATTGCCCTTGAGTCCCAGAGCCCATGGTATCCTATATATGTTTATGAATGTTGTTAAGGACATAATTAAATGTAGCATTACCTTGCTTGAATGTCATATTCATTGTCCTGACTCCATGTCCACTTTCAAAATATATTTTATGTTCCTATGATGGTTATGATTGATTGTAGGAAACACCTTAAATTACTTAAGTAGTTGATGGTTCCAACAAGGCATAAGTTCATTTTAAATCCAATTATAGTTTCCAAAGTTGTGAATATTCCTTATTTATATAATGAATATGATGGTCAAATGGATAAAAAACATCTTATGTACCACCTCATATCAGATTCTAGTCAACGGTGAACAATCATAAATGTTTTATCCTTCTAATGGTATAAGGCAAGGGGGTCTTACTGCCCTTTATTTGTTTGTTATGTAAGGATTTCTAGAAGAAAGAAGTTTGTGATAAGAGAATTACTCTTGTCAAACTTTCAATCATATGCACTTATCTCATTTGGCATTTGGTGATGGTCTAAGGATTTTTATGAAGGAGGATGATACAATAATTCAAATTTAAAGGATATTTTATGCAATTATGGAAAGATTTTAGGTCCCAACATTAACTATGATAAAAGTTTAGTGCTTCTTAGTAAAAAAATTAGTAAAACTATCCTTGATTCTCTTGGAATAGTGGAAAAAACTAGATATGCTAATTACCTTGGTTCACCCATCTTTACTGGCAAGTTCTCTAAGATTTCATGTTCTCGTCTTGTAGACAGAGTTAAGAAAAAACTGGAATCGTGGAGGTCTAAACTATTGTCTTGGTAGGAAGATGTGAATTATCAAATCGACCTTATCATCCATTCATATGTATTTGATCTTCTCCTTGACCATCCCTACTTGTACCCTGATGATATAAATAGAATTTGTAGAGATTTTTTATGAGATCAGTTTTAGGTTAAAAGAAACTTGCATCTTGTCAAATGGGACAATGTAACTTTATTGAAGAAGGAAGGAGGTCTAGGACTAGGTTAAAAGAACTAGGGAGACATTATTTACCTTGGTCAAGTTCAATATTGAAGCTGGTGAGCTTTACAGCCTCTGGAAGGATCCCTGGGTTAGTGGAAAATTTTTAATTGATATTGTTGGCAAAAGCATTCTCGTTAGATCTTGTCTTGGTAGTAACATCTCTATTAAAGGCATCATTTGCAATGGGAGTTGGAATATACCTGTTAGTATATGTTTTGATTCTATTCTTCAAACTATTGTTTTAAATGGTATCATTATTTTGAATTCTAACTCCATTACTATAGATGGCAGCTCCAACATCAAACTAAAAGACATGTGGGAATATATTCGAGTTAGTGCTGAAGAGAAGGATATTTTTAAATGGCTTTGGAAGATTAAGGCTTATAACAAATACATTTTCCATGTATGGAAAGCAATTTAGAATAAGCTTCCTACCTCATACTATTCTAGGAGAAGGGGTTTGCAATTAGCCTCATGTTCTTTCTTTGTTGCAATGATTATGAGTACGTGATCCACATGACATTTTCTTGTCAGTATGTGATAGATATTCGGTCCCTGGCTCTGACTGAAGGTTATATTAGTTTGATTCCTAAATGCTGGGAGGCTCTATCCAAACAAACTCACATCTCAGGAAATATTGTTATTGCTATCATTATGTTTTAGTACTAGATGGAAGGAAATTACATGGTCCATGAAAATATTATCCATGATCCCATTGTGTTCCGGAACTGAATTAAAGTTGATTCCTTGGTGTGTTATGTCTCTTCTGATGTATGATGAATTTCTCTGATGCTCAATGATGGTTTTCTAGATCGTATAGTTTTTTTCCTCCTCGGTTTGGTTTCATGATATTCTTTCTTATACATATATCCATCTATACTCATATGTATAAGTTCTAAAGTACTCTTTTTTCTTTCTACTCTCCCCTATGCGGGATTGCTATACTTTTCTTTCTCAAATTTGTAATCTTTCAGAAAAAAGCAACATGATTTTCGACGACCCAAAAAAATTATTCCTTGACCATGTTAGAATGTATGCACTTATGCAAGGAGAATGACCACACCTTGTTCCTATGATTCTACTATATTCCTAAAATCAGTTTTGAATGAAGTATTTATATAAATTTTGATAAGTATTTCTTTGCATGCCTTTATACGTACATGAATTTTGGGAAGTACTTTTATAATGTCTTCCTTGAGGAATCCATTAAATGCTGACATTGTTTCTAAAAATGGATATATTTTCCAATGTGAAAATATCTTGAGGGGATAAATATTTATTCATTTCCATTTATTGATGAATACGAGAAGGATCTTCATGCCATCATGTCAGAAATTGATGCAGAAGTATTTATTGGACTCTGATGAAATGTCATACTTGAAAAAGTATAATCAACTCATTATCTGTAATTAGGGTGATTATTTATGTTAAGTTATCTATATGCATGTCTTTCTGGAAGAATTTCTCCCATTACCTTTTAATATCATCAATATGTGGGAAGAAGTGTTCTATATTAAGTAATACATTAGATTATCAACACATCTTACCTTTACATGTAGTGATAAGTCATAGGATAAAGTAATATTCTTGTGTCATTATTAAATGTTGAGGTGGTACATCTCTAGATCAAAAAGAGAATATATAACTATATTTCTTACATAATTATACAATTGTGAGTTTTTGAGGAATAAAAACAAAAAACTATTTATCATAAGTATTAGAAGTAGCTCTCCTCATCAGTAACAATTCAGGCTAGGATCTTAATACATGCATATTTTTTTAGAAGAAGTTCTAACAAATTTACCAAAATACTTAGAGTAGATCTAGACATTTATTTTGATATTTCCATATAAGACATGAGGTATGATGTAGACACTCAAATCTTTCCTACTCCAGTGTATTACAATCTAGATTCTTTAACTGACGGAAATCATCAATTTGTAGATTCCTAGTGGTAGTGGAACACCTCATATTAGTGAATGAGGTTGTTGGCTACACTAATAAACACACATAATATGTCACTAATGATCTCTAACTATGTGCCAATGCCCTCTCACTTAATTCTCGATTCTTCAAGTGAAATCTACATGGAAAAGTCATGTTCCATAGTGGTTGTCTCTCTTAACATGATGTAGTTTCTTTGACCAAAACAAGTATCTTGCATAATTCATCTTCAGTGTAACATTTGAGTTCTAGAAGGTGGTCTTTAGATGCTATGGTCCTAATCCTCTCTTTCTCTTAAGGGTTTCTCAATACTAAAAGACAATAATGTGAATACGAAATTACATAAATTATATGCCTCTTCTCATATATATGTACATGTATATACACACACACCCACACACACACACATATATATATATACATACATATATATATATATGTATATATATACATATATATACATATATATGTATATATATACATATATATATGTATATATATGTATATATATGTATATATATATATATATATATATATATACATATATATATGTATATAGACACACATACATGTACATATGAGTGGTAAGGTAAGGATTCTTCATACTTAATGTTACTAGGCATGCGACTCCCTCAACAAATGAAGAATTTCAAAATCAACTAATCTCGACTAAGCAATATTCTACAAATCCTAGTATGGCATGGACTTGCCTCTCCTACAAGGAGTGGTTCCCCTTGATTTAAAGAGATTATTTTCCTAAATTAGGACCAATGTTCAATTCCATATCTTCAAAGCATACAATTTGATCCCTGGATTGATGGTAGAAATTACAATAAACTCCAATACCTTTCTTCTTCTATCCCAATGCTTGTAATCATATATGAATAATAAAACATTCTTAATAGATTCAATAATTAATTTTACAATTCATATAAAATGACCAGTGTGTACTATACGTAATTTCTACCTAGGAATTAGGATTATTTGAAAATGAGTAAACTGTCACTAGCACACAAATAGAATCTAGCCTTATTCATCTAAATCTTATAACATTGGTTACAAATGATGCCTAAGTGGGTGACACTAGAGACCGATGCTTGTAGTGTCTGTTTTGAATTACATAAAATGACGTTTTTGAAGTCAACATAGCATTGGTTTTTCAGAAACATATAACACAAGAAACATCATAATTTCATGTAGATTTTTAGATTTCTATAGAGACTTATAGTGTCAATTATTTATTAAAAACTAGCACTATAGGTCTATACCACCATTTTTTACAAATAACCAACTCTATAGGTCATGTAGATGTTTCTTTAAAATTATGTAGAAACATATAGCGTTGGTTATTTGTAAAAATAGTGACCCTATAGGTCTTGCAATTTTTTTAAAATAGAAAAATTGCAAACCTGCTAAGTCAGTAGGCATATACTATTATTAGAGGTAATATACATTTCACATTCACATACATTTCATTTTACTTTCATTCACGTGAACACATAAATAAATCAACTTTAAGTATCAATTGTAATTCCAACAAAACCTTAGAAGAATAATTGTGAGGAAAACATCTTAATTTGTAATAGAACAAGTCTCAAATAGTAAGGGATGTATATTTCATTTTCCACCAATATACCATTAAAATATCATAAAAATATCAACTTTCGGTCATATTGAACATATTTTAAGATTTTTTCCATTGTGCAATTATGAAAATTTGATATAAACATATTAGATCACTACTTGAAGAATACCGAAGTCACATATTCATTCTCATGCATCATTCAAGTAAAATAATCCATAGAAGTCATTTTTTTAGACATATTAGACAAAACTTAGGGCATAAAAATCATATTTTATGTGAAAATAAAAGGAGGTGAGAAGGGTGAATAAAAGGATGAATGTAAGTCAACCACAAGTAAAGAAAGGAGTTTTATGGAAGCCACCATGACAGAGAGTAGGCTAAGGTTTTGTTGCTAAAAGAAACAACATCTAGGTCACCGACTGGAGAAGAGTATCGCTTTGGTTGATGGAGACCAACAACCAAATTGATGGAGGTCGCCATCCAATGTTGATGGAGGTCACCTCCGAGGTTGTTTAATGTTGTCTTCATTATAGGGTGAGTAGTAGCGAGTGAGGGTGTCATCATTCTGGTATGAAATCGGGTTGTGCGAGAGCTATAAATGGGAGAAAAGGAAAATAGACGTGCTATAAGTGGATCTATAATGTCATTTATTTACACAAAATTGACTCCAAAAGTAAGTGATGTCCATATTTTTAAATGACATAGATATATCTTTGGTTATTTATAAAAAAGTGACACTAGAAGTCGATGATGCTAGATTTAGCATCAATTAAAAAAACAACAATAAAAATAAATGATGTCGATGTTTTAAATTAAAGATTTAGCACCATTTTTAAAAAAGTGATAATAGAAATAGGTGATGCCCATATATTTAGATGAAAAATTGAGCATCAGTTCATATATAAAAATCCATTCTATAGAATTTTGACAGGAAGGAAAAATGGAGCAATTTTCTCTATAGAAAACTTACAGAGCCCTTTTTTTAAAAACCAATGATATATGTCTTGTTATTAATTTTTTATGTGAAGTTTATTTTCAGTGATATTTTTTAGCATCATTTTCATTTTGGAAAATCAACATTATAACTCAACCAGTACTCATGTTTTATCTGGACGCTCTATAGTAGAAATTTTTGTAACGCTCAATGCTATAGGTTACTGAGGTAATTTTTCTAACGAAACTGACGCTTGCAGCGATGACATTGTAGGTGAAAATGTAGTAGTGCATAAACAACCAATGACATTGTGTTGTATGACCCCTTCATGAAAAATATCCATATTATACTAGGGGCATGAAAGCATCAATCCATAATCCCTTATCTCCAGATACTAACAAGTGCTAAATCTTGGATAAAGGCAAGCATGTGGGAGAAAGTTTGACACATATCTTCAAATGTGTGCATCTATTAGACACCCTTATTTGCATGCGTCCTCACATATTCAAGATAAAGATAACATAAATGAAGTCTTTCATAATATATTGGATGTATGAAGCACATGCACACCTTTGATATATGCCTTCCTCATCCTATGTTTCTGTAGATGTGGTTGGATGGAATGGTAAACTATTTTTGGATTTTTGGGTGGTAATGAATTTGTACACTACCATTTTGATTGTTTAGAATCTCTTCAGAATTTTTTTATGATGTGGGAACCATCCCCTAGGAGGATCCACTTTGTCTCTTCAACAATTTCATTCTTATGACTGGTTTCTTACATGGAAATATCTGTTAAAAATACATATTTTCTAGAATAGTATTTTCTAGTTGTATAAATCGTCACTGAGTTTGTGAGTGAGATCTTAATCATAAAAGATATTATGATTTGAAATAATCCAAGTTTCTAGGAGAAGGTTAATTTGTTACACACTGGAGTAAATTATTTGCCTAGTCATAAGTTCATCCGAAAGTGTCATGATCTATTAGTTTTATGAGTATTGCAATATTTTTTAAAAGTCCTAACATCCCCTAGGATGAAAAATATGACCTAAGGTAATATCACATAGACTGAGAAATATGATCCAAGGTGTCCTTTTTCATTTCTCATTCCAATCTAACATTAGTACCCATGGGATAGACTTTGGGAAGTTTGCATACAATTAAGGTTCATTTAACAAATATATTTTGGTCGAACATGTCTCAATGTCTTATTTGATTGCTAAATATTGATTTAAGATTTATCAAATAAATGAAAGCATAGTAAATGTCTTGAATCCTAATTGATATATGGCATAAATCTAAAATTTTTCGGATGCAAACTAGGGTGGTAAGTTTACTATACTATTGGTGAACTCTTCCAAATTTTACGTCTCCTTTACAGTTCACACTTGCGATTCCCAATAAATAAAATATCAAGATCTGAATCCTAAAAATGAACTATGGAACATGAACGCAATTCGATAAGAAAATTCAAATGTGTTAAGTACACTACCCATTTTTTATTCCCTAGAACTAGAAGGGCTCGACTTATTGACTGAATAAATAAGAAGAGAACATTAATTAATGCAATACCCTGAACATGACATACATGATTCACATAGGAATAAAATGTCATGATTTCAACAAGGAATAATGAACTATGACACATTATATCTAAGATGATAGGGAAAATTTGAAGTGTTATGTAATTTTCTTTCACTTTTGTTTATGTAAAATTATAAGTGTCTAAAAGACTATTTAGAAATTTAGAAAACATAAATCTCCATATATACCTCTCATTAGGAAATACGAATATGAATTATTCATCACTATGTTTCTAAGAGTAGAACAACACTGTCGTTTCTTAGTAAAGAATCCAATTGAGAAACACCTACTTTTTAATGTATTTAGAGCACCTTTGGGCAATGATAATGAGACAAGATTATCATAACACAAAACATAAAGAGGAATAATTATTTGAGATGCTAACCAGTAAAAGTTATTTGAATGAGAAGTTCCTGTATGGAAATAAGCGACCATAAGTGAAGATGCCTAAAGATGAACTAAAATGCTTATGGATAGATGATATATTGTAAGGAAATAAAATTGAACAAGTCATCTATGTATATTGTAACGACCCCGCCTCCCGGTAACCCCCAATTAAGGGAGACCAAAAGGTCGGTGTCGTTATCTCAATTAACATGATCAAAGGTTCGACAAATAATCAATAACAATTAACAAATTTTACCAACTAAACTGATAACTGGTATCAAATAAAACTTTGCATACCTTTTCCAAAACTGGGATATCTACATCTATCCGCATCTGGAGTCTACTCTAACTAATCATCCTTTGTACTTTAACTCTTAATTAATTTCACATATTCCGCTTTACTGTTTGTCCTTTTCAAGCTTGTACCTAAAATGTCGACAAACAAAACGTCAGTCAGCATATCGAAATATGCCGGTATGTGGGGACAATCAAAAGTTTGCACATATGGATAACAATCTAATTATCACAATCGAGTTAATTAACAAGCTAATTTACGCTTTTCAGTATGACATTCTCCACCGCTTTTGCCCTAACCCTGGCATACCCACCTTAGGGTTTCTTTTGCCAATGACTTAAGGCCACCTTCTCAATCCCGAGCTTGGTGCCTGGGGTCACCCTTCATAGTGCCCGTTAGTCATTCAATATCATAGGACACCTTCTCATTCCCGAGCTTGGTGCCTGGCGTCACCACTCATGGTGCCCATTGGTCTACCCATCTGGGCCTGACCTTTGGCATCATCCATCAGGGTGGCATGTAGGTGCGAGAATACATACTTCTATTATTAATGTGATAATCATAGTGACTTTATGATTTGCAAGTATGGACATCCAAACTGATAATTTGCATTCAATGCGGTTAACCATACGGAAAATCCTCGGGAAACTAAGGCGATTATTCATAATTAACCACATACCTGTCCGGCTGATTTGAGATAGAATAATCCATTTAATCCAATCAATCAAGTCATCCAATCAAGCAAGTGCAAGAATCCTGAAATTACATTCAATTTCCTTTTTATCAAAATCTATCCAAATCATCTTGCTACTCATGGTTCTATTCCTTTTTAGGGTTTCTTCCTCTTTTTAGGGTTTACTTTGCAATTAGTGTTTTATTCCATCTTACTCTCTTAAACCCTAATTTTCTCATCTATCCTTCACAAAAGTTATTAAGGTTACCTTTTACAAACACGTAACCTTAATTCTAGATTAATGCACAAATAACCATCAATTAAGTCCATTAAGATTCTTTTACATTAAAGCTATCATTTTAATCCTTTTAATCCATGCTAAGATCATTATACGTATTTATCATCAATTCAGAGTTCATTATGGTCCAATTCACATATGAACTCGATTTGCCATTAATTCCACCTTTTATAAATGAGAAAACCCTAATTACTAAATTTAGTGTATTTATCCACAAATTTGGAACTTTAATGCTCGAAATAGCTTATAACCATGAAAACTCAGTTTTATACATTAAATCAAATAATTAAAGCCATTAGTAGTCCTAATTACTAACACTAGGGTTTCAAGGCCCATTAAAGTCTATTTATGCACATGAAACCAATTTCATGCAAAATTCATCTTTTTCAATCTTAATGTATCTATTTACGATTAACAGGTTAATATAAACTCTAATCATCAATTAAACCCTACTAATCACATTAATCATATCAAAATAGGGTTTCTTAACCTTTAATCCATTAAAGTTGATAATTTACACTACTTTTCGAATTGCAAGAGGAATTAGGTTTAAAATATATTTTTATTGCATTCCTTGAGTTCTCTTGATCAAAATTCATGTATAATACACATCTATCCGAGCTACCGTTAATTAGTTATGAATTTAGCAAAATTCACTTACTCTGGCCAATCAGAGAGCGCCACGTCGCCATGTTCCCATGCAATGCGGCCCACCTGATTTGGAATTATAATTAAAAGACGCTTCTGCCCCTCACTTAAACAGTCGACACTTCATACCCCGGAGGGTATATCCGTCCAACGACCTCTTGCTCATCATCTACCTCGCGACAACCTAACCTCACGCAACCTGTAGCACGTTGGAGGTCTGTCCTCCCCTCCTCGGGGCTCGGGGGTGGCCGTCCATGGCCGCCCCAACTCTGCTGTACCCTGGCACCCTCGGGGCACCACTGAAATGTGGCCAAAGATGGCTGTTATTGGCTTGATCTTCCTGTGACTACTACTGCGGTTTGCTACAGTTTGTGGTAGTTCTGCAGCCATACGACGGAGGTCGTCCGAAGGCCAGGGTAGGGTTGGTTAGCCGATTCCCCTGGGATCTCTGCGGATGCTTCTTGCCTTTAACAATACCTCACTACAACCCTCCGTGCTCTAGGAATAACACTACACCTTCTTGGTTAGGGTTTGAAGGTGAAAACAAGGAAGAAGAAGATAGGGATGAGA
Organism: Alisma plantago-aquatica; assembly: GCA_963693085.1. Classification (NCBI taxonomy): domain Eukaryota; kingdom Viridiplantae; phylum Streptophyta; class Magnoliopsida; order Alismatales; family Alismataceae; genus Alisma; species Alisma plantago-aquatica. Next base: position 226,083,261 of record OY856414.1, on the reverse strand, counting down.
GAGGAGGATGTGGGTTTCTCTTTCTAGACCTCGACCAATGCTTTACCCCTTTATATAGGGTGGTATCTATGCCCAGATTGCTTGCCCACAAAGCAATCACAGCTTCTTCTTATAGGAAATGGATTTTCCTTGCTTTAGAAGTGTCCTTCCCTCTCTCTTCATGTACTTTGTGCATTATATTTTTAGGAATTCGAAATTCCTCTCACCTAATCTCTTTATTCTTGCTTTTTAATCCATATGCACGAATTTCTATTCTCTTTTAATAGAAATTACTTCCTTTTAAACAAAACCCCAAAATCATGCATTATCTTGTATACTCTCATTATCTTCTTATTTTCTCTTATGGGTATTTTCTCTTTCCTCCTTTTTATTCATTGGGCTCCTTGGACCCCAAGCAATTATAATAATTGAAAATTCCTTTCCAAGGTTACTCATTATCCTTCTATATGCATCTATATACATTACATCCCATTATCATGCATATTTCTTATTAAAATAACTCTTTTTGAGAATTTCTCTTTGTTTCTCTTTTATTTTCCTCATAGATATTCCTTTTATCATTAGGAATCCTTGGGATACGAAATTCCACTAAGGAGAACTCAATTGTACCTCTTTTTACTTATTTCCACATTTTACCATTGTTTTCAATTTCTTTCTTAATAAAGAAAGACTTAATTGATCTTTTCTTTTCTTTTTGCATTATCTTTGCAACTTTGGACTCCTTAGAACTCAAAGAACCCATGTGGCACGAAATCCATCTTTGTATTAAGTTCTTTTTCCTTCTGGAGGTTTCCACACCTTTCTTTTCTCAAAACTTAATTATTCATTTACTAATTGGATTTTCCTTGTTATGGGGCCCAATAGCCAATAAAGCCCACAACACAATCAACAAGGCTGTTGTAAATGAAATCCATTCATTCAAGACAAATTATATCATTATGTGTTCCAATATCTTTAATATGGGAAATTACATTTCTCACCAAAGGAACCCAAAAATTGGGGTTGTAACTTCCTTCCCCTCTTATACGAATTTTGTCCTCAAAATTCTATCAAGCAAACAAACAATTCAGGATAAGACTTTCCCATGTCCATTATGGCTCCCATGTGGCTTCACCCTTTCCATGGTGCTTCCCAGGAACCATCATCATCTCATATTCTTCCATCTGAGTTCTTTCTTACCTTGGTATATCGTACCCTCATAGGTGACTCAGTACATTTCAGCCTTACAAAAGTTGAATAGGTTCAAGGCTCAACACATGGCTTGGGTACCTCACATAGTGCTCTAGATCGGACTCATGGAACACACTACACATTAGGTTATCCTATGGGGCAAGGAAACCATCTCCACCAATCCATCCCAAATGGACCCATATATCGGGGACTTAGCTTTCTCAGCTGTAGCTTAGAGGGGTCGGATTTTCACATCACATATTCTCCCATAGTGAACTGCATGTCAGTCTTCTTTGCATCAACTCGTGACTCATGTCACCACTGGGCTCTCTCTCAGCCATTGCATGATCAAAGCGACTTCATCTGCACACACCGTGGTTCTTTTCTGACCTTCGCGAAGCCTCCTTCACCAACATCATCTTAATGAAGTGGTGATCGACACAACCTCTCTATAAGACTTCTTGCATCTCGATAAAGGCTATGGTGGTTAACATCACATCTTAAGAACTGTCTCTATGTATCACCCTGAATGAGCACACATGCTCTCATCAGACCCTCTATTCTGGATCATACTATCCATTAGTATGGGGTGATAAACTGTACTATCATCAAGTTCATCAGGTATCTACTTCCACCTCATGGGAGTGACCCTTTGGGTTATTAAAAAACTTTGCACTCACATCATGATGTGGTTGAACCATCTTTCTCTCTTAAGTAGTTCAATCGAATCTGTCCCTTGACAGTACTCCTTTCTTTCTCATGTCATCTAGGTAAGGAGATCTACCATAACCCATATTGTAACTTGACCTTCATTGGTCTAGGGGAGACTTACCACAACATCCATAATGAGGAACTCCCATTCCCTCTCGGGAACTCTCTTTATCCTTTATATCAATGAACTGGGTTACTGGTGTTTGTTCTTCACCTCTTGGCTTGCATGGCGACATGCTACATGCAACTTCACATCAAGCAGCCAAAGTGCTACTATCACTTACTATCTTTGTAGTATCATGGTGTTTGGTGATCTTAAAACCATGATCTCCTGTATGTCATGATTCCTCAAGCTTGATTCCTCATAAACCCTATACCACTCTAATCAGGGTTTCATCACCTTCCTTTTTAGAGGAGTGCATCTAAGGTTCTACAACCATCCTTTCGTGATATCACGGACTAAGCTGGCTAACCAAAAAATCCTTTACTTGATTAAGCACTATTGATACATTTAAGTGTTAGCCAAACTTATTTCTTTTTCTCAACTCAAGGTTACCCTAACAACCTCAACTTCTTCTATATTCTAGCTAAACTAGGTAGCTATATCTCAACCAGAGCATTCATTACCACTTCTTATCCTTAGGTGTTAGGTAACATACACCTACATGTATTATACTTATCATCTCATCTCAAACTCTAAATTGGTCTTCATCAAGAAGCTCTGAGCTCATCCTCATTATGATCAAACTCAACCTTGGTTTACTTGCAAATTCCACAAAGCTTCTACTAGAAGCATCCTTATAGGATAACTACCTTAACTCTCTTAGTGGTTGTGAACCATTCATGTATCGTTCATTCCACCAGGGTAGGTCATCCTCTCTGTAGCAACGTCTGAACTCACACCTTCTTTATCCTTGGTGTATGGAATGCATACTGTCCTATCTCTCCCTCTAGAGCAAGAGGAAATAAGCATTTGGCTGCAGTCCAAATACAAAGTTCTTCATGTTCCAAGAGTAGAGATGGTACATCCCACCTTGCCAGTACACCTTTAAATCTGAGTCGAAATGTGCCACTTATGTCTCTATAGACATCATGATATCAAAATTTACCTCCATGGAAAACTGATCTTGAACCTACTTGGATTTACACACAATCCTTGGTCATCTCTTCTAGGTCTATAGGGTGCTGACACTTTTGGGGTCATCCCTCTTCCCTTATGCATCCAGAGAGTGCCCTACTCATCTTCCCTTTGGGTCCCATGAGTTCATGAAGGTGATCAATCTCCTAACCCATGGCCCTCAGACAATGATAGCTATTACCTCCCGACCCTATGGTCATGTGCAACTAGGGAATTAGGCAACTCCTACTTCCATCGGTCTTATCCCCACCTGACCCTAGGATAGACTTAGGATTCCATTATAATACATGTCTAGCTTAGAACCTTACCCAAGCCTTCATCACCTCTCTCCACATCCATGACTGACTTTCATCCCTTCATAGGGGTCATGGCAACCTTCCTACCTTGGTCATGCCCCATACCGATGACCTCCATGGTAACACCTCCATATGAACTTATAGATGGTTATCTATGGGTCTACAGGTTCATTCTCATACCATGTACTTTTCACTTAGCTTCTCAAGATCCTATGAAAACTCTTTAGGTTACCTTAAAACCAACAAAACTGGTATACACCCTACAAAAGGGTCCCTCTCCCAGGATGGGAGGAAACTACAACTCTTGACAAAAAGGTCACAACCGTCCTTAGGGTCTGTATCCACATGAGTATGCTTAACCCTAGCAAGCTACTCAGGCATAAGCAGACCAAACCATGCTAGGTCACACTTATTCTCTTTCCTCAACATTAGATCAACTTAGTTGTGAGGGGTTCATCAAACATACCCTTAACCTAAGGGATTACTTTACCTCTACACCTGAGGAGTACCGTGCTCGAAACTATAGAGACTCAAACCTCATCATGAGCATCAGATACACTGCTTCCCCTCTTAGGCCTAGGAACCCTAGGTTCACCTTCGGGTGTCCAACTGCATGCTTAATCTCTTAACCACGAATCAAACATATCCAAGGTATGTCATGTACTCCCATGATCGTTTTATATGAGCAACACCTCAAAGTTGAGTCCTCCTCAAGGATAACCAACTTGGTATAATGCCTCACAACTGGTTACTTAAACCTCCTCAGGGTCTAAGGCACTCTTTGTCTCATCTCAGCAGGTAAACAATTATACCATAGGCACATAGGTACCAGAAGCATCATCCTCTCTCTAGGGTTGGATTCCTCTAAAGGCAACCGAGATATCACCAGCCTCCATGGTCAAGAATAAGGAAACCACTATCATCCACTTAGGCTGCATCATCCTCAAATCCCCACTGTTCCTCATATCTCAGGGTTTTAGGCTTCCAACCTCGTTGTTGGGGTCCTACTTTCTCTCTCTAGAGCTAACTCCACATCCAACCTTACTACTAGGGGGTCCTCCCTCCATGAAGGATCAGGCTCACATGCATACCTCTACATGGGTGAAGCTTATGCTCAACCTTATGTTTGCTCATGATTATCCATAGCCCCTTATGCTTATCTCATAAGCCATCCATCCTATCCTTCTGGCCTCAGTTTTAACTTACTGCTCATACTACTGATGTACTCTTGGTGCAAGCTATATCCTACTTGCAACAACCCATAAGGTTTCTAAAGCTTCTTCACTAACCTCATCAATGAAGGAGCTATCCTTCACTCTAACATGCACGACCCTTCCCAGGGTTGGGTTGCCAAAGGTGCTAGGTCATCTAACCTCCAAAGGCATGTCCATCCAAACACCTGGTCTACTAAGACATCTAACTCTTCGTGTCATCACTCTCTCTAACCTTCACTTAAGGTTAGGGTTAACATCATCCTCAGAGTATGTGCTAGGTCTCTGCTTTTAATGTAGATCTCTACCTCCAAGACTAACTTTATTTACTCATCCTACTGACAAGGAGGTCTATCCTCAGGTCTCTCTTGAGGGAAATGACAACTCGTATCATACGACCTAAGCATGTATCTATTCTTTAGTTTGCGCTTAATCTATTAAGCTTATGTCCATGACATCTTATTTACATGCTTTTCATTAATTTGGTGGAGGATTCCTTAGACCTTATTAACCTTACCCATACCTCAAGAGGGTGAGGAGAAGAGACAAAACCTTAATCCTTAAGGTCCTTAATAGAATTTGAGTTGAGAAGGGATAAACAAGTTGAGAGAGTCCTAAAGGTATCTTATTTCGAGTCATATCCTAAGACATTGGCCAGGCAGTCACACAATCCAGGAGTCCTCGTATTCCGACTAGCGGTGTGGAGGAAAATATTGCTAGCCCCCAGACGTGATCCTTTTCTAGACACCTCAGTCATTCAGAAAATCCTCTAATAACTCCCTTGGGTTCTATGGAGTTTGTAAAATTTACTAATTATTAAAGATTAAATGGGCAGCCTTCGCTCTGATACCAATAGTAATGACCCCGCCTCCCGGTAACCCCCAATTAAGGGAGACCAAAAGGTCGGTGCCATTATCTCAATTAACAAGATCAAAAGTTCGACAAATAATCAATAACAATTAACAAATTTTACCAACTAAATTGATAACTGATATAAAATAAAACTTTGCATACCTTTTCCAAAATTGGGATATCTACATCTATCTGCATCCGGAGTCTACTCTAACTAATCCTCCTTTGTACTTTAACTCTTAATTAATTTCACATATGCCGCTTTACTATTTGTCCTTTTCAAGCTTGTACCTAAAACTTCGACAAACAAAACGTCGGTCAGCATATCGGAATATGCCGGTATTTGGGGACAACCAAAAGTTTGTAGATATGGATAACAATCTAATTATCACAATCGAGTTAATTAACAAACTAATTTATGCTTTTTAGTATGACATTCTCCACCGCTTTTGCCCTAACCCTGGCATACCCACCTTAGGGTTTCTTTTGCCAATGACTTAAGCCCACCTTCTCAATCTTGAGCTTGGTGCCTGGGGTCACCCTTCATAGTGCCCGTTAGGAATTCAATATCATAGGCCACCTTCTCATTCCCAAGCTTGGTGCCTGGGGTCACCACTCATGGTGCCCATTGGTCTACCCATCTGGGCCTGACCTTTGGCATCATCCATCAAGGTGGCATGTAGGTGCGAGAATACATACTTCTATTATTAATGTGATAATCATAGTGGATTTATTATTTGCAAGTATGAACATCCAAGCTGATAATTTGCATTCAATGCGGTTAACCATTCAGAAAATCCTCGAGAAACTAAGGCAATTATTCATAATTAACCACATACCTGTCAGGATGATTTGAGATAGAATAATCCATTTAATCCAATCAATCAAGTCATCCAATCAAGCAAGTGCAAGAATCCTGAAATTACTTTCAATTTCCTTTTTATCAAAATCTATCCAAATCATCTTTCTACTTATGGTTCTATTCCTTTTTAGGGTTTCTTCATCTTTTTAGGGTTTACTTTGCAATTAGTGTTTTATTCCATCTTACTCTCTTAAACCCTAATTTTCTCATCTATCCTTCACAAAAGTTATTAAGGTTACCTTTTACAAACACGTAACCTTAATTCCAGATTAATGCACAAATAACCATCAATTAAGTGCATTAAGCTTCTTTTACATTAAAGCTACCATTTTAATCCTTTTAATCCATGACAAGATCCTTATACACATTTATCATCAATTCATAGTTCATTATGGTCCAATTCACATATGAACTCGATTTGCCATTAATTCCGCCTTTTATTCATGAGAAAACCCTAATTACTACATTTAGGGCATTTATCCAAAAATTTGGAACTTTAATGCTCGAAATAGCTAATAACCATGAAAACTCAATTCTATACATGAAATCAAATAATTAAATCCATTAGTAGTCCTAATTACTAACATTAGGGTTTCAAGGCCCATTAAAGCCTATTTATGCACATGAAACCAATTTCATGCGAAATTCATCTTTTTCAATCTTAATGTATCTCTTTACGATTAACATGTTAATATAAACTCTAATCATCAATTAAACCCTACTAATAACACTAATCATATCAAAATAGGGTTTCTTAACCGTTAATTCATTAAAGTTGATAATTTACACTACTTTTCTAATTGCAAGAGGAATTATGTTTCAAATATATTTTTATTGCATTCCTTGAGTTCTCTTGATCAAAATTCATGTATAATATGCATCTATCCGAGCTACCATTAATTAGTTATGAATTTAGCAAAATTCACTTACTCTGGCCAATCGGAGAGCGCCATGTCGCCATGTTCCCATGCAATGCGGCCCGCCTGATTTGGAATTATAATCAAAAGACGCTTCTGCCCCTCACTTAAACAGTCGGCGCTTCATACCCTGAGGGTATATCCATCCAACGAACTCTTGCTCATCATCTACCTCGCGACGACCTAACCTCGCACAACCTGTAGCGCGTCGGAGGTCTGTCCTCCCCTCCTCGGGGCTCGGGGGTGGCCGTCCATGGCTGCCCCAACTCCGTTGTACCCTGGCACCCTCGGGGCACCACTGAAACGTGGCCAAAGATGGCTGTTATTGGCTTGATCTTCCTATGACTACTGCTGCGGTTTGTTGCAGTTTGTGGCAGTTCTGCAGCCATACGACAGAGGTCGTCCGAAGGCCAGGGTAGGGTTGGTTAGCCGATTCTCCTGGGATCTCCACGGATGCTTCTTGCCTTTAACAAGACCTCACTACAACCCTCCATGATCTAGGAATAGCACTACACCTTCTTGGTTAGGGTTTGAAGGTGAAAATAAGGAAGAAGAAGATAGGGATTAGAGAGGAGGACATGTGTTTCTCTTTCTGGACCTCGACCAGTGGTTTACCCCTTTATATAAGGTGGTATCCCTGCCCCAGATTGCTTGCCCACAAAGCAATCATGGCTTCTTCTTATAGGAAAGGGATTTTCCTTGCTTTAGAAGTATCCTTCTCTCTCTCTTCATGTACTTTGTGCATTATATTTTTAGGAATTCGAAATTCCTCTAACCTAATCTCTTTATTCTTGATTTTTAATCCATAGGCACGAATTTCTATTCTCTTTTAATAGAAATTACTTCCTTTTTAACAAAACCCCAAAATCATGCATTATCTTGTATACTCTCATTATCTTCTTATTTTCTATTATGGGTATTTTCTCTTTCCTCCTTTTTATTCATTGGGCTCCTTGGACCCCAAGCAATTATAATAATTTGAAATTCCTTTCCAAGGTTACTCGTTATCCTTCTAGATGCATCTATATGCATTACTTCCCATTATCATGTGTATTTCTTACTAAAATAGCTCTTTTTGATAATTTCTCTTTGTTTCTCTTTTATTTTCCTCATCGGTATTCCTTTTATCATTAGGAATCCTTGGGATACGAAATTCCACTAAGGATAACTCAATTGTACCTCTTTTTACTTATTTCCACATTTTACCATTGTTTTCAATTTCTTTCTTAATAAAGAAATACTTAATTGATCTTTTCTTTTCTTTTTGCATTATCTTTGCAACTTTGGAATCCTTGGGACTCAAGGAACCCATGTGGCACGAAATCCATCTTTGTATTAAGTTCTTTTGCCTTCTAGAGGTTTCCACACCTTTCTTTTCTTAAAACTTAATTATTCATTTACTAATTGGATTTTCCTTGTTATCGGGCCCAATAGCCAATAAAGCCCACAACACAATCATCAAGGCTATTGTAAATGAAATCCATTTATTCAAGACAAATTATATCATTATGTGTTCCAATATCTTTAATATGGTAAATTACATTTCTCACCAAAGGAACCCAAAAATTGGGGTTGTAACATATATAGTACATAGCTGACTTTTCCTCTATATGTACTGATACCATGTTTATAGAAAACTATATAAATGGAAGATATATTCAAAGGTGTTTACTATTTAAAAATAATTATTGATAAACATCCATATCAAGTATACATCAAGAACATAGTACTTTGTTGGACAACACTCTAATAGAATGGTTCATACCAAAAATAAAGAGCAATATCTATTAACCTGAATAGAGTACACTAAATCATCTTTTAAGAATGTTATGGTACACTTTTGGTTTTTCCTCGAGGACATAAATTATTGCAATGACCTCGACATGGTATATATGACTCACATAGGAATAAAATTTTATGATTTCAATTAGGAAAAATGAACTAAACATACTATATCTAACTTGAAAAAAAGAATTAGAAGTGTAAGGTAAAGCGTTAGTATTTAATTCATTAAAGATAGGATCAACTATTCATAAAAATAGAGACCACACATTTTCATACATATCTCTCAACATGATATATGAAGATAAATTATTGTTACTACTTTGGAGAGAAAAATATACCATGGTTCTTTAGTAAACAATATAATTGAGGAAAGATTTGCTTCAAAAAGTACTCAGAAGCACTATTGGGCCATTAGCCCAAGTCCTTAAAATGAAAGAATATTTAATATACTAACTAGTAAAAGTTGAATATTTGGATGGGAAGTTCATCTAAGGAAGAGAATTTGTATATGATGATGACTAGAGATGAACTAAAATACTTCAGGATAGAAGATATGTTGTAAGGAAATAAAACTAAATGCTTCATCTATGCACTTATTTAGTAAGTATAGTAGATGGAATAGTAATTTAGATAAATGTAACTTTGCATCTATGTGCAGTGATACCACATTCACAAAAAAAATGTATAAATAGAAAATCAATTTAAATATGTATACTATTTCAAAAAGAATTTATAGATAAACATCCATCCTAGGTACACCAATAACTTTGTCCTTCTTACGCACAACACCCGAATAGAATGGTTCGAACCAACAATAAAGAGGAATCCCTATCAACCTGAAAAGATTATACTAGTTCATGTGAAAAGAATGTTATGGTCCAATTTCAGTTTTTCCGCATATTTTAGATTCAAACAATCAATCTTTTATAAATATATGCTTGCCAAAATATGTATCCCATATGGTAAGTATCTTGACTATTGTTGAATGGGTCAGAAAGGAGTCCATGGCCAATGCTAAAATTATCGACTTTTCTATATCTAACAATACCAATACACCCATGCAGAATTAAAATACACATCTAGTTGATGCCATTATGGGTCTCAAAAAAAGTTTCAGGTCATCTATAAGTCAAGTCATTTTGAGTTTTATGCAAAACATTACAAATTGGAAGCTAATCATGTGAAAACTTTGAAGTAATCCTAAACCTAGAATAACATGTTTCTAATATGCATCTCACCGTTGGGAAAACCCATAAACAAAAAGTTATACAAAGCTATAAATTATCCTATAAATATTTCTGGACATTTATTACATCTTTTAATGTTTCATAATTTCAAATTAGTTCAAAATACTCTAAACCAGAAATAAACTAAGTTTTCAACATTACTTAGACATGGATTATCCCAATTGTAAAACCAAGACTGATTTGTTTCAATGTCTGGTTACATGCTTGGAAGAACAATATTATTTACTAACCACATATCACTAGTTAATGATGTGCTTTAGTTGATACAATGTCTTCAGTCCAGAACTTGGGAGTCTAAATATTGAAGGAATGTGTGTATCTACGATTAAGTTCAATAAGGAAAGGAGATTCTTGTGCTGATCAACAATTTTGTTGTTTAATTTGTTATCAAAATTACATGATGGAGGGTACTCATTTCTTGATATGGACATACCCACTTGATGCCAATATATTATATTATTTCATAGTTCCTAAATTTTTCTTAGTTTTGGTCTATTTTCAAATCATATCTTGAATAGCCTATTTTATATAACACAATTCAACAAATGAGTACAACCTCAGTTATTAATAAGACTAACCAAACACTTCAGTTTCTTACACCATAACCTGACCCAATTATGTTTTTATATCATATCATCCATCTTTCATATACTTGTTATGCCTCAATATTAATAATGAAGAGTTTCAAGGTTTTTGTTCACATTAAAGTTTTTATGTCTCTAATAACTCTAGCAAGCATGCATTTTCTAAGAGCATGTTATAATGGTTACTTGAGACTTCTTACTACCATTTCCATTAATACATAGAGTATGGAGAGTGTGAGTAAGAATGCTTCACAATTTCTGTAAATTACCATCACAAACAATCTGGGGTTGAAAGGATTAGTAATTTCCATGAAAAGAATACAATTTTGTCAAAGTTTGATAATGTGGGTTGGTCATGAAGTTGATACTAATTTAAAAAATCATCCCGTTTTTGTATTGTATGTTCATTGGATGTAATAACTAGTTTTCAGTTATATCATATTAAAAAATAAGGTTAATATAAGAGACAATTTAATAGAAAATAAGAGTTATATAAGGAAATAATGTAAAAAAGAAGAAGCATATTTACTACAGATAGTATGATATATAATTAATTTAACCAACTCTAATAAAATTTGTCTTGTTTAATGGTGTGATAGACATTGTGTGTCTTAAGTGTAGATATAGTATGTGATTTCAACGTGTAAAAACCAAATAGTAGCATGTTATTTTGTAAAATTTATTGGAAACCCCATGAGAACAATTGGTATTGGTGACCAGTTGAATTACTACATTAGAGTTCAATGAAAATACGATGAATATATAAATAAATTTAATAATAAATAAATAAAACTAAACTAGGAAAAACTATTTATAAGCTCTTGGGAATGACCCTGATGAGTTAGTATAATGTAATCATGTCCTAGACATCGCTAGTATATCCATGTCTATCCTCAAGCTATGACACCACTCACTCCTTGAAATTTCATGACACAAGAAACATAAAATCAATAGGTGTACTAGGACATCTAGAAACTATTTTTCATTCAAATTGTTGGTTCTTACCACTATAATCATAAAAATAGAATATTAAGTATAAAAAAAAACAATGAAAACATGGTGTTACAACTTGGAAATGTTATGCTTAAATAAATATCTCTGGTCATCTTTAGGGATATTCTAAGGAAGTTTCCAAGATTAATAATTAAATCTACCCTAACTTTAAATATCATAACCTCTATAGGGAATCAGTTACATGTCAAATACCTTGAGGTGCAAACTGCACTTACATTCAAATAAAATATTTATCTCCTAATATTGGTTTATGTATATCATGTTTAGAAACTATGGATATGGAAATGGTGTCCAGTAGGGTAAAATCTAACAATGTCTCAACTTTATAAATGGACCAAAACATTGTTCATACCTCCTTGCATTTGGGGCTTATTCAAGAGATCTTAATTAATCACTCACAAATTAGATTTTACCCAAAATGAGTTTTTTCATTCACTTATTCATCTTAGTAATATCACACCTCATACTTACTATGAACTTTTATTCAATTTCCTAACAATTTCATTTGAGAATGTAATATGAAATCAAGAATTTAGGCTTCCTTTGACGTTCTATTTATACCACTATACTTCACTTTTATGGCTTGCCTTTAGTTGGCTACATTCCCTCTGGACACTCAACCTTGAAACCAGCACACCAGCACATGCCAACGCCAACTGAACACAAAAAAACCCAAAATTGAAGTGATTCTAACAAACATCATTGACTAAACGTACTCAGTAAAAACACAATAAAAATTAACCAAAAAGATTAAGATAATTGAACAGATCAAGACCCCACTTATCTATACATAAGAATGTACCTATATAATGATTATCATGTGGCCCAAGACATTAATTGTAAATAAAAAAATATTTTTAATGTTTCTATATGACGTATGTGTATATATACAAACTACATGTTACATGATATAAGGCGTAGATACACTGATATGAAAAACACCATGCCAGGTTCATGAGTGCAGGAGAACTACTTTAGGGTACCAAGAATTCACTAGGTCCCCACCAAGGTGCAACTCTACCTCAGAGAATGGGATTTCTCATCAACAAACCCCTTAAAAAAGATGTTGGGATCCTAAGAAAGGCACAATACACAAGAATGAGACTGAAGACCCAACGAGAGGTAAATGATATATAAATAAATTAAGTACAAAGTGCTTGTGCATACATCAAATTAAACAATTTCATATACAAAGGAAAACATCTACCAAGACAAATTAGAGTGATAAAGATCAAATGTGAAACACATGCTAAAGAATCTATACATTTTTTATTACTCAACTTGATGAAAAGTTTTATTATTAATCCCTAGGTAATCTATGATTTAGCTAAAGAATTACTTTATAATGATTACAAAGTCCCTCAACTAACGATATTGGATCATAGGATTATCCTATTTTTGAAAGGTCATGCCATGCTTCAGTCAGTGCAAGTTATAAATAGGGACTCACCCGATATGTAATGTACATAAACAATAGGTCCTCACTTGGTATCAACTAATACCTCTATATATAACATACAATCATAGTTTCAATCACATTTCTGGTACTATCATATAAAAGGTTGGTATGATCTTCATCTCACTCATACATAATTAGTGAATATAGGGCATTTAGCAGACCATACATCATATGTCACCTTGTGTGATTACTTAACATTGTATAAAATTTTGTACCTTCTCATGACCCTTAATTGGTATGAGAATACATTTTATTTCATTAACCTATTAAATATTTGGGAAGTTATAAGGGAACCACATGATTAGGGATTCACTTATTATACAATCCTAGTACTTGCATTTCTTGTAAGAAGATAAAATTTCAGATTTTCCTACTAATATATATGCAAATACAACTCCATTTTTACCCATCATACACATTCATATATCAAATATCCACCTTTTCACCATGAAGAGGCCATATCATGAATCAAGACAAAAACATCACAAACCTCTAAATTTTTTGAGAAACATTCCTAGAATGTTTCATCAAAAGACTTCACAACATAAACATATTTTTTGGTAAACCTCCACAATATAAACATATTATGATCATATTTTTAAATTTTTATCATGCAAAGATTGTACCTTACTACTATATTGTAGTATACATTTTGAAGTTTTATGCATACTCCATCACAAACACCCTACAATACCACTTTTAGGTCATATATCATGGAATTAGTGAGATTAAATGATTTAAGATGGAAATTTCATTTTAGACATCACTAAACAAGAGATTTATTAAGTTAGAACTCCTTTTCCAATAGGTAAAAATATGAATTATAGCTCTAACTCTCTACCAAATAAATTTCAAAAGTCCTAACTTGCATGCACAAACCCCAACAAGATTAAAGATGGTGAGAGAGAACATGTGTGATGAAAAATTTAATATTAATGCCAAGGATTCTGAAGAACATCTTCTAAGATGGTAGATAATAGAAGTAAAAGAAGAAAAAGTGAGATGAAGGTTACTTAGATAGAATTATAAGTGGATGAAAAATTCTATCCTACATTTTTCTAAACAACCAAAAACTTCTCCTCCGACTCATATGCAAACTAACATATGGTATGAAGTAGTTATGGGTATACATATAGATGCTAGATTGAGTGAAATTTTCTTATATATCCTTATCGAAATTTCAATAGGAATATCAATGTTCTACCAATAAGTTAGACCAACATTCCTCCCATAATAACCCAAAATGGGTCAGCAATGGGGAGGCCAAGCAAACTAAACTCACTTGGTAGGCCAATTATTCAATTTAGCTAACTAACCAATCAACCAACTATTGAACTAACCAAAATGGGTCCATAAACAAGATTTGACGGTAGAAATCAATGACAAAAATCTAGCAATAGAAACTAAAATCATAATTCTTGCTAGTAGGTCTGACTAGGCAAACACTGACTTAACTACTCAATGTGACTATCCAAAAGTTACCCGACTAGGGGTCCCCATCTAGACAAAAAACCTAACATGATATACTAACAAATTAGTTAAATTAAAAAGATCAAAATAACCATGCACATTTTCAAATTCATTTATTTGAGGTTCCAATAAATTGAACCATAACTAAAGTACAATAAATTTTTAAATTAGGTGTACGAATTATTTCACAAATTATTTATCATTGAAACAAACTATTGAAAAGTTAACACGATTAAGGTGATCAAAAAATTACAGTTGAACATGAAACATGGTTTTACATTCAAGGTTTTCCCATATTAATATATTTCTCCCATTTCTTATAGTAACATTATTTTTGAATGTCATTATATGTTACTAGATTTTTCAACAATTTTATATGTGTAACACCCCTTCAAGTATATCATCACACTAAAATCAACTACCACATGTTGTCCATAACATGGGTCCTCGTTCTTGATGTGGTGTCATATTCAATGGTAATTCATAAAAAAAGAAGTATATAAATGCCATGCATTTTTATAAATATGATTTATACATTTTTCACAAAAAGAAACCTAATTGAACTGTATTTATCAAAACAAAAGCAATTTCAAACATTACATTTATGAAAAATAACTATAGAAAAAAATTACTTTATATAACATGTGACTTCATAAGGTAAATCACACCCCACCATGATAAGTTCTAGATTATAGGCAATGATTGAAGGGTGAACTTCAAAGCTCATTTTCTCCTTGATATAGGGAAATTCCTTAACACAATAATACTAGAATAGACATAAAATGGAAATAGACGATACTGAGCACATTTTATAAACATAACATATACTTGAAATAATGAACTTGACTTGAATTTTTAAATGATTTCTTTAGTTATTTTCTATTATTAAATAAATGAATTGAAACCCTTATCATATCATTGCCAATATAAGAGCATGTGATCCTGAGATAGGTCTTTGTTTCAAGGAAATTCCTTGAGTAATGTAAGTAAAAATCATACATCACTTATTTCAAATCTTTTCCCTATCATTTACATGGCTTAACTTTTTATCATATAATGATGGGATGGGATATCTCCATCCTAAACATAAAGTTTATTAACGTGATGGAAATCTTAAAAAGGAAATGTTAGAATTATTTTTATTTCAATGATCATGAATTTTAGAATTAATTTAGTGTAATAAATGTAATATTATATGAAACATTAGAATATATGAAAACAATAAGAAACTATTTATTATAATTGTATAATTTGCATTACTATTGAACTAAATGAGTTAATATCTAACTAAAAACATTATCTCATACATATGCAAGCCATCAGTCATACACCAATTGTGCATCAACATCATGAACCACTTACCTTAAGAAAAGAAAACCCTAATTTGCCTCAGGTTGATGATCAAGTCTAAAACACCCAAAAATAACATCACATATATCAACTCCCCCAAACCATTACCTTAAACAACAATCAACTATTCTATTCATCTAAATTTGCATGAAGGTTATTATGCACTATTAGTTTTTTTTATTAATCATGACTTAGATATTGACAAGAATATGTTGGGACATAGTTTATTGTTACTAAATTATGGTATATAATATTATAAGCATGATCATTTGATATAGATTAGAAGCAAAGATATACTTAATTTATATGAATAAGGATTAATGATATTAAAAATATATTTAGTTTATAGGTTAGCCTAGTTTTATAAAATAGTGTGATTATAAATTAATCTAATTTGAATGTCTTATCTAATGTATATTATTTATGTTTCCAATCATGAAATATCATTATTCATCCATAGGTCATCATGTTATGTTTCACTAACAGGTAATATGTAAAACTAAAAGTATAATATTGTCATTATAATAATGTAAACACATGAGTAAAATTTTCTATAATATATCATTGTTTGAATTTTGAAATAAATCATCATATCCCTTGGCAACACCAATTTTTGGTAAAAATATCAAGATCTGACTAAGATAGATCTAGGCAATTCAAATTACACCTTTAGAAATTTTTTCAATCACTTTAGCATATTTTTACTTTTGTGTTGCACAAGTGTTAAATTGTATTGATCTTGGTATAAAGTAGACAATGATTGCAAAACAAAATATTATCTAGAAAGGGTATTTTTTGTACAAAAGTAGATATTAATATATTAAAATGGGTATCTTATTTATCCTTTTTTGGTACCTAGATTTTTCATAGAAGTTCTTGATTTTTAACTTGTTTAGAGGTCCATGGTTTTAAAGAAGATTGGCATACTGGAAACCATTATATCTTATATCATGAATTCCATTACGTGTGGAGAAGCTACTGTCATCTGGAATGGGAAGGCGGCGGGGAGGTTTAAAGCTACTCGTGGGATAAGACAAGGAGATCCCTTGTCTCCGTACCTTTTCGTGCTATGTCTGGAGTGACTTAGCCAGCTTATTAAAGACAAGGTGTTCGACATAAGGTGGTCTCCTAGTAAGCTTCCTGCCAAGGGGCCTTTTATTTCCCATATGTGCTTTGCTGATGACATGATCTTGTTCACCAACGCAATGGAAGCTCAGATGAAGACTATACTCCAATGTTTCAAGGAGTTTGGGGAGGTGTCGGGACAGTCGATATCCATTACTAAGTCCTGTATATACTTCTCCAAAAGCATTCCATCTAGAACCAGAAAACATTTATTCCGCATCAGTGGTTTCTCAGAAGTGTATGATATGGGGAAGTATCTGGGAGTTCCCCTCATCCATGGTAGAGTAAGACATGAGATGTATGGGGGATTGTTGGAAAGACTCAACAACAATATCAATGCATGGTCTGCTAGATGTTTATTGCTAGAAGGTAGGGTGGTTATGGCCAAGTCTAGCCTAAGCGCCATCCCTGGCTATATGACGTAAACATCTATCCTTCCCATGAAGATCTGTGATAGAATTGATAGTAGTATTCAGTCTTTTATCTGGGGTGGTGGACACAAGAGCCACCCTATGTCTTTGGTGGCTTGGAACAAGATGACGTCCATCAAAGAGAAGGGAGGTTTGGGTATCAAATCTACAAGGGAATGGAATCTAGCTCTCATCAGCATGCATCATTGGGAGGCTACTAATGGCAAAAACTCACCCTAGTGCAAAAGCATGCACACTAGGCTTCTCCGACAGAAGAATCAGTCGATTCCGAACATCTCTAGACTTGGACAGGCAACCTTCAAGTGGAGAGATTTCATCGAGGAGAACTCTTTCTGCATCCCTATCAATGGAGAGTCCATAAATGTTTGGAAGGACAAGTGGTGGGATTCAACACAAAAATTAGAGGGAAGGACTAAACAACCCATTTCGGATGAAATCAAGGATCTCACGGTATCTGGCCTTGTAAACCTGGATAATAAGTGGGATGAGGAGTTCTTAAACCTGTGGATTTCAGAAGAGGATATAGTTAAGATCAGACAGATACAAATTCCTAGTAATACCGATGAGCATGACCTAAAGGCTTGGATGCATAGCGAGGAGGGTAATTTTACAACTCAAAGCACATACAAGTGTCTGCAAGATCACAAAGATATAAACACTGAAGGCAAGTGGGATCTTATTTGGAAAGTTAACACACCAGCTAGAGTAAAGATGTTCCTATGGTTTGTAGGACATAATGCACTATTAACTAATAGCCAAATAAAGGCCCATCACATGGTGGATGACAGTACTTGTCCTAGATGTGGAAGTGAGGAAGAAACCACTCTACATGCTCTGTGAGATTGCATTAAAGTAAAACTAGTATGGAAGGAACTATTGGACCAGAACCTCTAGTACAACATCTTCAATGAGATCGACATCTGGAAATGGCTGACCCTTCAGATTAGTAGGTAAAACGCACAGGGTGACACCATGATCATAGGCTGCCAGTTTATCTGGACCTGCTGAAACAAAGAAATCTTTGAGACGGTGCTGGAGAGCACTAGTTATCAGGTCCGAAGAATCCAGTCTGAAGTCAGATGACTTTACAGGTAAGGAGCAAGGAGAGAGGTAGGATGGAGCTCAACAAGGAGGTTGTTTGGCATCCACCGCAACCTGATGTCCTTAAGATCAATGTAGATGCCACCTTCAAGAAAGGTAGGTCCTATATTGCAATGATTTGTAGGGACTGTGAAGGTAATTGGAGGGGTGGGTGGAGTAAGAGAACGAAGGATGAAAGTAGTCTCATGGCTGAAATCCAAGCCATTGAACTGGCTATTAACATGGCTGCTAAACTGGAGTTAGAGAAGGTTGACATTGAATCTGATTCCTTTCTTGCCTGAAAAGTGTTGAGGAAAGAACCAAAAGGCAGTCCAAAAACAACTAGTATTTGCAAAAGGATCATAGAGAAGAAGAGGACTCAATGGAGGATGTCCCACACCAAAAGAGACGGAAATAAGACAGTTGATGCCTTGGATAAATGCCACCAAAAATCTAGGTTACATTTCATATCTCATAGAAATGCCCCTACTAAATTAGAAAATTTAATTTAATTAGATCTGAATTGTGTAATGGTAGTAGTACAACCACATTTCCTTTAGCCAACAATAATGTTAATTGTAGTACATTTTATGATTTTGCTTGAATGAGGGGGCAAGATGAATAGATACCTCCTGACTTCTATAAAAAAAAAGAGGTCCATGGTCTTTATATTTCCATTCGATGGTCATGGAAACTAGGAATGTAAATGGGTAGGGTATTACATGTATACCCACTACCCATATCTATGAGGATAGGATTTGGGTAAGTATATTGTTGACCCACCACCCATTTACCTGTTGCCCTCTTTACCCATATTTAAAAAGGGTAGAACAAATGAAGAAGTTTTACTCTGTCGACTTCATCCATTTATCAATCAATACAAGGTTAAGTATATATTTTGGGATTCCAATACGCTTATTAATGCCTTCTAAAAAGCCCAACAAGACAACATTAGTTTTTATTTTTTATTTTTTCTATTGTGGATTAAAAAATGATGAAAAAATACATAGCATGTCAAACTTTTAACAATCATATATTATAGATAAAATCAACACCTGATTTGAAGAATCCATGTTGAGATAAATATAGTATATGAGGTGTATATCACACAGAACATAATATTTTACTATCTAATATTAGTTTTAGGAGTGTCTTGTGTTTGATGTAGTGAATACCATATCTAATAATGACTGAGAATATCATACATGTATGTATCTTAATGTTGTTGTACCCATTTTAGTTCTTATCATATCCATTTACCTTGTGGTAAATGGGTGCAATGAAGGGTAGGGTACATTTCTCTAGGAAAAGGATAATTACCCTACCCATTATGATCAACTTTGAAATGTGTAAGGGTAGGGATAAGCCTTTACCCCACCTATACTATTCATTTACAACACTTTTGAAAACTTACCTTGTACTTTCCCTAGTTTCACTGACCTTAGGTGGTTCCTTTGCAAGATCGGACTAGAATCAAACATGAATCATATCAACTCTTCACCCCTCTTTCTGGATCAACCCTTGCTCAAGCACATGATGTATTTTCACCATACGTGACATCTTTCAAGCTCACACAACTAGCTTGGTAGTCCATGGTTCATGCAACTAGATACCATGACTTTGGTCAATCCTATGTGACCTATGCATCATTCCACTAAGCATAGAATGGGGTAGCATGGAATCCCCTTAAATGTACCACTACATCATCACCACAAGGCTCGCCCTCCATGTCTTATTCTATTTTGCTTTTTCACACTCAAATTTCTTCTTCATATTGCATTAAGGCCATCTTCCAAACTTTCATCATTGGAACCTTTACCCCACTGTCATTCAAACTTACCACTTCCCCTTCTTACTATTGACATATCCCAACCAAACTTGGACTCAACAAGAAATATCCATTAGACAATTTAATATAAATAATTTATAAGAAACATTCCTTCACTATTTTGACTCACTAACATATTTCATACCACATTTTTCACTGTCATATCAAAATCAAAGATCATCATTTTTTTACAAAACGTTTATCACCTGTAAATAAATTGAAATATTGTATCATATTTCAAAATCATATTTAGACAATATGTACTTGATCAAATGGTTGTGTCTCCAAGAGGTGATGGAAGAGGCAACAATACATGAATAACTTCGAGCCCTCATCAAACTCGACAAAGAAAGCAAGCATTGACAAATCTTAACCTACTCTAGGTCATTGGAAGAACTTTTTATGACAAAAGAAAAACTAACCTTTTGTAGAGTAGAGACATATCAACATGCATGGAATTATCTTGATCTTCTATATGCAAAGATATAAAAAATGCAGTCAGAAAAGAGAATTATCTAGTGGTCTATGTCATTGGGCTTAAGGTTCACCTACCTACCATGGAGGTGTACTTCAATTAGATCTAGTCGTGAAAGGATTATTCCTATTGAGATTATTAGACCATTCATATCTAGAAGAGATACTAGATGATTGATTTTGGTTTGTCAAGGGAAAATCAATTATGCTTTTTAATTGAAAACTTGGTGATAGTTTAACAAATATTCAAGCTTATCTATATGCCATTATGGCTTAAAAATCCATGACCATTCTCTTGAATTTTGTGATGAGAGGATGTTTGATAGGTTGGTCCTTCTTGGGAATGCCCATGAATATCTATAGGTTAACTATGAAGTGTTGTAGGTTGGAATTTTCTACATTGTAGTTTTTGATAACAATAGAACCCTTATTTCCTACTTCTGTTGATATATTTAGAAATGAAGGGGAAGTCACCAGATCACTTTTTTGCATGAATGGATGTCTAACATGTTCTGTACATGTAACATGTTGGTCCATGAGGATAATATGAACAATATACAGAGTAAAGTCTGGATGGTTAAAGAAAATGTTCACAAGCCATACACATATGCAATGAGGGAAACACTCTTCTTATTGAGTGAATACAAAGCTATTATGTTAAATGTAGGCAATGTTTCATTGAGTGCAGATAGTAATGTTGGGAGTATTACTATTTCCCTAAACCAAGGAAGCTGAAGGAATGGTGAAAGTATCCTGTCAGCTAACCCCAACGGAGAATTTGAAGATGAAAACATCCATGTCTCCAATGGCACTTGTAACGTCCCATGATTTCAGGCCTTGGATAATATGATCTTAAAAGGAATGATTGGACTACCCATATCACCAAGGTGCACCTCCTTTTCTGGGAGCCCATTACTAAAGAACTCCATAGTTAAGCATGCTCAGCTTGGAGTAGTACTAGGATGGGTGACCAGTCAGGAAGTTGACCCTGGCTTATGCATGAGTGTGGATAAAGTGCGTAGTTAAGGCTAGTGGTGGTCTTTGGGGACAGTCGACATTCCTGAAACTTTACTAGAGCCTTGGGCAGGGGGGCCAGGCATTACATTTGGTATCAGAGCGTAGGTTCCTCACTTAACCATTAATAATTATTAAATTTTACAAACTCCATAGAACCCAAGGGAGTTATTAGATGATTATCCGAAAGATGGAGGTGTCTAGAAAAGGATCATGACCGGAGGCTGGCAATATTTTCCTCTGCACCACTAGTCGGAATACGAGGACTCCCGAATCCGTGTGACTACCTGGCCAAAGTCTTAGGGTATGATTCGAAATAAGATACCTTTAGGACTCTCTCATCTTGTTCATCCCTTCTCAACTCAAATTCTATTAATGACCTTAAGGATTAGGGTTTTCCCTCTTCTCCTCACCCTCTTGAGGTATGGGTAAGTTTAATAAGG
This sequence comes from Alisma plantago-aquatica, assembly GCA_963693085.1. Lineage (NCBI taxonomy): Eukaryota > Viridiplantae > Streptophyta > Magnoliopsida > Alismatales > Alismataceae > Alisma > Alisma plantago-aquatica. The sequence goes on along the minus strand of OY856414.1, from coordinate 226,060,800 downwards.
TTTAAGGAATCCTCCACCAAATTAATGAAAAGCATGTAAATAAGATGTCATGGACATAAGCTTAATAGATTAAGCGTAAAATAAAGAATGGATACATGCTTAGGTCGTATGACATAAGTTGTCATACCCTCAGGAGAGGACTGAGGCTGGACCTTCTTGTCAAGAGGATAAGAAAAGAGAGATAGTCTTGGAGGTAGAGACCTCCATTATAAGTGGAGACCTGGCACATCCTCTGAGGATGATGTTAACCCTAACCCTAAGTGAAGGTTAGAGAGAGATGACATGATAAGTTAGATGACATGGTAGATAGGGTGTTTGGATGGACATGTCTTGGAGGTCATACGAGCCATGAGAGGTTGGATGACTGAGTACCTTTGGTGACCCAACCCTGGGAAGGGTCTTCCATGTTAGAATGAAGGATAGCTCCTTCATTAATGAGGTTAAAGAAGCACATATGGAAACCCCATGAGCTTATATGAGCATGGCATAGTAGGCACCTAGAATACGTCAATAGTATGAGCAATAGGTTGAAACCCTGGCCAAGGGAGTATGTTGAATAGTTGATGAGATAAGCATAAAGGTATAGGGATAACCTTGAGAAAACATAAGTTTGAACATAAGTATCACCCATGTAGGGGTATGTTTGTGAGTTTGATCCATCTTTATGGAGAGAGGACATTTGGTAGTGAGGCTTTTGTAGGAGAGAAGGAACCATACAAGAAGGTTGGAAGCCTAGACTTCAAGATATGAGGAACATAGGGGAGTTGAGGATGTTGCGACCTAAGTGGATGATAGTGGTTGCCTCATGCTTGATCCCTGGAGACTGATGATATATTGGGTGCCATTAGAGGACCCAAACCATAGAGAGAGTATGAGGCTTCTGGTACCTATGTGCCTATGGTATAGGTGTTTACCTTCTGAGATAGGAAGAAGAGTTCCTTAGACCTGGAGAGGTTTAGTAACAGGTTGTGAGGCCTTGTACCTTGTTGGTTGTCCTTGAGGAGGACTCAACTCTAAAGTGTTTCTTGAGTAGAAGGATCATGGGAAGTGCATGCCATACCCTATACATGTTTGGTTTGTGGTTAAGAGGTTGAGCATGCAGTTGGACACCCAAAAGTGAACCTACGGTTCCTAGGCCTAAGAGAGGAAGTGGTGTACCCGATGCTCATGATGAGATTTGAGTTTCTAGAGATTCGAGCATGGTACCCCTCATGGTTAGAGGAGAGAGAAACCCCTTAAGTTTAAGGAATGTTTGATGAACCCCTCACAACTAAGTTGATGACAAGGGAAGGTATGATCTTGATCCAATGCTGAGGAATGAGAACAAGTATGACCAACATGGTTTAGTAGGTGGTCAACTTGTTCCTTAGTAGCTTGGTAGGGTTAAGTATGCTCATATCGATGTAAACCCTAAGGATGTTTGTGACCTTGTTGTTAAGATTCGTAGTTTCCTCCCATCCTGGGAAAGGGACCCTTTGGTAGGGTGTATACCAGTTTTGTGGGTTTTGAGGAAAACCTAAAGAGGACTCATAGGATCTTGAGAAGCTAAGCGAAAAGTGCATGGTATGAGAATGAACCTGTAGACCCATAGATATCCCTTTCTAAGTGCATGAGGATGTGATACCTTGGAGGTAACCGGTATGGGGCCTAACCAAGGTAGGCAGGTCACCATGACCCTTATGGAAGGATGAAAGACAACCCTCAAATGTAGACAGAGATGTTGAAGGCTTGGGTAAAGTTCTAAGTTGAACATGTACTATAAGAGAATCCTAAGTCTATCCTAGGGTCAGATGGGGATAAGACCGATGGAAGTAGGAGTTGCTTAATTCCCTAGTTGCACATGACCATAGGGTAGGGAGGTAACAACTATCATTGTCTGATGGCCATGGGTTAGGAGATTGATCACCTTCATGAACTCATGGGACCCAAATGGCAGATGAGTAGGGCACTCTCTGGATGCATAAGGGAAGAGGGATGACCCTAAAAGTGTCGGCACCCTATAGACCTAGAGGAGATGACCAAGGATTGTGAGGTGACCCAAGTAGGTTCGAAACCAGTTTTCCATGGAGGTAACCTTGATATAAATATAGAGGCATAAAAGGCACGTTTCAACTTAGATTTAAAGGTGTACTGGCAAGGTGGGATGTACCATCTCTACTCTTGGAACATGAATAATTCTATATTTGGACTGCAACCAAATGCTTATTTCCTCTTGTTATGGGAGTGAGAGATAGGACAATACACATGCCATACACTAATGATAAAAGATGATGTGAGTTGGAACGTTGCTACAGAGTATGAGGATAGAGACGGTAACATACCCTGGTGGAGTGAACGATACATGGATGGTTTACCAACACTAAGAGGAATGAGGTAGTCACCTTATGAGGGTGTTTGATCATGAGATATGATTCATACAAGGTTGAGTTTGATCACCAGAAGATGATCTCAAAGTGTTCTCAATGGAGTTCAAGTTTGAGATGATAAGTGAAATACATGGAGGTGCATGTCTTCAATGTTACCTAATACATAAGGATGTGAAGTGGTAATGGATGCCCTGGTCGATATATATCTGACTAGTTTGGTTAGAAGCTAGAAGAGGTTGTTAGGCTAACCCTAAATTTGGGAAGGAGATATGTTTGACTAATACTCATATGTAACAAGATCTAGTGAACAAGTTAATGATTAGCCAACCTAGGTCTTGATACAATGAAAGGATGTGTGTAGAACCTCAGATGCACTTCTTTGGAAAAGAAGGTGATAGAACCTTAATAAGAGTGGTTTAGGGTTTCTGAGGAATCGACCTTAAGGAATCGTGACAATACGGGAGATCATCACCATATACCATGGTACTACAAAGATAATAAGTGACAGTAGTACTTGGGATGCTTAAGGTGAAGTTGCATGGGGTATGTTGTCATGCAAGTCAAGAGGTGAAGGACAAACACACGTAACCCAGTGTATCGATATAGAGGATAAAAGAGTCCTTGAGAAGGAATGAGAGTTCATTACTATGGATGTTGTGATAAGTCTTCCCTAGACCAAGGAAGGTCAAGATGCAATATGGGTTATGGTAGATCGCCTCACCTATATGAAATGAGAATGAAAGAGTACTGTCAAGGGACAGATCTGGTTGAGCTACATATGAGAGAGATGGTTCAACTACACCATGATGCGAGTTCAAAAGTTCTTGAGTATGACCTAAAGATTCACTTCCATAAGATGGAAGAAGGTACATGAAAAACTCGATGTTAGTGTAGTTTATCACCCCTAACTAATGGTTAGTATGATCCAGACTAAAGGGTTTGATGGGAGGGGGAGCATATGTGCTCATTCAGAGTGATAGATAGAGACATTTGTTGTCCTATGAAAGATGTGATGATGACCACCATAGCCAGTATCAAGATTTAAAGAAGCACGGTAAGGGAGGTTGTGTCGGTCACCACTTCAGTAAGGTGATGTTGGTGAAAGGACCACATGATGGTTAGAAAAGGACCCCAGCGTGTGTAGATGAAGTCGCTTTGATCGTACAATGGATGAAAGGAGCCTAGAGATGATGAGATTCGTGAGCAGATGCAAAGTACACTGATATGCAGTTTACTGTGGGAAAATATGTGACATGAAAATCCGACCCCTCTAAGTTATAGCCAAGAGAGATGAGCCCCCGATGCATGGGTTCTTTTGACATGGTTTGGTGGAGAAGGTTAAGTTTGATCTTACCCCTCAGGATGAAGTAAGGTGTGATGAGTCCCAAGTGTCCAATTTAGAGTACTATGTGATGTACCCATACCATGTGCTGAACAATGAACCTAGTGAGCCCCAAGGGAGGCTGAAATGGCCTGAGTCACCTATGCAGTTTATACACACTAGGATGAAAGAACTCAGAGAAAAGAATATGTGATGATAAAGGTTCTTTGGAAGTGCCATGGGTAAGGTAAAACCACATAGGGGCCAATCATGGACATGGAGAAGTCTTATCCTGAATTGTTTGTTTACTTGCTAGAATTTTGAGGACAAAATTCCTATAAGAGGGGAAGGATGTTACAACCCCAATTTTTGTGTTCAATTGGTGAGAAATGTAATTTCTCATATTAAAGATAATTGAACAAATAAAGATATGATTTGTTTTGAATAAAGGGATTTCATTTACAATAGCCTTAGTTGTTTTGTGGGACTTTTTGGCTATGGGGCCCAATAACAAGAAAAAGAAAGAAAATTTGATTAGTAAATGAATAATTAAGAAATGGAGAGAGGAAGTCCGCTCCCGTCTGCTCTAGGCGATTCTCAAGGAGACTATGACAAAGGTCCCCCGGCTCGGGGGAGGGGGATTGGGCAGATTTAGCGGCGGCCAACGCCACCCCACTCCCCCCGGACCCTTGTTTTCTTGTCGGGGTCACGTGGATCACAAGTAAGGAGGCACTCATTGTCAAGATCTGCTCTCCTCCCATCTCTGTTTGAGCGGTGCCGAAATCTGATCCTTAGGGTCTGATTACCGACGGTGTTCATGGAGGGTGGAGTGACTGCGGTGCATAGATCTCTCAGGCGTTCCTCAGCTTGCTTTTACATCGTATGTCAACAGATCTTTTATAGACTCTCCTCATTTCTTGTTCCTCGTGGCTCTGGCTCCCCATCCCCTTTTTCCCTTATCCGTCTTTCTTAGTTTACTGGTTTATTGTTTTTGTTGGCATAGTGTGTAGTGGTAGCTACTCTGCCTATTCTAGCCGCTACTTGTTAGCGTTTGTTTGCTCGCTACTTGTCAGCGGTTGTCTGCTCACTTCTTGTCAGTGTTTGTTTGTTTGCTTGTGCTTGCTGCGACCTGTCTCAAGGAGAGTGACGAGATTCCTAGCCAAGGCTAGATCTCCATGTTGTGTCTTATTTTGTTACTTGGTTATATGGCTTCCTTTGAGGTAATGATTCATCGGAGCACCACACAGATCCAGACTCTCTATCACTACAACACGCTCAATTCGAAGGAATACTTCATGGAAAGCTGCTTAAGACAACATCAAGGAAGAAGAATCAATGCAGAAGCGTTCTACTCTCTTTCCGATATGGGTTGCAGTGATGTTAACTTGATCTTTGTTTGCTCTTGTTGTATTTTTGCCTCAAATTGTAGATGTCGTATGGCTTACAAGTAATGAATCGATCCATTTACCCTAAAAAAGAAATGGAGAGAGGAAAGATTAAAAAACCGCAAGAAGGCAAAAGAATATTCCCCAAAGGTGGATTTCATGCCTTTTGGGTTCCTTGGGTTCCAAGGAGTCCAAGTTGCAAGATAATGAAACAAGAGAGAGAAAAGATCAATCAAATATTGCTTTATTAAATATGAGATAATAATAATATTATAAGAAAAATGTGGATATTTGGATAATGGATCCATCTTGGAAAAGATTGTGAGTGCACATAAAATAAGAAAAGGGAAATTAAAGATAATTAGGTGCATATTTGAGAACTATGTAAAAGTTTCTAAATGTGGCATGGGTTACCACTATGAAATGACTTCTTGGTTCCACGTAGTTTCTATTAAGAGAGGAAATCAAAATAATGGAAATAGAAACAAACAAACAAAGAGAGAGATGACATCCTAAGAAATTAGGGAATAATCTTATGTAATAAGGAAACCACAAATACAAAAATTTCCTTAACGACTTTTAGTTTAGGAAAATAGTAACTTTTTGTGGTAAATCGACAAATCAAAAGGATAGCACTTAAAGAGTTCTATACATGGTTGGAAGGGTACACGTTGTCGTTTCCTTTTAAGTAACAGGGGATATCAAAGTCCACACTTTCTCTATCTTATTTTAACCACTAGGGTTCTGTATAGTTTATAGATATAAAAGAGCCCCAATGATCCTTCGCTATGGGGACACATGAGAACGAACCATGGATGTAGGTAGGAAGCCCATCCTTAGCCATGATCCTCGTAACCTTGCCAACCCTGGTTACATCACATGATGATGCCAAGCCAACATCGAGTGACAAGGTCGACGTCAACCCTACTGAAAGGAATAGAAGACTGCAGAGCCCTCCTCTCCCAAGTTGTTGCTCAACGGAAGCATCATAGGGGTGCTCGACCCATGCCTGTAGGGCCTCTCGATCATAAGACTAAACCAAAGCCTGACAGGGAGGAGTTGTCGACAGTGGTAATTGCGAGGAGGGAGCCGCAACAACGAGTTTCTAGAGGGAGGAACTGTAGGCGAGACCAAGGAGAAGTTATAGAGTGTACGTCATTGCTTTTACACTGTAGAAATGTGAGTTGCAGACTGCCATGCCAACTAGGGCAGGCCTGCGATAGAGATGATGGGTCGATCTGAAGTGAGGTTCAGTCACATGAGGGATCCCGACAACCACAGACTTGGGGGTATGACCATCTTCTCCGTGGGCGGCAAGCCGAGTCTCTAGCTCGGGGAAGCGGGGAAGAGGGCTCCTACTCTGCCACCCAACACACTGGGACCTCGAGGGAGTTCCTCACCTTGCCGATGTGGTCCTGCCTGGCCTAAGTGCCCTGCGGTGAAGCCATCCCACCGGGAGTTAGCGGCAGACAAACTCACGCACGAGAAGGGAGTCAGGCGTCACCCTACGCGAGGTTGAAGGAAGAATAGAGTCAATTGACTCTAATGCCCCTCAGCCACGTTCATGATGTAAGGGTGGAGGGGTCTTTCCCGCTCAAAATAATAAGAGGTAATTTTACATGCTGATGTGGCGTCTTGTTATTGGTCCAGATACGATTAAAGTTAAATTAATCATAGAAAATGATCTATAACTCGGATTGGGATACATAATACATGAAAGTTGATCAGAAAATCATGAGGAATCTGCTAAAAATGTTAATAAATCATGTTTCCATTTATAATATCAAAAGTGCCTTAAGTTTATCATGTAGGCATTAAACTTTGATAAAAAAAATGCTAATTATGTTTGGAAATCCGATCTAAAACCCTAAATAGGTTATTTCGAGTATTAGTAACCTGTTGAGAGGAAAAGTAAAAATTTGAATATGATATTTGATAATAATTGGCTTGCTTTAGTTTTTTAACATGAATCTATGATAATGCACATAGGGACCCTATTTTAGGGTAAAGAGGGTCACTAACATGATTAATTCGAGATTCCATGGAATATTGTAATTATGAGTTGATCCTAAGCCTATTAGGAAGGATCTAATAAGCTAGTTAGGGTTTGTGATTAGATTTGCTGATCTAGGGTTTATAGTGTCAATAATGAAGATGAACCATAAAGAAACCCTAAAAGGAAGTAGGAAATCCTAGGAAACGAGTTCACATGAGTGTATTTGAGAAAGTGAATAGTAATCAAATTATATGATTGTTTCAGGATCATGGCTTGTGTGAACTACTTGATTTCCTGGATATTTCCTTGCTTGGATTATTGTTAACTTGTTGATTTGACTGAACAGGTATGTGGTTACACTTATGAATAATCGATGTAGTTTCACGGTGATTTCCGAACTGTTTATCGGTTGCTTGAAAATAAATGTGGGATGCCTATTATTTCCTGCAATTATAAAGTGATTGTGACTATCACCATGAATATATATATATATATATATATATATATATATATAACTGGCTTAGATCCGAATCCACCTATGTGGCTTGTAAAGGCTAAAAAGGGGTAACCTAGAGTAAGGTCTAGGTTATCGTGGGTTAGAAACTGGGCTACCAAGTGTAGCGCCATGAGACCCTTTAGCATGCCATGAGTTAAGGAGTGGGCTACTTACGGGTAGTGCCATGTGACTCAACCCTAGAAATTGGTTCACCTATAGGTGGGACCATGAGGGGTGGGACCATGAGGGGTTTAATGGGGAGCTACTATAAGAAAAGTAGTATCCAGGTCCACTGCAGGGACAACCCAGAGGACAATGAATGCATGGATCGCACAGTCATATTTAAAATGTAAAATTTTTTGTTAAATGGTAATTGGCTGCAATACATTGTTATGAATAATTGCTCGATTATTGTTTCCCCCACATACCAGCTTTATGCTGACCGACATTTTGTTTGTCGGCGTTTAAGGTACAAAGACAAAAGGAAAAACAATAGATCGTCATATTGTGAAATACATGAATTAAGTATAAGGAGGCAATAGTTAGATTAGTTCCGGTGCGGATAGAGGTTTAGAAATCCAATCTTTCAAGAAGGTATGCAAAATTTATTTTCTTACAACTTTTCAGTTTAGTCTGTTAAAATTTAATAATTATTCTTGGTTAATTGCCGAACCTCTGATCCGGAAATTATGGGTGTGGACTCGACCTATCGGTCTCCCTTAATTGGGGGTTACCGGAACGTGGGGTCGTAATATTTGGTATCAGATCCAATTCCCCTCCAGTAGGTGGGGCCTACATGGGCCTGCGGCATGCCAGTCTTTGAGCCGTGCGGTCCACGCATGTTGGAAAGGGCTATCCGAGTTGATGGAGCCACCCACGCGCTGGTAGTGTCCAGGCATGTTGGAAAGGGCTATCCAAGTTGATGGAGCCACCCTTACGTTGGTAGACGTCATTAAGAGCTGGGTGTACATGGGCCATTTGGGTCAGCACTGAAATGGGGATGATTAGGAGGCCATATAGTTGAGCCTTGACGAGGACGTCAAGAGTCTAAGTGGGGGAGATTGTAACGTCCCAGGATTTCAGGCCTTAGATAAGATGATCTTAAAAGGAATGATTGGACTACCCATATCACCAAGGTACACCTCCTTTTTTGGGAGCCCATTACTAAAGAACTCCATAGTTAAGCATGCTCAGCTTGGAGTAGTACTAGGATGGGTGACCAGTCGGGAAGTTGACCCTGTCTTACGCATGAGTGTGGATAAAGCGCGCAATTAAGGCTAGTGTTGGTTTGTGGGGACAATCGTCATTCCTGAAACTCTACTAGAGCCTTGGGCAGTGGGCCCATACGTTACAACACTTTTGAAGATACAGATTCCATTGATGATGATGATGGATCTGGAAACTTAGGTGGTCATGTTCTAGAAAATGGTATGGGTAGTTGAAAACGTAAATACATGACAAATGTAGTTACTCTTACCAGTTTTATAGAAAATGGGAATAATTATGTGGAAAAGTAATTCCAAGCATGTAGTATAATAAAAAAGAATATGGAAAGGACAAGATTAACTCATCTTTGTGTAACAAGTTCAAGAATCTAGGATTTAATTGAGATAGCGAAGAGGAAACATAAATAACCAACCACTGGTCAGTTCTAGGGAATAATCAATGATGCCTTTAAGATTGTGTCTTGGAATGTTTGGGGACTTGATATCAAAATTCATATTGTACATGATGAACTGATGGTGATTAAATACTCATCATGTTATTCAGAAAGTGACAAAGGTGAGAGATATGCATATTATAAAAATGTTGAACATATACTTAAGCAACTCTCATGCTAGTAACGTTCATGGTAGGGTGATTATTCTATGTATATATTAATTTTATCTTTGTGGTAAACGTTTGTGAGACAGGTTAGTTTGTTAATTTTAAAGTGGTTGTGAAGATAAGATTCTACCTCTTACTTTTTCTATGGGTATAATCATGACTCAGATAAAATTCATCTTTGGAAGGACACTAATGTGATTCATCAAAGCATGAGTGACCTTTGGGACATAATGGGGGAATTCATTGTTGTTAGAAGAAATGAAGAAAAAAAGGGTTCTTTGATTCCCATTATTGATAGTTCTCATAATATATTCCATTGATTATTTGGGAGGATAGGAAAATTATGTATCCTTTTATGTTCATCAACGCTACGACTAAAATAGTTGGATTTCTAGAGATTGTTATAGTGCTTGGAATAATGAAGCTTTCAGATCTCCAACATATATCATGCATACAAGTCAAAGGACACTTAGATGAATATTATTTATATGGAATAGGGTTAAGGTTGACATTTATACAAATAAGTTAGAGTCTTTGAACATAAGGCTTTGAATATTCAATTGAAAGTTGATAGGGACCCCTCTAATGTTGATCTCCAAAATCAATCTACTAATTGTAAGAAACTTTCTATTGATACATGAACTCCTGAAGAATCTATTTGTAGACATAAATTTAGAGTTAAAAGGCCAAGAGAAGGTGATTATAATAGCAAAATATTCTATTCTTCTATAAAGGTTTGAAGGAAGAGAAATCACATTAAGGTGATTGATATCAACAATTCTTTATGTACTTCTCATACTTTCATTATAGATTTTTTTTATAATTCTTATAATATTCTTTTAAATAATAAGTTTACTTCTCATACTACTAAACATGTTGGTTTAAAGTTTTGTAAAATTATTGGTGTTCAGAAGAAGAGCCTGAAAATTTTTGTTACCATAGAAGAAGTTGAACATTTTATCTATAATTGGATGTTTACAAATTCCCATGCCATGATGGGTTCAATGACATACTCTATAAATCAAGTTGGAATATTGTAAAGTATGATGGTCTGAATAATGTTCCTAGATTCTTTAAGACATACGGGCTACTTATGGAGGCAAATATAACATTCATCACTCTAATTACTGAGGTTGAGGACACTCATAAGATTAAGAATTAGAGATCAATAGCTTTGTGTAATGTCATCTACAAAGTTATCTCAAAATTCTTACTAATAGGCTTCAAGGTATTAAATATTTCATTAGAAGTAACAATTACTATAGTTTAGTCAAAGGAAGGATGATAAAAGATGCAATTCTTATTTCTAAAAAGTTTATAAATTATTAACAAGAAGAGTGAAAAGAATATGATGTATTTTGAAGTGGATGTCTTTGAAGAAAATCATACTTTTGACTAGAATGTGTTATTTATCATTCCATACTTAATGAATTTTTCCAAGTGTTGGATTGTATAGATTAGGTAGATATTTCATAATACTAATGTAATGACCCATTTTCAAATTACTCATCTAATCATGGTTTACTTGGATGAGGGTATGCTTAACCAGATTGATCAATGTTCAAAGCTTGATTAATGATGGTAGTTTAATTTTTGATGATTTAAATCTAATGAGAAGCTTTAATCATACTTTGATTCACATAATTAGGGTTTAAGAATTCAAAGTCCTAATTGGTGAAAATTAAGGTCTTAATGGCATATGAATAGAGAATTTGATAAGTATAGTGGTGTAATAAATGATTTTTAGTATTTTATATGCAATATAATTTTGTTGAAATTTAGATATAGTTTTGACAACTCAATTATTAGTTTTCTTGCAAAATATAAGAATTTTTGATGAATTTTTAGACCTATTTGTCAGTCTAGTTTCACCAGGACAAACTCAGCCAACTATGTATTCAAATTGAAATATAGCAGTATGACATTTGAATTTTATCTTTTTATTGGTATATTTAATTGATCTGAAACTTTAATATTAGTTGGTAAACTATATTTTAGACATCATTTTAAATTTTCATAATTTTTTATGATGTTTAATATCTATAGAGTGTGGTGTCGGTTGAGTTTCCCCAGAACAAACTTAACTGACCATGCTTTCTAGCTTTAAAATAGCAGTATAGTGTTTGATTTTTATTTATTTATTGGTAAATTTGATAGATACGAAATGTTTAATGTAGCTATAAATGATCTCTCCTACAACATGCTAAATTTTCATAATTTTTGGAGGTGGTTTTACCTATTCAATAGACAATTTTTAGTAACATGTTTTATGACAAAAAAATCTATAAAAAAAAGGTGTAAGTTGGGTTAATGTGCAATTGACCCTAGCACCTTAATTGATTTATATGAGCAACCTATCATACAAGGAGCTCTCATATTTCATGATTCATTCCAGAGAAATGAAATCCTAGAGAGAGAGGAGAGCTAGGGTTTTGAGACGAGAAAGTGGTGGATATTTTAAACTAGGGTTTTGCTATTTGAGATATGATGAAATCAAGTTAGTTTAGATTCTTTTCAGTCTTTCATGGTGAATCTTCTCTCACATGTCAAGATTTTGTCCCTCCTTTGATTTAATTAAATCCTCCTCTTTTCTCACCATTTATCTCCTATTAACTATTTCTAGGGTTTTTGAGTAGAATGGAGGAAGAAATGGATTCAATTGCTATAGTTTGATTAGATTTCTAAAAATCCAGAGTTTGACCTACATTTTTAAGGTGCTTGCCACCTTAACTGAGTGATTTTATCCCTCTTAAGATCTGTATTCATGTTGAAAGTCAAATTCTATTTGGCTAAAATAATTAGAAACCTTTCTTGTATTTGTATGTGATTGGGTATTGATTTGGAAAGATATTAGGGAATCAAATTCTACTAATTTTGATTATTTCTCATTTAATTGAACTTTCTTAGTTCGTGATATATTGATGGATGTTCCATGGAAAAGTATATGGACAGATTAATTTTCTATTTAATGTGAACATTTACTAAAAACCATCTCAATGCCCAATATGCTTGAGAATTGAATTGATATGTATGGAATCAGACTTGAATTGTATTAGAATGAATTATACAAGTGTATTGTTGAATCTTAGTAAAAATGAATATGAGATATACATAAGGATCAATATGATGTGAGGATATTACCTATTTAGGGTTTGCATTGAGGGATTGAATGAATTAATTAATTAGGGTATACTTATGACTAATGAATGAAATAAGTGGAAATGGAAACTAGGGTTTCCATGTGTGTGAATAGACCTAGTGAATGTTGTGCATCATGATGGGACTACATAATGATATGATTCTTTTGTTGTGTTGAACTAAGAATGAGTCTTTGTAAACCCTATAAGTTAATTTTTAAGATGAGTATGCGTAATAAAACTAGAACTTGCATTAAATGTTGTAAATGTGATGAAATGATGAAGTGTAGGTATTAATACTTCAATTAACAACGATAAGTCTAATCAATATGATCTAATCCTAATTCATTTATTTTAGCATAATTTATGGAATTAGATATGAATGTGAGTCTTTTATACAAATTACATAAAAATGAATTATGAAGGATGGTTAGAGATTATGGTGTAAGAAGATGTCACCTTAATTAATTCTTTTTACCTAATGTGGGTAGTATAATAAGGAATGACGTTGTTCATTATGGGAATTCCATTAGATGTCAATGAGATAGTACACTTATCTACATATAAGATATGATATGAACAATTGTTCTTTCAAAAAAAAAAGAATGGTAATGGCAAGTTAAAGGTGAAACTAATAAAGTTATTATGATAAGTCTTTAAATTTTTATCTTAATTACACATGGCTTAACCAAAATTGAATGAAATGTATTAAATTGGACTTTGATGGATGTTAATGAGGAGAGAAGCACTGTACATCAAGTGAACTAAGACTGATTGGTTCCAATAATGTAATGAACATGAAATGAAAGAAGTTGAGACTAATGAATATAAAATGAAGGAAAAAGATGTGATTTAGTGGATGAATCGAAGAACCTAACTCTAACTCTAAAATGATGAGCTAGATGATGATAAATGAATAACTATCTCAAATGAGGGATTAAGGAATGTACATAATTGTAATTGAACAATTAAGAGATGAGGTTAAAATATTGAAATTGAGTTACAAGAAAGTTTTCTTGGATTTAGATTGTTTGATAGAATACTTTTACTCTAAGGATGGAATATTTTGATGGAATCAAAATGATATTCAACATGTGATGAGCAGTAACCCTAACAGAAGAATGTGAAATAAAAGAAGAAGAGAACGAAGTGTGTTATGCATGTTTATGCATGCAATTTAATTGGATCTATTGAAATTGGATGGGATATTTATATGTCGTATGATAAATCTATTATAAGTAAGATGAAAGATACATGATATTTATATGCTTTTATTGTTGTTGGTTCTTATATCAATATGAATATTTTGTTGAGAACTATGATATAGAATAAACTAATAAGCAATATTGTGAGATTGAATTTAACATACACTATGACATTTGAGAAACCCTGATGAGGGTAAATGTTGCACAATGAGATTATCTCTCATGCTGAAAGCCTACTGGTGATGATAAAACCCTAATGGGACAAATACTATACAATGAGATTATGTATTGGGTTGAAAGCCTTTGATGATGACTGCTATGAGATAATGTAGAAAATGCAAAGAATCATTTGTGTTAAAAACTACAGATTTGATGTGCTTCTTTCTTTAACCATTGTATTTTTGTTAAGCCTAATATATTTTAGGTTATTCCTTGACTATCCACTATCATGGTGGTTAGGTCGACGGTCTCCCTTATAGGTATGGAACCTTAGTTGCATGAATTCTTAGTTATGCAAGAAAATACACATATGATATATGATGTTTTGAATTCTTTTAAGATGAGTAAAAGCTATTAATAACAAGTTGAATGATGAAACATCTAGTTAGGTTCCCTAAACATTATGAGTTTCCCCCGAGGACCACACTTGGGGAACAAAATGGATCTTCTTATAGTAATCGGTGAATTATAAGAAGGATTTTTAGACTATGGATCGAGACCTTAAAGGTTAGACAACAAGGATTTATAAGTCATTCGTATGGAGTGGATCTTGCCCTAAATACTTCTTGTAAATGTCTATGTCAATGAGGAATAGACTCTGATGAAATGAAATATGTGAAATATGAAAATATGAGAAATATTATGATATGTAATATACTATTTTGCTGGTTCCTATCTTGTGTACCCGAGATAAAGATGTGAGCCTCTTTAGACAACCTTAAGGTGGCTAGGGTCTATTGTTGATATCTTAGGGTGTTCGGATAAACCCTAAGATAGTGACAGTGAGTCAATTACATGAGAATTAGGTGTGGCAGCTTCTACTTGGTGAGGTACAAGCCAAGTAGTTCCAGTGCAATGAATAAAAGATAACAAGTTGTGTAGAATATGATTTGAATGTTTGTTACATTCCTTATACTGCTAGATGATGATTTTCTATTATTGATTAAATTTCTTTTTTGCAAAATAATTATTCTATTATAAAGAATATATATTTTTGATCTATCTTGTTGACAAGTAGCAAATGTTTGAATTTATATCCACTCTAAAGATGATTTTGATTGTTTGTAATTTGATAGTATTGTTTGGAAGACATGTTTTGTGTGTACTTTAGTTTCAGGACTACAAGATGTGTTCCTGGTCTGGCTAGTGAGGTCTTACAAAGTTTATGTTAATGTTATATAGTGGTTTAAAATGCTTAGATCTTGTTGTGTTACTCACGTTGAAGGATTGTTAACCTGAACTAAGAAGTATCTACTAATTTGATCATAGACATGCTCTAAGAGATGTTTTTAGAGCTATTTGGTTTTAGTGATTACCTTATTTCTTTGATTAGATTACCATTTTAAACCAGATTTGACTAAATTCTAGAATTATATGCCGGACTTTTCAATAACTACAAGTTCTTTTTAAGTTTATTATACTTAATCAGATGCCGATGCATGTACCTAGCTTTAGTGGGGGGTATCAACTCACTGGGGCTCTATATGAGTCTCATGAGATTGTTTCCAATGTTTTTAGGACTATCCAATGAAGAGGTCATGACTAAAAAAGACATAAATAGAATAATATATATAGATTACATTGTCCATGTACACTCTCTTTCTCAGGATGGGTAATATACAAAGTTTGATGATTCATTTATGTGTATCGTTTATAAACTGAACTTCTTGTGAGAAGTAAGATTTGATTTTGGATTTGAAATAGTTGAATATGATATGTGATATCTGAATGTGATGTCCATGATGTTACATTGTTTTAGAAGGTTTTCAGAGAAAGAGAATGGAAAAATTCACATGTGATTTTCATATACTGTTTTAATCGCCTTTGTAGAGAATTTGTTGTTTTCCTTCATAATCAAGATTAGGTTTAGGGATTCTCTCTAATGGTTGGAAGTTATGATATTCAAAATAGAGGTCTCAAAAACATGTTACCAGAACATAGGTTAGATTAGTCTACATGGACAATAGGATCCATGATTAACTGATAATATGGATGCTGAACAAAACCAAAATTGTATGGTTATTGACCAAACTCAGTATTCAGATACTCTAATAAAGTATTTGGGTATTGAAATAAGAAAATATGGAACTTCTAGTTGTACTTCTTCTAGATGCCCTAACCAAGCATTCAGATGGAGACAATTTGGGAGTATAAAAAAATGTATGATTGTAATAAAAGGATAAAATGGTTAAAGAGAAAGGATTATATAATTCAATATGATGCCTAAGACAAGCATGTAATTTCATGTGAGAACAATGAAAGTGTCATGGATTATGAAGTTAAACCCAATGATTTTGAACTTGAGTATGAATATGAAATTGTAAGAAAAAGTTCATAACAGAGGATGATGAAGCCCACAAATGATCTTCTTTATGAAAAAAATTGATGAATGTGGATGATAACATTGAATGAGTTATAATCTTGATCAATGAAATAAATAATCAAATTCTAAAAGAATGTGAATGATGATGTGAACAACATCTTAGTAAATGACAAATTATATTTGTCATTTAAGTCTTTGTTATACTCAACAGAGATATATAATGATGACAACACAAATTTCAATGTATAAGTTTAACTAAGAAAATGATATCATATGAAAGAAAGATAAAATGGAAATCATTCTAACTTGATTCCTAGAGAGATGAGTGATTAGATAATATGATATTCTTCTACATCTTTTATTGGATTGCATGACAAAATCCTATAAGGAGGGGTAAATTTGTAATGACCCATTTTCAAATTAGTCATCTAATATGGGTTTACTTGGATGATTTTATGATTAACTAGATTGATCAATGTTTAAAGCTTGATTAATGTTGGTAGTATAATTTTTGATGTTTTAAATCTAATGAGAATCTCTAACGATACTTTAATCTACAAAAAATAGGATTTTGATGGCATATGAATAAAATATTTGATAAGTATAGTGGTGTACTAAATGATTTTTGTATTTTATATAAAAATTTGATTTAGTTAAAATTTGGATATAGTTTGTATAACTCAATTATTAGTGTTATTGGAAAATATGAATTTTTTTGAAGAATTGTTAGACCTGTTTGTTGGTCTAGTTCACCAAGATAAACTCAATGGAGCATATATTCAAATTGAAATATAGGAGTTTGGTATTTCACTTTTATCTTTTTATTGGTAAGCCAAATCAATCTAAAATTTTAATTGTAATTGCAAAATTATATTTTGGATATAATTTTAAATTTTCATAATTTTGGATGAGGTTTGATTTCCATAGAGTGTGGAATCTATCATGTTTCTCCAGAACAAACTCAGCCGACCATGCATTCTGGCTGAAAAATAGCAATTCAATTTTTTATTTTTATTTATTTATTGGTATATTGGATTGATCTAAAATTTTCATTGGAGATCTAAAATGATATATCCCACAACATGATAAATTTGTTAATTTTAGAGGAGGTTTGACCTACTCAGTAGATGATTTTCGGTAGCATGTTTTATGACAAAAACAATCTGTTGAAATAAAACAAAGTGTGAGTTGGGTCAATTGGCAATTGACCCAAGCAAATTAATTGATCTATCTGAGCATCCTAGAATACAAGGAGCTATCATATGTGATCCAATCCATAGAAATGAAATCTTAGAGAGAGATGAGAGCTAGGGTTTTGAGAGGATAAAGTGGTGGAGATGTTGACCTACAGTTTCACTATCCAAGATATGATGAAATCAAATAAGTTTAGCTTCTTTGCCTAGGCTTTAATGGCGAATATTCTCTCAAATGTCAAAATTTTGTCCCTCCTATGATTTGATTCAAAAAGAAATCAAATCTCCCACTTTTCTCACCATTTCCCTCCTATCCAACATTTCTAGGGTTTCCGAGTTGGGAGGAGGGAGAAATGGATTTAGTTGCTAGAGTTTGATTTGATTTCTAAAAATAATGAGTTTGACCTACATTTTTAAGGTTCCACCTTAGGTGAGTGTTTTTCTCCCTATAAAGCTCTGTATTCATGTTTATAGCCTAACTTTGTCCAGCTAATATAATTAGAAACCTTGCTTGTATCTATATGTCATTGGGTATTGATTTGGAAAGATATTAAGGAATAAAATTCTACCGATTTGGATTATTTCTCAATGAACTGAAATTGCTTCATTCTTGATATATTGATGGATGTTACATGGAAAAGTCTATGGATAGATGACTTTTCTATTTCATATGAACATTGCCTAAAAACCAGCTCAATCCCCAATATTCTTGGGAATTGAATTGATATGTATAGAATCATACTTGAATTGTATTAAAATGAATTATACAAGTGTATTGTTGAATCTTACTAAAATTGATTATGATATATACAAAAATATCAACTTGAGGTGGTGATATTCCCTATTTAGGGTTTTTATTGAGGGAATGAATCAAATGAGTCAATTAATTAATGTATACTTATGACTGATAAATGAAATATGTGGAAATGGAAACTAGGGTTTCCATGTGTGTGAATATCCCTAATGAACATTGTGCATCATGACGGAATTACTGGATGATATGATTATTATGATGTATTGAACTAAGGATGACTTTTTGAAAACCCTAGAAGTTTAGTATTAAGACGAGTATGAGTAATAATGCTAAAACTTGTATATAATGTTGTAAATGTCATGAAATGATGAAGTGTAGGTATTAATACTTCAATTGATGACAATAAGTATGATCAGTATGATCTAACCTAATTCATCAAATTTAGCATAATTTGTGTAATTAGATATAAATGCTAGTTTTTATACAAGTTACATAACAATGAATTGTGAAGGATGATTAAAGATTATGGTGTAAGAAGATGTCACCCTAATTCATTCTTTTTAACTAAAGTGGGTAGTATAATAAGGAATGATCATTGTTGATTAGGGGAATTCCATTAGAAGTCAATGACATGGTACACTTAATTAAATATAAGAAACGATATGAACAAAAATGTACTGAATGGTGATGGCAAGTTAAAGGTGAACCGAATGAAGTTATTATGATGAATTCTTTTATATTTTATTTTAATTAAATGTGGATTAACCAAAATTGAATGAAATATATTAAAATTGGACTTTGATTGATGTTAATGAGGAGAGAAGAATTGTATATCAAGTAAACAAAGATTGATTGGTTCCAATAATGTAATGAACACGAAATGAAAGAAGTTGAGACTATTGAATATAAAATGAAGGAAAAAGATGTGAATTAGTAGATGAATTTAAGAACTTAACCTTAACCCTAAAATGATTAGCTAGATGATGATAATTAATAAATATCTCAAGTGAGGGATCAAGGAATGTACATAATTGTAGTTGAATTCAATTAAGAGATGAAGTTGAAACATTTGAATTGTATTACAAGAGTGTGTTCTTAGATTGTGATTGTTTGATAAAATATTTATACTCTGAGGATGGACTATTTTGATGGACTTCAAATGATATTCAACATGTGTTGATTAGTAACCCTAATGGAAGAATGTGAAATAAAAGAAGAAGAGAACTAAGTGTGTTATGCATGAAATTTATTTGCATCTATTGAAATTGGATGGAATAAGTATATGTCATATGATAAATCTATTCTGAGTAATATTAAAGACACAAGATATTTATATGCTTTTATTGTTACTATTTCTTATGTCTCTGTGAATATTTTGTTGAGAACTATCATATAGAATGAACTGATAAGAAATATGTTGAGATTTAATTTAACATTCACTGACTACATTTGAGAAACCTCGATGAGGGTAAATGTTGCACAATGAGATTATATCTCAGGATGAAAGCTCACTAATGATGATAAAACCCTAATTGAAGAAATGCTAGACAATGAGATTATGTCTCGGGCTAAAATCCCATTGATGATGACTTCTATGAGATAGCATAGAAAATGGAAAGAATCATATGTGTTGCAACTACATATTTGTTGTGCTTCTTGCTTTAATTATTATCTTTTTGTTAAGCCTAATCTATTTCATGTTATTCTAGTTACGTGAGAATACACACAAATGATATATGATGTTTTGATTTCTTTCAAGAGGAGTAAAAGCGATTAATAACAAGTGGAACAATGAAACATCTAATTAGGTGACCTGAACATCGTGAGTTTCCATAGAGGACCAAACTAGGGAAAAAATAGATCTCGTAGTTGTAATCGATGAATTATGAGAAGGATTTCAAGAGTGTGGATCAAGACCTTAAAGGTTAGCCCACCATGATTTAGGAGTGAGTCATCTGGAGTGGCTTTGGTCCTAAATCCTAGCTGTGAAAGTATATGTCCATGAGGAATAGACTTTGATGAAATGAAATATGTGAAACATACAAATATGATAAATGTTGTGATGTGTGATATATTGTCTTGCTCCTATCTTGAGTACCTAAGATGAGGATGTGAGCCTCTTTAGGTAACCATGAGGTGGCCAATGTCTTCTTTTGATATCTTAGGGTTGCTAGATAAACCCTAAGTTTGTGACAGTGAGTCGTTGACATGAGAATCAAGTGTGGCAACTTCTACTTGAATGGTGAGGTACATGCCAAGTAGTTTTAGGGAAAATGAATCAAAGATGAAAAGTCGTGTAGAATATGATTTGAATGTTTGTTACATTCCTTATACTGCTATATGATGATTTTCTATTGTTGATTATGTTTGTTTTTATGGTAAATAATCATTCTGTTATAAAGACTATCTATTTCATATTTTGATCTGTCTTATTGACAAGTAATATATGTTGGAATTTACTTCCTCTCTAAAGATGATTTGGATTGTTTTCCATTTGATAACATTGTTTGGTAGACATGTTTTGTGTGTTCTTCAGCTTCGGGACTACATGATATGTTCCTAGTGTAATGACCCCGCCTCCTGGTAACCCCCAATTAAGGGAGACCCGAAGGTCACACCCGTTATTCAATTAATAGGATCAAAGGTTCGACAAATAATCAATAACAATTATGAAATTCTACTAACTAAACTGAAAATGGGTATAAAATAAAACTTTGTTTACCTTTTAAAATCTGGAATTTCTAATCTTCTATCCATGCAAATACTAATCTAACTAGTCCTCATGTGCACGTTACTTCTCATTTAATTCCACATATGTCACTTTACTGTTTGTTCTTTTCATTGTACCTAAAACGCTGACAAACAAAATGCCAGTCAACAAGAAGCTGGTATGTGGGGGGAACAATAATCATGCAACTATAATAACAAAGTAATCATCCAATTATCATTTAACAACCAAGATTACGCTTTAAACCATACTACTCAATCCTTTTCTATCCCATATCTCTGTGCTGTCCCTACAGCGGACCGAGATACTACCTCTCTCTAGGTAGATCCTTATTAAACCCCGCATGATCCTACTTAGCACGTTGATCAATATCTAGGGTAGAGTCGCATGGCACTACCCATAGGTAGTCCAATCTCTAACTCAATGTGACTTGATGGACCTACCCCATTGGTAGCCATTTACTAAGTCATCCAATGACCTGATGGGCCTACCTCATTGGTAGCCATTTACTAGGTCAACCCATTAAGCTACAGAGGGGACTAGGATCTGAGCTAGTAGGCATATCTGTTATGTGATAGTCATATTCACATTATACTTTGCATGAATTAAATACATCCAACAGTTTAATTCAAGCCATGATGGAAACATCGATAAAAACTTTGGAAAACTTCGGAAAACTAACTCGATATATTCATAAGTGTAACCACATACCTATCAAGCTATCTTGAATGCAGATTCAGTTAAGTAATCTAGAGTAAATCAAGCACAATTCAATCCTGAAATATTCATCCAATATTTTCTATCACGGATCACGGTTTACAAATGTAATAGGTCTAATCGTGCCCTAGGGTTACTAGCCCTTTTTAAGGTTTCGACCACAATTAGGGTTTCACCACTTTTACTTTATTTTTATCAAAATATCCATCAAACCCTAATGATCTCAGTTTGTTTCCCATTAAGATCTTAATATCAGATTTGGATCACAAAAACCCTAATTATCGGGTTATTATATTCTTTCTTCCCCATTATCTTATTTATTTCTTATCAAAATATCTCTTTTTGAGAATTTTCTTTATTTCTCTTTTATTTTCCTCATTGGTATTCCTTTTAACATTAGGAATCCTTGGGATACGAAATTCCACCAAGGATAACTCAATTATACCTCTTTTCACTTGTTTTCCACATTTTACTATTATTTCTAATTTCCTTCTTAATAAAGAAATACTTAATTGACATTTTTCTTTTCTTTTTGCATTATCATGCAACTTTGGACTCCTTGGAACTCAAGGAACCCATGTGGCACGAAATCCACCTTTGGATTAAGCTCTTTTGCCTTCTAGAGGTTTCCACACCTTTCTTTTCTCAAATTCTCAATTATTCATTAATTAATTGAATTTCCCTTGTCATTGGGCCCAATAGCCAATAAAGCCCACAACATAATCATCAAGGCTATTGTAAACGAAATCAACAAATTGTATTATTATATTTTTTTTCCAAATATCTTTAACATGATAATTTACATTTCTCAGCAAATGAACCCAGGATTGGGGTTGTAACATCCTTCCCCTCTTATAAGAATTTTGCCCTCAAAATTCCATCAAGCAAGCAAACAAATAGGATAAGCCTTTCATATGTCCATCATGGCTCCCATGTGGCTTCACCCTTTCCATGGTGCTTCCCAAGAACCTTCATTATCTCATATTCTTCCACCTGAGTTCTTTCTTACCTTGGTATATCGTACCCTCATAGGTGACTCAGGAAATTTCAGCCTCTCAAAAGCTAAATAGGTTCTGGGCTCAACACATGGCTTGGGTACCTCAAATAGTGCTCTAGATCAGACTCATGTAACACATTACACATCATGTTATCCTGTGAGGCAAGGCTAAAAAAATCATATCCACAAATCCATCTCAAATGGACCCATATATCGGGGACTCAACTTTCTCAGTTGTAGCTCAGAGGGGTCGGATTTTCACATTATATTCCCCCTCAGTGAACTGCATGTTAGTCTGCTTTGCATCTGCTCATGACTCATGTCACCCTTGGGCTCTCTCTCAGCCATTGCATGATCAAGCGACTTCATCTGCATGCACTGTGGTTCTTTTATGACCTTCGCGAGGCCTCCTTCACCAACATCATCTTAATGAAGTGGTGACCGACACAAACTCCTTATAGAAATTCTTACATCCCGATAAAGGCTATGGTGGCTAACATCACATCTTAAGAACTGTCTCTTTGTATCACCCTGAACAAGCACTCTCGCTCTCATCAGACCCTCTAGTGTGGATCATACTAACCATTTGTTAGGGGTGATAAGCGGTAAACAAAATGCGTTTTTCATGCACCTACTTCCACCGCATGGAAGTAAACCTTCTAACCATGCTCAAGAACTTTAGAACTCACATCATGGTGTAGTTGAACTATTTCTCTCTCTATTACAAGTAGTTCAACCCAAATCTGTCTCATGACAGTACTTTTCCTTTCTCATGTCATTCAGGTAAGGCGATCTACCATAACTCATATTGGATGTCGACCTTCCTTGGTCTAGGGGAGACTCACAACATCCACAGTGGTGAACTCCCTTTCCCTCTTGGGAACTCTTTATACTTTATATCGATACACTGGGTTACTGGTGTTCATCCTTCACCACTATCATGCATGGCTACAAGCCACATGCATCTTCATCTTAAGCATCCAAAGTGCTACTATCTCTTACTATCTCAGTAATACCATGGTATATGGTGATCTTAAAATCATGATTTCTAGTGTGTCATGATTCCTCAAGCTTGATTCCTCAGAAACCCTACACCACTCTAATTAGGGTTTCACCACCTCCCTTTTTAGAGGCGTGTATCTAAGGTTCTACAACCATCCTTTCATTATATCATGGACTAGGATGGCTAACCAAACAACCTTTAACTTGATCAACCGATATTGTTACATCTGTGTGTTAGCCAAACTTATCTCGTTTCCAACTGAGGGTTAACCTAATAACCTCTTCTAGCCTCCATCTAACTAGGCAGCTATATCTCAACCAGAGCATTTATTACCACTTCTTATCCTTAAGTGTTAGGTACAGTTGAAGACATACTCTTCCATGTATTTCACTTATCATCTCAAACTCGAATTCTAAGTCTATCTTCATCGAGAAAACTATGAGCTCATCCTCTTGGTTTTTGAATTCAACCTTGTATAACTCATGACCACATTATTCCTTTTATTGGTTGCAAACCATATGTGCACCATTCACTCCACCAAAGTATGTTATCATCTCTGTCCTCATTCCTTATAGCAATGCTCCAACTCACATTATCTTTGCTCTTGGTGTGTGGCATACATACTGTCCTATCTCTCAGTCCCATAACAAGAAGAAATAACATTTGGCGGCCGTCTAGATACATAGTTCTTCCCATTCCAAGAGTAGAGATGGTACAGCCCACCTTGCCAGTACACCTTCAAATCTAAGTTGAAACGTGCAACTCATGTATCCACATCACAAACATCATGATATCAAAAATTACTTTCATGGAAAACTGGTCTTGAACCTACTTGGGTCACCAAACAGTCCTCAGTCATCTCCTCTAGGTCTATAGGGTACCGGCACTTTTGGGGTCATCCCTTTTCCCTTATGCATCCAGAGAGTGCCCTACTCATCTACCCTTTGGGTCCCATGAGTCCATGAAGGTGATCAATCACCTAACCCATGGCCCTCAGACAATGATAGTTGTTACCTCCTGACCCTATGGTCATGTTCAACTAGGGAATTAGGCAACTCCTTCTTCCATCAGTCTTATCCCTACCTAACCCTAGGACAAACTTAGGATTCTATTATAGTACATGTCCACTTAGAACCTTACCCAATCCTTCATCATCTCTCTCTGCATTCACGACTGACTTTCATCCCTTCATAGGGGTCATGACAACCTGCCTACCTTGGTCAGGCCCCATACCGATTACTTCCATGGTAACACATCCATATGCACTTAGAGATGGTTATCTATGGGTTTACAGGTTCAATCTCATACCATGTACTTTTCACTTAGCTTCTCAAGATCCTATGAAACCTCTTTAGGTTACCTCAAAACCAACAAAACTGGTATACACCCTACTAACGGGTCCCTCTCCCAGGATGGGAGGAAACTACACCTGGATAACAAAGGTCACAAGCATCCTTATGTTTTGGGTCTGCTTTCACATGAGCATGCTTAACCCAGCAGCTGCTAAGGCACACCCATTAAACCATGCTAGGTCATACTTATTCTCATTCTCAACATTAGACAAACTTAGTTGTGAGGGGTTCGTCCATCATACCCTTACCTAAAGGGGCTTCCTTTACCTCTACACATTAAGAGTACCATGCTCGAAACTATAGAGACTCAAACTCAACATGAGTATTGGATACACTGCTTCCCCTCTTAGGCCTAGGAACCCGATGTTCACCATTGGGTATCCAACTGCATGCTCAATCTCTTAACCACGAATCAAGCATGTCCGATATATGTCATGTACTTCCATGATCCCTCTACTCGAGCAACACTTCGGAGTTGAGTCCTCTTCTAGGAAAATCAACTAGGTATAAAGCCTCACAATTGGTTACTTAAACCTCCTCAGGGTCTAAAGCACTCTTTATCTAATCCAGTAGGTAATCACTTATACCATAGGTACCAGAAGCATCATCCTCCTTCTAAGGTTTGGTTCCTCTAAAGGCAACCAAGATATCATCAGCCTTCAGGGATCAAACATAAGGCAACCACTATCATCCACTTAGGTCGCATCATTGTTGACTCCCACTGTTCCTCGAGTTTCAGGGTTTTAGGCTTCCAACCTTCTTGGCTGAGGTCTGCTCTCTCTCTAGAGCTAACTCCACATCCAACCTTACTCCCCGAGGTCCTTTTCCATTAAGGATCAAGCTCACTAGCATACCTCCACATGGGTGAATCCTATGCTCCAACTTAGGTTTTCTCAAGATCATTCATAGCCCTTTATGCTTATTCCATAAGCCATCCATCATGATCTCTTAACCAGGGTTTCATCAAGCTATACCCTACTTGCCTAAGCCCATAGGGTAACTATAGGTTCTCTTCTAACCTCATCCATGAGGGAGCTATCCTTCTCTCTAGCATGCACGACCCTCTCCAGGGTTGGGTCGCCAAAGGTACTAGGTCATCTACCCTTTTATGGCATCCCAAAGGCATGTCCAAACACTCGGTCAACCATGACATCTAACTCATCATGTCATCTCTCTCTCTAACCTTCACTTAAGGTTAGGGTTAACATCATCCTCAAAGGTTGTACTAGGTCTCTATTTTTAATGGAGGTCTCTACCTCCAAGACTAACTCTCTCTACTCATCCTCCTACCAAGGAGGACTATCCTCAGGTCTCTCTTAAGGGAAATGACAACTCGTGTCATACGATCTAAGAATGTATCTATTCCTTTACGCTTACTCTATTAAGCTTATGTCCATGACATCTTATTTACATGCTTTTTATTAATTTGGTGGAGGATTTCTTAATCCTTATCAACCTTACCCATACCTCAAGAGGGTGAGGAAAAGAGAGAAAACCCTAATCCTTAAGGTCCTTAGAGAATTTGAGTTGAGAAAGGATGAACAAGATGAGAGAGTCCTAAAGGTATCTTATTTCGAGTCATATCCTAAGACATCGGCCAGGCAGTCACACAATCCGGGAATCCTCGTATTCTGACTAGCGGTGCGGAGGAAATTATTGCCAACCCCCGGATGTGATCCTTTTCTAGACACCTCAATCTTTCAGACACTCCTCTAATAACTCCCTCGGTTCTATGGAATTTGTAAAATTTAATAATTATTAATGATTAGATGAGGAACCTACGCTCTGATACCAATTGTAACGACCCTGCCTCCTGGTAACTCCCAATTAAGGGAGACCTGAAGGTCGGAGTCGTTATTCAATTAATAGGATCAAAGGTTCGACAAATAATCAATAATAATTATGAAATTCTACTAACTAAACTAAAAAAGGTTATAAAATAAAACTTTGTTTACCTTTTAAAATTTGGGATTTCTAATCTTCAATCCATGCAGATACTAATCTAACTAATCCTCCTGTACATGTTACTTCTCATTTAATTCCACATATGTCACTTTACTGTTTGTTCTTTTCATTGTACCTAAAATGCCGACAACCAAAACGTCGGTCAGCAAGAAGCAGGTATGTGGGGGGAACAATAATCATGCAACTGTAATAACAAAGTAATCATCGAATTATCATTTAACAACCAAGATTACGTTTTAAACCATACTACTCAATCCTTTCCTATCCCCTATCTCTGTGCTATCCCTACAGTAGACTGAGATACTACCTCTCTGTAGGTAGATCCTTATTAAACCCCACATGATCCTACTTAGCACGTAGATCAATATCTAGGGTTGAGTCCCATGGCACTACCCATAGGTAGTCCAATCTATAACTCAATGTGACTTGATGGACCTACCCCATTGGTAGCCATTTACTAAGTTATCCAATGACCTGATGGGCCTACCTCATTAGTAGCCATTTACTAGGTCAACCCATTAAGCTACAGAGGGGACTAGGATCTGAGCTAGTAGGCATATCTCTTATGTGATAGTCATATTCACATTATACTTTGCATGAATTAAATACATCTAACAGTTTAATTCAAGCCATGATGGAAACATTGATAAAAACTTCGGAAAACTTCAGAAAACTAACTCGATATATTCATAAGCGTAACCACATACCTATCAAGCTGTCTTGAATGCAGATTCAGTTAAGTAATCCAGAGTAAATCAAGCACAATTCAATCCTGAAATATTCATCCAATATTTTCTATCACGGATCACGGTTTACAAATCTAATAGGTCTAATCGTGCCCTAGGGTTACTAGCCCTTTTTAAGGTTTCGACCATAATTAGGGTTTCACCACTTTTACTTTATTTTTATCAAAATATCCATCAAACCCTAATGATCTCAGTTTGTTTCCCATTAAGATCTTAATATCAGATTTGGATCACAAAAAACCCTAATTATTGGGTTATTATATTCTTTCTTCCCCATTATCTTATTTATTTCTTATCAAAATATCACTTTTTGAGAAGTTTCTTTATTTCTCTTTTATTTTCCTCATTGGTATTCCTTTTAACATTAGGAATCCTTGGGATACGAAATTCCACCAAGGATAACTCAATTATACCTCTTTTCACTTGTTTTCCACATTTTACTATTATTTCTAATTTCCTTCTTAATAAAGAAATACTTAATTGACATTTTTCTTTTCTTTTTGCATTATCATGCAACTTTGGACTCCTTGGAACTCAAGGAACCCATGTGGCATGAAATCCACATTTGGATTAAGCTCTTTTGCCTTCTAGAGGTTTCCACATCTTTCTTTTCTCAAATTCTCAATTATTCATTAATTAATTGAATTTCCCTTGTCATTGGGCCCAATAGCCAATAAAGCCCGCAACATAATCATCAAGGCTATTGTAAACGAAATCAACAAATTGTATTAATATATTTTTTTTCCAAATATCTTTAACATGAGAATTTACATTTCTCAACAAATGAACCCAGGAATGGGGTTGTAACACCTAGTCTGGATGGTGAGGTGTTACAAAGTTGATGTTAATATTATATATTGATTCAAAATGCTTAGATGTTGATGTGTTGCTCATGTAGAAGGATTGTTAATCTGAACTAAGAGGTATCCAATGATTTATTCATAGACATGATCTAACAAATGTTTTTAAAGTTATTTGGTCTGAGTATTACCTTATCTGTTTGATTAGATTACAATTGTAAAGTAGATTTGTCTAGATGCTAGAACTATCTCCTAGACTTCCCAATATCTGCAAGTTCTTTTTAAAATCATTATACTTAATCTGATGCTGATGCATGTACCTAGCTTGAGTGGGAGGTATTGTTACAACCCCAAATTTTGGGTTCTTTTGGTGAGAAATGCAATTTCTCATATTAAAGATATTTGAACAAATAATGATATAATTTTCTTCAAATAAATGGATTTCGTTTACAATAGCCTTGATGATTTTGTTGTGGGCTTTATTGGCTATTGGGCCCAAATAACAAGGAAATTCAATTAGTAAATGGATAATTGAATTTTTAAGAAAAGAAATATGTAGAAACCTCTAGAAGGCAAATCCAAAGAGGGATTTCGTACCTCTTGGGTTCCTTGGGTACCAAGGAATCCAAGGTTGCAAAAAGAAAGCAATAAGAAAAGAAAAGATTAATTAAGTATTTCTTTATTAAGAAATAAATTGAAAATAATGATAAAATGTGGAAAATGAGTGGAAAGAGGCATAAATGAGATTTCTTGGGGAAATTTCGTATCCATGAGGTTGCTAATATTAAAAGGAATGCCAATGAGGAAAATAAAAGAGAAATAAAAAGAAATCCTCAAAAAGAGATATTTAAATGAGAAATAAACAAGATAATGTGAAATAATGCATAATGATGCATCTAGAAGGATAATAAGTATCCAATAAAAAGAATTTCGAAATAATGGAGTGTTTTGGGATCCAAAGAGTTCCAATAAAGAGGAAAGAAAGAGAAAATACTAAAAAGGCAAAATAAGAGGATAATGTGTTGCATTATTAATGAATTATGTGATATTGTTTAAAAGGATGATATTTTCTATAAAGGAAAATAGAAATTCGTGCCAAAGAATTAAAAAGCAAGAATAAAGAGAGTAAGTAAAAGGAATTTTGAATTCCTAAAACATCCAAATAATAAAGGATAATAGAAAAGAATAATGAAGAGAGAAAGAAAGGCTGTTGCTTCACAACCAAGGAAAGTGTATTTCCTTTCGAGTTGGACTTGAGTCCTCATGAGGCACGCCTTAGGGCTTCATATTCCACCCTATATAAAAGGGTAAAACTCTGGTCGAGGACCAGGGAGAGATCCCATGCAATCCAATCTCTTCTCCTTATTCTTTCCGTACTAACCCTAACCAAGAAAACATAGGGCTGTCTTGGGGTCAACTGGCGGCTGTGGTGGATCTTGATGAAGGCTCTACACAACCCTAGGGGCCTAGGGTAGCCAACTACCTCTCCCTTGCTTCCATATCTGCTCAAAACGGCCAGCAGACCTGCAGGCGTCATTGCGGTCGGCATAGCAGTCGGGCCTGAATTTGGCCACGTCGGCCGCAGCTAAGGGCATCTGCAAGCATGACTGAGGGTGGCGAAGGCCATGGGATCATCGTCGACATGCTAGGGGTACAAGATAGTGAGGAAGAACCCTCACGAGCCGCTACAGTTGGCCGCGATGCTAAGTTGCGCAAGGTATAAGAAGACATGGGCTTTGGACGGTTCTGCCCTCCGAGATATGAAGCAATGGCCTACATAAGTGAGGGTATAACGGTAATTTCTTTATATTTCCATATAGCAAGCTGCGTTGCATGGGACGAGGCGACGTGGCACCCTCTCATTGGCTGCGGTAAGTGATTTATTGTAAAAATCATAACTAATTCTAGGAAACTCAGATTGAGACAAATCTTATATGAAAATTGATCCTCAGAATGAGGGGAATTCAATAAAAATATGTTTAGAAGCTAGTTCCTCTTGCTATGGGAAAAGTAGTGTAAATCATCATCTTTAATGAATTAAAGATTAAGAAACCCTAGTTTGATATGATTAATGTGTTTAATAGGGTTTAATGGATCATTAGAGTTGATGTTAACCTA
Source organism: Alisma plantago-aquatica (assembly GCA_963693085.1). Taxonomy (NCBI): domain Eukaryota; kingdom Viridiplantae; phylum Streptophyta; class Magnoliopsida; order Alismatales; family Alismataceae; genus Alisma; species Alisma plantago-aquatica. The sequence continues at coordinate 226,030,152 of OY856414.1, read as the reverse complement.
TTAAATGTAAAAAGGTACATTATGTTCAAAAAGGAAGAACTTTGCAAGTGATTAGTCTAATTTAGAGTTTATGTGCATAAATATGCTTGAAATTTGAAAAGTACATAAAGTTATCATCTTTAATGATTTAATTAAGGAAAAACCCTTAGATTTGATGATTGATGGACTTAATGATGTTATCTGGATAATTCAAGCTGAGATTAACCTATTGTTAATAAAAGTGAAAATAGGATCGAAAAAGATGATCTTTTTATATAATTGGCTTAATATATAGTTTCGTGCATGATTATGCATTAATGAGCTTAAAAACCCTAATTTAGGAGAATATGTCTTTTAATTGTTTTAATTGTTCAAATCTATGAATAAATAGGGATATGATGATCCTAAGCCAATTTGAGTATAAAAGACTATTAAAATGAATAGTTGAGCAATTAAGGTTCATATAAATGGAAAAGAGTATTTTAGGGTTTGTTGACCTAAAATGGATAAAATTGGAGGAATTGATCTAAGAAACCCTAATGAATATTAATGAAACCTTAATGCAGATTAGAAACCCTAGAAAGAGAATCCAAGTCAATAAAGTAGATTCTTGATAAAGTGTGTAATAAATAGAGTACATATTCTTTTCAGGAATTATGTGATGATTGAATTACTTGCTTGGATCTGTTAATTGGCTTGATAGTATATACATGAAGTATATGTTGAATAATCTGCATGACTCATCAAATCAGGTATGTGGTTACGCTTATGAATAATCACTCAAGTTACACGGCGATTCCCGAAGTTTTAATCAGTTGTTTGAAATTAACTGTTGGTTGTTTATTTATTTCATGCAACTATAAAGTGACTATGATTATCACTATAAATGTACGTATATAACTGACTAGATCCAGGTCCACCTCTATTGCTTGAAAAGGCTAAGAAAAAAAAAGGTAATCCTAGAGCAAGGTCTAGGTTACCGAGAGTTAGAAACTGGGCTACCTACATGTAGTGCCATGAGACTCATTAGCCTGCCATGAGTTAAGGAGTGGGCTACTTACGAGTAGTTCCATGTGACTCAACCCTAGAAATTAGTTCACTTATAGGTGGATCATTAGGGGTTTAATGGGGACAACATAGAGGATAGGGTACTCTTGGATCGCGGAGTTATATCTAAAATGTAATCTTGGTTGTTAAATGATTAATTGAAAGATTACATTGTTAACATATTTACATAATTATTGTTTCCCCCACATACCAGCTTCAGTTGACCGATGTTTTGTTTGTCGGCGTTTTAGGTACAAGACAAAAGGACAAACAGTAAACCATCATATTGTGAAATACATGTAGTTAAATACAAGGAGGATTAGTTAGAGTAGAATCCTTAAGTGGATAGAAGTTTAGAGATCCAAGTTTTCAAAAAGGTATGCAAAAATTTATTTTCTTATAGCTTTTCAGTATAGTAGGTTAAAATTGGATAATTATTCTTGGTTAATTGCCGAACCTTTGATCTGAAAGTTATGGGTGCGGCTTCGACCTCTCGGTCTCCCTTAATTGGGGGTTATCGGGAGGTGGGGTCGTAACATTTGGTACCAGAGCATTGGTTCCTCACTTAACCATTAATAATTATTAAATTTTACAAACTCCATAGAACCCAAGGGAGTTATTAGAGGATTATTCAAAAGACGGAGGTGTCTAGAAAAGTAACACGACCAGTGGCTAGCAATATTTTCCTCCGCACCGCTAGTCGAAATACGAGGACTCCCAGATCCGTGTGACTCCCTGGACAAAGTCTTAGGGTATGAATCGAAATAAGATACCTTTAGGACTTTCTCATCTTATTCATCCCTTCTCATCACAAATTCTGTTAAGGACCTTAAGGATTAGGGTTTTCCCTCTTCTCCTCACCCTCTTAAGGTATGGGTAATATTAATAAGGTCTATGTATCCTCCATCAAATTAATGAAAGGCATGTAAATAAGATGTCATGGACATAAGCTTAATAGATTAAGCGCAAGCTAAATAATAGATACATGCTTAGGTCGTATGACATAAGTTGTCATGTCCTCAGAAGAGACCTGAGGCTAGACCTTCTTGTCAGGAGGATAAGTTAGTCTTGGAGATAGAGATCTCCATTGCAAGTAGAGACCTGGCACATCCTCTGAGGATGATGCTAACCCTAACCCTAAGTGAAGGATAGAGAGAGTTGACATGATGAGTTAGATGTCATGGTAGACTAGGTGTTTGGATAGATATGCCTTGGATGCCATATGATCCATGGGTGACCTAGCACCCTTGCCAACCCAACCCTGGAAAGGGGTCGTGCATGTTAGGGTAAAGGATAGCTCTTTAGATGATGATGTTAGTGAAGAACCTATGGAAACCCCATGAGCTTATATGCGCATAATAGGAACTCAGGATGTACCAGTAGTGCTGACAGTAGGATGAAACCCTGGATAAGGAATCATGATGGAGCATAAAGGGTTATGGATGATCTTGAGCAAACATAAGTTCGAACCTGGGTTTCACCCATGTAGGGCATGCTTTTGAGGTTGATCCTTCATGAAGAGAGGACCTCTGATGGTGAGTTTGGAAGTAGGGTTAGCTCTAGAGAGAGCAGGAAACCTAGCAAGAAGGTTGGAAGCCTAAAACCCTCAGATATGAGGAACAATGGATGATAGTAGTTTCCTCATGCATAATTCCTGGAGACTAATGATATCTTGGTTGTCGTAGAGAAACCAAAACCTAGAGAGAGGATGAGTCTGCTTATACCTTTGTACCTATGCTATAGACGAGAAGAAGAGTTCCATAAATCCTGGAGAGGTATAGTAACAGGTTATGAGGCCTTGTACCTTGATTGGTTGTCCTTAAGAAGGACCCAACTCTAAGTGTTGTTCGAGTTGAAGGATGACAAGGAGTGCATGTCATGCCTTTTACATGCTTGGTTCGTAGTTAAGAGACAGAGCATGCAGTTGGACACCTGAAGGTGAACCTAGGGATTCCTAGGCCTAAGAGGGGAAATGGTATACCTAATGCTTAGGATGAGAATTAAGTTGCCATAGTTTCAAGCATGGTACTCCTCATGTATAGAGGAAAAGGGAAGTCCCTTAAGTTTAAGGTATGTGTGATGAACCCTTCACAACTAGGTTGATGATAAAGGAAAGTATGATCTTGATCCAACATTGAGGAAAGAGGATAAGTATGACCTAGCATGGTACAGTAGGTGATCGGCTTGTGCCTTAATAGCTTGCTAGGGTTAAGTAGACTAATGTGGATGTAAATCCTAGACCTAAGAGCTTTTTTTACCATGGTGTTAAGAGATAGTTTTCCTGCCATCCTGGGAGAGGGAACCCATTGGTAGGGTGTATATCAGTTTTGTTGGTAACCTGACGAGGTCTCACAGGATCTTGAGAAGCTAAGTGAAAAGTACATGGTATCAGAATGAACTTGTAGACCCATAGATATCCATCTCTAATTGCATATGAATGTGTTACCATGGGGGTAACCGATATGAGGCTTGACCAAGGTAGGGAGGTTGCCATGATCCCTATGAAAGGATGAAAGCCAGCCCATGAATGTAGAAAGAGAGATGATGAAGACTTGGGTAAGGTTCTAAGTGAACATGTACTATAATGGAGAATCCTAAGTCTATCCTAGGGTCAGGTAGGGATAAGACTGATGAAAGTAGGAGTTGCCTAATTCCCCAGTTGCACATGACCATAGGGTCGGGAGGTAACAACTATCATTGTCTGAGGGCCATGGGTTAGGAGATTGATCACCTTCATGAACTCATGGGACCCAAAGGGTAGATGAGAAGGGCACTCCCTTGATGCATGAGGGAAGAGGGATGACCCCAAAAGGGCCGGTACCCTATAGACTTAGAGGAGATGACCAAGGATATAAACCATAGTAGGTTCAAGACTAGTATGATATCATGTTGTCTGTGATGTAGAGACATATTTGGCACGTCGCAACTTAGATTTAAAGGTATACTGGCAAGGTGGGATGTACCATCTCTACTCTTGGAACAGGAAGAACTATGTATTTGGACTACAGCCAAATGCTTATTTCCTCTTGTTATGAGAGTGAGAGATAGGACATTACGCATGCCACACACCAAGGATAAGAGATGATGTAGGTTGGAACGTTGCCACGAGAAATGGGGATAAAGAAGATAACCTACCCTGGTAAAGGGAATGATACATGGATGGTTTGCAAACACTAAGAAGAATGAGGTATTTACCTTATGAGGAAGTTTTTTTTTAATCATGAGCTATGTAGTACTTACAAGTTATACCAGGTTGAGTTTGATCACCATGACGATGAAATCACAGAGTGTTCTTAATTGAAGATAGACATAGAGTTTGAGGTGAGATGATAAGTGAAATACATGGAAGTGTATGTCTTCAACGTTACTTAATACCTAAGGATGTGAAGTGGTAATGGATGCTCTAGTTGAGATACATCTGACTTGTTTGACTAGAAGCTAGAAGAGGTTGTTTGGCTAACCCTAAGTTTGAAAAGGGGAGGTGTTTGGATAACACTCAGATGTAACAAGATTCACTAAAAAGTTAAGGGTTGCTTGGTTAGCCAGTCTAGTCCTTGATGCAATGAAAGGATGGTGGTAGAACCTCAGATGCACTTTTTTTTGGAAAAGAAGGTGATGAAACCCCGACTAGAGTGGTTTAGGGTTTCGGAGGAATCAATTTGGAAGAATCATGACATACAGGAAATCATGATTGAAGATCACCATACACCGTGGTAAATGGCAATAGCACTTTGGATGCTTAAGATGAAGTTGATTGTGGTTTATGGCCATGCAAGCCAGGAGGCAAAGGACGAACCCCAGTAACCTAGTGTATCGATATAGAGGACAAAAGAGTCCCTGAGAGGGAATGGGAGTTCATCATTATGGATGTTGTGATAGTTTTCCCCTATACCAAGGAAGGTCGAGATGTAATATGGGTTATGGTAGATTGCCTTACCTAGATGACATATGAAAGAAAGAGTACTGACAAGGGACAGATCGGGTTGAACTACATATGAGAGAGATGGTTCAACTACACCATGACGCGAGTTCAAAAGTTCATGAGTGTGACTTAAAGGTTCACTTCCATCAGGTGAAAGTAGGTACATGAAGAACCCGATGATAGTACAGTTTATCACCCCTAACTAATGGTTAGTATAATCCAGACTAAAGGGGTCTGATGAGAGCATGTGTGCTCGTTCAGGGTGATATCTAGAGACATTTCTTGTCCTATGAAATATGTGACAATGACCACCATAGCCAGTATCGGGTTTTATAAGAAGCTCTGTAAGGGAGGTTGTGTCGGTCACCACTTCAGTAAGGTGATGTTGGTGAAAGGACCACATGATGGTTAGAAAAGGACCACAGTGTGTGTAGATGAAGTCACTTTGATCATGTAATGGCTGAAAGGAGCCTAGAGATGACAAAAGTCATGAGCAGATGCAAAGTAGACTGACATGCAGTCCACTGTGGGAGAATATGTGACATGAAAATCTGACCCCTCTAAGTTATAGCTAAAAGAGATGAGTCCCCGATAATTGGGTCCATTTGAGATGGATTGGTGGAGAAGGTTATGAATAACCTTACCCCTCAGGATAAAGAAAGGTGTGATGAGTTCCATGGGTCCAATTTAGAGCACTGTGAGGTGATTCAACCATGTGCTGAGCAATGAACCTAGTGAGCCCCAAGGGAGGCTGAAATGGCCTGAGTCACCTGTGTAGTTTATAGATGCCAGGATGAAAGAACTCAGAGAAAAGAATATGTGATGATAAAGGTTCTTTGGAAATGCCATGAGTACGGTAAAGCCACATAGAATGATGGACATGGAAAAGTCTTATCCTGAATTGTTTGTTTGCTTGATAGAATTTTGAGGACAAAATTCCTATAAGAGGGGAAGGATGTTACAACCCCAAATTTTGGGTTCTTTTGGTGAGAAATGTAATTTCTCATATTAAAGATATTTGAACAAATAATGATATAATTTGCTTCAAATAAATGGATTTCATTTACAATAGCCTTGATGATTGTGTTGTGGGCTTTATTGGCTATTGGGCCTAAATAACAAGGAAATTCAATTAGTAAATGGATAATTGAATTTTTAAGAAAAGAAATATGTAGAAACCTCTAGAAGGCAAATCCAAAGGGGATTTCGTGACTCTTGGGTTCCTTGGGTACCAAGGAGTCCAAGGTTGCAAAAAGAAAGCAATAAGAAAAGAAAATATTAATTAAGTATTTCTTTATTAAGAAATAAATTGAAAGTAATGATAAAATGTGGAAAATTAGTGGAAAGAGGCATAAATGAGATTTCTTGGGGAAATTTCGTATCCATGAGGTTTCTAATATTAAAAGGAATACCAATGAGAAAAATAAAAGAGAAATAAAAAGAAATCCTCAAAAAGAGATATTTAAATGAGAAATAAACAAGATAATGTGAAATAATGCATAATGATGCATCTAGAAGGATAATAAGTATCTAATAAAAAGAATTTCGAAATAATGGAGTGTCTTGTGATCCAAGGAGTCCAAATAAAGAGGAAAGAAAGAGAAAATAATAAAAAGGCAAAATAAGAGGATAATGTGTTGCATTATTAATGAATTATGTGATATTGTTTAAAAGGATGATACTTTCTATAAAGGAAAATAGAAATTTGTGCCAAAGAATTAAAAAGCAAGAATAAAGAGAGTAGGTAAAAGGAATTTCGAATTCCTAAAACATCCAAATAATAAAGGATAATAGAAAAGAATAATGAAGAGAGAAAGAAAGGTTGTTGCTTCACAACCAAGGAAAGTGTATTTCCTTTCGAGTTGGACTTGAGTCCTCATGAGGCACGCCTTAGGGCTTCATATTCCACCCTATATAAAAGGGTAAAACTCTGGTCGAGGACCAGGGAGAGATCCCATGCAATCCAACCTATTCTCCTTCTTCTTTCCGTGCTAACCCTAACCAAGAAAACATATGGGTTGTCTTGGGATCAACTGGCGGCTGTGGTGGATCTTGATGAAGGCTCGCCACAACCCTAGGGGCCTGGGGTAGCCAGCTACCTCTCCATTGCTTCCATATCCACTCAAAACAGCCAGCAGACCTACAGGCGTTGCTGCGGAGGGCACAGTAGCCGGGCCTAACTTTGGCCACCTCGGCCGCAGCTAAGGGCCTCTGCAAGCACAGCGGAGGGCGGCGAAGGCCATGGGATCGTCGCCAACGTGCTAGGGGTGCAGGAGAGGTGAGGAAGAACCCTCACGAGCCGCTACAGTTAGCCGCGGTGCTAGGTTGCGCAAGGTGGAAGAAGACATGGGCTTTGGATGGTTCTGCCCTCCGAGATATGAAGCAATGGCCGACTTAAGTGATGGTATAACAGTAATTCCGTTATACTTCCATATAGCAAGCTGTGTTGCATGGGACGAGGCGACGTGGCGCCCTCTCATTGGCTGCGGTAAGTGATTTATTGTAAAAATCATAACTAATTCTAGGAAACTCAGATTGAGACAAATCTTATATGAAAATTGATCCTCAGAACGAGGGGAATTTAATAAAAATATGTTTAGAAGCTAATTCCTCTTTATATGCGAAAATTAGTGTAAATCATCATCTTTAATGAATTAAAGATTAAGAAGCCCTATTTTGATATGATTAATGTGTTTAATAGGGTTTAATGGATCATTAGAGTTGATGTTAACATGTTAAATGTAAAAAGGTACATTATGTTAAAAAAGGAAGAACTTTGCACGTGATTAGTCTAATTTAGAGTTTATGTGCATAAATATGCTTGAAATTTCAAAAGTACATAAAGTTATCATCTTTAATGATTTAATTAAGGAAAAATCCTTAGATTTGATGATAGATGGACTTAATGATGTTATCTAGATAATTGAAGCAGAGATTAACCTATTGTTAATAAAAGTGAAAATAGGATCTAAAAAGATGATCTTTTTATATAATTGGCTTAATTTAGGGTTTCGTGCATGATTATGCATTAATGAGCTTAAAAACCCTAATTTAGGAGAATATGTCTTTTAATTGTTTTAATTGTTCAAATCCATGAATAAATAGGGATATGATGATCCTAAGCCAATTTGAGTATAAAAGACTATTAAAATGAATAGTTGAGCAATTAAGGTTCATATAAATGGAAAAGAGTATTTTAGGGTTTGTTGACCTAAAATGGATAAAATTGGAGGAATTGATCTAAGAAACCCTAATGAATATTAATGAAACCTTAATGCGGATTAGAAACCCTAGAAAGAGAATCCAAGTCAATAAAGTAGATTCTTGATAAAGTGTGTAATAAATAGAGTACATATTCTTTTCAGGAATTATGTGATGATTGAATTACTTGCTTGGATATGTTGATTGGCTTGATTGTATATACATGAATTATATGTTGAATAATCGGCATGACTCATCAAATCAGGTATGTGGTTACGCTTATGAATAATCGCTCTAGTTTCACGACGATTCCTGAAGTTTTAATCGGTTTCTTGAAATTAACTGTTGGATGTTTATTTATTTCATGCAACTATAAAGTGACTATGATTATCACTATAAATGTGCGTATATAACTGACTAGATTCGGATCCATCTCTATTGCTTGAAAAGGCTAAGAAAAAAAAGGTAATCCTAGAGCAAGGTCTAGGTTACCGAGAGTTAGAAACTGGGCTACCTACGTATAGTTCCATGAGACTCATTAGCCTTCCATGAGTTAAGGAGTGGGCTACTTATGAGTAGTGCCATGTGACTCAACCCTAGAAATTGGTTCACTTATTGGTGGATCATGAGGGGTTTAATGGGGACAACATAGAGGATAGGGTACTCTTGGATCACAGAGTTATATCTAAAATATAATATTGGTTGTTAAATGATTAATTGAATGATTATATTGTTAACGTATTTACATAATTATTGTTTCTCCCACATACCAGCTTCGAATTACCGACGTTTTTTTTGTCAGCATTTTAGGTACAAGCCAAAAGGACAAACAATAAACCATCATATTGTGAAATAAATGAAGTTAAATACAAGGAGGATTAGTTAGAGTAGAATCCTTAAGTGGATAGAAGTTTAGAGATCCATGTTTTCAAAAAGGTATGCAAAAATTTATTTTCTTACAACTTTTCAGTATAGTAGGTTAAAATTGGATAATTATTCTTGGTTAATTGCTGAACCTTTGATCTGAAAGTTATGGGTGCGGCTTCGACCTCTCAATCACCCTTAATTGGGGGTTATCGGGAGGTGGGGTCGTAACAGGTATCCACTCACTGGGGCTCTATATGAGTCTCATGAGGTTGTTCCTAATGGTTTTAGATATAATTCTATAATAAAGAGGTCATGACAAATTGGATATAAATAGAATTATCTAGATATATTAGATTGTCCCTGTATACTCTCTTTCTGGGGATGGATAGTATACAAAGTTTGATGATTCATGTACATGTATCTATTGTATACTGAACTACATGTGAGCAGTAACATTTGTTTTGGATTTGATAGAGTTGAATATGTTTTGTAATATCTGAATGAAATTTCCATGATGTGACATTGTTTTAGAAGGTTTTATGAGAAAGAAAAAGGAAAAATTCACCTGTGATTTTTGTATACCATTTTAATAGCCTTTGTTGATAATTTATTATTTTTCTTCATAATCTGGATTCATTTTAGGGATTCTCTATAATGGTTGGCAGCTATGCTAATCAAAAGAGAGGTCTTGACAACCAATCAAGTTTTTTTTATCATGAAGATATTAACTCTTTTAGGCCTTCTAATGGATTTAGATAAGGCTATCCACTGGATCATTATTTGTTCATGATGTTATGAATCATTTATTTCTACCAATTAGCAGAGAGATTGACGTTGGTAGCCTTCTCCCTCTTGTTGCTTCAAATGATCTAGAGGCACCTCACTTTATGTTTTCTAATGATATAATGGATTTTATGGAAGCAAGTGTTGGGAATTATTAAAGGGATTTTTCAAAAGGTAAATTCTCTTCCTTTCCTTAAAGTCAATCTTTATGAAAAATAAGATGGAATCTAATGATATATTTATTATTGATATATGGAAAACCTCCCTCATATATATATTGGATAGGAGGCAAGTATGAGTAGACAAACTCAATCCTAATGGGCTAAGACAATTAAGCCCATATTATATATGATATATTTACTGATAACACTTTCTAATCCTAATGGGCCAAGACAATTAGGCTCCTATGAAAAGGCATACTTGTGCAACCCTATTAGGTCAAAATTTAGATCAAATCAGGAAGACAATCACAAAAAATTAATTTAGGTCGAATGGGGAAGACAATCACAAAAAATTGAGGAAGATACATATGAAGGTTGGTAAATAATCATGAGATAGGAGGAGGAGGATGTTGCATGAGTTCTACTTTGATGAATTGAAAATTGAAAAAATTACTTCATAGGACATGGAAGGATGGTTTCCTACCGGTCATGCAATTGTAGTAGTGAACATTATCATTTTTGAAACCACAAGTTCCATTTAATTTTTTACAAAAGTATTTTCCCTATATCCTGATAGAGAATAAGTCTAGTGAAGGGAAATTACATACAACATGAAATGGTGGTTACGATGTGTGTCTACTTATTTTCATTGGGAGTAGGTTCGTCACTCTCAGAGTGAGTGAATCGATCTGTGCTCTATACGAACATGTTGGAACATGCCTCTTGCTTCATCAGTGCATATGGAACAGTGAATGCATTGGACGTAGCAAGCAAGACAAGATTATCTACATGGGTCAGACCATAAATGACAACATCCATGATGGCATTCCCACCTGGAACGAATTTGGATCTGCCACATATACATACTTATCACTATTGTCTAGCATACATTGATCCTCCACTAGCGGTCTAGTAGGTTTGTGACCAACCGTCAGCTCAGTTTTGGGAAAACAAAAAGATACACATCAGTGGGGCAAGGATGGGGGGGACTTCATGAGATTGACGTCTTTAACAAAGTACTACTAGGGAATGACCTATGATGTTGGACAAAAATAACATGATTTAATGCCGATAGGTAGAAACTTGGCCTCATATTTAGCATAAATAACTAATTTGTTTGAGTTCTTTACTTAATCCTTTTGTTACTTATGGTTTTTTATTAGGGAAAGTGTCAGGATGTAACATGTAGGGATGAGCCAAGGAAAAAGTGTATGAGAATACAATGCAAAAATGAAATTTTATGAAAGGACAAAGGAGGAGACAACCATGAATGTCAAGGATAATGCTTGGCAGGAAGCTAAGCTATGAATAGACGATGGCCGCCCACAAGGCACTCTCATTTTATCTTGGGTTATTTATGATCAATTCTCTAATACCATGTGAAAAATAAGCTAGAGGATAAAGAGATATTTCTTATTGATATAAGGAAAGCTACCCTCCTACATATAGTAGAGGAGGAAAATACAAGTATGTGAACTTAACCATAATGGCACAAGACAATTAGGCCCATAAAATAAATGACGTATTAACTAATAGTACTTCATAACATCTAACAATCACAAAAAGAGTGTTATTCTTCTTAGTTCTATTTTAGAGAATGAAGTTCTTGTTGATTTTATGGAATTAAAAAATGTACCTTAACTTAAAGATATCTTGGTTAGATGGGTGGAAGGACAAGCGAATATCTTTTGCATATAGGCATGGGCTTATTCATTCGACCCTATCATCCATCTATTTATATCATACCTCTACCTTTTCCCTCCCTTTTGATATAAATGAATATACTGAATGAAAAAATATTTCCTTTGGGGTTAATCATATGATATGAATAATTAACATGATGTCGACAGGGAGAAGGTCACTAAACCTAAATATGATGGAGGTATGGGTATTAAAGTAGTCATAAATGGATGTAAATATTCCATTTTCATGCAAATATAGAAGGTTTCTCCTAAAAATGACTCCTTGTGGATAAAGTGGATCACCAGAGATACATAAATAAAAATTCCATCTAATTCTCCAAAGAGTATAATTATTTTTCTTGGTACTTTATACACCGATGAGTTCACACATCTAGTTATGCTTCTGATTCAGGATTTTGGCAATACTTTTTTGTGGACAGATCCATGGACTCCTAATTTTGAAGTCATTACAAGTTCCATGGAAAGCAAGCCATCATTAGGACTGGGTTATCTTCGATAAGTAAACTCAATTCCATTATCAAAAAGCAACGAATGGAGCTTTATTAAACTCTTTATTACTAGAGAAGTTTGGCTCTATTCTTGGTAACTTCCCTACCCCTAGTGAAGATTTGGATAAAATCATCTTTCATGGAGCTACTAATATAAATATGAAGGACATATGGGCTAGAATTAGATCAATGGTGTTAGTTAATAAGTTCTTCAAAATGAACTTGGAAGTTATAAATCCCAAGAAGGTATCAAACCAATGGGCAGAACATCAAGCATTATAAATTGCCAACTATAGATTATGCAATAAAATAAGATTTCTCTACTCCTTATTATTTTATGTGCTAGTGTGAGGTTGTAGAAGTTTAACATATTATGTTCAAATGCTCTTCTTTTAATGTACATTGGAAGGAAGGTTTTGCTTCTCTAATAACTACTACCACTCTTTTGCAAAGAGGACTTGCCCAAGCTCTTCAAGAGACCAGATCATCGTCCATTTTTAATTACAATGCAAAATATATCGATATAGAGGAATCTAAGAGTGCATGAAGTTCTAAGATGAATGAAAAATTCCTAAGGAACGTTATTATTTTTCTTATTCTATGCATCTCCTGTGTGAGTGTGTGCGTGCATGTTTTTTACTTGTTGTTGTTTAGAAGCTCCATCTATGTTTTTATTGTTGAGAATATTGTTGGATCAAAGGGCTATAGAGGGGGTGAATAGAGCTAAAAACACTTACATAAAACTCATTACACCGTCAAGTTAATTCAACTAGGTACAATTGCAAATAGTGAATTTGATGCCAATCAAAACATGCATAGGAAGGATGAGAGAGATTGAAACAAGCACTTGAACAAGCTATTGAGATTGGTTCCACTCTCCAAACTAGGAGAGAGTCAATCCACTACCTATAGAGTTTAAGCTCTATCATTTTGCAGCCTATCTATACTTATACTCCATTATAAGACATACAATTTGACCTTCCTTTTCCAGGACAAGGATACCTAGCTTCCCTTTGAGGTCAGGGGAGACAACAACCTTACTACCAAGGACTTACCTATCTGGATGAGCTAGAGTCTTCTACCTCTACAAGGTCTGACCCATACTTTCAAGAAGCTAGTCACCTTCACCAAGGAGATCCCCTTCTTGCAAAAAGTCTTTTTCCTTGAAGGATTTACTCAGTCTACTCTCAAATTTTCAGCCTTGTCCTCCTCCTTCACTTGGAGAAGATTTTTGCACTGTCTTCTAAAACTTGAAGAAGCTTGCAGCTTCTCCTCCACTTGGAGAAGCTTTCACCAACTTGATCTTGAATAAAGGGGTCGGGGGAAGGAGAATCTTGAGAGCTTTACAACAATGAAGTATCTCTCTTACATAGGTCCTATCTCACTCATATGGACATTTGGATTTGCAAACAAGAGAGAGAAAGGGGCTCAAGTGGGTTGGATGCACTCAAATATAGCTAGCAGATTGAATAGCATGAAGGATCAACCTTGGAATGAACTCCAAGATCTCCTATTTATAGTTGGGGTTGTCCAATATAGGGTAGGAGCACTAAGGAATGATTTCTATCCATTTTGAGGGTTGCAACAGATATAATTTTACAGTTTGCAATAATCCAACAACTAGAATCATAATTTCTATGTTTTTCATACTGTGCATCCGATTGAGTTTTAATAAAGTTAACTCCATTGATTGCACTATGGGACAAAGGTAATTTGAATTGTTTATTATGGATTAAACTCGACTAATCGATTAAATCAATTTTTCTTAGTACATGAATCAATCGAAATCTGTGGGTGTGCAAATCAACCAAACCAAAATTTTCTCAAAGTCTTGTAAGGGGATCGGTAGAGCTTTGTGAGTAAAAAACTTTACCGAAAAACTCCCTATAATGAATTTTAGAAAATGTCACTAAAGCGATTAATCATTCAAATTTAAGGCTCTTGATTTTTTCTCATCTTAGTTACAAGTCATTACATCAATACAAATGATTACAAAAATCATCTTTAGGGATTTAGAGTGTTTTCTAGAAAAGTGAATTTGTATTGCTTTGACTTGAACTCTCAAACAAACATGTTAGATACATGTAAATGGAATGGTTAATCCATTATAAAAATATGAACAATGTGTAACACTTAGGTCAACATTCTCCCCCTTTTGACAATGACAAGCCATTACTCATCATATTGTAAAGGATATGAAAATTAAACCTTTCCTTTTGAAAAAGGATGTGAAAGTTAAACCTTTACCTTGTGAATTACAAGGGGATACATGAATGATCAATTTTAATTTCACCCCCTCAATTCATTGTTACCTATGCCTACATGGTTAGTGTTTCAACAAATAACCATAGAACATATAAATAGTATATGATCCTTTAGAAATTTCCATGATATTTTATATAATTAACAAGAAAAGGATTACATAAGCCATAAAAAAATATTGGCGAGGTCATTTCTCCCCCTTTGTCATATCAAAAAGGCAGGGAGTAGAAGAGCTAAAGGGACATGTATTCACCATAGGAACAAACTAAACAAAAACCACATATAGCACACACCAAACAAAGACAAAATAGAGAGAAATAGAGCAATCTAATGTCATAATCAAAATATGGGATAACATACCAAGAACTCATAAGATATAGTCAACCAAAGAGTTTCGGTACATGAGATTAATATTACAACATAAAACATGTCCTCTCAAGATAAGAACTACAAACCAATGAAAAATAATGAGATGGTAAAATGTATGATAGTCTACAGACATATATATATATATATACATATATATATATATATATATATATATATATATATATATATATATATATATATATATATATATATATATATATAATCACTCTACCAGACTATAGAACTAAGCATCTATGACATCGACTACATCAACTAAAACCTCATATTCCTCATCCTTGGGCATGTGTTATTCGTCATCATCAGAAGGTGCAGGAGTGGTGGAAGTGGTAGCCTCACCATCATAATCAGAAAAGCTGTCATCAAAATCATCATCTTTGGCATCCTCAGCAACATCAACCTCATCCTCAGCATCATGGTCTGGTGTCTCCTCATCAGCATAAGGTCCAAACACATGAGTACTAGGCCATCTGGCATTCTGGTCAGCCCAAGACATGCTACATGCATGTAACACATTTTCTTGTGGAAAGGTGAGAGTTGACACTCCATCATTGCCTACATAGAGAGTGGTAGTGGGCCCAACAGGCATAGCTAGAAGAGGTAGAGAACCAGGGGTAGGGGGTGTAGCAGAAACAACATGGGGTGGAGGGTTAGGGTAGAACTAACTATAAGAGGCATAGTCAACTCTAGGATACTCCGGGTAGGGTGGGTAGGGTTGGTTATAGGATAGATTCATGTGATACATGATTTGGTAGAGGTCCTGGTGAAAATGATCCTAAACCCAAAGGTTGTACGTCTGTTGATCCATCATGTAACCCATATTGGTTTCATTTTATACAAATAATGAGGCACGGGTAGGGTGAGGTGGTGGTGGAGGTAAAGGGGCCTAGGTGGAGGAAGAGGCACCTGGTATGGTGGGAGAGATAGGAAGAAAAGTCTTCTTGATGGTTGTCTCACTTTTACAAACTCCTCTGCAACTTGGCTTGTATCCAAGATCGTGAAAGAGGGATTTTCCATTATGGTGAGAAAACATACCACATATCGGGTTTGGGTATGGGAGATAAGTTCCAGTGGGGTTCTTACTAGAGTAAAAGTAGGTCATATAATGTAGAACATAGCGAGCCCACTTAACTCCAATATCATTCATCAGACAAAACATGATTGTTGCAATATTCTCTGCAATTTCAATTTGATTCCTCTTAGTATGAACATTGTAGTTGACTACTAAGGCATTTAGTTTGTATTTGATATCAAGGGAAGATGAGGGTAGGGTTTAATTCTTCTTATATGGTACGCCAAGTTTCTTCAAGAACTTATTGATATCGGGTGTAAGATCAAGTTTAAAAATCTTCTAGAAATCTTCAGGGTCTAGCAAGTTATAATATTTAGGGTAAGAAGCCACCCAACAACCAAAAATGTCAAAATAAGAGAAATAGGTATTCAAAGAATCCTAAAAAATGGTTATCTTGGTTCCAAAAATCATTGAATTCAAGATGACTTGGGTATTGGGTGGTGGAACATGGGTGGTGTAGTTCTAGGTGAGATTGACATATAATTCTTGGGTAGCCTTCATGCTTGACATGGAATTGGTGAAGCACAAATTCTCTACACACAAAGAACTCATGTGATGTACTTTAAACACCTAAGAAACCTCTTTTATTACCTCATTCATCATGAGACGAGGCTCTAACAAAGCTCAGAAAGGAAAGGTGGTCCTAGAGAGGAGTTCCTTATACCTATTCATGACATGCATGGAGATGAAAGAGGTTCCATCAAAGGAGATATGGCAAGCAGCTGAGGAGGAGGATGGAGCTCCAGTTGGGGCAGACCGTTTTTGTCAGTTGGAGGCCATCTAGATCAAGAGGAGAAGAAGAGACATACAAAGGAGACAGAAAATGCAAACCCAAGGTCACCACAACTCCTAGGTCACAAATGGAGAGAGAAAGGAGGGCTAGATAAAGGCTAGGAGGGTGTGGGAGAGGATGGTTTAGGTCTACAATTCAAAGGGGAACACTAGAGGTGGACACGTAGTCGACTTTCTCTAGTTGAGAGGGACAAAAGTCGGTCAATGCCCTTTTTAGTTTGGGTCCAGTTCCACTGTGGTCATGTTCTGTGTTGGACAAACTCAACCAATCATTTGAATATGCGCAACCCTCAGCCAAGGGATTGATAGAGTTGTATCAGGAGAAACTCAAACAATTAATAGTTTGTCCCAAAACATAAGATATTCAATTTTAAGCCTCTAGAGTGCTATATAAATGTATTTTTCTAGAATATCATGTGTTTAAGTATATTGAGGAATATTTCACTAATCATTGGCTACCATTTTGCAATAAAAACTTATTTGTGAAAAATAGATGAAAATAAGAGAAACAAGGTATGAAAACATGTCATCTATATCACTTTCAGTGAAGAGATGATCAATTTTAAGAAAGAAACATATAGGTATGATAACATCAAGCTAGGTTGCATGTCAATATCTTCAAGATCAATTATAAGTAGTTTTGATCTAATGAATGAAATTTCTCTCTAGCAAGAGGTTTAGTGAAAATGTCTACAAGATGATTCTCTGTGTCCGCATGATTGATATAGATATCCTTCTTGAGAATGTTGTCACAAAGAAAGTACTGATGAACTTTTATATGTTAATCTCTACTATGCAATATAGGATTGTAAGACAGGTTTATTTCACAAGTATTGTCACAATAGATAGGAGAAGCATCAAAATGAATGCTTAAGTCTTAGAGTGTTTGCTTCATCCATAGGAATTGGGCACAACAATTCCCAATTGCAATGTATTTGGCCTCGGTATTTGAAAGAGCCACAAAGCTTCATTTCTAAGAGAACCAAGAAACTAGGCATGGTTCAAGAAAGAAGTAAGTGCCACTTGTGAACTTTCTATCAATCAAATAACCTACATAATTAACATCACTATAGGTTGTAAGAGTAAATTCCCTTGACTTGGGATACCGTAGTCCAAAATATTGAGTTTTGGCTAGGTACCTCAAAATCCTCTTAACCTCTATGAGATGTGATTTTTGTGGACTTGATTGAAAGTGAACACACAAGCAACACTAAATATTATATCAGGTACAGAGGCAGTTAAATAAACTTCCAATCATACCTCTATAGAGCTTCTCATCTACCTTTTCTCTATAATGACCCCGCCTTTCAGGAACCCTCAATTAAGGGAGACCAGGAGGTCAGAGCCGTTATCCCAATTTCTAGATCAAAGGTTCGACAAATAAACATTAATAATTATCAAACTTTACCAGAATATTGTGAAAAGCTGTAATAAAATAAAAATTTTTCATACCTTTCAAAAACTTGGATTTCTAAACTTCTATCCACACACATATACTATGCTAACTAATCCTCCTTGCACTTTCATTCATGTATACACAATGTGCCAATTTACTATTTGTCCTTTTGGGTTTGTACCTAAAATGCCGACAAACAAAACATCAGTCAACATAAAGCTGGTATGTGGGGGAAACAATAATCGTGCAATTATCCATAACAATTTATGGCAATCAATTACAGTTTATCAACCAACTTTACGTTTTAAATATAACTGTGTGATCCATACATACCCTATCCTCTGCGCAGTCCCTACAGTGGACCTGGATGCTACATTTCTTATGGTAGATCCCCATTAAACCCCTCATGATCCTACCTAACCGGTGAATTCATTTCTAGGGTTGAGTCACATGGCACTACCTGTAGGTAGCTCACTCCTTAACTCATGGCGTACTATAGAGTCTCATGGAACTACACGTGGGTAGCCCAATTTCTAACTCATGACAGCCTGGACCTTACTCTAGGTTACCCTTTTTAGCATTTGCAAAGCCACAAAGGATGATCCGGATCCAAGCCAGTTATATATATATATATATATATATATATATATATATATATATATATATATTATTTATAGTGATAATCATAGTCACTTTATAGTTGCATGAAATAAAAGTCATCCAAGCAGTTTATTTCAAACAACTGATAAAATATCTGGGAATCGTCGTGAAACTAATGCGGTTAATCGTAAATGTAACCACATACCTGTAACTATAGATTTGGAGACAGAATCAACTATGTAGAGAAAACCCAATCAAGAAAGAAACTATGCACATAATTCCTGAAATTAACATATCCACTTCCTTTTATCAAAATTTATCCAATTTCATCTTATTCCTTAGGGTTTCTATTCCAATTTTAGGGTTTCCTTTGAAATTAGGGTTTTGCCTACACTTTTAGTATTATGAACCCTAATTCAACAAAACTACATCAAACCTTTAAATTTCTGATTCTAATACTCCTAATAGACTTAGGATCATTATTTAGTAACTTATTTCCTTAATCCAAAATAAACATAGTTTTTCTACTTTTTCATCCTAAATTAAGGTTTCTATATGCATTATCCTTCATTTATAGATTAAAACCCTAAACTATCCAACTTTGCATTCAAAACGTATGAAAACTTTATTTTAATATTCAACAGGTTAATACTCCTCAACTTAACCTATTAACCCACAAAGATTCATCCTTTATATTCAATTAGGGTTTCTAATTACCTTTCAATACTTTTTCTACAAAATTAATGTAATTTTTCAAGATGCGATAGAATTAGATCACCAAACTTTTTTTATCATATTCCTCGTATTTTTCTAAGCAACTTTCATGTATACAGTTTATTTCTATGAATTTCACAAGGAAAAACCTTTTTCTAGATTATTTGAGCAGAGAGAGCTAATTATCATTTTTTTTTGGCCGTTCGATCGATGCGGCGCGGGTCTGCATCTAGATCCGATACTCCACATCAATCACCTCCACTAAATTGGTTGTGCATGCTGCTGCCCACTACCGATCGTTGGATACCTCTCAAGTCCATGATGGACTCTAATCTGAGGGCTACTGATCCTCGTCTTCATCCTTCCTTAGGTTCTAGCCCGCAGTGGCTCCACGGCGACACTCTCTCCTGAGTGAGAGCAATCAAGCAAGAGAGAGGATTTGGGAACCTGGGAAGTTTCCATCAAAGTTCGCGAGGGTGAGAGGAAGTGCATGAGGGCCTATTTATAGGATATGGGGGTCCTTTTTAGGGTTTCCTATCCCTGCCTCCAACCGATCCTCAGCCCAATTGGGCATTTCTCCTAGTCGCAATGGGAGCCTATCATCTTAGGGTCGAGAAGGTTCGTATCCCTATCTCGGACCCAAAGGAGTGATTTCTAAGAGTGCACATGCACTAGATCGCGCAAACGTTGAAGGGGAAAGTTCCCCCTGAACTCGACCACAGTCTGTGTCCCGCTGGGACTTTGACGATGAGCAGTGCCTATTAAATCAAGATCCAGTGACCCTCATCACACGTGGTCAACCAATCAAAGGAAAACATTTCCTAAATCCAAAATAAATCCATATTTTGAGGATAATTTGAAAAAGCCTTAACTCCCAATTTATAACTCCTTTTTATCTCAAATTTTAAGGGAATCTCGTTTATGATGTTATCTCTCATCATGAAAAAATTGGGATCATTATCTAAAGAAAACGAGTCCTTTTCTTTAGTTACAAGTTAACACTTAATTATTCATATTTTCCACATATTTTGTCTTTCCCTAGCCTTTATATTATTATCCTGAGTTCCTTGAACCTCAAGGAACCTTAATATCTAGAAATTCCATCTTGGAAAATATTCCTTAGCCTTTTATTATTCTTTTATCTATTTTATTGTTTGTTCCTTTATCCAATTGGATTCCTTTTCCTTTTCTTTTTCTTTTTCTTTCAATTGGGCTCAATAGCCAATAAGGCCCATTAAGAAAACATACAAGGCTATTATACACAAAATTCATTCAAATCAAACCATTAAATCAACCATTGATTTGATTTATCTTTTAAAAGAAGATTTACAAATCTCATTACATGATTTAGAAAAATGGGTTTATAATATCCTCCCCTCCTGATAGGAATTTTGCCCTCAAAATTCAACAATCAAACAAACAAATCAGGATATGTTTTTTCCATGTCCGTCTTTAGCTCCCAAGTGGCTTCATCCTCTCCATGGTGCTTCCAAAGAACCTTTACCATCTCTTTATTCTTATTTCTGAGCTCTTTCACCTTGGTATCTAGAATCCACAAAGGTAACTCAGGATAAGTTAGATTCCCTTGAAGCTCAATGGGTTCAATGCTCAGCACAAGGTTCAGATCTTGCACATATCACTTCAGATTGGACACATGAAACATATCATGCATCATACTATATTGAGGGGGTAACGCCAAACGATATGTGGCTTCACCAATTTGTTCTAATACTTCAAACGGACCCACGTATCGGGGACTTAACTTTCCTCTATTCTTATCTATAGCTCAGAGTGGTCGGATTTTTAGAAAAAAATGTTCTCCCACAGTGAAATGCACATCAGTCCGCCTTGCATCAGCATATGACTTCTGTCGATCATGGGCTATCTTTAGCCTTTGCATGATTAAAGCGACCTTATCAGCATATACTTGGAGTTTATCTGACCTCAACAAGGTCCTTTCACCAACATCATCCCAATGAAGTGGTGACCGACACGGTCTCCCATATAGAGCTTCATACAGAGGCATCCCAATACTGGCTTGATAACTTTTGTTGTAGGCAAACTCAGCTTGTGATTCACCCCAATTGAGCACACAAGCTCTCAGAAGATCCTCTAAGGTCTGAATTGTCCTTTCTGACTGACCATATGTCTGGGGGTGATATGCGATACTGAATTTCGACCTTGTACCTAGTTCCTCTTGAACTTGCTTCCACAACTTGGAAGTAAACTTTGGGTCTCTATCGGAGATGATGGAACCGGGTACACCATGCAAACAAACTATCTCTCTGATATATAGCTCAACTAAATCTGACATCTTGGCAGTGGTTTTCACGACAAGGAAGTGTGCTGACTTGGTAAGGCGGTCTACCACAACCCATATAGAATCATGTCCTTTCTTAGTCCGAGGTAGACCTACCACAAAATCCATGGTGATTTGCTCCCATTTCCATTTTGGAATCTCTATAGACTGTAAAAGCCCACTGGGTCATTGGTGTTCTGCCTTCACCATTTGGCATGTAAGACAACTGGCCACATATGCCGCAATGTCTCTCTTCATTCCTAACCACCAGAAAAACCTCTACATGTCCTTAAACATCTTGGTAGTTCCCGGGTGCACCATGTACTTAGAACCATGAGCCTCTTGTAGGATACGTTCCTTCAACGATGAGTCTTCAGGAACCCATATGCGATACTCAAATCTAATCCCTCCATCTATTCCTAAAGAAAGACGAGTCTGAGGCTTCTTCATCAAGCCTTTCATCTTGTCAAGTTCCCCACTAGCCAACTGTACTGCTACAATATCACTCAACAATTTTGACTATATCTAGATGTTGGCCAAACGAACTCGATCATCAAATGATTGAGGAGACCATTCTACTAGCTCTTCTAAACTCTTCCACTGACTGGATAAAATAGCTACACACCTAAGCTGTTTCTGACTCAAAGCATCTTCCACGACATTCGCCTTTCTTGGATGATAAGTGATGGTGAAGTCGTAATCCTTCATGTACTCCATCCATCATCATTGTCATAGGTTTAAGTCTTTCTGAGTCAGGAGGTACTTCAGGCTCTTATGCTCAATGAGGATCTCGAAAGTAGCACCATATAGGTAATGCTGCCAAATCTTCAATGCATGGATGATAACAACTAGTTCTAAGTCATGCGTTAGGTAATTCACCTCGTTGGGCTTGAGTTGTCGGGAGGCATATGCAACCACATGCTGATTTTGTTCCAACACAGCCAAGTCCCATCTTCGATGCATCGGTGAAATACATGAAACCCTCATTGCCTGATGGTAGAGTCAAAACTAGTGCAGTGGTTAGCTTCTCCTTCAGCTCTTGAAAAGGAGCTTCACACACATCATACCATAGAAACTTCACATCCTTCTGAGTCATGGTCAAAGGAAAGGCAGTCTTTGAGAAATACTTGATGAAATGTCGATAGTACACTGCCGACCCCAAGAAACTGCATATTTCCGAGGGATTCTTTGCTGCAGGCCAGTCTCAAACTGCTGACACTTTAGCCGGATCTACATCGATCGTTCCTCTTGAGATGATGTGTCTGAGGAACATGACTCAGTCTATCCAAAACTCACATTTGGAGAATTTCCCGTAGAACTTCTGCTTTCTCAAGATATCAAGGACTTTACTTAGGTGGTCTTGGTGTTGATCTAAGTCATCAGAATAAACTAGTATGTCATCGATGAATACTATGACAAATGAGTCAAATAAGGGTTGAAACACATTATTCATAAGGTTCATGAAAACACTGGGTGCATTGGACAACCCAAAAGGCATAACCACAAACTCATAGTGGCCATAACGTGTTCTGAAAGCTAATTTTGGGATGTCCTCACTCTTGACTCTCAACTGGTGGTATCCTGACCTCAAGTCAATCTTAGAAAATACTCAAGCAGACTTCAACTAGTTAAACAAGTCATCTATACGGGTTAAAGGGTATTTGTTCTTAATGGTATCCTGGTTGATCATCCAGCAGTCTATGCACATTCGAAGAGAACCATCCTTTTTCTTTACAAAAAGAGCTGGTGCTCCCCATGGTGATGTGCTAGGGTGGATAAAACCCTTGTCTAGCAATTCCTATAATTGTTTCTTCAACTCAAGAAACTCCATAGGGGCCATCCTATAAGGTGCTCGTGAAATATGGCTTATCCCGGGAGCTAGCTCTATGGAGAAATCTACCTCTCTCTTAGGAGGAATCCCAGGTAGATCATCTGGAAAAACATCTGCATAGATCCTAACTACCTCTATTTCCTCTAATGGTTGCACCATGGGTTTTGGCTCAGTGACTACTGCCATGAAAGCTCGACACACTTCACTCATCATCCGCTCTGCTTTCAAGGCAGACACATACAGGCTGGTGGTGGCATCCTTACTACCCCTAATGATGAAGTGTGGGTGACCTGGTTTCTTAATGATCACTTTCTTCTCCCTACAGTCGATATTGGCCCTATAAGTATAAGGCCAATCCATGCCAGTGATCACATCAAAATCATTCATATCAAGAAGGATAAAGTCTATAGGAAACTCATGATCTCGATATTTCATAGGTATCACCAGAGTTTTCAAAAGAGATGTAAATATTTGACCACTCGAGGTTGTAACATCTAAGACATACCCTAAATCCTTGATATCCAAACAAAGCATAGTTGTGAGATTTCTTGAAATGAAAGTATTAGTAGATCCTGAGTCAAACAAAGCTTTTACATTGTGTCCTATGACTTCAAGCATGCCTACAATGTTTTTCACCATACATTAGGACATTAAATGCTTATCTTAAAACATAAAAGAAAACTCTAAGGGTTATTACCCTCGATCAACCAATTAGCATTTTCTTGAGCCTCCTCATTATCAATGGAAAACACCCGAGCTTGTCTTATCTCTCTAGTAGGTGGGGCTGTAGCTATAGGTGGAGCTTCCACAGGTGGGGCTACTACCGGTCCTGGTCCTCTTGGATCTGGCAGAGGACAAACATATTGTGGGTGTCCTTCTTAATGGCACCGAAAGCATGTCTTCTTCTTATAACATCACTCACTGGTGTGCCCCTTTCTGCAGGTGCGGCATTGCGGTTGGTTGTTCTCTTGACGGGGTTTCCCGTTTCCTCCATGTCTTCCTTTAGCATGATGATGCCCTGGACCTTTCTTGTGGTTGTTCTTCTGACCTTGAGTTCCTTCAGTGAAACCCAAATACCCCTTGGGTGGAAATTGGGCAGGCATCACAGTCCTCTCCATGTCTAGAGCAGTGTTGTAAGCTTCAGCAAAGGTTTTAGGTTTACTTGCCATCACATGGGGCTTGATGATAGGTTGAAGATGCTCTATGAAGTGATCCACCCTTCTTTCCTCATCCATCTTATACCCAAAAGGCTCCAGGATTCAAAACTTGCGCCCAAAGTCTGCCAAAGAGGAGTTTCCTTGAGTCATGTTGGTGAACTCCCTTTCCTTTTCCTTCTTAACTGAGACAGGGACGAATCTGGTGGTGAAGATTGCCTTGAACTCAGGCCATGCCATTGGTTCCTCAGTCAGATCTCAACCTATGATGTGAGTCTCCCACCATATCTTGGCTGCTCCTTCCAGGAGCTGAGCAGCAAAGAGGACCTTCTTTCTTGGTTGTACCTCAAGCATGTGGAATCCATTCTCGACTGCAAGCAGCCAAGCTTCCGCCTTGTCGACCACCTCAGATTTATCCTCTCCCCAGAACTTCTCAATGTTCAGCTTGATGAAGTCCAAGATGGTGGCTCCTAGTTGAG
This sequence comes from Alisma plantago-aquatica, assembly GCA_963693085.1. Lineage (NCBI taxonomy): Eukaryota > Viridiplantae > Streptophyta > Magnoliopsida > Alismatales > Alismataceae > Alisma > Alisma plantago-aquatica. Next base: position 226,005,015 of record OY856414.1, on the reverse strand, counting down.
GATGACGGGAAGCGGCTCACCATTCTCACCTCTACCAAAGTCTTAGAGGGCCAAAGCACTAATGGCCTCTATCAGCTTCTTCTGTTGTTCCATCCACAAAGCATCAGGGGTGTGGATCATCGTGGTTGGTTTTGGACCACCATCTTGGTCCTCTTCCATCTGGCCTACCTTCTTATACACATGTTGCTCCTCGTACCCTTGGTCTTCTTCTTGATCAAGGTTGTTGAAGGATATCGGGTCAGGATTAGGGACCTCATGAGTAGTTTCTTTAGGTCTCTTCCTCTTCTTTGAGGAATCTCCACTGTGGTTCCTTTTCCTCTTCCTTAAAGACACCTTTCCCTTACGTGAAGGTCCACCACCATTGGTGGCATCTGGGACAACCACTGTCTTCATGTGAGCCATCTAAATAAGCATACACATAGCCCCTTCAGTCTATACCTTTAAGCTAATTATACTTATGTCGATGACGTCTTATTACATATTTTTTGTTAATTTGATGGAGGATTCCTTAATCTTTAACTTACTTACCCATACCACATGAGGGTGAGGTAGAGAGAGAAAAACCCTAACTCTTAAAATCCTTAATAGAATGGGTGATGAGAAGGGATGAATAAGATGGGAAATTCCTAAAGGTGTCTTATTTCGAATCATACCCTAAGACTTTGGCCAGGCAGTCACACAGATCTAGGAGTCCTCGTATTCTGACTAGCAGTGTGGAGGAAAATATTGCCAGCCCCCGGTCGTGATCCTTTTCTAGACACCTCTGTCGTTCGGATAATCCTCTAATAACTCCCTTGCGTTCTATAGAGTTTGTAAAATTTAATAATTATTAATGGTTAAGTGAGGAACCTTGGCTCTGATATCAAATGTAATGACACCGCTTTCCAGTAACCCACAATTAAGGGAGACCGGAGGTCAGAGATGTTATCCCAATTTCTATATCAAAGGTTCGACAAATAAACATTAATAATTATCAAACTTTACCAGACTATACTGAAAAGATGTAATAAAATAAAATTTTTGCATACCTTTGAAAAACTTGGATTTCTAAACTTCTATCCACACACGTATACTAGCTAACTAATCCTCCTTGCACTTTCATTCATGTATACACAATGTGCCAATTTACTGTTTGTCCTTTTGGGTTTGTACCTAAAATGCCGAAAAACAAAACGTTAGTCAACATAAAGCCGATATGTGGGGGAAACAATAATCGTGCAATTATCCATAACAATTTATGGCAATCAATTACAGTTTATCAACCGACTTTACATTTTAAATATAATTGTGTGATCCATACATACCCTATCCTCTACGTTGTCCCTACAGTGGACCTGGATGCTATCTTTCTTATGGTAGATCCCCATTAAACCCCTCATGATCCTACCTAACTGGTGAATCAATTTCTAGGGTTGAGTCACATGGCACTACCCATAGGTAGCCCACTCCTTAGGTCATGGCGTTCTATAGAGTCTCATGGCACTACACGTGGGTAGCCCAATTTCTAACTCATGATAGTCTAGACCTTACTCTAGGTTACCCTTTTTAGCATTTGCAAATCCATAGAGGAGGATCCAAATCTAAGACAGTTATATATATATATATATATATATATATATATATATATATATATATATATATATATATATATATATATATATATATATATATATAGTGACAATCGTAGTCACTTTATAGTTGCATGAAATAAAAGTCATCCAAGTAGTTTATTTCAAACAACCGATAAAATCTCCAGGAATCGTCATGAAACTAAGGTTGTTAATCATAAATGTAACCACATACCTGTAACTGTAGATTTGGAGACAGAATCAACTATGTAGAGAAAACCCAATCAAGCAAGCAACTATGCACAGAAATCCTAAAATAAACATATCAACTTCCTTTTATCAAAATTTATCCAATTTCATCTTATTCCTTAGGATTTCTATTCCAATTTTATGGTTTCCGTTGAAATTAGGGTTTTGCCTACACTTAGTATTATGAACCCCAATTCAACAAAACTACATAAAACCTTTAAATTTCTCATTTTAATACTCCTAACATACTTAGGATCATTATTTAGTAACTTATTTCCATAATCTGAAATAAACATAGTTTTTCTCCTTTTTCATCCTAAATTAGGGTTTCTATATGCATTATCCTTCATTTATAGATTAAAACCCTAAATTAGCCAACTTTGCATTCAAAATGGATGAAAACTCTATTTTAATATTCAACAGGTTAATACTCCTCAAATTAACCTATTAACCCATAACGATTCATCCTTTATATTCAATTAGGGTTTCTAATTACCTTTCAATAACTTTTCTACCCAATTAATGTACTTTTGCAAGGCGAGATAGAATTAGGTCACCAAACAATTTTTATCATGTTCCTCATATTTTTATAAGAAACTTTCATGTATAAAGTTTTCTCATCAGAGATTCCTAGCTATATCTATGAATTTCACAAGGAAAAACCTTTTTCTAGATTATTTGAGCAGAGAGAGCTAATTACTGAATTTTTTTGGCCGTTCGATCGATGCGCCACTGGTCCGCGTCTAGATCTGATGCTCTGCGTCGATCGCCTTCACTAACTTGGTTGCGCGTGCTGCTTCCCACTGCCGATTGTTGGACCCTCTCAAGTGCACGATGGACTCTGATCTGAGGGCTACTGCTCCTTGGCTTCCTCCTTCCTCAGGTTCTAGCCTGTGGTGGCTCCGCGGTGGCGCTCTAGCTGTAGAGAGAGAGCAATCGAGTGAGAGCGATGGTTTAGGAACCTAGGAAGTTACCTTCAGAGTTCGCGAGGGTGAGAGGAAGTGTGTGAGGGCCTATTTATAGGATATGGAGGTCGTTTTTAAGGTTTCCTATCCCTGCCGCCAACCGATCCTCATCCCAATTGGGTGTTTCTCCTAGTCGTGATGGGAGCTTATCATCTTAAGGTCGAGAAGGTTCATCTCCCTCTCTCGAACCCAAAGGAGTGATTTCTAAGAGTGCACATGCACTGGATCGTGAGAAAGTTGAAGGGGAATGTTCCCCAGGAACTCAGCCATAGTGTCACGCTTGGACTTTCACAATGAGTGGTGCATGTTGGATCAAGATCCAATGGACCTCATCACACGCGCTCAACCAATCAAAGGAAAAGATTTCCTAAATCCAAAATAAATCCATATTTTGAGGATAATTTGAAAAAGCCATAACTCCCAATTTATATCCTTTTTATCCCAAATTTTAAGGGAACCTTGTTTATGATTTTATCTCTAATCATGCAAAAATTGGGATCATTATCTAAAGAAAACGAGTCCTTTTCTTTAGTTTCAAGTTAACACTTAATTATTCATATTTTCCACATATTTTGTCTTTCCCTAGCCTTTATATTATTATCCTGAGTTCCTTGAACCTCAAGGAACCTTAATATCTCGAAATTCCATCTTGGAAAATATTCCATAACCTTTTATTCTTCTTTTATCTATTTTCTTGTTTATTCCTTTACCCAATTGGATTCCTTTTCCTTTTCTTTTTCTTTTTCTGTTTCTTTCAGTTGGGCTCAATAGCCAATAAGGCCCATTAAGAAAACATACAAGGCTATTATACACGAAATTCATTCAAATCAAACCATGAAATCAACTATTGATTTCATTTATCTTTTAAAAGGGTATTTAAAAATCTCATTACATGATTTAGAAAAATGGGGTTATAACATTCTCCTTGCTCACCTTTGTCAAGATTGGTCGTGTTTGACATGGGTGTGTCCATTTTCTTGGTGTTTTTCATTACAAAGCACTTAAGTAGTTCACCGGTGTACTTGTCGATGAAGTTACCATATTTTGTTTGTTTGATTTGAAAGCCAAGGTAGAAAGTAAGATCTTCCATCATGCTCATCTTCAACTCACTATGCATAATAGAACTAATCTCCTTGCAAAGATCAAGATCAGTCCCGCCAAAGGTAATATCCTCAACATAAATTTGAATAATCAAGAAATTTCTAGAAATGTGTTTTAGAAACAATGTAGAATCAAATTTGCCCATGATATAGCCATTGTCTCACAAAAATTTCTTTAGTTTCTGATACCAAGCTCTAGGGGAATGTTTGAGTCCATATAGAGCTTTTTGTAACATATATACATTGTTAGGAAATTTATCATGTTCAATACTGGGAGATTGAGAAACATATACTTCTTCCTCAAATGTATCATTCAAAAATTCTTTTTTAACATCCATTTGATAAAGTAGAAAATTCTTATAACTAGAAAAAGCAAGTAGGATTCTAATAGATTCAAGTCTAGCAACAAGTGCATAAGTTTTGTCAAAATCAATACCTTTCTATTGGTTGTAACCTTGAGCTACTAACCTTGTTGTGTTTCTTACCACTTTTACTCTTTCATCAATCTTGTTGACTGACGTGTATTTTACTACGCGCTTAAACGCAAGTATACGCGTCGAAGTAATATAGGCCTTGTGAGGCCCGAGTCGAACTCAGGGATACGTGAATTATTGGAGACTTCTACTAACTAATCGCAATCAGCTAGGCCGATTAACAAAGCATGGTTTTGTTGTTCAAATTAAAAAGAAAATAAAAATCAAACAAAGAAAACAATCGATTAAAGGTTAATTTAATCAATTCAAAGGGATATCTTTAGGATGGCGGTTTCACCGCGGGTCAACATTGTATTAGGTTTCATATAATTCCTCACACTTCTCTCTCTATCCGGGTAGTGGCCTGAAAACAGAATTACCCACTGTCGTGGTGTAATTCACTACTTAGGTTTAGGTTGATTCCACCGTCGTAGTAATCATTCCCCTAAACTAAGTGCATTATAAACGGTCCCTCAGTTCCCACCATTAATTTTACAACTCCTTTGTCAAGGGTTTTATTGATTAATGTAGATTTCGTCTCTTTTCAACCGTTAATCCTTCTGTCGAAGTGATTAAGGGCATTAAGTTATTATTATGGTGATCAAGCATAACAATATATATGGAGAAAACGAATCTATACCACGGATTTAAGAGAGAAAATATGAATTATCAATATAAAATTGTCATACAATACATTCCCGGGCTACTCCCGGTCCTAAAGATGGAGGGTTTTAGCCTCTCATGTTCATCTCACACGAATACATGGTAGAAATTGGGGAATTCATAAGAAAAATGGGAAATAAATGGGAAAACCCCTGAACGAAGAAGAACCGGGGGATCCATGGCATAGAACACGAGCTTCCCCGCCTGTCGGTGGTGGAAATCGTCTTCGGCAGCGTCTGAATCACCCGGGATGAGCTTCTCGGCCTCCGTTCTCCTTTCTCTCCTCCTTGGCACTCGTGCAATCCAAACTTTAGATACCCCCCTCGTGTGGGCGGCCGTCATTAGGTATAAGTCCCTAATTAGGTCGTCAAATAACAACAGCCGTCCGATCGAGATCAAAACAGATCCAACGCATATCTGTCGGCGTCGATACCATCGACGCGGGTCGATGGTATCGACACAGCGGATTAGCGGCAGCTTTCCTTTCTTTTATTCTGAGCTCCTATGGTGATCTCGATACCATCGACTTGGGTGTCGATGGTATCGACTCTGTTTAGCGTCGGTTGTTGTCGTTTAGCGACGCTGTAACCTCCATATGTCGATGGCATCGACTTTCGTCGATGGTATCGACTTTGTGTTGTTCCTTTCGGCTGGCAATCTGTGGCTTGGTCGATGGTATCGACTTCCGTCGATGGTATCGACGGAAGCAAATACTTGTTTTTCCTGAAATTTCACAACAAGACCAAGTAAATCCACACATATAATAATATTATGATAAATAATGCTCAAAATAGTAAAACAAAGGGGATTTGATATAATATGATGGCAAAGACCAAATTAAGTGGATTGTGCAATATTATCCATGAAAATGAGTAATTAGAGCACAAAACACATATGAAATAGGTCTATAAATGCGACTCAAAATCATCGCATCATTGACGTATACCCATTTGGTGCCAATGATCTTTTTATCACATGATATTGGTACTACGGTCCACACCTTGTTCTTCTCAAATTGTTCCAATTCTTCTTGCATGACCAGATCCATTCATCATCCTTGAGAGCTTCTTTGACATCTTTGGGCTCAAGTTGAGAGATGAAGGTGTTTTGAACTTGTTGCCTGTTGAATCAGCCGACGTCCTCACCCTTTTAAAAGAATTACATATGAAGAGATCATTAGGATAATTCTTTGCAAAGAGGGGTGTAGGATCCTTCTTTTCTTCTTCTTTGTCTTCTTCATCAACTAACACCTCTTTTCCTTTATTAACAATGTTGAGCTCTTTCAAGTGAGAGATGACCTCATCTACAACATCATCATTAACAATATTCTTGAAAATAGAGGGGTTAGTCTCAATAAATTTAACATTGATAGATTCTTCTACTTTAGAAAATTCAATATTAAATACTCTATAAGCCTTGCTAGTAATGCTACACCCAAGAAAGAAAGCCTTGTACAACTTCAAATCAAATTCTTAGAGGGAATCCTTGGTGTTCAAAACAAAACAAGGACAACAAAAAACATAAAAGAAATAAATGGAATGTTTTCTATAATGGCATAGCTCATAAGTGGCTTTCTTCAAAGATGGATGAGTGAAAACCTGGTTTTACATAAAACATGAAGTACTAACGGCTCTGGCCCAAAGCATCTTTGGAGAACCATACTCAAGAAGCATGGTCCAAGACATTTCTTGTAGTGATCTATTCTTTCTCTCAAGTGTTCAAGGTGAAGAGAAGTTATGACTTTATCCAAGTTCCTCACAAAACCATTCAAATAAGTCATTTCCAAATTCTCCCCCATCATCACTGTAGATAGAGATGATCCAGAAAGAAGCTTCATTTTCAACTCCTTTGCAAAAACTCAATAAAACATCAAGAGTATCACTTTTTGAAACAAGAAAGAAAGTCCAAGTATATTCAGAAAGTTATCGACAATCACAAGACAATACTTGCTACCACGAAGTGATTGCTTATGCATTGGTCCAAACAGATCAATGTGAAGAAGTTCAAGAACCCTTTCGGTACTAAGAACTCCTTTGGATTTGAAGTAGGACTTGGTTTTCTTTCCTTTGGTACAAGTTTGGCATTCATCATCCTTCTCAAAATCCAATTTAGGAAGTCCTTTATCAATTACTTTTTGTTCAACTTTCAACTGATGCATATTTATATGACCAAGCCTATGGTTCCATAAAGAAATATCATTTGAATTGGAAATAAGACATCTACCAACAATAGGCTTAATAGAGTCAAGAGTGATAACATAGAGATTAATATTTCTAGTTCCCTTATATATGACATTGTAGGATAGGGAATCTAGAAGCAAGCATTCAATTGAGGTAAAAAGAACAAGATAGCCATTATCACACAATTGACTAACACTAATTAAATTGTGATGTAGGCCATCCATAAGAAGAACATTTTTGATGCATAGTGAATCACCTAAATCACCATCATATATCACTTTACCTTTGTTTTTGTCATCAAATGTCACTGATCCTACTTTCTTCTTTGGGAATTGGCTGAAGTGGTTATTTCATCTACATATGCTTTGAGCAGCCACTATCAAAAATACATTTTCCTTTTAACTACAAGAAAGGAAGATTTTGGTTCTCAATTCAAATCTTGGGATCCGGTGTTATCTTTAGCACCAATTTCATCTTTGGGTTGATCCCCTTCTTTCTAAAAGGATAATAAGTAGAGTAATGGTCATCACTCTGAGATCTAGATACTCTTTATGGAATAATGGTCACCATCTTTGGGTTCTTTTTCTTACCCTTGCCCTTGCTCTTGCTCTTTGGAGCTCCCCCTACATATCCCAAACCACGTTTACCAACTTGTTTGCTAGAGTGATATAGAACATCATTGGGGGACTTTTCCCTTGATGAAATTTCTTCAAGGAAGCTCTTAGTTTGTGATTATCATCACTAAGAGTAATGACATTAGAAGATAAACTAGCAAGATCATCTTATGCATGATGTAAGTCATCCTCCAAACAGAGGGCTTTAGTAAGAGAAGAATATTTTTCTAAAGTAAGACTAGAAACTTCTTGACTTGGCAATAAAGGTCTAGAAGAAAGATCATTTATTTGAGAAAGCAATATAGCATTTTCAGTTCTAAGGATAACAAGCTCATCAAGATAAATTATATTATCATCCTTAATAGCATCACAAGTGTAACGCCTGGGCCTATTGCTCAAGGCTCTAGTAGAGTTTCAGGAATGACAATTGTCCCCATAAACCGCCACTAGCCTTAACTGTGTGCTTTGTCCTCACTCACGTGCATGCCAGGATCAACTTCTCGACAGGTCACCCATCCCAATACTACTCCAAGCTGAGCACGCTTAACTATAGAGTTCTTAGTGATGGACTCCCAGAAAAGGAGGTGCACCTTGGTGATATGGGTAGTCCAATCATTCCTTTTAAGATCATGTTATCCGAGGACTCAAATCCTGGGATGTTAGAATCTCCCCCACTTAGACTCTTGACGTCCTCATCAAGGCTCAACTATATGGCCTCATAATCTGACCCCAATTCAGTGCAGACCCACAATGGCCCATGGACACCCAGCTCTCGATAATGAAATACCAGCACAGAGGTGGCTACGTCAACCATGGACAACCCTTTCCTACCTTCCTAGACCGCACGTCTCAAGACTAGCATGCCACATGCCCATGTGGGCCCCACCTACTAGAGGGGTTATGGCTCTGATGCCAAATGTAACGACCCCGCCTACCGGTAACCCCCAATTAAGGGAGACTAAGAGGTCAGAGTCGTTATCCCAATTTCCCGGATCATAGGTTGGACAAATAATCAGTAATAATTATGAAATTCTACCATGACTATACTGAAAGATGGAATAAAATAAAACTTTGCATACCTTTTTCAAAAACTTAGATATCGAACTTCTATCCACATCTGGACTCTATTCTAACTAATCCTCCTTGCACTTTATTTCTTAATTTCACAATATGCCACGTTAATGTTTATTCTTTTCAATTTGTACCTAAAATGCCGACAAACAAAATGTCAGTCAGCATAAATGAATATACCGGTATGTGGGGGAAACAATAATCATGCAATTAACTGTAACAACATATTGCAACCAATTAGGATTTAACAAACAACTTTACATTTTAAGCATATCTGCTCATTGCATCCATACCCTAGCCTCTACACTATCCCTGCAGTGGACCTGGATGTTACCTTCCTTATGGTAGATCCCCATTAAACCCCTCATGATCCTACCTAATAGGTGAATCAATTTCTAGGGTTGAGTCACATGGCACTACCCATAGGTAGCCCACTCCTTAACTCATGGTGTGCTAAAGAGTCGCATGGCACTACACGTCGGTAGCTCAATTCCTAACTCATGATAACATGATGTGCTACGTAACAAGTAGGCCCTATACCAGGTTACCCTTTTCATCATTAGAAAAGCCACAAAGGAGGACTAGGATCTGAGCTAGTCATGTATGCATATTTATGGTGATAATCATAGTTACTTTATAGTTGCATGAAATAAAAGTCATCCAAGAAGTTATTTTCAAGAAAGTGATAAAACATCCGAGAATCATCGTGAAACTAAAGTGATTAACCATAAGCGTAACCACATACATGATCCAAAGCAACTTGATGTCCAAACAATAATATTCAAGAACAATCAAACAAGCAATCATCAATATCCTGAAATCAATGCATAACATCCAAGTGTCATTATTTTATCCAAAACATTCTCAAGATAGGCTTGGATGCCATCCTAGGATATCTGGGCCAACTTTAGGGTTTTATTAGGGTTTTAGCCTCCATTATGCATTTATCACTTTTAATGCTCTTTTAGTTCACAAACCCTAATTTCAGCATCATAGGCACAATTGAAAGTCAATGAAGTCTATTATGCCTCTTTTACACCAAAACTACCATCTTTATCCTTTTAAGTCATGACACGATCATTAGACCTAATTATCATCTTTGGTTCCTTTCAAAATAGCAACTTATATTTTATATAGTCTAGTTCACATATGAACTCTATTTATCACTAATTCCACATTCATCCATTAGAAAACCCAAATTACCATATTACAGGCATTTATCCACTTTTATACTCAAAATAGCTTAGAATCATCATATTTCAGCTTTAATTGTAGATTCGAACAATTAAAGCCATTAAAAATCATAATTACTAACATTAGGGTTTCAAGGCCCATTAAAGCATATTCATGTACATGGAACCTCTAACGACCCCGCCTCCCAGTAACTCCTAATTAAGGGAGACCAAGAGGTCAGAGCCGTTATCCCAATTATTAGGATCAAAGGTTCAACAATTAATCAATAATAATTATCAAATTATATTGAACTATACTGAAAGGTTGTAATAAAATTAAACTTTGCAAACCTTTTTCAAAAACTTGGATATCTACTTCTATCCACATCTGGAGTTTATTCTAACTAATCCTCCTTTGAACTTTAATTCATATTTAACTCCACATATGCCACTTTACTGTTTGTTCTTTTCACTTGTACCTAAAACACTGACAAACAAAATGTCGGTCAACATAAATGAATTATGATGGTATGTGGGGGAAACAATAATCGTGCAATTAACCATAACAACATATTGCAGTCAATTACAGTTTAACAAACAACATTACATTTTAAATATAACTGTGTGATCCATACATACCCTATCCTCTGAGTTGTCCCTGTAGTGGACCTGGATGCTACCTTCCTTTTGGTAGATCCCCTTTAAACCCCTCATGATCCTACCAAATAGGTGAATCAATTTCTAGGGTTGAGTCACATGGCACTACCTGTAGGTAGCCCATATCGTTAACTTATGGTGAGCTAAAGAGTTGCATGGCACTACACGTAGGTAGCCCAATCCCTAACTCTTGATAACCTAGACCTTGCTCTAGGTTACCCTTTTTTAGCCTTTGCAAAGCCACAGAGGAGGACCCAGATCTAAGCCAGTTATATATATTTATAGTGATAATCATAGCCACTTTATAGTTGCGAAATAAAAGTCATCCAAGCAGTTATTTTCAGGAAACCGATAAAAACGTTTGAGAATCGCTATGAAACTAAAGTGATTATCCATAAGTGTAACCACATACCTGTCAGGCTGATTTGAGATAGAATAACCCAATCAAGAAATCCAAATAGGCAAGCAAGCACATTATGAGATCCTGAAATATGCATACAATTTCTTATTATTAATCATGCCATCAAGATCTATAAAACCTAGCTTGCTTCCTAGGGTTTCTAGTCCAATTTTAGGGTTTACATTGCAATTAGGGTTTCCCTTCATCTTTTACTATTTTCAACCCTAATTTTATATAATTACTCATAAACCCTAATGATCTCATCTATTCTTCACAAAAGATATTAAGGTTATCCTTTAACAACATTTAACCCTAATTTCAGAAAAAGCACAATTAACCATCAATTAAGTCCATTAAGCCTCTTTTATATTAAAGCTACCATTTTTATCCTTTTAATCCATGAGAAGATCATTATGCTCATTTATCATCAATTCATAGTTCATTATGGTCTAAATCACACATGAACTCTATTTGTCATTAATTTTACCTTTATCCATTAGAAAACCCTACTTACTAAATTAAGGGTATTTATCCACAATTAGGAACTTTTATAATCAAAATAGCTTAGAATTATCTTATCTCAACTTTAATTATGAAATTGATCAATTAAAGCCATTAAGATCCGTAATTACTAATATTAGGGTTTCAAGGCCCATTAAAGTATATTTATGCACATGGAATCTCAAATTAATCAAACTATGCATAAAGATCATCCTTTTAGATCTAATGCATCTTTTAATAATAAACAGGTTAATACCTCTCAAATTAACCTATTAAACCTCAAAGATTCATCCTTTATACTCAATTAGAGTTTCGAATAGCCTTTTAATACATTTTCTATCACATTAGTATACTTTTGCAAAAAGATATAGAATGAAGTTACCAAACCATTTTTGTCTTGATCCTTGTATTTTTCTAATCAACTTTCATATATAAAGTTTTGTCATTAGAGTTTCCTAACAATTTCTATGAATTTTGCAAGAAAACACATTTTTTGGAATATTCGAGAAGAGAGGATAATTACCTTTTCTTTTGGAAAAATGAGAGCTTTAGGATCATTGATGTGGTCAGCGGTTGACTTGATCTCATGGTTGTGACCACTCACACCCACTAGCTTTGATCTTGATGCGTGAATCAACCAGCACCATGGATACCCCTCGTGAGCCTATCGTGCACCATAATTAGATGGCTCTCCTCTCTTCTTCTTCCACTTTTCTACCCATAGAACCCGCAGCGGTGCCGCGGTAGAAGCTCGCCAGATAGAGGATGATCGAGAGAGAGAGAGAGAGAGTTTGGGGCTAAAAAGATGTCGTTCGAATTTGAAGGATCTGGTCGAGGCTAGGGGTGGTCCTATTTATAGGTTTTGGGGCTCCATTAGGGTTTCCCAACCTTTTCGCCACCCAAGACTTTGGGTGAATTGGGTTTTTCTTCTAGAATCCTCAAAACACCCAACAAGTTAGGTCATTTGGGTGTGAAATCATCTCACGAACCCTCCTGTGTCTTTGCCTTGCTTTCTCGTGGTGTATATCATGAGGAAAAAGGATTGGAAAAAGCCCTCCCCCTCCTTTCCTTTTGTGACTAGGGAAGACGATGCACAGCTGGCGTCAGATCCGTGGTCCCTTGGACCATGCGGGGATCTGACGGCTATCATCAATCCCATCCTTTTCCTATTCTTTTTCTTTTAATCAGAATTATTGTGACATTAAATAAAAGCTCAACACTTTAGGGAACTTCAAAAAAATCATAGCTCTCAAAACGATTATCCAATTAATCCCAAATTTTTAGGGAGACTTACCAATGACTTAATCTACCTCCCTACCAAGTTTGGGATCAATATTCAAAAGAAAAATTTCCATATTCTTTAGGTGCAACTCATTGCTCAATTATGCATATTTCTCTCATATTTCTCTTTCTTACTTTCTTATTTTCCTTTATCTCTATTCCTTGCAGACCAAGAAGGCAAGTGGGGTTCAAAATATTTCTCATTATGACCAAACCCTCACTTCTCTCTTTATTTCTTACATTATCTTCTTATTTCTTTATTAAAATATCTCTTTTCAAGGATTTCTCATTATCTTTCATCTCCCTTTTCCTCTTTTCATATTTCTTTTATTAGAAATCATATGTAAAATAATTTTTACTCAATTGTGACCATTAATGCCACTTTCTAGATATTTCCAAGTATTTCTCATAAATACTTTTGCTTAATATCTATTATCATGTATCTTTTTTCATTATTTGGACTTTTCCTTTTTTTTTCTCTTTATATTCATTAATTGATTAATATAATAATAGGAACCACAAAATTCCTTTCAAAAGGGAGATTTGCAAAGAAATCCATCTTTTGAAACAAAGCATGCAACCTATTCAATTAAGTCCAAATTCACAAAAGCATTATATTTCAATTATGAAAACACATGCAAAATTGGGGTTGTAACAACCTTCCCCTCTTATAATAATTTTGTCCTCAAAATTCCACCAAGCAAACAACCAATTTAGGATAAGACTTTTCCATGTCCATCACTGACCCCTATGTGGCTTAACCATATCCATGGCACTTCCAAAGAACCTTTATCATTCCATATTCTTTTGTCTGAGTTCTTTCAGCTTGGCCTCTATAAACCTCATAGGTGACTCAGGTCATTTCAGCCTCCCTTGGGGCTTACTAGGTTCATTGCTCAGCACATGGCCCGGGTACCTCTCATAGTGCTCTAAATTGGACACATGGAACTCATTACACATTACTTTATCCTGAGGGGTATGGTTAACCATAACCTTCTCCACCAGTCCATCTCAAATGGAACCATGTATCGGGACTCAACTTTCTTAGCTATAGCTCAGAGGGGTCGGATTTTTAAGTCACTTATTCCCCCACCGTTAACTGCATGTCAGTCTACTTTGCATCAGCTTATGACTCATGTCGTCCCTGGGCTCCTTTCAGCCATCTCACGATCAAAGCGACCTCAACTGCACACACTGTGGTCCTTCTCTGGCCTTCGTGAGGTCCCTTCACCCACATCATCTTAATGAAGTGGTGACTGACACAACCTCCCTTACAGAGCTTCCTTAAATCCCGATACTAGCTATGGTGGTTATCATCACCTCTTACAAAAGACAAGAACAATCTCTAGATATCACCCTAAACAAGCACACATGCTCTCATCAGACCCTCTAGTCTGGATGATACTAACCATTAGCTAGGGTGATAAACTATACTAACATCGAGTTCTTCATGTATATACTTCCACCTTATGGAAGTGTATCTTTAGGTTAAACTCAAGAACTTTTGAACTCACATCTTGGTGTAGTTTAACCATCTCTCTTACTTGTAGTTCATCTGGATCTGTCTCCTGACAATATTCTTTCTTCCTCATGTCATCTAGGTAAGGAGATCTACCATAACCCATATTGCATCTTGACCCTCCTTGGTCTAGGAGATACTTACCACAACATCCATAGTGATGAACTTCCATTCCCTCTCAGGGACTTTTTATCCTCTATATCCATACATTGGGTTACTGGTATTCGTCCATTACCTCCTGGCTTGCATGGCCACATGCAACATGAAACTTCATCTTAAGTATCGAAAGTACTACTGTCACTTACTATTTTCATAGTACAATGTATGGTGATCTTAAAATCATGATCTCCTGTATGTCATGATTCCTCAAGATTGATTCCTCAGAAACCCTAAACCACTCTAATCGAGGTTTCATCACCTTCTTTTCTAGAGAACTGCATCTAAGGTTCTACCACAATCCTTTCATTGCATCAAGGACTAGGTTGGTTAACCAAACAACCATTAACTTGATCAACCGATATTGTTACATCTGAGTGTTAGCCAAACTTATCTCTTTTCCAACTGAGGGTTAACCTAACAACCTCTTCTAGCCTCCATCTAAACTAAGCAGTTGTATCTCATCCAGGACATCCATTTCCACTTCACATCCTTAGGTGTTAGGTAACATTGAAGACATACACCTCCATGTATTTCACAAATTACCTCATCTCATCTCTATGTCTATCTTCATCAAGAAAACTCTGAGCTTATTCTCTTGGTTTTTCGAACTCAAACTTTTATAACTCATAGCTCATGATAAAACATCCTCATAAGATGACTACCTTGTTTCTCTTAATGTTTGTAAACCATCCATGTATCATGCACTCCACCAAGGTATGTTATCATCTCTATCCTCATACCTCATGGAAACGTTCCAACTCACATCACCTTTTATCGTTGGTGTATGACATGCATACTGTCCTATCTCTCACTCCCATAACAAGAGGAAATAAGCATTTGGTTGCAGTCCAAATATAGAGTTCTTCCTGTTCCAAGAGTAGAGATGGTACATCCCACCTTTCTAGTAAACCTTTAAATCTAAGTTGAAATGTGCAACTTATGCCTCTACATCACAATCATTTTGATATCAAAGTTACTTCCATGGAAAACTGGTCTCGAACTTACTTGGGTCCACACACATTCCTTGGTCATCTCCTCTAGGTCTATAGGGTGCTGGAACTTTAGGGGTCATCGCTCTTCCCTTATGCATCTAGAGAGTGCCCTTCTCATCTGTCCTTTGGGTCCCATGAGTTTATGAAGGTGATCAATCTCCTAACCCATGGCCCTCAGACAATGATAGTTGTTACCTCCAGACCCTATAGTCATGTGCAACAAGGGAATTAGGCAACTCCCACTTCCATCAGTCTTATCCCTACTTGACCCTAGGTTAGACTTAGGATTCTAATGTAGTACATGTCCAACTTAGAACCTTACCCAATCCTTCATCATCTCTTTCTGCATTCATGGGCTGGCTTTCACCCTTTCGTACGGGTCACGGTGACCTACCTACCTTGGTCAGGCCCCATACCAATTAACTTCATGGTAACACATCCACATGCACTTAGAGATGGTTATCTAATGGTCTATAAGTTCATTCTCATACCATGTACTTTGCACTTAGCTTCTCAAGATCCTATGACAGCTTTTTAGGTTACCTCAAAACCACAGACACTGATATACACCTGACAAAAGGGTCCATCTCCCAGGATGGGAGGAAACTACATCTTGGTAACAAAGGTCACAAACATCCTTATGTCTAGGGTTTACATCCACATGAGCATGCTTAACCCTATAAAGATACTAAGGCACAAAAAGACCATCTACTAAACCATGCTAGGTCATACTTGTTCTCATTGCTCAATATTGGACCAAGAACAAACCTTCTCATGTCACCACCTTGGCTATGACGGATTCATCAAACATACCTTCGACTTAAGGGGTTTCCCTCTCTTCTAAACATGAGGAGTGCAAGCTCAAAACTATAGAAACTCAAATCTCATTAGGAGCATCAGGTACACCACTTCCCCTCTTAGGCCTAGGAACCCTAAGTTCACTTTTGGGTGTCCAACTGCATGCTCAACCTCTTAACCATGAACCAATCAGGTACAACGTATGACATGCACTTCTTGTCATCCTTCTACTCGAAAAATACTTCGGAGTGGAGTTGTAATGCCCGGGCCCACTGCCCATGACTCTAGTAGAGTTTCCATAATAATGACTAGCACCACAAACCACCACTAGCCTTAACTGTGCACTTTGTCCACACTGACACGCAAGCCAAGATCAACTTCCTGACTGGTCACCCATCCTAGTACTACTCCAAGCCAAGCACACTTAACAATGGAGTTCTTTAGTGATGGGCTCCTAGAAAAGGAGGTGCACGCACCTTGGTGATATGGGTAGTCCAATCATTCCTTATAAGATCATTATATCTGAGGCCTCAAATCCTGGGACGTTACAATCTCCCCCAATTAGACTCTTGACGTCCTCGCCAAGGCTTAATTATAAGGCCTCATAACATTGCCCCATTTCAGTGTAGACCCAAAATGGCCCATGGACACCCAACTCCCGATCACGGAATACCAGCGCAAGGGTGGCTGCGTCAACTATGGACAACACTTTCCTACATTCCTAGACCGTACAGATCAAGACTGGCATGCCACATGCCCATATGGGCCCCACCTACTGGAGGGGTTATGGCTCTGATACCATTTGTCACGCCCGGGCCCACTGCCCACGACTCTAGTAGAGTTTCAGGAATGACGACTGGCCCCACAAACCACCACTAGCCTTAACTGCACACTTTGTCCACACTGACATGCAAGCCAGAATCAACTTCCCGACTGGTCACCCATCCTAGTACTACTCCAAGCCAAGCACGCTTAACTATGGAGTTCTTTAGTGATGGGCTCCCAGAAAAGGAGGTGCACCTTGGTGATATGGGTAGTCCAATCATTCCTTATAAGATCATTATATCCGAGGCCTAAAATCATGGGACGTTACAGGAGTCCTCCTCAAGGACAACCAACAAGGTATAAGGCCTCACAACATGTTACTCAAACCTCCTCAGGGTCTAAGGCACTCTTTGTCTCGTCTCAGCATGTAAACACCTATACCATAGGCACATAGGTACCAGAAGCCTCATCCTCTCTCTAGGGTTTGGTTCCTCTAATGGCAACCAAGATATCCCCAACCTCTAGGGATCACACATGTGTCAACCACTATCATTCACTTAGGTCACATCATCCTCAACCCCCCACTATTCCTCATATCTCGGGGTCTAGGCTTCCAACCTTCTTGCTTGGATCCTTCTCTCTCTCTCTCTAGAGCTAAATGTACAACCAGCCTCACTATTAGAGGTCCTCTCTCCATGAATATGGATCAAGCTCACAAGCATACCCCTACCTAGGTAAAGCCTATGTTCAACTTGTGTTGCTCAAGATTATCCATAGCCCCTTATGCTTATCTCATAAGCCTTCCATCATGCCCTTCTGGCCAGGGTTTCATCCTACTACACTACTGATGTACTCTACATGCTATGCCCTACTCGCATAAGCCCATAAGGTTTCCATAGGTTCTTCACTAACCTCATTATTAAAGGAGCTATCCTTCATTCTAACATGGACGACCCTACCCTGGGTTGAGTTGCCAAGGGCTCTAGGTCATCCAACCTCACATGGCTCATATCATGATGGGTATCAAACTAAAAACATGATCAACCATGACATCTAGCTCATCGTGTGATCTCTCTCTCTAACCTTCACTTAGGGTCAGGGTTAGCATCATCCTCAGAGGATTGTGCTAGGTATCTACTTATAATGGAGGTCTCTACCTCCCAGACTAACTTTCTCTACTCATCCTTCTAACAACGAGGTCTCGCTTTAGGTCTCTCCTGAGGTCATGACAACATATGTCATACGACCTAAGCATGTATCTATTCTTTAGTTTACGCTTAACCTATTAAGCTTATGTCCATGACATCTTATTTACATGCTTTTCATTAATTTGGTGGAGGATTCCTTAATCCTTATCAACCTTACCCATACCTCAAAAGGGTGAGGAAAAGAGAGAAAACCCTAATCCTTAAGGTCCTTAATAGCATTTGAGTTGAGAAGGGATGAACAAGATGAGAGAGTCCTAAAGGTATCTTATTTCAAGTCAATTCCTGAGACATTGGCCAGGCAGTCACACAGATCCGGGAGTCCTCATATTCCGACTAGCGGTGTAGAGGAAAATATTGCCAGCCCCCGGGCGTGATCCTTTTCTAGACACCTCTGTCTTTGGGAAAATCCTCTAATAACTCCCTTGGGATCTACATAATTTATAAAATTTATTAATTATTACAGATTAAATGAGGAACCTATGCTCTGGTACCAAATGTAATGACCCCACCTCCCGGTAACCCCCAATTAAGGGAGACCAAGAGGTTAGAGTCGTTATCCCAGTTAACAGGATCAAAGGTTCAACAATTAATCAATAAGAATTATCAAATTCTACCGAACTATATTGAAAGGTTGTAATAAAATAACTTTGCATACCTTTTTCAAAAACTTGGATATCTACTTCTATCCACATCTGGAGTTTATTCTAACTAATCCCCCTTTGAACTTTAATTCATATTTAATTCCACATATGCCACTTTACAGTTTGTTCTTTTCACTTGTACCTAAAATGTCGACGAACAAAATGTCAGTCAGCATAAATGAATTATGATGGTATGTGGGGGAAACAATAATCTTGCAATTAACCATAACAACATATTGCAGTCAATTACCGTTTAACAAAAGCTTTACATTTTAAAAATAACTGCGTGATCCATACATACCCTATCCTTTGCACTGTCTCTGTAGTGGACCTGGATGCTTCCTTCCTTATGGTAGATCCCATTAAACCCCTCATGATCCTACCTAACATGTGAATCAATTTCTAGGGTTGAGTCACATGGCACTACCCATAGGTAGCCCACTCCTTAACTCATGGTGCGCTAAAGAGTTGCATGTCACTACACATAGGTAGCCCAATCCCTAACTCTTGATAACCTAGACCTTGCTCTAGGTTACTCTTTTTTAGCCTTTGCAAAGCCACATAGGAGCACCCAGATCTAAGCTAGTTATATATATTTATAGTGATAATCATAGTCACTTTATAGTTGCGTGAAATAAAAATCATCCAAGCAGTTATTTTCATGCAATCGATAAAAACGTTCGGGAATTGCCATGAAACTAAAGTGATTATCCATAAGCATAACCACATACCTGTCAGGCTGATTTGAGATAGAATAATCCAATCAAGAAATCCAAATAGGCAAGAAAGAACATTATGAGATCCTGAAATATGCATACGATTTCTTATTATTAATCATGCCATCAAGATCTATTAAACCTAGCTCGCTTCCTAGGGTTTCTAGTCCACTTTTAGGGTTTCCATTGCAATTAGGGTTTCCCTTCATCTTTTACTATTTTAAATCCTAATTTTATATAATTACTCATAAACCCTAATGATATCATCTATTCTTCACAAAAGATATTAAGGTTATCCTTTAACAACATTTAACCCTAATTTTAGAAAAAGCACAATTAACCATCAATTAAGTCCATTAAGCCTCTTTTACATTAAAGCTACCATTTTTATCCTTTTATTCCATGACAAGATCATTATGAATATTTGTCATCAATTCATAGTTCATTATGGTCTAAATCACACATGAACTCTATTTGTCATTATTTCTACCATTATCCATTAGAAAACCCTAATTAATACATTAAGGGTATTTATCCACAATTAGGAACTTTTATACTCGAAATAGCTTAGAATTATCTTATCTCAACTTTAATCATGAAATTGATCAATTAAAGCCATTAAGAGCCGCAATTACTAATATTAGGGTTTCAAGGCCCATTAAAGTATATTTATGCACATGGAATCTCAAATTAATCAAACTATGCATAAAGAACATCCTTTTAGATCTAATTCATCCTTTAATAATAAACATGTTAATACTTCTCAAATTAACCTATTAAACCTCAAACATTCATCCTTTATACTCAATTAGAGTTTCTAATTGCCTTTTAATACATTTTCTATCACATTAGTATAATTTTGCAAAAATAGACAGAATTAGGTTACCAAACCATTTTTATTTTGTTCCTCGTATTTTTCTGATCAACTTTCATATATAAAGTTTTGTCATTAGAGCTTCCTAGCAATTTATATAAATTTTGCAAGAAAACACATTTTCTGGAATATTCGAGCAAAGATGCTAATTACCTATTCTTTTGGAAAAATGAGAGTCGTAGGATCATTGTTGTGGTAAGCGGTTGACTCAATCTCATGGCTATGACCACTCACACCCACTATCTTTGATCTTGAGGTGCGAATCAACCTACGTCGCGGATACCCCTCGCAAGCCTATCGTGCACCATAATCAGATGGCTCTCCTCTCTTCTTCTTCCTCGTTTCTGCCCATAGAACCCACGGTGGCACCGCGGTGGAAGCTCACCAGATAGAGGATTATTGAGAGAGAGAGATGTGTGTTTGGGGCTAAAAAGATGCAGTTTGAGTTCGCGGCATCTGGGCGATGCTAGGGGTGGTCCTATTTATAGGTTTTGTGGCTCCTTTAGGGTTTCCCAAACTTGTCGCCGCCCAAGCCTTTGTGTGAATTGGGTTTTTCTTCTAGAATCCTTGAAACACCCAACAAGTCAGCTCATTTGGGTGTGAAATCATCTCATGAATCCTCCCGTGTCTTTGCCTTTCTCTCTCGTGGTGTATATGGTGAGGAAAAATGATTGGAAAAAGCCCCCCCTCCTTTCCTTTTGTGACTAGGGAAGACGACACTCATCTGGCGTCAGATCCGTGGTCCCTTGTACCATGCGGGGATCTGACGGTTGTCGTCAGTCCTGTCCTTTTCTTATTCTTTTTCTTTTAATAAGAATTATTGTGACATTAAATGAAAGCTCAACACTTTAGGGAACTTCTAAAAAATCATAGCTCTCAAACCGATTATCCATTTAATCCCAAATTTTTAGGGAGACTTACCAATGACTTAATCTACCTCCCTACCCAGTTTGGGCTCAATATTCAAAAGAAATCATGCCATATTCTTTAGGTGAAAATCATTGCTCAATTATTCATATTTCTCTTTCTTACTTTCTTATTTTCCTTTATCTCTATTCCTTGCAGACCAAGAAGGCAAGTGAGGTTCGAAATATTTCTCATTATGACCAAACCCTCACTTCTCTCTTTATTTCTTGCATTATCTTCTTATTTCTTTATTAAAATATCTCTTTTCAAGGATTTCTCATTATGTTTCATCTCTTTTTTCCTCTTTTCATATTTCTTTTATTAGAAATCATATGTAAAAGAATTTTTACTCAATTGTGACCATTAATGCCACTTTCTAGATGTTTCCAATTATTTCTCATAAATACTTTTGCTTAATATCTATTATCATGTATCTTTTTTCATTATTTGGACTTTTCCTCTTTTCTTCTCTTTTATATACATTAATGGATTAATGTAATAATAGGAACCACGAAATTCCTTTCAAAAGGGAGATTTGCAAAGAAATCCATCTTTTGAAACAAAGAATGCAACCTTTTCCATTAAGTCCAAATTCACAAAATCATTATATTTCAATTATGAAAACACATGCAAAATTGGGGTTGTAACAAAACCCTAAATTAATCAAATTACGCATAAAGATCATACTTTTGGATCTAATGTGTCCTTATTATAAACAACTAGTTAATATCAACTTGAATCATCCATATAACCCATCTCGATACATTAATCATCTTAAAATCGGGTTTCTTAACCATTAATGCACTAAAGTTGATACCTTCCACTACTTTTCTAATTGCAAGAGGAATCAGGCTTCAATTACATTTTTATTGCATTCCTCGCATTTTTTGAGAAAAATACAAATATTATTTGTATTAATCTGAGCTACCATTAATTAACTACAATTTTCATAAGGTAAAATTACCTTTGGCCAATAGCAAGAGGCCACATCAGTATTTTGTTGCCCACGAGTAAGGGATCATATTACAACTTTATCCTTGCACATCAGACTTAAGGTTCATGCACACCTGGGGGTAAGGAGGTAATTTCCTCCTTACTCATCTTCTACTTGTATGCGATCTCCTATTCACATGTGCAAGTTCTGCGCTGGTCAATCCAGCCATTGACTTCGAGCATCAGTACACCGGAGAACCAACAACCAATGTGTCACCCTTCGCAAGCCTCCGTCAAACTCAATGGTGGAATCAATTTATTTGGATGAGAAACGAACAAGGAGATAAGCTAGGATGTGTGCCGTCAGCCATGGAAGGGAAACCAAGGAGGAAGAGGGGTGTTTAGGTCAAATTGCTCGCAGGGGAAGCTTTGTTCGGTGTTGCGGGACACTGCAAGGAATTTAGCCAACTCGAAGAAGGGAAATCCCCCTTATATAGCATGTGGCCAAGATAAGTGGCCGACAGGTGTTTGGAGAATCAGGTATTTTTGGTTACATGTCCAAAGGCCATCAAACTTAGGATTAGATGGTGCAAAATCCTAACCCAAACACATCGGGACCCTTTCCATCCTCGCACATCAACCGTATCGAGGGATAATCTAGATCGAGCAGGACTCCCCCTATTCTCAGTCCTTCTCAAACTGGACGACAAGCAGCCATCATCAGAGTGGGTATCAACGGTGCATATTGCTCAGGATACAAAAGAAAATGATTCTTTATTTAAAGAAAACGTGACATATAACACTTTCCTCCTATATTGTCTACACATTAGAGATTTTTGTAAAATTCATATCTACCAAACCACTCATCCAATTAATCCCAAATTTTAAGGGAAAGTCTAAAAAGACTTAAGCTTCTTATGTTCCAAGTTTGGAGCCAAAATACAAAAAGAATAACTCCTTTTCTTTATTTGCAAGTCAATGACTTATATGGCATTTATTTATGCCTTAAACTTACATTTTCTCTCTCCTAATCTTTTATTAACTTTATTTTGATTCCTTTTATCATTAGAAACCATGTAGACATGCAATCTTATCCAAGATGGATCCATAATCCATATTTCCACATGTTTCTTGTATTTCATTATTATCTCATATTTTCTTCTTAATAAAGCAATATTTAATTAATCCTTTCCCTTTCTTGTTGCATTATCTTTGCAACTTGGACTCCTTGGAATCCAAGGATCCTAAAAGTCATGAAATTCACAATTGGAGGACAATACTTAGCCTTCTAGAGGCTTCTACATCTTTCTTTTCTCCTTTTCTTAATTATTCATTTAATAATTGAATTTCCTATTTCTTTTCATTGTAATTGGGCCCAATAGCCAATAAAGCCCACAAAGCAACCAACAAGGCTATTATAAACGAAATTGATTCATTAAAAATCAAATCACACCATTATTTATTCATATATATTTATTAAGAGAAATTGCATTTCTCATCAAAAGAACTCAAAATTGGGGTTGTAACATCCTTCCCCTCTTATAAGAACTTTTTCCTCAAAATTCCATCAAGCATACAAACAATTCAAGATAAGAATTTTTCATATCCATCATTGGCCTCTATGTGGCTTTAGCCTATCCATGGCGCTTCCAAAGAACCTTTATCATCACATATTCTTTTCTCTGAGTTCTTTCACCTTGGCATCTGTAATCCTCATAGGTGTCTCAGGACATGTCATCCTCCCTTGGGGCTCACTAGGTTCATTGCTCAGCACATGACTCAGGTACCTCACATAGTGCTCTAAATTGGACACATGGAACTCATCACTCATCACATTATCCTGAGGCTAAGGTCAAACATAAGTAACTCCACCAATCCATCTCAGATGGACCTACATATCGGGGACTCATCTTTTTTATCTATAGCTCAGAGGGGTCAGATTTTGATATCACATATTCTCCCACAGTGAAATGCATGTCAGTCTACTTTGCATCAACTCACGATTCATGTCGCCCCTGGGCTCTCTTTCAGCCATCGCACGATCAAAGCGACTTCATCTACACACATTGTGGTCTTTTTCTAACCTTCACAAGGTCCCTTCACCAACATCATCTTAATGAAGTGGTGACCAACACAACCTCCCTTACAGAGCTTCTTTACATCCTGATACTGGCTATGGTGGTTATCATCACATCTTACATAGGACAACAATTGTCTCCATGTATCACCCTGAATGAGCACACATGCTCTCATCAGTCCCTCTAGTCTGGATCATACTAACCATTAGTTAGGGGTGATAAGATTTACTAGCATCGAGTTCATCATGTATCTACTTCCACATCATGGAAGTGAATCATTAGGTCATATTCAAGAACCTTTGAACTCACATCATGGTGTAGTTGAATCGTCTCTCTTACATATAGTTCAACTAGATATGTCTCCCGACAGTATTCTTCTCTTTCTCTTAGACTATGTCATCTAGGTAAGGCGATCTACCATAACCCATATTGCACCTTGACCTTCTTCGGTCCATGGGAAACTTACCATGACATCCATAGTGATCAACTCCCATTCCCTCTCAGGGACTTTTATCCTCTATATCAACTCAATGGGTTATTGGTGTTCGTCCTTCACCTCCTGACATGCATGGAAACAAGTTACATGCAACTTCATCTTAGGCATCCAACATACTACTGTCACTTACTATCTTTGTAGTACCATAGTGTACTGTGAACTTAAAATCATGATCTCCGATACGTCATGATTCCTCAAAGTTAATTCCTCAGAAACCCTAAAACACTTTAGTCAGGGTTTCCTCACCTTCTTTTCCATAAAAGTGCATCTGAGGTTCTACAACCATCCTTGCATCATGACAAGACCTAGGTTGGCTAACTAAGCAACCACTAACTCGATCAACAAATCTCGTTACAACTGAGTGTTAGCCAAACTTATCTAAAAAACATAGGGTTCACCTAACCCCTTCTTCCAGCCTGTCCACTAGCTAAACTAGATAGCTACCTCTCAACAAGAGCATCCATTACCACTTCACATCCTTATGTGTTAGGTAATGTTGAAGACATACACTTCCATGTATTCCACTTACTATCTCAACTCAAACTCTAAGTCTATCTTCATCAAGAAAACTCAGAGATCATCCTCTTGGTTATCAAACTCAACCCTGTATAACTCATAAATTCCACATAGCTCATGATAAAAACATCCTCATAAGATGACTACCTTAGTTCTCTTGATGTTTGTAAACCATCCACACATCATGCACTCCACAAAGGTATCTCTATCCTCATATCTCATAGCAATGTTTTAGCTCACATCATCTTTATCCTTAGTGTATGGCATGTGTGCTACCCTATCTCTCACCCCCATAACGAGGGGAAATAAGCATTTGGCAGCCATCCAAACACAAAGTTCTTCCTGTTCCAAGAGTAGAGATGGTGCATCCCACCTTGCCGGTACACCTTCCAATCTAGGTTGAAATGAGCAACACATGTCTCTACATCATGATCATCTCGATATCAAAGTTACTTCCATGAAACTGATCTCGAACCCACTCGGGTCATCATACCATCCTTGTTCATCTCCTCTAGGTCTGTAGGATGTCGACACTTTTGGGGTCATCCCTCTTCCCTTATGCATCCAAAGAGCTCCCTCCTCATCTGCCCTTTAGGTCCCATGAGTTCATGAATGTGATAAATCTCCTAATGCATGGCCCTTAGACAATGATAGTTGTTACCTCCCGACCCTATGGTCATTTCCAACTAGGGAATTAGGTAACTCCTACTTCCATCGGTCTTATCCCATCCTAGCCCTAGGATAGACTTAGGATTCTAACATAGTACATGTCCAACTTAGAACCTTACCCAAGTCTACATCATCTCTCTCAGCATTTGTGGTCTGACTTATGTCCTTTCATAGGGGTCATGGCGACCTATCTACCTCAGTCAGGCCCCATACCAGTTACCTCCATGGTAATACATCCACATACACTCAGAGATGATCATCTATGGATCTACAAGTTCACTCTAATACTTTGTACTTTTCACTTAGCTTCTCAAGATCCTATGAGACCTCTTTAGGTTACCTCAAAACCAACAAAACTGGTATACACCCTACAAAAGGGTCCCTCTCCCAGGATGGGAGGAAACTATCTCTTGATAGGTCACAAACGTTCTTATGTATAGGGTTTACATCAACATGAGCATGCTTAACCCAGCAAGCTACTAAGGCACAAGCAGACCACCTACTAAACCATGCTAGGTCATACTTGTTCTCATTCCTCAACATTGGACCAAAAACATACCTGCCCATGTCACCAAATTAGATGTGAGGGGTTCATCAAACATACCTTAATCTTAAGGGGCTTCCCTTTCCTCTAAACATGAGGAGTGCCATGCTCGAATCTATAGAACTCAAATCTCATCATGAGGATTGGGTACACCACTTGCCCTCTTAGGCCTAGGAACCCTAGGTTCACCTCTTTATGTGATAGCTGTCCAACTGCATGCTCAACCTTCTAGACATGAACCAAGCATTTACGAGGTACATCATGCACGTCCAATTATCCTTCCACTTGAACGACACCTCAGAGTTGAGCCCTCCTCAAGGACAATCAACTAGATATAAGGCCTCACAACTTGTTACTAAACCTCCTCAGGGTCTAAGGAACTCTTCTTCCTATCCTTAGAAGATATTCACCTATATCATCTGCACATAGGTACTAGAAGCCTCATCCTTCTTCTAGGGTTTAGTTCTTCTAAAGACAACCAAGAAATCACAAGGACCCTACACGACCATCCACTTAGGTCATAACATACTCAACTTCTCAGGGTTCCTCATATCCAGAGTCTAAGCTTCCATCCTTCTAGCTCGAGTCTTGCTCTCCCTCTTTAGAGCTAACCCTATAAACAACCTTGCCACTAGAGGTTCTCTCTCTAAGGTGGATCAAGCTCATATGCATACACCTACATGGGTCCAACCTATGTTCGCTCAAGATTATCCATAGCTCTTCATGCTTATCTCATAAGCTATCCAACATGCCTTTTTGGATAGTCTTTTAACCTACTCCCAACACTACTGACGTACCCTGGGTGTATGTTATGCCCTACTCGTATAAGCCCAGAGGGTTTCTATAGGTTCTTCTCTAACCTCATCAATGAAGGAGTTATCCTTCATCCTAACATGCATGACCCTTCACAAGGTTGGATCGCCAAGGTACTAGGTCATCCAACCTCACATGGCTCATATCGTCATGGGTATCGAAACTAAAACCATGTCCACTCACACACATGGTCTACCATGACATCTAGCTCATCGTGTCATCTCTCTCTATAACCTTCACTTAAGGTTAGGGTTAGCATCATCCTTAGAGGATGTACCAGGTCTCTACTTATAATGGAGGTCTCTACCTCCAAGACTAACTCTCTCAACTTATCCTCCTAACAAGAAGGTCTAGCCTCATGTCTCTCTTGAGGGCATGACAACATATGTCATACGACCTAAGCATAAAACTATTCTTTAGTTTGTGCTTAAACTATTAGGCTTATGTCCATGACATCTTATTTTGCATGCTTTTCATTAGTTTGGTGGAGGATTCCTTAAACCTTATCAACTTTACCCATACCTCAAGAGGGTGAGGAAGAGAGAGAAAACCCTAATCCTTAACAACATTTGAGTTGAGAAGGGATGAATAAGATGTGAGAGTCCTAAAGGTATCTTATTTTGAGTCAAATCCTGAGACATTGGCCAGGCAGTCACACAAATCTGGGAGTCCTCGTAATCTGACTAGCGGTGCAGAGAAAAATATTGCCAGCCCCTGAATGTGATCCTTTTCTAGACACCTCTGTCTTTCGAAAAATCCTCTAATAACTCCCGCAGTTCTATGGAATTTGTAAAATTGAATAATTATTAAAGATTAAATGAAGAACCGATGCTCTGATACCAAATGTAACGTCTGGGCCTACTGCTCAAGGCTCTAGTAGATTTTTAGGAATGACGATTGTACCCACAGACCACCACTAGCCTTAACGTCACGCTTTGTCCTCACTCACGCGCATGCCAGGATCTACTTCACGAAAGGTCACCCATCCCATTACTACTCCAAGCTGAGCATGCTTAACTATGGAGTTCTTAGTGATGGGCTCCCAGAAAAGGAGGTGCACCTTGGTGATATGGGTAGTCCAATCATTCCTTTTAAGATCATGTTATCCAAGGCCTCAAATCCTGGGATGTTACAACAAGCAAGCTTAAGCTCATCTACTAGGGCTTGGTTTTCTTCCTTAAGACTATTGATGTTCTTAAGGTAGATGGCATTCTCTATTTCAACTCCATTGTATTGGATCTCAAGGTTAAGAAACTTCCCCTGCAAGGAATTAATTCTATCAAGATACAACTTTTCATTTTGATCAAGAATATCAATTATAGCATATAAATCATCTATGATCTTCCCTAACCTCTTCTTTTAATATTTGCATTATGAATAATAAGAGTGGGTAGCATTAAGCATGTCAATAAGAGTTTCCTTAAATAACTTGAAGCTTGGAGCTTCATCTTCACTTGAAGAAGGAGAGGTAGACTGACATGCTTGTTGTTGTTGGAGAAGTAGTGCTACCATTTTATCTTTGAATGCACTATCTTTAATCTTCTTTTATTCCTTATCTTCTTGCTTTTCATCTTCCTCTTGCTTGTCAAGCCTTGGCTCATGAGCTTGAAGGTTGCCAATGAGATCTTCAGTGGAAATGTCACCAAGACTTCTAACTTCTTCAATGGAAGTGATGTTGGATTCCGTTCTCTTTGGGAGAGACCTTAAGATCTTAGAGTTGATGGTCCCCTTATCCATGGTGTGGTCCAATTGAGCAAGTCCATTGATGGTGATGTTGAACCTTGTGTACATCTCAACCACTCTCTTCTTTTTGCCCATCTTGATGTTTTGAAGGAGGCCAGTGAGAGTTTAGATCTTAGACTCCTTGACTTATTGTGTGCCTTCATAGGTAATGCACAACTTGTCACAATATCAAGGGCTGTGTCCCAAGAAGAGACGTGGTTAAACTCATAGGAGGTGAGGACTGCACAGATGATTCTTATTACCTTTTCATTAAGTTGTGCTTTCTGGAGCATAGCTTCATCCCCAAGAGGATATCTATCCTGTCAGTTCCTTGTATGGAAGAATCACCACCTTCAACATGTTGTAGTTCATCCCTTAAAAGTAGAATTGCATCTATAGTTTCCAATAGAGAAAATTGGTGTCGTTGAAGATCGAGGGTCTCATGGAGAACCCCCACTCTAGGTTGAGGGATCCAAAAAAATTTTCTCCCATTTTCGCGTCTCATGGGAGATGTTTCAGAGAAGATCATGGCTCTGATACCACTTGTTGGATGAGAGGGCTCTAGTGGGGGGTGAATAGATCTAAAAACACTTTCACAAAAATCATTAGAATTTTAAGTTACTTCAACTAGGGATAATTGAAAATAGTGAATTTGATGTAAATCTAAACATGCATAGCAAGGATGATAGAGATTGAAACAAGCCCTTGAACAAGCTAAATAGAGTGGTTCCACTCTCCAAACTAGAGCGAGTCAGTCCACTACCTAGAGAGGTCAAGCTCTAGGATTTTACAACCTAGGTATACTGATACTCCATTATAAGACACACGATTTGACCTTACTTTTCTGGGACAAGGATACCCATCTTCCCTTTGAGCTCATGGGAGCCAACAACCTTAAAACCAATGACTTACCTATCCAGATGAGCTAGAGTCTTCTATCGCTACAAGGTCTTACCCACTCTTGCAAGTAGTTGGACACCTTCGCCAAGGAGATCCCCTTCTTGCAACAAGTATTTTGTCTTGATGGATTTAACCACTCTACTCCTGGATCTTTAGCCTTGTCATTCTCCTTCACTCAGAGACGATTTTCACACCTTCCTCTACAACTTGAAGAAGCTTGCACCTTCTCCTTCACTTAGAGAATCTTTCACCAACTTGATCTTGAAGAAAGGGTTTGGGGAAGGAGAAGCTTTGTGAGATATACAAGTATACAATGAAGAAGATCTCTCACACAGATCCCATCTCACTCATATGGATGTTTTGATTTGCAAATAAGAGAGAGAAAGGAACTCAAGTGGACTAGATGCAGTCAACTATATCTAGGAGCTTGAATAGCATGAAGGATCAACCTTAGAATGAACTCCAAGAGGGCCGATTAATAGTTGGGGGTGTCCCCTAGAGGGTAGGAGCACTAAGGAACAATTTCTAGCCATTTTGAGGGTCACAACACATATACTTTTGACTTTTGTAATACTGCAACAACTACAATTACTTTTTTTGTATTTTTCATACAGTGCAACCAGTCGAGTTTTAATAAAGTTAACTATGTCAATTTCACTATGTGAAAAAGCCAATTTGAATCATCGATTGAGTTTATTCTGGATGAAACTTGGCCGATCAATTAAATTCATTTTTCTCAGTGTAGGGATCAGTCGAGTTTTGTGAGTGTGCAACTCGGCCGAACCAGAATTTTCTTAAAATCCAGTAAGGGCATCGATCGACTTTTGTGAGTGAAAAACTCGACCGAAAAACTCCATCTAATAAATTTTAGAAAATGTCATTAAAGTGGTTAATCGTTTGAATTTAGGGCTCTTGATTTTTTCTCATCTTAGTTACAAGTCATTACAACAATACAAATGATTATAAAAATCATCCTAAGAGATTTAGGGTGTTTTATAGAAAAAGTGCATTTCATTGCTTTGACTTGAACTTAGATCAAGCTAGGGCTTGATGAATTTGATCATTTTCATTTACCTAATGCCTAAAATCAATCTCAAATAAACATATTAGATACAAATGAATAGAATGTTTAAGTAATTAACAAAAAATGGACAATGTGTAACACTTAGGTCAATAAGGAATTGAGATGGTAATAAGTCAAACTGCAATTTTTAGATGCTTGATGTTACGACCCCACCTCTCGATAACCCCCAATTAAGGGAGACCGAGAGGTCGAAGCCGCACCCATGTCTTCCGGATCAAAGGCTCGGCAATTAACCAAGAATAATTATCAAATTTTAACATACTATACTAAAAGCTGTAAGAAAATAAATGTTTGCATACATTTTCAAAAACATGGATCTCTTAAACTTCTATCCAATTAAGGATTCTACTCTAACTAATCCTCCTTGTATTTTACTTCATGTATTACACAGTATGACGATTTACTGTTTGTCCTTTTGGCTTGTACCTAAAACGCCGACAAACAAAACGTCAGTCAGCCGAAGCTGGTATGTGGGGGAAACAATAAATATGAACCTATGATAACAATGTAATCATTCAATTAATCATTTAACAACCAAGATTACATTTTAGTTATAACTCCGCGATCCAAGAATACCCTATCCTCTGTGTTGTCCCCATTAAACCCCTCATGATCCACCTATAAGTGAACCAATTTCTAGGGTTGAGTCACATGGCACTACTCGTAAGTAGCCCACTCCTTAACTCATGGCAGGCTAATGAGTCTCATGGCACTACACGTAGGTAGCCCAGTTTGTAACTCTTGGTAACCTAGACCTTGCTCTAGGATTACCCCTTTTTTTAGCCTTTTCAAAGTAACAGAGATGGACACAGATCTAGCCAGTTATATATGCACATTTATAGTGATAATCATAGTAACTTTATAGTTGCATGAAATAAATAAACATCCAACAGTTTAGTTGCATTCAATGCGATTAAACATCCGAGAATCCATCGGGAAACTATAGAGGTTATTCATAATCGTAACCACATACCTGATTTGGCGAGTCATGCAGATTATTCAACATATACTTCATGTGTATACAATCAAGTCAATTAACAGATCCAAGCAAGTAATTCAATCATCACATAGATCCTGAAATAAATATGTACTCTATTTATTACTAACTTTATCAAGAATCTACTTTATTGACTTGGATTCACTTTCTAGGTTTTCTAATCCACATTAAGATTTCATTAACATTCATTAGGGTTTCTTAGATCAATTTCTCAAACTTTATCCCTTTTTAGGTTAACAAACCCTAAAATACTCTTTTCCCTTTATATGAACCTTAATTGCTCAACTATCCATTTTTATAGTCTTTTATACTCAAATTGGCTTAAGGTCATCATATCCCTATTTATTCATGGATTTGAACCATTAAAACAATTAAAAAGACATATTCATCTAAATTAGGGTTTTCAAGCTCATTAGTGCATAATTATGCACAAAACCCTAAATTAAACCAATTATATAAAAAGATCATCTTTTTAGATCCTATTCTCACTTTTATTAACAACAGGGTAATATCAACTTGAATTATCCAATTAATGTCATTAAGACCATCTATCTTCAAATCTAAGGGTTTTCCCTTAATTAAAACATTAAAGATGATAACTTTATGTACTTTTCCAATTTCAAGCATATACACTCTAAATTAGACTAATTATGTGCAAAGTTCTTCCTTTTTGAACATAATGTACCTTTTTACATTTAACAGGTTAACATCAACTCTAATGATCCATTAAACCCTATTAAACACATAATCATATCAAAACAGGGTTTCTTAATCTTTAATTCATTAAAGATAATAATTTACACTACATTTCGAACTATGATCAGATTCAGTTTATAAAACTATTTTTAATGGGTTCCTTGCATTTTTCTGATCAAAATACATATATAATTTGTCTTGATCAGAGTTACGAATAGCAAGATATTATTTTAGCAAGAAAATTACCTTCCAGCCAATCAGGAGACGCCACGTCACTCCTTGCCATACAACGCGGCTCATTTGGAAATATAACCAAATTACAAATCCACCCCTCACTTAAGCCGTCGCTGCTTCATACCCCAGAGGGGTAGAACCGTCAAAACTGCACCCGGCTTCTTCAACCTCACGAACCCTACCTGTTGCTCGCTTACAGCCCTAGGCGCGGGTTCCTAGCTCCATCCCCGACCTCGACAGCCGTCAGGGTGGTTACCCCCGCCTCCGTCGTGCATCCTCACACACCTGGGTGCTTCTGGTTCGCGGGTAGAGCACCTACTTCGGGCCTGCTCGGTTCTGCAACCCATGGTTGACCTGCAGCTAACTCGTGGCTATTGCCCGAGCTTCAGGGTACATGGAAGGGTCTGCGCTTCTGTACGGCGTCGTGGAAGCACCGAAATTCCATTCTGTGGCTACTCCTTGTTCCTGAGGTTGGCTTACCCCCTTGACTAGGGTATGAACACAAAGAAACATGAAGAAGAAGGAAGAGAGATAGCCGTGTGAGGTCCCTCTGGACTTGGGCAAGGATTCGACCTCTTATATAGGGAGGACATCCAAGCCCTAACGTGCTTGCCCAAGAAGGCAAATATGGTTCTTTTCTATTAGAAAACTAATTCCTTCATGAGAAAGCAAGATTCTCTCTCCTACTTTCCTCCTTAATACTCTTTATTACTTGAATATATAGGAATACGAAAATCCTCTCCTTTGTTTTCATTATTCTAGCCTTTTAATTCTTTGGCCACGAAATTCCTTTTATCTTTTAATAGGAACAATACTTCTTTTTACCAATATTACAAAATTCATTAATAATGCAACATGTTATCCTTTTATTTTGCCTTTTTAGTATTTCCTCTTTATTGGGACTCCTTGGATCCCAAGACATTCCATTATTTCGAAATTCCTTTTTATTGAATATTCATTATCCTTCTAAATGCATCTTTATGCATTATCTATTCATTATTTCCCATTATCTTGTTTATTTCTCATTAAAATAGTTCTTTTTGAGGATTTCTTTTTATTTCTCTTTTATTTTCCTCATTGGCATTCCTTTTAATATTATCAACCTCATGGATACGAGATTTCCCCAAGAAATCTCATTTATGCCCCTTTTCACTCATTTTATCATTATTTCCAATTTATTTCTTAATAAAGAAATACTTAATTAATATTTCTTTTCTTATTGCTTTCTTTTTTGCAACCTTGGACTCCTTGGTACCCAAGGAACCCAAGAGGCACGAAATCCTCTTTGGATTTGCCTTCTAGAGGTTTCTACATATTTCTTTTCTTAAAAATTCAATTTATCCATTTACTAATTGAATTTCCTTATTATTGGGTCCAATAGCTAATTAATCCCACAAAGCAACCAATCAACGCTATTGTGAAAGGAATCCATTTATTCAAAACAAATCACATCATTATTTGTTCAATTATCTTTAATATGAGAAATCACATTTCTCACTAATTGTACCCAAAAATTGGGGTTATAACATCCTTCCCCTCTTATAGGAATTTTGTCCTCAAAATTCTATCAAGCAAACAAACAATTCAGGATAAGACTTTTCCATGTCCATCATTGGCCCCTATGTGGCTTTTACCGTACTCATGGCGCATCCAAAGAACCTTTATCATCACATATTATTTTCACTGAGTTCTTTCATCCTGGCGTCTATAAACTACACAGGTGACTCAGGCCATGTCAGGCTCCCTTGGGGCTCACTAGGTTCATTTCTCAGCACATGGTCGGGGTACCTCACATAGTTCTCTAAATTGGACACATGGAAAACATCCCACATTACTTTTTCCCGAGGAGTAAGGTCAATCTTAACCTTCTCCACCAAACCATATCAAAAGAACCCATGCATCGGGGACTCAGCTCTATTAGCTATAACTTAGAGGGGTCAGATTTTCACATATTCTTCCACAATAACTTGTATGTCAGTCTACTTTGCATCTGCTCATGACTCTCATCATCTCTAGGCTCCTTTCAGCCCTTTCACAATTAAAGTGACTTCATCTACACGCACTGTGGTCCCTTTTCTAACCATCATGTGGTCCTTTCACCAACATCACCTTACTGACGTGGTGACCGACACAACCTCCCTTACAGAGCTTCTTATAAAACCTGATACTGGCTATGGTGGTCATTGTCACATCTTTCATAGAACACGAACTGTCTCTAGATATCACCTTGAACGAGCACACATGCCCTCATCAGACCCCTTTAGTATGGATCATACTAACCATTAGTTAGGGGTGATAAACTGGACTATCATCGAGTTCTTCATGTACCTACTTTCACCTTATGGAAGTGAACCTTTAAGTCATACTCATGAACCCGCATCATGGTGTAGTTGGACCATCTCTCTCATGGATAGTTCAACCCGATCTGTCCCTTGACAGTACTCTTTCTTTCTTATGTCGTCTAGGTAAGGCGACCTACCATAACCCATATTGCATTTCGACCTTCCTTGGCCCAGGGAAGACCCATCACAACATCCATAGTGTTGAGCTCCCATTATCTCTCAGGGAGACTTTTGTCCTCTAAATCGATACACTAGGTTACTGGGGTTCGTCCCTTACCTCCTAGCTTGCATGGCCACAAACCACATGCAACTTCATCTTAAGCATCCAAAGTGTTATTGCCATTTTCCACGGTGTATGGTGATCTTCAATCATGATTTCCTGTATGTCATGATTCTTCAAGATCGATTCCTCCGAAACCATAAACCACTCTAGTCAGAGTTTCATCACCTTCTATTCTAAAGAAATGCACTTGAGGTTCTACCACCATCCTTTCATTGTATCAAGGACTAGACTGGCTAACCAAACAACCATTAACTTTTCAATGTATCTTGTTACATCTGAGTGTTATCCAAACACCTCTCTTTTTCGAACTTATGGTTAGCCAAACAACCTCTTCTAGCTTCTAGTCCAACAAGTCAGATGTATCTCAACCAGAGCATCAATTACCACTTCACATTCTTAGGTATTAGGTAATATTGAAGACATACACTTCCATGTACTTCACTTATCATTTCACCTCAAATTCTATGTCTATTTTCATTAAGAACACTTTCTGATTTCATCATCATGGTGATCCAACTCAACTTGGTATAACTTGTAAGTTCCACATAGCTCATGATAAAAACATCCTCATAAGGTGACTACCTCATTCCTCTTAGTGTTTGCAAGCCATCCATGTATCATTCACTTTACCAGGGTAGGTTATCTTCTCTATCCCCATTTCTCGTGGCAACGTTCCAACCTACATCATCTCTTATCCTTGGTGTATGGCACGTGTAATGTCATATCTCTCACTCCCATACCAAGAGGAAATAAGGATTTGGATGCAGTCCAAATACTGAGTTCTTCCTGTTCCATGAGTAGATATGGTACATCCCACCTTGCCAATACACCTTTACATCTATGTTGCAACGCGCCACATATGTCTCTTCATCACAGACATCAGGATATCAAACTAGTCTTGAATCTACTAAGGTTAATATCCTTGGTCAGCTCCTCTAGGTCTGTAGGGTACCGACTCTTTTGGGGTCATCCCTCTTCCCCTATGCATTAAGAGAGTGCCCTACTCATATGCCCTTTGGGTCCCATGAGTTCATGAAGGTGACCAATCTCCTAACCCATGGCCCTCAGACAATGATAGATGTTACCTCCCGACCCTATGGTCATGTGCAACTGGGGAATTAGGCAACTCCTACTTTCATCGGTCTTATCCCTACCTGACCCTAGGATAGACTTAGGATTCTCCATTATAGTACATGTTCACTTAGAACCTTACCCAAGTCTTCATCATCTCTCTTTCTGCATTCATGGGATGGCTCCCATCCTTTCATAGGGATCATGGCATCCTGCTTACCTTGGTCAAGCCCCATATCGGTTACCTCCATGGTAACACATTCATATGCAATTAGAGATGGATATCTATGGGTCTACATGTTCGTTCTCATATCATGTACTTTTCACTTAGCTTCTCAAGATCCTATGAGACCTCTTTAGGTTACTTAAACCAACAAAACTGATATACACCCTTCCAAAGGGGTCCCTCTCCCAGGATGGGAGGAAAACTATCTCTTGACAACAAGGTCACAAAAGCTCTTAGCTCTAGGGTTTACATCCACCTGATCCTACTTAACCCTAGCAAGGCATTAAGGCACAGCAGATCACCTACCGAACCATGCTAGGTCATACTTGTCCTCTTTCCTCAATGTTGAATCAAGATCATACCTCTCTTTATCATCAACCTAGTTGTGAGGGGTTCATCAAACACACCTTAAACTTAAGGGGCTTCCCTTTTCCTCTATACATGAGGAGTACCATGCTCGCTTCTTTAGGAACTCAACTTCTCATCATGAGCATTAGGTACACCACTTCCCCTCTTAGGCCTAGGAACCCTAGGTTCACTTGTAGGTGTCCAAATGCATACTCTATCTCTTAACTCCGAACCAGGCATGAAAAAGGCACGACATGCACTTCTTGTCATCCTTCAACTCGAGTAATACTCAGAGTTGGGTCATCCTTAAGGACAACCAACAAGGTACAAGGCCTCATAGCCTGCTACTAAACCTTTCTAGGTCTAAGGAACTCTTCTTCCTACCTCAGAAGGTAAACACCTATACTGTAGGCACATAGGCACTGGATGCTTCACCTTCTATCTCTAGGGTTTGCTCCCTCTAAAGGCAACTAAGATATCATCAACTTTCAGGGATCGATCATGAGGCAACCACTATCATCCATTGTTCAGGGTTTTAGGCTTCTAACCATCTTGCTGGGTTTCCCTCTCTCTCTAGGGCTAACCCTACTTCCAACCTCACCATTGGAGGTCCTCTCTTCATGAAGGATCAACCTCAAAGGCATGCTCTACATGGGTGAAGCCTAGGTTCGAACTTATGGTTGCTCAAGATCATCCATAACCCTTTATGCTCCATCATAATTCCTTATCCATGGTTTCATCCTACTGTCAGCATTATGACGTGCCCTAGGTGCCATCTATACCCTACTTGCACAAGCCCATAGGGTTTCTAAGGTCCTTCACTAACATCATCATCTAAGGAGCTATCCTTTACCCTAACATGCACGACCCTTCCCAGGGTTGGGTTGCCAAAAGGTGCTAGGTCACCCATGGATCATATGGCATCCCAAAGGCATGTCCTTTCAAACACCTGGTCCAACTCATCTCTCTCTCTAATTTTCACTTAGGGTTAGGGTTATCATCATCCTCAGGGGATTTGTTAGGTCTCTACTTGCAATGGAGATCTCTATCTCCAAGACTAACTTATCCTCCTAACAAGAAGGTCTAGCCTCAGGTCTCTTCTGAGGACATGACAACTTATGTCATACGACCTAAGCATGTATCCATTCTTTAGTTGCGCTTAATCTATTAAGTTTATGTCCATGACATCTTATTTACATGCCTTTCATTAATTTGGTGGAGGATTCCTTAAACCTTATTAACCTTACCCATACCTTAAGAGGGTGAGGAGAAGAAAGAAAACCCTAATCCTTTAGGTCCTTATCAGAATTTTCATGATGAGAAGGGATGAATAAGGTGAGAAGTCCTAAAGGTATCTTATTTCGATTCATACACTAAGACTTTGGCCAGGCAGTCACACGGATCCGGGAGTCCTCATATTTCGACTAGCGGTGTGGAGGAAAATCTTGCAAGCCCCCGGTCGTGATCCTTTTCTAGACACCTCCGTCTTTTGGATAATCCTCTAATAACTCCCTTGGGTTCTATGGAGTTTGTAAAATTTAATAATTATTAATGGTTAAATGAGGAACCTAGGCTCTGATACCAAATGTTACGACCCCACCTCCCGATAACCCCCAATTAAGGGAGACCGAGAGGTCGAAGCTGCACCCATGTCTTCCGGATCAAAGGTTTGGCAATTAACCAAAAATAATTATCAAATTTTAACATACTATACTGAAAGCTGTAAGAAAATAAATTTTTGCATACCTTTTTGAAAACTTGGATCTCTTAAACTTCTATCCAATTAAGGATTCTACTCTAACTAATCCTCCTTGTATTTTACTTCATGTATTACACAATATGACGATTTACTGTTTGTCCTTTTGGCTTGTACCTAAAATGCCGACAAACAAAACGTCGGTCAGCCGAAGCTGGTATGTGGGGGAAACAATAAACATGCAA
The DNA here is from genome assembly GCA_963693085.1 of Alisma plantago-aquatica. NCBI lineage: Eukaryota > Viridiplantae > Streptophyta > Magnoliopsida > Alismatales > Alismataceae > Alisma > Alisma plantago-aquatica. The sequence continues at coordinate 225,965,650 of OY856414.1, read as the reverse complement.
CTATGATAACTATGTAATCATTCAATTAATCATTTAACAACCAAGATTACATTTTAGTTATAACTTTGCGATCCAAGAGTACCCTGTCCTCTGTGTTGTCCCCATTAAACCCCTCATGATCCACCTATAAGTGAACCAATTTCTAGGGTTGAGTCACATGGCACTACTCGTAAGTAGCCCACTCCTAAACTCATGGCAGGCTAATGAGTCTCATGGCACTACACATAGGTAGCCCAGTTTCTAACTCTTGGTAACCTAGACCTTGCTCTACGATTACCCCTTTTTTTAGCCTTTTCAAAGTAACAGAGGTGGACATGGATCTAGCCGGTTATATATGCACATTTATAGTGATAATCATAGTCACTTTATAGTTGCATGAAATAAATAAACATCCAACAGTTTAGTTGCATTCAATGTGATTAAACATCCGAGAATCCATCGGGAAACTATAGCGATTATTCATAATCGTAACCACATACCTGATTTGGTGAGTCATGTAGATTATTCAATAGATACTTCATGTGTATACAATCAAGTCAATCAACAGATCCAAGCAAGTAATTCAATCATCACATAGATCCCAAAATAAATATGTACTCTATTTATTACACATTTTATCAAGAATCTACTTTATTGACTTGGATTCACTTTCTAGGGTTTCTAATCCGCATTAAGATTTCATTAACATTCATTAGGGTTTCTTAGATCAATTTCTCAAACTTTATCCCTTTTTAGGTTAACAAACCCTAAAATACTCTTTTCCCTTTATATGAACCTTAATTGCTCAACTATCCCTTTTTATAGTCTTTTATACTCAAATTGGCTTAAGGTCATCATATCCCTATTTATTCATGGATTTGAACCATTAAAAAAATTAAAAGACATATTCATCTAAATTAGGGTTTTCAAGCTCATTAGTGCATAATTATGCACGAAACCATAAATTAAACCAATTATATAAAAAGATCATCTTTTTAGATCCTATTCTCACTTTTATTAACAACAGGGTAATATCAACTTGAATTATCCAATTAATGTCATTAAGACCATCTATCATCAAATCTAAGGGTTTTCCCTTAATTAAAACATTAAAGATGATAACTTTATGTACTTTTCCAATTTCAAGCATATACACTCTAAATTAGACTAATCATGTGCAATGTTCTTCCTTTTTGAACATAATGTACCTTTTTACATTTAACAGGTTAACATCAACTCTAATGATCCATTAAACCCTATTAAACACATTAATCATATCAAAACTGGGTTTCTTAATCTTTAATTCATTAAAGATGATAATTTACACTACATTTCGAACTATGATCAGATTCAGGCTATTAAACTATTTTTAATGGGTTCCTTGCATTTTAATTTGTCTTGATCAGAGTTATGAATAGCAAGATATGATTTTAGCAAGAAAATTACCTTCCGGCCAATCAGGAGATGCCACATCACTCCTTGCCATACAACGCGGCTCATTTGGAAATATAACCAAATTACAAATGTACCCCTCACTTAAGCCGTCGCTGCTTCATACCCCGGAGGGGTAGAACCGTCAAAACTGCACCCGGCTTCTGCAACCTCACGAACCCTACCTGCTGCTCGCTTGCAGCCCTAGGCGTGGGTTCCTGGCTCCATCCCCGACCTTGACGGCCGTCAGGGTGGCTACCCCCGCCTCCGCCGTGCATCCTTGCACACCTGGGTGCTTCTAGTTCGCGGGTAGAGCACCTACTTTGGGCATGCTCGGTTCTGCAACCCGTGGTTGACCTCCAGCTAACTCGTGGCTATTGCCCGAGCTTCAGGGTACATGTAAGGGTCTGCGCTTCTGTACGGCGTCGTGGAAACACCAGAATTCCATTCCGTGGCTACTCCTTGTTCCTGAGGTTGGCTTACCCCCTTGACTAGGGTATGAACACAGAGAAACGTGAAGAAGAAGGAAGAGAGATAGCTGTGTGAGGTCCCTCTGGACTTGGGCAAGGATTCAACCTCTTATATAGGGAGGACATCCAAGCCCTAACGTGCTTGCCCAAGAAGGCAAATATGGTTCTTTTCTATTAGAAAACTAATTCCTTCATGAGAAAGCAAGATTCTCTCTCCTACTTTCCTCCTCAATACTCTTTATTACTTGAATATATAGGAATACGAAAATCCTCTCCTTTGTTTTCATTATTCTTGCCTTTTAATTCTTTGGCCACGAAATTCCTATTATCTTTTAATAGGAACAATACTTCTTTTTACCAATATTACAAAATTCATTAATAATGCAACATGTTATCCTTTTATTTTGCCTTTTTAGTATTTCCTCTTTATTGGGACTCCTTGAATCCCAAAACATTCCATTATTTCGAAATTCCTTTTTATTGAATATTCATTATCCTTCTAAATGCATCTTTATGCATTATCTATTCATTATTTTGCATTACCTTGTTTATTTCTCATTAAAATAGTTCTTTTTTAGGATTTCTTTTTATTTCTCTTTTATTTTCCTCATTGGCATCCCTTTTAATATTAGCAACCTCATGGATATGAGATTTCCCCAAGAAATCTCATTTATGCCCCTTTCCACTCATTTTATCATTATTTCCAATTTATTTCTTAATAAAGAAATACTTAATTAATATTTCTTTTCTTATTGCTTTCTTTTTTGCAACCTTGGACTCCTTGGTACCCAAGGAACCCAAGAGGCACGAAATCATCTTTGGATTTTCCTTCTAGAGGTTTCTACATATTTCTTTTCTTAAAAATTCAATTTATCCATTTACTAATTGAATTTCCTTGTTATTGGGCCCAATAGCTAATTAAGCCCACAAAGCAACCAATCAATGCTATTGTGAAAGGAATCCATTTATTCAAAACAAATCACATCATTATTTGTTCAATTATCTTTAATATGAGAAATCACATTTCTCACTAATTGTACCCAAAAATTGGGGTTATAACACTTGATTTATTTTTTGGTTGAGTGTTCCACAAAACATGTTCAATTGAGTTGAAGGGCTCACTAGCTTTCAGGATGGTTTTATAGATGATGAAGTTTCTCTAATCTTGATGATGCCATGTTTGTTGTATACTAGGTGCTACAATAATTAAGCATGTTTGTCCAAGAAGTTTGACACCATTTTAATTGGATTCTTGGGCTAGCATATGAAAACAATAAATTTATTTCTTCTCTCGACCATGTTCTTTTGAATTTTCATTCTTGACGTCACCTTGTTTTTTCTTTTGTTTAGTAAGAGTGTATTCTACAAGGTGTATAGACACCTATTGTAAATCTTTTACATAAAAATTAAAAAAGGAGCCCGAGTTACTAAAAGAAGTTGTCTTAACTTTTTATTATTAAAAAATAAAAGATCTCTAAGTTGCCCAAAAATTAACAGTGGAATCATCCGCAAAACCTATATCAATTTTTCTCAAAATTTTAAAGTAAGTTCTCAAAATTCAAATAAATCATCACACAAAACAATCCTAAAATTGATGAATCCAACTTCTAGATATACAATAAAAAAGTTAGTTTCCCTGTATCATAAAAATCATAGTAAATCCTACTAATTGTACTAACACATCAAAAATTCAACTCTAGTCTTATTCAACATTGAAACACCATACATGATAACCTAAAAGCATCGATTAATTCTCAACATAGTATTTGGAAAAGAAATAAACCTTGAACATGGGCAATTTGTCCATAGGGTCGTCTCTTTTATATCTTGTATCATAAATTGAATTTGTGTACCACATTGGAACCAATTTCTACTCTCAAGTTACCAAACTATAAAAACTATTATTCTTTTTCATAGAAATGAAATGGTTCGCTTATATTTTCACATCTCATTGTCCATGTATTATGTGTGGCAATTTAGGGTAAAAGTATGTACATATTGGCTTGATTAAAGAACTAGGGTTGTAGACATCATATAACTGTAATAGAATAGTGGAAATCTTAGGTATGTTATAATGTGATCCTGGAGTTTTCTATAATGAAAAATAGATATTATTTATCCAACTGGCATTATATCTTTTAGAAATGGGAAATATTGTCTATGAATGTTCAAACTACTAATTTGTATTACTTTCCCCTTTAATGAGGTTGACAAAGAAGTTCTTTCTTGTTAGTAGCTTCCAAATTTATTTCTTTCTCTCCCCTATGTGTCATAAAGTGAAATACTCTCCTTGACTACATTAACAAATGTGTTTTCAAGCTTTGCATCAAAATATCCATGACGTATTCAAAATTTTGAGAATGTCCACCTCTTATTTGACAATTTATCTTGTATATTTTTTATCACCCCATGAATATGGCATGTTGGTAAATGCTCTAATTGTGTAGTGTGCTAGCAACAAGTGTTCCAATTGATATCTAGGTGGGCAAAGAAGCACATTGTAACATAATTTTATCAAAATCCACTTGTTTAGACTGAAATGTTGGATGTGTCTCTCATCTCATGAAATATATTATAAGCTTCATATAGTGATTTCTTGTTATTTAATCAATAGATAACGTTTTCGATTTTGTGTTGGAGGTCTTTGTTGGCCAATGTTATATTGAGAATTTGTCTTATTGTTATGGGCCATTGCCATGTCACACCGAGTGAAGAAGAAATGTCGTGTATCAATACCAATGCTAGAGGACACTAAGAGTTTAAGGATTTTTCTAGGCTTAGAAGAATATGTATATTTATTCTACTTTGTGTAAAATAATATTTGTAGTTAGTTTTAAAGATCGTTCACTCATGATCAGTACGTCGTCTAACATATATAAAATAATCCAATGACATCCAAATATAAATCTGAAAATGAACAAGCCATTTCTTTATGAGAGCTAAGATCACACAAAAATGACACTTTTGTATACCGTCAGAAAAAGCTATTACCTCATAATGCAGCATCACATAAGGGATTCCTTTCATCTACAAATCTTTCTGGAGATAGAGCATACCCTGGATCAGATTAGAAATGGAGGATCTCCTTTTATTGCACCATTAACAAGTCTATCTAATAAAACCAAGAAAACTAGATAATTTGATACATCGGGGACACTAGCTCCCCCAAGAAGAAAGTCAAACCATCATATTAGTAGACACCTAAAACCTCAATAGGGGGAGCAGGGCAAAAAAAGCAGAATGAGACCGGGGACAAAGCCTGTTGGGGGAGGAGCAGAAACGAATACACCTCAAAAACCCCGTCCTAGAAAGAAGCAGGGACGACAGAGAGAGGAACATTAAGGAACCCATGTTTTTGTAAGAACTAAGTTTTCCACTTAATTTTCCAATAACCAAGATGGCTACCACACTGAAACTAAAATTTAATCCACAATAGTCCGCTTAAGCCGACAAATATTGGCATAATATATTGGTTCCAGCGAACTCGCTATGTAAAAGGACGATATCACATATTCCAATACATACAAGCAATCATCTCATGTTGCGACTTCTGGTTAATAGGCTAATTTGCTAAATATTCAAGAATCACGCTCTGCTCAATTTTCATATTTAAATGAAATATATTACTATGAAAAAGCATGTGATGAAGCAACTCTTACAAGGGGATGCCATTTTGTCTTTATCTTAGTCATACCAGATTCCTTTGTGCTAGTGTATTTCTGAGGGCAACTTCTTCAGACCGATATACATATATATTATCCTCGAGATATATTCCCTCAAGTTGCATGTAGTTGCCGTGCAGTAACCTAGATTATAGCTCGGTCAAACATTCATGGACAACCTACGTCTCCCAGTAGAATGTACTGGAATATCCTGAAACCGTGCGGAACTTCCACGACATGGCGAGGACACTTTTTACAGCACAATTTTGAATTTTGAACAAAATAGAACAACCCAGCATCTGCACAAACCCCGTCGACATATTCCCATCATATATGTCGCTCAGCAGGTTTAGGCTTGGAATTTTCGATGGAGGTTGTGATAAGAGCATCCACATTGAGTACGTTGCCCCGCTTTTTGACAAATTGAAAGCATTCCACTGTAATAATCATTCCGGGTAGAAGGAATATTGCCTTCTGATTGCATTGTCTAAAGTGGGATAAATTCCTTGAATTCAGAATGCATTTTTGGAACAGTTTTTGAGATTTCTACTTTTGTAGCCCGCCTAGAGCAAGGAGTTTGGTGCCATCCATCTTTGGACGCTGTCGAAGGCCCGTTGAAATAATGTTCTATGTAAGATAAAATTTTGTTTGCTCCAGAAGGTGGTTGTTGAGGGTTGTTAGATTCTGGACTACCTACACGTGTGATTATATTACGTGAATGATGCAATATACTTGAGCCTCAATGCGGATGCTCAGGCCTAGTATGAACGATATGTACCGGACTACTGGGATTCAGGAAAGAGGCGGCCAAACTAGGCCTCAGTGTACATCGTCGTACCGTCGCACCACATGAATCATATTATAGGTCATAAATAATAAACGCATAATGTATCCATATTCCCTAAGCACAAATTTCGTAGATATTGACCAATTATAAAACGCACAAAAGGTCGATCTTAACAATGTGATGACTACTAATAGACATATTATCATCAATCATATGACTACTAATTTTGAAGAGCTTTCTAATCACAATAGGATGTTTCTCGAATTCTTTCACCCCGGACCGGCTTCCTGCGTGCCCCGCAAAAATGGTATTCACATATAACCTCATCAGGCATCCATCCGAAGATGAGATATTCTTCGTTATTTCACAACTAAGTGCTAATAAATCTCCTAGACCTATTAGATTTAGCCTTCTTTTTAATATAACTATTGAAAAAAAAAACATTTTTATAACCTCTTCAATTACATTCATTATGACGACTTTGCTCCTCAGATTGAGTCCTTAACCTAAACATATTGATTTAATTAAAAGATTTGATAACCCAACCACCGTGAAACACCTTTGGTCTATCAATGCCTTATATAAGATCATTGTCAAGATAATTAGTAGCAGGGTTAAACATCATATTTCCAAAATTGTTGGTCTGAAACAATCAACCTTAATTGTTGCACGATGTATGCATACTTGGAAACAAAACTATACATTCATGTCAATCTATAGGTAACCCTATATTCACTCTTAAGCTTGATTTGAGAAATCTTATGAAAACTAAGTTGGAATTTTTGTTTATTGTCCCATGGATTTGGGTTCCTGAATCGATGGATTACTTGGACGAAATGTTGCATCAGTTCAACTCATATCTCAACCCTGCTAAAAAGGTCACCATTTGGGTACTTCCAAAGCTCCAATGGTATTTGAGAAAGAGATCCTTTCTCTATCTCCCAGTCTATTATTTCTTGTGGCATTTATCTTAGCTTGGATTTTTTGACCTGAGAGTTATACATTGTCTATATTTTAATAATGACTTAACCATTCCATTCATATGTATCTAATATGTCTACTTGAGATAAATTTCAAGAATAAGGTACATGAAAATGATCTATCCAATCAAGCCCTAGCTTGATCAAGTTCAAGTCAAAAGCAATGCAAATGTACTTTTGTGAAAAACACCCTAAAATACTAAGGATGATTTTATAACCATTTGCATTGATGTTGTGACTTGTAACTAAGATGAGAAAAAATCAAGAGCCCTCAATTCAAACGTTTAGTCACTATTAGATTTTTTAAAATACATCACAAAGTGTTTTTAGGTTGAGTTTCTCCTGTGAAAAACCCGACCGACACCCTTGATATATTTTAAGAATCTCCAGGTTCGGTCGAGTTTCCATACACAGAAGCAACCGACACCCTGCACTGGAAAAACTAATTTTAAGTGACCAATCGAGTTTCATTCAGGATAAACTCGACAGATGCTTCAAATTTGCTATGTCATATAGTACAATTGGTCGAGTTATCTTTATTGAAACTCGACCGACTATACCATACAAAATGTGTAGAAAAAGTGATTCTAATTGATGGAGTGTTGCAAAACTTGAACTTATATCTGTTGAAACACCCTAAATGGATAGAAAATGTTCCTTAATGCTTCTAGCCTCTAGTGGACACCTCCAACTATAAATAAGACCTCTTGGAGTTCATTCCAAGGTTGCTCCTTTATGCTATTCAAGCTCCTAGCTATAGTTGAGTACATCCAGTCCACTTGAACCCCTTTCTTTCTCTTATTTGCAAATAAAAAAATCCACACGAGTGAGATAGGATCTGTGTGAGAGAGAGGCTTCATTGTAGACTTGTAAATCTCTCAAAGCTTTTGTTTTCGTAACCTAATTCTTTAAGATCAAGTTGGTGAAATCTTCTCCAAGTTGAAGGAGAAGGTGCAAGCTTCTTCAAGGTGTAGAAAAAGTTGCAAAATCTTCTCCGAGGTGAAGGATAAGGTCAAGGATGAAGATCCAGGAGTAGAGTGGGTAAATCCTTCAAGGAAAAAGACATGTTTCAAGAAGGGGATCTCCTTGGTGAAGGTATCCATCTACATGCAAGTGTGGTTAAGACCTTGTATAGGTAGAAGACTCTAGCTTCATTAGATAGGTAATTCCTTAGTAGGTTATTTTCTCCCTTGTCCTCAAAGGTAAGGTTGGTCATCCTTGAACCGAAAAAGGAAGGTCATCTTATATGTCTTTATAATGGAATACAAGTACACATTGGTTGCAAAATCCTAGAGATTGACCTCTGTAGGTAGTGGACTGACTTTCTCCTTATTTAGAGATTGGAATGAATCGACATAGATTGTTCTTGTGTTTTTTCAATCATTCTCATCCTTTCTATGTATGATTTGTTGCACTACAAATTCAATATTTTCAATCCCATACCTTATAGTAACTTGAAGGTCTAATGAATTTTGTGCAAGTCTTTTTATCTCTATTCACCGTCCTCTAGAGCCCATTTGATCCAACAAGTGGTATTACAGCCACGATCTTCTTCGACAAAATCTCCTATGAGATGAGAAGATAAGAGACTACTTACTTGGGTCTCTCAACTTTGACGGTGATTTATCCATGAGACCCCCAATCTTCGAAGACATAAACTTCATCAATTAGAAAAGATGGATGCAATTATACCTTCAAGGGATGAGCTATGACATGTGGAAAGTAATCATCACTCCATAAAAGGAACCTTTAGGAGATGTAGCTACTTGGGATGAAGCTAGACTCAAGAAGACAAAAATCAAAGAAAAGGCAATAAGCATCATCTATGCTACCCTCACTCCCTATGAGTTCAAGAAGATCTTGTAACGACCCCGTTTCCCTGTAACCCCCAATTAAGGAAGACCAAGAAGTTAAAGGTGTTATCCCAAAAATAGGATCAATGGTTTTGCAAATAATAAAAAAAATTAATAAATTCTACGAATGACTAAACTGAAAATTGGAATAAACGTTTTACTCATCACATACCTTTCAAAAGTAGGAATCTAGAACTTCTACCCTCAGATAATTCTATCTATATAAATCCTCCTTTGGATATTAACTTTATTCTTCAGAAGTTCCACTTTACTGTTCGTCCAATTTTAGATACTTCCTAAAATGTCGAAAAATAAAATGTCAATCAGTATATATGAATATACTGGTATGTGGTGACAAATAAAACATTGCACATATATTCTAACAAAAAAATCACATCAAGTAGTTGTTAACAATGCAAAATTATGTTTTCAATGTGACTTCTCAACCATTTTTACTCATACTTTGGGATACCCTCTTTTAGGGTTTGGTCCTTGCAGGGGACTTGAGGCTACCATCTCCATCCTGATCTTGGTACTTGGGGTCACCTCTCTGGGTGCCCAGTGGTATTCCCTCCTGGGCTTGACCACTTCAGACCTTCCCTCTGGGGCTTGGTCTAGCATCATACATCAAGAGATGGTATGTAGGTTTGAGATAGTCACATATGTACTTAAGTTGTGATAATCATATTCACTTTAAAGATTGCATAAATAAAAGCATCCAAATAGTTTATTTCATGAAATAGATAAAACATTGAGAAAATGTTGGGAACTCAAGCATGTACTCATAAATAACTATAACCTGGTTTTGAGATCTTACATGAAATTAGCATAATCTAATCTAATCAAGATGTCCAATCAAGAAAGACAAGCAACTAATGAAGCAATCTTGATCCTAAAAATATGTGTAATACCTAATTATTACCATCACATCCCAAAAAAAACTCCTTATTGACTTGGGGCACCTTTCTAAGGTTGCTAATTCCAAATTAGGGTTTCCTTATGGTTCTTTAGATCTATTTCTCAACTTTGCCTCTTTTAAGCCCACAAAACCCTAAAATAACATTTCTATGTTCAAACTTGTAATTACTCAACATTCATATTAAAGCCTCTTTATTGCCAATTTGGCTTAGGATCAACCTAATTTCATCTTATGCATAGGATCTCGAAATATAACTCATTAAAATTCATAAACACATAGATTAGGGTTTCTAAGCCCATTAATGTAATTTATATACATGAAACCCTAAATTATGCACAAAGATCCTCTTTTTAGTTCTAGATCTTTCTTTTATTAACAACATGTTAGGGTTGGCTTAAATTATCCAAAGAATATCATAAAAACCCCATCAACATCAAAATTAGGGTTTCTTATTCATAACTACTTTAAAAGTAGCAACTTTGTGTACTTTTCAAATTACAAGAAAAAATAAGCTTCAATTGTATTTTTAATGAATTCCATGAGTTCTCCAGATAAAAAATCATGATAATATGTTGCCATCCGAGTTACCAATATTGAGATAAGATTTTTGCAAGATAATTATATGCTGACCAAGTACTAGCTAACACGTCATCAACTTACCTGATTTTATTCAACTTGGCGGTCGGCTGGGATTAATGCAGAAAGGACATCTCTGCCCTTCCTCACTGATCTTGATCTACAGGCACTTGAGGGGCAGGTTTGTCCTTTGAAACACACTCATCTTCAACCCCCGATCTCTTCCGGAGTTGACTTCCGCCTACAGGCCTCCTCTCTCGCCCGTACAAGGCCCCTCACCTTCGACCTTCCCCACCGAATCAAATTGTACTCTCAATTGGGTGAATGGTGGTTGGTGTTGCCTGGGTGGAGAAGCTCTACCTGCTGCGGTTTCCTCATCGACAAGGATGAAATGATGGGGTAACTAGCAAAATTTCTAGCATAAGATGACCTACGACACTTGGCCGAAGCCACCAGTACAAACAACCACCTCAGAGGCGTTCCAAGACCCCATATTTATAGGTCCCCTTTTTTTTCTGCCAAGAAGTCCTGTATTGGGAAAAATGCCTAGATGCAATGAAACCCAGGGAAACTAGGGGTAGATCAACTCAGATTGATCCCCCAAATTCTGTGGAAAGGTTTCCTGATCCAATTGTGCCTTGGATCGCAAGAGTCTGGATCAGCTATCCTTCTACCTACTATTCTTTGGTTCCCCCTTTCCAAAATGAGGTAGGAGATGATCTTAGGATCATTCGATCACCATCCAACGATTGTCGTTGGGGGTGAAACTTTATTGGGCCAGGCCCAAGGTTTCCTAGTTTGATTTCAAATGTGACAAATCGCATTATAATATTAGCTATCCCTTAACTTTAGGAAAAATTGCAAAATGCATAAATCTCTTCTCTTTCATCCAATCATTCCCAAAATTTAAAGGGAAGTCCATAATGACCTAAACTTCATGTGTGCAAAGTTTGGGACTCTAATTCGAGATTATTAGAGAGTTTTCTTCACAAGCAAGTTATCTCTTAATAAGGCATATTTTAAGCATATTTTCTCGCTCCTATTCGTTTACATGATTTATTTGGATTCCTTTTACCATGAGAAACCATGTGGACTCGGAAGCTCATTCATGATGATTCCATTATCCATATTTCCACATATTTCTTATCTTTTCATTATTATCTCAAATTTCCTTCTTAATAACACATTATTTGATTTCTTCTTTTTCTTTTAATTATATTAGACCATTAACATATTATGATCCATGAAATCACATGCACAAAGGACATATTGTAAAGAAAATCCATTCAATACACATAAATCATACAATTCCCATAATCATACATTTATTGGGTAAATTGCATTTCTAACTATATGAACCCAAAAATTGGAGTTGTAACATCCTTCCCCTCTTATAGGAATTTTTCTCTCAAAATTTTAGCAAACATACAAACAATTCAAGATAAGACTTTTCCATGTCCATCATTGGCTCCCATGTGGCTTCATCCTATACGTGGTGCTTCCAAAGAACCTTTATCATCTTTCTTTCATACATCTGAGTTCTCTCTCACCTTGGTATCTCATACCCTCATAGGTGACTCAAGATATGTTAGCCTCCCTTGAAGCTCAATAGGTTCAATGCTCAACACATGGCTCATGTACATTAAATAGTGCTCTAGATCAGACACATGGAACACATCATACATCATATTATCCTGAGGGGTAAGACTAAACATAAGAAACTCCACCAATCCATCTCAAATGGACCCATGTATCGGGGACTCAACTTTGTCAACTATAGCTTGGAGGGGTAGGGTTTTCATAACACATGTTCTCCCATAGTAAACTACATGTCAGTATGATTCACATCAACTCATGACTCTTGTCGCTCCAGAGCTTCCTCAACCATTTCTTGATCAAAGCGACATCATCTGCATACATTATGTCTTCTCTAACCTTCACAAGGTCCTCTTACCGACTATCCTAGTGAAGCAGTGACTGACACAACCTCCATTATAGAGCTTCTTACATCCTGATACTGGCTGTGGTGGCTATCATCATGAGCAAACTCTTATAGGGGCAGGAACTTCTCCCATGTATCACCTGAAATGAGCACACATCCTCTCATCAGTCCCTCTAAAGTCTGGATCATACTCTGTTGACTGTCCATCAGTCAGGAGTGACAAGCTATACTCAAATTCAATCTAGCATCAAGTTCTTATTCCACAACATAGAAGTGAACTTGAGGTCATGCTCAATATATTGAACTCAGAACACATTGTAGGTGAACTATCTCTCTCTCATATATATAGTTCAACCAGATAGGTTAGACTGGAATGTGTTGACTTGATAAGGTGATCTACCATAACCCATATTGCATCATCACCCCTCTTGGTCCAGGGGATACCCTACAATAAAGTCCATGGTGGTCTTCTCCCATTCCCTCTCAGGGACTCTTCATTATCCATACCAACTCACTGGGTTACTGGTGTTTGGCCTCCATCCTTGAGCATGCATTGCAACTGGCTGCATGCAACTCTATATCCTTCTTACAGGTTCCACTGCCACCCTTAACCATCTTGTTAGTACCACAGTGTATGATGTACATAAAATCATGAACTTTTGTATGTAATAATTCCTCAAGGTTGACTCCTCAGAAACCCTAAAACACTCTAGTAGTGGGTTTCACCACCTTCTTTTTCCTGAGAGGTGTGTTGAGGTTCTTACAACCATCCTTCTATTTCATCAAGATCTAGGATGGCTAACTGAGAAACCACCAACTTGACCAATGGGTCTGGTTGTATCTAAATGTTAGTCACATAGGTCTAGTCTTTTAACGATCATAGGGTTCACCTAGCAACCTCTTCCAGCCTCTCTACTGGCTATACTAGACAGCTGTACACCTGAGCTTTATTCAGCTGAGAACATCTCATTACCACATAAGCTTCCTTATATGCTAGGTGATAGTGATGACATAAAGCTCATGTACTCCACTCATCATCCTCATCTCGGGTTTAGGTCTAACTGAGTCAAGAAAACATCGAGCTCATCATGTCAGTCATCAAACCCAAACTTATAAATCATAGATTCCGAACTAATCTGGATATGTACGTTCTCATATTCCCTTGTTCTCCTTATGCTCTCAAATCACATATCCAATATATTCTGAAAAGGGTGTGGTACTGTTACAACCCCAATTTTGGATTCATTTGGGTGAGAAATGTAATTTCTCACATAAAAGATATTTGAACAAATAATGATACAATTTGGTATGAATAAATGAAATCCTTTTCTTTGATTTGCCATAGATTTCATGTGAAATGGCCTTGATTGATTTATTGTGGGCTTTGTTAGCCATTGAGCCCAATTGAAAAGAAAAGGGAATTAAAAAGGAAAAAGGGATTGATTAATTAAAGGGAAATGTGAGTAATTGACAATTAAAAGGAGATAAAGGCAAACCAATATTCCCCAATATGGGAATTCGTGCCTTTAGGATTTCTTGAGGTGTAAGGGAGCCAAAATCACAAGATAATCACAAAAGAAGAAGGAATATAAATTAATTTGGATTAATTAATGAATAACTTGGATTAATTAAACCATAAAAAGGGGTTTTCCTATAAAAATCGTATCTTGAGCAAGGAGACTCAGATGAGAAAAGTTAATACATGAAAAATGATCATAAAAATATGAGGAATATATTAAAAATGGTTTCAACTCCTAAATCTGTATATTTTTGCAAAAGTGCATATTTTGAATAGAAAAGGTATTAATTTGTGGTTAGAAACCTAATTGTTGATAAAAGATGTATTTAGTCTTGCAATTAGGTTAATTCAAACATGTTTAAATTGATTAATGATTAAGATGGTTTTTAACATATTTTTATGATATAATTACAAGGTTTAGGGTTATAAATCAATATGTTGATTAATATGTTTAGAAACCCTAAATTAGAGAAAAAGGAAAGAAAAGATAGAGTAATATGAAAATTAGGGTTTTTGAAGACCAAACCTGATCTTAAGAATCTTAATGGAAAATAAGACAAGAAAATTAGGGTTTGATGTATATTTTGATAAAATTGAAATAGAATTGGTAAAAAGGTAATGAAACCCTAATTTTCAAGAAACCCTAAAATTGGAATAGCAATCCTAAGGAATAAAATTAGACAAATATTGACAAAAGGAAATTGGAATGTTTATTTCAGGATTTCTGTACACCTTGCTTGTTTGATTGGATTTTCTCTCTACTTAATTTTGTCTCCAAATCTACATTACAGGTATGTGGTTACGCTTATGACTACCCGAATTAGTTTTCTGGGATTTTGTCGATGTTTCCATCACGACTTGAATTAAACTGTTGGATGTATTAATTCCTGCAAATTCTAATGTGAATATGACTATCACATACGAGATATGCCTACTAGCTCAGATCCTAGTCCCCTCTGTAGCTTAATGGGTTGACCTAGCACATGGCAACCAATGGGGTAGGCCCATCAGGTCATTAGATGACTTAGTATATGGATACCAATGGGGTAGGTCCATCAAGTTACTTTAAGTCAGAGATTGGGCTACCTATGGGTAGTGCCATGCGACTCAACCCTAGATAATGGCCTACATGTTAGGTAGGATCATGCGGGGTTTAATAAGGATCTACCATGTGAGAGAGGTAGTATCCATGTCCACTACAGGGATAACACAAAGGAAGGGGATAGGAAAGGATTGAGTAGTATTGCTTGAAACGTAATTTGAATACTAAATGATGATTGGTTGTTTATATTGTTAACATAGTTGCACAATTATTGTTTCCCCCACATACCAACTTCTTGCTGACCGACGTTTTATTTGTCGGCATTTTAGGTACAACTGAGAAGAACAAACAATAAAGTGGCATATGTGGAACTAAATGAGAAATAACATACACAAGAGGATTAGTTAGATTAGTATCTTCATGGATAGAAGTTTAGACATCCCAGCTTTTGAAAGGTAAGTAAAGTTTTTATTTTATACCAGTTTTCAGTTTTGTAGTAGAATTTCATAATTATTATTGATTATTTGTCAAACCTTTGATCCTATTAATTGAATAATGGCTCTGACCTTCGGGTCTCCGTTAATTGGGGGTCACCGGGAGACAGGGTCGTTACAATTGGTATCATAGCATAGGTTCCTCACTTAATCTGTAATATTTATTAAAATTTACAAATTCCATAGAACCCAAGGGAGTTATTAGAGGATTATTCGAAAGATAGAGGTGTCTAGAAAAGGATCACGACTGGGGCTGGAAATATTTTCCTCCGCACTACTAGTCAGAATACGAGGACTCCCAGATCTGTGTGACTACCTGGCCAAAGTCTTAGGGTATGAATCGAAATAAGATACCTTTAGGACTCTCTCCTCTTGTTCATCCCTTCGCAACTCAAATTCTGATAAGGACCTTAAGGATTAGGGTTTCGTCTCTTCTCCTCATGCTCTTGAGGTATGGGTAAGGTTGATAAGGATTAAGGAATCCTCCACCAAATTAATAAAAAGCATGTAAATAAGATGTCATGGACATAAGCTTAATAGAGTAAGCGTAAAAGGATAGATACATGCTTATGTTGTATGTCATAAGTTGTCATTGCCCTCAGGAGAGACCTGAGGCTAGACCTTCTTGTCAGGAGGATGAGTAGAGAAAGTGAGTCTTGCAGGTAGAGATCTCCATTAAAGTAGAGACCTAGCACATCCTTTAAGGATGATGTTAACCCTAACCCTAAGTGGAGGTTAGCGAGAGAGATGACATGATGAGTTAGATGACATGGTTGACTGGGTGTTTGGATAGATATGCCTTTAGATTGCCATACGAGCCATGAGAGGTTGGATGACCTAGCACCTTTGGCAACTCGGGAAAGGGTCGTGCATGTTAGAGCAAAGGGTAGCTCCTTCATGGATGAAGTTAGAGAAGAACCTATAGAACCCTATGGGCTTATGTAGGTAGGGTATAGATTGCATCCAAAGTACGTCAGTGGATGGTAGTAGGTTGAAACCCTGGCCAGTATGCATGATGGATGGCTTATGGGATGAGCATAAAGGGCTAGGTATAATCTTGAGCCAAATATGAGTTGAGCATAGGCTTCACCCACATAGGGGTATGCTTGTGATCATGAGCCTTCATAGAGAAGGGACCTCTAGTAGTATGGCTGGAGGTGGAGTTAGCTGTAGAGAGAGAAAGCAGGACCCTAAAACCCCGAAACTTGAGGAATAGTGGGGAGTTGAGGATGATGCGACCTATGTGGATGATAGTGGTTGCCTTATGCTTGATCCCATGGAGGCTGATGATATGTTAGTTGCCTTTAGAGGAACCAAACCCTAGAGAGAGGATGATGCTTCTAGTACCTATGGTATAAGTGATTACCTGCTGGATGAGATAAAGTGTGCTTTAGACCCTGAGGAGGTTTAAGCAACCAGTTGTGAGGCTTTATACCTAGTTCGTTGTCCTGGAAGAGGACTCAACTCTGAAGTGTTGCTAGAGTAGAAGGATCATGGAAGTACATGACATACCTTGGACATGCTTGATTCGTGGTTAAGAGATTGAGCATGCAGTCAGACACCCAAAGGTGAACCTAGGGATCCTAGGCCTAAGAGGGGAAGCAGTGTACCCAATGCTCATGATGAGATTTGAGTCTCTATAGTTTCGAGCATGGCACTCCTCATGTGTAAAGGTAAAAGAAACCCCTTAAGTTAAGGGTATGTTTGATGAACCCCCTCACAACTAAGTTGATCTAATGTTGAGGAAAGAGAACAAGTATGACCTAGTATGGTTTAATAGGTGGTCTTCTGGTGCTTTAGTAGCTGCTAGGTTAGGCATGCTCATGTGAAGGTAAACCCTAAGGATAGTTGTGACCTTGTTGTCAAGAGTTGTAGTTTCCTCCCATCCTGGGAGAGGGACTCTTTGGTTTGGTGTATACCAGTTTTGTTGGTGTTGAGGTAACCTAAAGAGGTTTCATGGGATCTTGAGAAAGCTAAGTGAAAGGTACATGGTATGAGATTGAACCTGTAAACCCATAGTTAACCATCTCTAAGTGCATATGGATGTGTTACCATGGAGGTAACCGGTATGAGGACTGACCAAGGTAGGCAGGTCACCATGATCCCTGAGAAAGGATGAAAGACAACCCAAGAATGCAAGGAGAGATGATGAGGGATTGAGTAAGGTTCTAAGTTGGACATGTACTATGTTAGAATCCTAAGTCTATCCTAGAGTCAGGTAGGGATAAGACCGATGGAAGTAGGAGTTGTCTCATTCCCTAGTTGCACATGACCATAGGGTCAGGAGGTAACAACTATCATTGTCTGATGGCCATGGGTTAGGAGATTGATCACCTTCATAAACTCATGGGACCCAAAGGGCAGATGAGTAGGGCACTCTCTAATGCATGAGGGAAGAGGGATGACCCCAAAGTGCCGACACGCTATAGACCTAGAGGGGATGGCTGAGGATTGTGTAGTAACCCAAGTAGGTTCGAGACCAGTTTTCCATGGAAGTAACTTTGATATCGAGATGACTGTGATGTAGAGACATAAGTTGCACATTTCCACTTATATTTGAAGGTGTACTGGCAATGTGGGTTGTACCATCTCTACTCTTGGAATAGGAATAACTTTGTGTTTGGATGACCGCCAAATGCTTATTTCTTCTTGTTATGGGAGTGAGAGATAGGACAATATGCATGCCATACATTAAGGGTAAAGATGATGTGAGTTGGAATGTTGTTATAAGGAATGAGGACAGAGATGATAATGTGCCTTGGTGGAGTGAATGATACATGGACAGGTACAAATGATAAAAAAAACTTAAAATAATCACCTTGTAAGGATGTCCCTAGTAGAAGCTTTGTGGAATTTACAAGTTATACAAGGTTGAGTTTGATCACCAGGTGGATGAGCTCAGAGTTTCTTGATGAAGATAAACTTAGTGTTTGAGATGAGATGATAAGTATAATGCATGGAGGATGAAAGGAGATAATGAATGCTCTAGTTGATAAAAAGAGATAAGTTTGGCTAACACCCAGGTGTATCAATAGCGGTTAATCATGTTAATAGTTGTTTGGTTAGCCAGCCTAGTCCTTGGGTGTTAAAGGATGGTTGTAGAACCTCAGATACACTTCCTTGGATAGGAAGGTAATGAAACCCTAATGAGAGTGGTTTAAGGTTTTTGAGGAATCAATCTTGAGGAATCATGATATATAGGAAATCATGAATTTAAGATCACCATACATCGTGAAACTACAAAGATGGTAAGTGATAGTGGAACTTTGGATGCTTAAAACAAAGTTTCATGTAGCATGTTGCCATGCAAGCTAGGAGGCGAAGGATGAACACCCGTAACTCAGTACATGGATATAAAGTATAAAGAGTTCCCGAGAGAGAATGGGAGTTCTTCACTGTGGATGTTGGAGTCTCCCCTGGATCAAGGAAGGTTGAGGTCCAATATGGGTTATGGTAGATCACCTTACCTAGATGACATGAGAAAGGAAGAGTACTATCACAGGACATATTCGGTTGAACTACTTCAGAGAGAAAGATGGTTCAACTACACCATGATGTGAGTTCAAAATTTCTTGGGTATGACCAACGTTCACTACCATGAGGTGGAAGTGGATACATGAAGAACTTGATGATAGTATAGTTTATCACCCCATACTAATGGAAAGTATGATCTAGACTAGAGGATCTGATGAAAGCACGTGTTCTCATTCAGGGTGATACATAGAGACAATTCTTAAGATGTGATGTTAACCACCATAGCCTTTATCGAGATGCAATAAGTCTTATAGAGAGGTTGTGTCAATCACCACTTCATTAAGATGATGTTGGTGAAGGAGGCCTCATGAAGGCCAGAAAAGAACCTCAGTGTGTGCATATGAATTCACTTTGATCGTACAATGTCTGAGAGAGAGCCCAGTGGTGACATGAGTCATGAGAAGATGCAAAGCAGACTGACATGCAGTTCACTGTGGGAGAATATGTGATGTGAAAATCTGACCCCTCTAAGCTACAGTTGAGAAAGTTGAGTCCCTGATATATGGGTCCATTGGAGATGGATTGGTGGAGATGGTTGTGTTTAGCCTTGTCGCTCAGGATAACATGATGTATAATGTGTTACATAAGTCTGATCTAGAGCACTATGTGAGTTACCCAAGCCATGTGTTGAGTCCTGAACCTATTCAACTTTTGAGAGGCTGAAATGTCCCGAGTCACCTATGAGGGTACGATATACCAACGTAAGAAAGAACTCAGATGGAAGAATATGAGATGATGAAGGTTCTTGGGAAGAACCATGGAAAGGGCAAAGTCACATGGGAGCCATGATGGACCCATGAAAGGCTTATCCTATTTGTTTGCTTACTTGATGGAATTTTGTGGGAAAAATTCTTATAAGAGGGGAAGGATGTTACAACCCCAATTTTGGATTCATTTGGGTGAGAAATGTAATTTCTCACATAAAAGATATTTGAACAAATAATGATATAATTTGGTATGAATACATGAAATCCTTTTCTTTGATTTGCAATAGATTTCATGTGAAATGGCCTTGATTGATTGATTGTGGGCATTGTTGGCCATTGAGCCCAATTGAAAAGAAAAGGGAATTAAAAAGGAAAAAGGGATTGATTACTAAAAGGGAAATGTGAGTAATTGACAATTAAAAGAAGATAAAGGCAAACCAATATTTACCAATATGGGAATTCATTTCTTTAGGATTTCTTGAGGTCCAAGGGAGCCAAAATCACAAGATAATCACAAAAGAAGAAGGAATATAAATTAATTTGGATTAATTAATGAATAACTTGGGAGAGAAGGAATACTTCTCATCCATTGCAATTTGTTTCCCAAATTTCGTACAAAGTTATATAATGACAAGACAAACCTTCCCTTAAAATTTGAGAAAGAAAGGAGTTATGGTTTGGGAAAAATCGATTTTGCAAGTTATTTGTAATTTGGGAATAAATTCTGAAATAATGATATATTGTTTCCTTTGCTTTGAACGCGAGCAATATGGTCCGTTGGATCTTCATCCAACGTTGGACGCCCTTCGCCTAAGTCCCACCGGGAATGTGTTTCTGCAAATTAACAGAGGGACTTTCCCTCTTGAATTCCTCGCGTTCCTTTGGGTTTGCAAACAGGCTGAGGTTTCCATTGGTTTTAGGAGATGAAACCGCGGGGAATCATCCTCAGTTTGATTATCTTTGGTCCTGGTTTTGGGAAACACCCAAACCAGTAGGGACTGCCTCGACCCTATATATATAGGGGAGGATACACAAAGACACCAGCTTCCCTATTTTATAGTCCACACCCTGCGGTGAAGTACCAGGATCAATTTCGCACTTTCAAATGTGCCAACGAGCCTAACCTAGACCCTTGTCGACATTGCAGACCCTGCCGGAATCCGGCGAACAAGGGGGGTGACCTTGGCAGGGTTCAGGTGGCCAATTGAGGACATCTTTATCTTTGAAGAAGGGAGGTGGAGCTCCCTGGATTGTCGGTGTGAGCAAAGGGAGACCGGAGCCCGAAGTCAACCCGAAGGTTGACCGTCGTGGGTTGCTATACAGAGGTGCGAGGAAGAAGAAGACTTCGCGGCGTTTTACCAAACTACCTCAAGGTGCTTTCAGACCAGGTGAGGGCAAGTCAGTCATTTGCTTCTTTTGATCGCACATAAAAGGTGCACAATCCCTGAGCCGTGGGATGCCGCCTAGTCCACCAGACTATAGATCGAACGACTCTCAATTTTTTGAAAATAACAAATAAACTATAAAAAGGGGTTTTCCTATAAAAATCGTATCTTGAGCTAGGAGACTCATATGAGAAAATTTAATACATGAAAAATTATCAGAAAAATGTGAGGAATATATTAAAAATGGTTTGAACACCTAAATATGTATATTTTTGCAAAAAGTGCATATTTTGAATAGAAAAGGTATTAATTTGTGGTTAGAAACCCTAATTGTTGATAAAAGATATATTTAGTCTTGCAATTAGGTTAATTCGAACATGTTTAACTTGATTAATGATTCAGATGGTTTTAACCTATTTTGATGATATAATTACAAGGTTTAGGGTTGAAACTCAATATGTTGATTAATATGTTTAGAAACCCTAAATTAGAGAAAAAGGAAAGAAAAGATAGAGTAATCTGAAAATTAGTGTTTTTGTGGACGAAACCTGATCTTAACAATCTTAATGGAAAATAAGACAAGAAAATTAGGGTTTGATGTATATTTTGATAAAATTGAAATAGAATTGGTAAAAAGGTAATGAAACCCTAATATTCAAGAAACCCTAAAATTGGAATTATAATCCTAAGGAATAAAATTGGATAAATATTGATAAAAGGAAATTGGAATGTTTATTTCAAGATTTCTGTGCACCTTGCTTGCTTGATTGGATTTTCTCTCTACTTAATTCTATCTCCAAATCTACAGTATAGGTATGTGGTTACACTTATGACTACCTGAATTAGTTTTCTGAAATTTTGTCGATGTTTCCATCATGACTTGAATTAAACTATTGAATGTTTTAATTCATGCAAATTCTAATGTGAATATGACTATCACATAAGAGATATGCCTACTAGCTCAGATCCTAATCCCCTCTATAGCTTAATGGGTTGACCTAGCACATGGCTACCAATGGGGTAGGCCCATCAGGTCATTAGATGACTTAGTATATGGCTACCAATGGGGTAGGTCTATCTAGTCACTTTGAGATAGAGATTGGACTACCTATGGGTAGTTCCATGCGACTCAACCCTAGATAATGGTCTAGCTGTTAGGTAGGATCATGTGGGGTTTAATAAGGATCTACCATGTGAGAGAGGTAGTATCCATGTCCACTGCAGGGACATCACAGAGGAAGGGGATAGGAAAGGATTGAATATTATTGCTTAAAACGTAATTTGAATGTTAAATGATGATTGGTGGTTTATATTGTTAACATAGTTGCACAATTATTGTTTCCCCCACATACCAGCTTCTTGCTGACCGACGTTTTGTTTGTCAGCATTTTAGGTACAACTGAAAAGAACAAACAGTAAAGTGGCATATGTGGAACTAAATGAGAAATAATGTACACAGGAGGATTAGTTAGATTAGTATCTTGATGGATAGAAGTTTAGACATCCCAACTTTTAAAAGGTAAGTAAAGTTTTTATTTTACACCATTATTTATATTAGTAGTATAATTTCATAATTATTATTGATTATTTGTCGAACCTTTGATCCTGTTAATTGAATAACGGCTCTGACCTTTGGGTCTCCCTTAATTGGGGGTTACGGGGAGACGAGGTCGTTACATGTACTTCCTTCAATCTTCAAACATCATAGAAGGGTTTCAACTCATATCACTGACGTGTATTTTACTACGCGCTTAAACGCAAGTATACGCGTCGAAGTAATATAGGACTTGTGAGGCCCGAGTCGAACTCAGGGATACGTGAATTATTGGAGACTTCTACTAACTAATTGCAATCAGCTAGGCCGATTAACAAAGCCGGGTTTTGTTGTTCAAATTAAAAAGAAAATAAAATCAAACAAAGAAAACAATCGATTAAAGGTTAATTTAATCAATTCAAAGGGATATCTTTAGGATGGCGGTTTCACCACGGGTCAACATTGTATTAGGTTTCATATAATTCCTCACGCTTCTCTCTCTCTATCCAGGTAGTGGCCTGAAAACAGAATTACCCACTGTCGTGGTGTAATTCACTACTTAGGTTTAGGTTGATTCCACCGTCATAGTAATCATTCCCCTAAACTAAGTGCATTATAAACGGTCCCTCAGTTCCCACCATTAATTTTACAACTCCTTTGTCAAGGGTTTTATTGATTAATGTAGAATTCGTCTCTTTTCAACCATTAATCCTTCTGTCGAAGTGATTAAGGGTGTTAAATTATTATTATGGTGATCAAGCATAACAATAGAAATGGAGAAAACGAATCTATACCACGGATTTGAGAGACAAATTTGAATTATTGATATAAAAATGTCATACAATGCATTCCCGGGCTACTCCCGGTCCTAAAGATTGAGGGTTTTAGCCTCTCATGTTCATCTCACACGAATACATGGTAGAAATAGGGGAATTCATAAGAAAAACGTGAAACAAGTGGGAAAACCCCTGAACGAAGAAGAACCGGTAGATCCTTGGCGTAGAATACGAGCTTCCCCGCCTGTCGGTGGTGGAAATTGTCTTCGGCAGCGTCCGAATCACCCGGGATGAGCTTATGGCCTCCGTTCTCCTTTTTCTCCTTCCTCGGCACTCGTGCAATGCGATCTGAGATCCCCTCCTCGTGTGGGCGGCCATCATTAGGTATAAGTCCCTAATTAGGTCGTCAAATAACAACAGCCGTCCGATCGAGATCAAAACAGATCCACGCATATCTGCCGGCGTCGATACCATCGACGCGGGTCGATGGTATCGACCCAGCGGATTAGAGGCATCTTTCCTTTCTTTTAGTCTGAGCGCCTGTGGTGATCTCGATACCATCGACTTGGGCGTCGATGGTATCGACTTTCTTTAGCGTCGGTTGTTGTCGTTTAGCGACGCTGTAGCCTCAATGTGTCGATGGCATCGACTTTCGTCGATGGTATCGACTCTGTGCTGCTCCTCTCGCCTGGCAATCTGTGGCTTGGTCGATGGTATCGACGGAAGCAAATACTTGTTTTTCCTGAAATTTCACAACAAGACCAAGTAAATCCACACATATAATAATATTATGATAAATAATGCTCAAAATAGTATAACAAAGGGGATTTGACATAGAATGATGGCAAAGACCGAAATGAGTGAATTATGCAATATTATCCATAAAAATGAGTAATTAGAGCACAAAACACATATGAAAAAGGTCTATAAATGCGACTCAAAATCATCGCATCAAACTCCCCTAAGCTTAAACATTACTCGCCCTCGAGCAACTAATCCTTAGAATAGAATTGCAGATGTCAACTAAAAATCAACACATCACCCCACATTCCACATGACTCCCACTGAACGTTCTCAAACCGGCCTTTCCTAATCACAGAACAGTAATTACCCTACAGGCGACAATAATCATCAATAAGAAAAATTATCCTTCAAGCCGATGAACACTATCACATAAGGCAGTTAACATAATAAGGTTCGCCGATTCAGCATTGATGCATCTTGTGATCGCCTACACTACGTTGCTCGCCCTAACTACCATCTACATGGAAGCAGTTCTCCTGATAATCATTAGTGAGGAGAATGTCACAGTGGCCTACCAATCCGAGAAATGGGTGGATGGAATGGGTGGTTCATGGAAGAACTTGGAAGTATTGCACAGTTTCAATATGCTTAAAAACAAAATGTCCTAAATGATGCAAATGCACATTAGAAATGCCCTAATGCCTAAAATTGGGTGAAATGATGCATGCACTACCCTTCCACCTCAAAAAGAGATAGAAATCTAATTAAGCCACATCATGTACTCAATTCCCTTGTTATGCAAGTGATATCATGTTCCTTTCTCCCTCTTATTCCATTTCCTTCTAAATTCTCTTTTTTTTTTCTTTTCTAAATTTTTTTCAGATCTTCAGAAAAATTCCTTTTTTTTTCTTTTAGCCCACATATCCATAATTGCTTAGAGATACATGTATTGAGCTATTTTCTTCATGATTGGAACTCTTTGTACTATTTCGAGGGTATGGAACAGTTTAGATCACTTTTTAAGAGAAATTGAGATACATGGTGTACTTTATGCATGATAATCATGAAAGTCATGAGTGCAACTACATGGCATGCACCTAAAGGTACTGTGCATGAATCCCTATATATTTTTTTCTTTTTATGCAAAAGTATGAAAAATATCAATGCAACTCCTATCTAAATGCTATGCACACAAAAAGGAATTAAAACTGTACTTTACTTCCAATTCTTAAGTGAATTATGTAAAACGAAGTGGAATGATCACAAGATTAGATGACTGAACCTTAGAAGAATATTATGTGTCCCTCCTTACTGACATGTGTAGTAGTTCAAAGGGTTCTTTCTCTTATATCCAATTAAGGTCTCATTACCATTTGATTAGGTTAGGCTCAAACAACCGTTACTATCCACTTTTCATGAGTCAAAAGGAGTATAGGTGTGACATATTGTTTTAAAGTTGACATAATCAATCATTTTCATAGGATAAGTTCCCCAAGGACAACCAAGTCAAGCTATCCAAAAGACACAAAAATTTTAAATTCCCTTAAAACTTTCCATGAATACACAGCGAGATGACAACTTTTACGACATCCACAGTTACACTAGATAGATGTGGATCCTAAACAAAAACTAAAAATGCAAGAAACAAATAGCAAATAACCACTAAAAATAACAAAAGAAAAAGATAGAGCTGTTCCAGCTACCCCCCTAAGCTTGAATTCGACTATGGCCTCATAGTAAAAAACAATCTTAAGAGTGGAACAGAGATACCAGATCAGTCCGATGGTGGTGGAGGCGGGTATTGCGGGGCCGTAGGGTCTGGATTTGCTCTGGATGACACTTGGCGCAAGTGGAGGAAGAAATCGTTGAAGATGTGACTTCATTTGACCAATAACCCCGTCTTGAATAACTGACCCCAACACTACTGTGTGCCCGTCGATACCATCAACGGAAGTCGATGGTATCGACTCGCTGATTAGGGCAACTGCCTCGCGAGTCCAGCCACCGCCGTTTTCATTTGTAAATGTCGATACCATCGACCTGTGTGTCGATGGTATCGACTCTACTGAGTTGATTTCTTCTGAAAATCTCCAGAGATCTCGATGGTATCGACTGGCATGTCGATACCATCGACCTTTATTGCGCAGCCTGCCTGTAGGTATGTCGATACCATCGACGGGACCGTCGATAGTATCGACTCAGTGCGATTTTTGCAGCTGTCAACCTGAACCTATGTCGATACCATCGACCAGTGTGTCGATGGTATCGACCCTGCCTGTGCCTGCACATCGAACAAACGGATCAAGGTATCTTCTTTACACTAAAATTTAAACGAAATAAAAGCAATCTACGACTATAATTAAACTATCCTAATGTACCAATGGTTGGGTTGCCTCCCAACAAGCGCCCTTATTTAGCGTCTTAGGCTAGACGGTGTGACAATCATCATCTTTTCACCTTGGGAACTGGGCTTAGAGGATCATTCGGTAATTTGAATTCGACTCGATCTCCTCCAATACCCAAGGACAAAGTCCCCCTCCCTAAGGCAGTCACGACATCCGCTGTTGCTTGAAACGGTCTTCCTAGGAGAATTTCACAACTTTGGAGTGGTGGCATATCCATGACGACAAAGTCCACCGGAAATATGAATCTATCCACTTTGACTAAAACATCTTCACATACTCCATAGGGTCTCACAGTAGACCCATCCGCCAATTCAATTGTTGCGGCTGACCTCTTTATCTCTTTTAACCCCAGCTTTTGAAATGTAGCCAAAGGCATGAGATTTATGCTAGTGCCGGAATCACATTGCGCTTTAGGGATATGTTGACCACCTATTGAACACGGAATGTAAAAACCTCCTGGGTCTCTTCTCTTCTTTGGTGAATTCCCGTGAATCATAGAGCTCACCGTCTCATTCATCCAATAAATTTCACCATCTTTTATCCGCCTCTTCTTAGTGATGATTTCCTTGATGAACCTCCCATAAGAGGGTACTTTCTCAATCATCTCCACTAATGGAATATTGATGTGGAGTTTTCCAAATATCTCCAGGAATTTCTTAAAATGACGATGCTCTTTCTTTGACTTAGAATTTACCGGATCTAAAACATCAGCTGCATCAACACGCCTGTGAGGTGGCACATAAGAGCTTTTCGGGGGTACCTCCCCTAAGCTTGCTTCAATCATTCCCTCGGACGTGGGCCTTGACGAGATATCCTCAATGGTAGCAGCTTGTTGTGGATTCTCCTTCACATTTTCTATCTCTGCACATGCACAAACAACTTGCACTTCTTCATCTTGCCTACATGGAGATATAGTATTCACAACTCTTTGTGATTTCCTGAAGAAAGGGTTTCCACCAGGCAATCCATAGTAAGTGCGTGGATATGGTATTGCTGGTGTTGCATTCACATTGAAAGTCATTTTTCTTTCTTCTACAGCTTCTTGCACCTGAGATTCCTCCTCATTGCTCACCACAGACATGTACTTGACCTGATGGTGTGCTTGGGCCACATTTGCATTCTCGGTTGGTTTCTGTTGATTGGCGTGCTTGATGGCCGCCACTTCACTTGAAATCTGAGCCACGGTGGTCTCTAATGCCCGCATTTGTGCTCCATGGCTTTGCAGCGTCTGCCCAAATTTGGTTAGAATGTCACCTTGAGATTGCAATTGTTTACCAAACATGGCCATCATCTCTTGGTTTTGCTGAACCATTTGACTTAGCAATTCAGTGTTCTTGTCCTCGGTTCTCTGCTGTGGCTTGGCATCCGGATCCTGCAGAAAATTATTTGGATCCTTCCATCAAAACTTCTTATCCTTCCTCCATGCATAATCATTGTTCCTATAGCCTTGTTGTTGCATGAATTTTATTTGGGCTTCCTCATTCTCAGATGCATCTTCTTTAGTTAGCAGCTTCTTGGCTAGAAGATTTAACTTATCATTCAGCTCCCTCACTATTCTGGATTCACCAGCAGCCTTGACCTGTTCCACTGCACCTCTGTCGCCCCATGACTGTTTCCTAGCCATGTTCTTTAATATCTCCCAACATCTGGTATCCGTATTATTCAGAAAGAATCCGGATCCAGCTGAATCAAGATTACTTCTATCGTGCTCGGAGAGAGCAAAATAAAAGATTTTCACTTGCGTTTCTCTATCCAGCCCATGATGTGGGCATCTCCTCAACATGACTTGGAATCGCTCCCAGGTCTCAGAATATGTTTCACCCGCCTGTTGGGTGAAATTGTGGATCTTCCAGATCATATCATTGGTCTTCTCAGGAGGGAAGAACCTCTCGAAGAAAACCTCCACCATGTGATCCCATGATTCAACAAACTCGTCGTCGAGGTTATGAAGCCACTCTCTTGCCGCTCCTGCCAAGGAACTTGGGAATAACTTGAGGTACAAAGCATCTTGTGGGAATCGGTCTATCTTCACCATGTAACAGTTCTCCACGAACTGGCTGATGTGGGCCACTGGATCTTCATTTTTTAATCCGTGAAATGTGTTGGATTTGACCAAGTTAATCAGTGCTGGATCGATCTTGTAGGTTGGAATGTTTAGCCCATGTTTCTTTATAGGCCCCTTTGATGCCGAGGAAGAAGATGCCTTGATCTTCTCCCATATTGTCTGTGCTTCAGCCATTACTTCTTCTTGTTCTTGCTCAAATTCAGAATTTATATCACTGTGGTGTTCCTCCTCGTAGTAGTCCTCGTCCTCTGGTCCCGCAGATGGAACCTCAGGTGTGCGATTCACGTAGTCTCGACTACGTGTGTGCACCATGCAAAGTACCTGAAATATGGAAATAGGGGTTCAGTACAATGCTTTGAACGAGTCAACACAATTATAGAGAAATAAAGGAATTTTTGAAATTGTTTTAAAATAAATAAAAAAATGTAGCCTAGAATGGCCGCTCTTAGCACTCAAAGTGCCAATAATTCACCGTGTCCCCGACAACGGCGCCAAAAACTTGACGTGTATTTTACTACGTGCTTAAACGCAAGTATACGCGTCGAAGTAATATAGGCCTTGTGAGGCCCGAGTCGAACTCAGGGATACGTGAATTATTGGAGACTTCTACTAACTAATCGCAATCAGCTAGGCCGATTAACAAAGCAGGGTTTTGTTGTTCAAATTAAAAAGAAAATAAAAATCAAACAAAGAAAACAATCGATTAAAGGTTAATTTAATCAATTCAAAGGGATATCTTTAGGATGGCGGTTTCACCGCGGGTCAACATTGTATTAGGTTTCATATAATTCCTCACACTTCTCTCTCTATCCGGGTAGTGGCCTGAAAACAGAATTACCCACTGTCGTGGTGTAATTCACTACTTAGGTTTAGGTTGATTCCACCGTCGTAGTAATCATTCCCCTAAACTAAGTGCATTATAAACGGTCCCTCAGTTCCCACCATTAATTTTACAACTCCTTTGTCAAGGGTTTTATTGATTAATGTAGAATTCGTCTCTTTTCAACCATTAATCCTTCTGTCGAAGTGATTAAGGGTGTTAAATTATTATTATGGTGATCAAGCATAACAATAGAAATGGAGAAAACGAATCTATACCACGGATTTGAGAGAAAAATATGAATTATTGATATAAAAGTGTCATACAATGCATTCCCGGGCTACTCCCGGTCCTAAAGATTGAGGGTTTTAGCCTCTCATGTTCATCTCACACGAATACATGGTAGAAATAGGGGAATTCATAAGAAAAACGTGAAACAAGTGGGAAAACCCCTGAACGAAGAAGAACTGGTAGATCCTTGGCGTAGAATACGAGCTTCCCCGCATGTCGGTGGTGGAAATCATCTTCGGCAGCGTCTGAATCACCCAAGATGAGCTTCTAGCCTCCGTTCTCCTTTTTCTCCTTCCTCGGCACTCGTGCAATGTGATCTGAGATCCCCTCCTCGTGTGGGCGGCCGTCATTAGGTATAAGTCCCTAATTAGGTCGTCAAATAACAACAGCCGTCCGATCGAGATCAAAACAGATCCAACGCATATCTGCCGGCGTCGATGGTATCGACCCAGCGGATTAGCGGCATCTTTCCTTTCTTTTAGTCTGAGCGCCTGTGGTGATCTCGATACCATCGACTTGGGCGTCGATGGTATCGACTTTCTTTAGCATCAGTTGTTGTCGTTTAGCGACGCTGTAGCCTCAATGTGTCGATGGCATCGACTTTCGTCGATGGTATCGACTCTGTGCTGCTCCTCTCGGCTGGCAATCTGTGGCTTGGTCGATGGTATCGACTTCCGTCGATGGTATCGACGGAAGCAAATACTTGTTTTTCCTGAAATTTCACAAAAAGACCAAGTAAATCCACACATAATAATATTATGATAAATAATGCTCAAAATAGTAAAACAAAGGGGATTTGACATAGAATGATGGCAAAGACCGAAATGAGTGAATTATGCAATATTATCCATAAAAATGAGTAATTAGAGCACAAAACACATATGAAAAAGGTCTATAAATGTGACTCAAAATCATCGCATCAATCACCTTTATCTTTAATATATGGCATGCGTTTTGTCCTGTCTAGTACACTCATAATGAGAGGAAATAAGCATTTGGATGCAATCCAAATACAGAGTTCATCCCATTCTAAGAGTAGAGATGGTGCATCACACATTGCCATCCCTCTTTTCAATCTAAGTTGAAACATACTTCACATGTCTCCACACCATGAATATATCAAAACTATTTTTACATACATTGAAAGGTTGTTTCCAAACACTTCCGAGTTTGAAACATCTCTCTTATGTACAATCCTTAATCACTACCCCAAGGTCTTAGGGTGCCTGTACTTCTGGGTTGGTCTGACCCTTACGCATCTAGGGAGTGCCCCTCACATTTACCCCTTAGGCCCCATGAACTCATGAAGGTGGCCAACCTCCTAACCCATGGTCCTTGGGTAAAGGTAGCTATTAACTCTCAACCCTATGGTTTCGTGCATCTAGGGAACAAACAACTACTTCCATCGGTCTTATCCCTTCCTGACCTTAGTATTGACTTAGGATTCCATCGTACCACATCTCACTCTTGATTCCTCACCTGAATCTCCATCCTCTTTCTGGGCATTCATGGTTACCCATCATAGGAATCATGGTGACCTACCTAACTCGATCTGGCCCCATACAATTTACCTCTATGGAAACATTCCTCATGCCCCTTAGATATGGTTAGATATGGGTCTATAGATTCAGGCTCATACTATGTTCTCTTACACTTAGCTCATCAAACTCTTATAAGTTCCCTATTTAGGTTACCTCAAACCTAATCAAAAGTTGGTGCTCACCCTAACATGAAGAGTCCCTCCCCAGGACGAGAGAAAACTATCACTTGATAGTAACAATGGTCACAAAATGTTCTTACCTCCAGGGTTTATATCATCATGTGTATGCTTAGCCCTACCATGCTAGTTAGGCACATAGCTAGAAACAAGACAACCTACGAAGCCATGCTAAGTTCCTTGTTATGTAATACTTGTTCCTTTTCCTCAACATTGAATCAATATAATACATGCATATGTCACCAACCTATGTGGCTGGTTCAACAAACATACACCTTAGTCCAAGGGCATTTCCTTTTCCATTAAACATGAGGGGGGTGCCATACTCAGAACTCAAACAACCTCATGAGCATCAGGTGCACCAAGTACTACTACTTACCCTCTTTGGTCTAGGAACCTCAAGTTCAATTCCTATGCATCAGCTATCTAACATCATGCTCAGTTATTCCAACATGAACCGAACATATATTAGATAGGGAATATACTTCCTACCACTCTTCCACATGAACAACCCAGAGAGTCCTACACAAGGACCACCAACTGGGTGTGAGACCTCACAACTGGTTACCATGTCTCTTCATGGTCTAAGGAACTCTCCTTCCCACACCTAAAAGGTAGACACTTATAACCTCTGTACCTTAGTTCAAGAAGCCTCTCTCTCTTTCTAGGGTTTGTTTCCTCTAAAGGAAACCAAGATATAAAAAGCCTCTAAGGATCGTGCATCAGACAACCACATACATCTAATTAGGGTCATCCATTCTAGGTCATATCATACCCAACTTTTCATGATTCTTCATGTCTTAGAGTCAAGGTGTCCAACCTTCTTCATCGGGTCTCACTCTCTCTCTCTCTCTAGATCTAACCCTACATGTGGTCCTACAACTTGAGATCCTCTCTCATAAGTTGGGTCAAGCTCTTAAGGATACACATTTATCCCTACTTGGGGAAAACGTATGATCCAAAACCTATGTTTGGTCAAGATTATCCATATATCTGCATGCTCATCTCATAACCATCAGTCATACCCTATCTATCTTAGGTCTAACACCTACTGCCAACCTTATTGCCACTCTCTTCCATGTAGGTATGTGCCATTTCCTACTCATATATATGTTAGGGTCCTTATACGGTCATCACTAACCTCCTCAATGAGGGAGCGATCCCTCACCCTAACAGGTAAGACCACCCAAGGTCGGGTCACCAAAAGGCACTAGGTCAAACAACCACACATAGCTCATGCTTCACATGGGTAGTCTAAACCTCTACATAAAGCATATATTTCTAACCCACTTACCTAAAGGTATAGAAGACTAAGGTATTCAACTCATCTTGTCATCTCTTTCTCTAACTACCACTTAGGGTTAGGGTTAGCATCATCCTCAGAGGATGTGTTAGGTCTCTTCCTCTTCTTGGATGCTTCTTCCTCCAAGGAAACTCTCTCCTAATCCTCCTACAAGAAGGTCTAACCTCAGAGTTCTCCTGAGGGCACGACAATACATGCCATGCAACCTAAGCATGTAACCAATCTTTATTTTACACATAAACTATTAAAACTTATGTCCATGCCATCTTATTTACATGTTGTTCATTATTTGGTGGAGGATTCCTTGATCCTTATTAATCTTATCCCAAACACAAGAGGGGTGTGGAGAGAGAGAAGCCCTAAACACTTACAATCCTATATGAATTAGGGTTGAGAAGGGAAGAAAATAGATGAGAGAGTCCAAGAGGTATCTTACTTCAAGTCAAGTCCTCTGATTTTATCCAGGCAGTCACACAATATCCAGGAGTCCTCATAGACTGACTAGCGGGGCAGAGGAAAATCTTGCCATCCCCCATATTGTGATCCTTTTCTAGACACCTCCATCATTGGAAAATCCTCAAATAACTCCATTGGGTTCTAAAGAGTTTGTAAAATTTAATAATTATTAGAGATTAAATGGAAAACCATCGCTCTGATACCAATTGTAATGAGCCCGCTTCCCGGTAACCCCTAATTAAGGAAGACCAAGAAGTCAGAGGCATTATACCAAAAACAAGATCAATGGTTTTGCAAATAATAAAAATAATTAATAAATTCTATGAAAGACTAAACTAAAAATTTGAATAAAAGTTTTACTCATCACATACCTATCAAAAGTTGGAATCTAGAACTTCTACCCTTAGAGAATTCTATCTATCTAAATCCTCCTTTGGTTATTAACTTTATTCTTTACAAGTTCCACTTTACTGTTTGTCCAATTTCAGATACTTCCTTAAATGCCAGAAAAAAAACGTCAATAAATATAAATGAATATACTGGTATGTGGTAAAAAACAAAACATCGCACATATATTCTGACAACATATTCACATGAAGTAGTTATTATCAATGAAAAATTATGTATTCAATGTGACTTCTCAACCACTTTTACGCTTACTCTGGGATACCCTCTCTTAGGGTTTAGTCCTGGCAGGGGACTTAAGGATACCTTCTCCATCCTGAGCTTTGTACCTAGGGTCACCTCTCAGGGTGCCCAGTGGTCTTCCCTCCTAGGCTTGACCACTTCAGACCTTCCCTCCGGGGCTTGGTCTTGCATCATACATCCAGAGATGGTATGTAGGTTTGAGACAGTCACATATATACTTAAGTTGTGATAATCATATTCACTTTAAAGATTGTAGAAATAAAAGAATCCAAACAATTTATTTCCATGCAATCGATAAAACATCAAAAAAATGTCGGGAAACTAAAGTGTGTACTCATAAATACCCACATACCTGATTTGAAGATCTTATAGTAAATAAGCATAATCCAATCTAATCAAGATTTCCAATCAAGCAAGACAAGAAACCAATCAAGTAATCTTGATCCTGAAAATATGTGTAACACCTAATTATTACCATCACATCCCAAAAAAAACTCCTTATTGACTTGGGACACCTTTTTAAGGTTGGTAATTCTGAATTAGGGTTTCCTTAGGGTTCTTTAGATCTATTTCTCAACTTTACCTCTTTTAAGCCCACAAAACCCTAAAATAATATGTCTATGTTCAAAACTCTAATTACTCAACTATCCATATTAAAGCATATTTATTACCAATTTGGCTTAGGATCAACCTAATTTCATCTTATGCATAGGATCTTGAAATATAACTCAATAAAAGTCATAAACACATAGATTATGGTTTCTAAGCCCATTAATGTACTTTATATACATGAAACCCTAAATTATTCACAAAGATCATCTTTTTAGATCTAGATCTTTCATTTATTAACAACATGTTAGGGTTGGCCTATATTATCCAAAGAATATCATAAGAAACCCATCAACATCAAAATTTGGGTTTATTATTCATAACTACTTTAAAAGTAGAAACTTTATGTACTTTTCTAATTGCAAGCAAAATTAAGCTTCAATTGTATTTTTAATAGATTCCTTGACTTCTACTGATCAAAATTCATATATAGTATGTTTCCATCCGAGTTACCAATATTGAGTTTAGATTTTTGCATGATAATTATATGATGACCAATCACTAGTTAACACGTCAACAACTTACCCGATTTTATTCAACTTGGTAGCCAACTGGGATTAATGTGGAAAGGACATCTCTACCCTTCCTCACTGATCTCGATCTACATGCACATGAGGGGCATGTTCTTCCTTTGGCACACACTCATCTTCAACCTCCGACCCTCCCCCTCATCGACACAGCGCCATGGATGGTCAACTTCAGGAGTTAACTTATGCTTGTAGGCCTCCTCTCTCACCTGCACAAGGCCCCTCACCGTTGACCTTCCCCACCGAACAAAACCGTACCCTCAATTGGGTGAGTGGTGATCGGTGTTTGCTGGGTAGAGAAGCTCTTCCCGTTGCGATTTCCTCATCGATAGGGATGGAAGGATGATGTAACTAACAAAATTTCTAGCATAAGATGACCTGAGGCACTCAGTCAAAGCCACCAGTACAAACAACCACCTCAGAGGTGGTCCAAGACCCCATATTTATAGGTCCCCTTTTTTGCTGCAGAAAAGTCCTGGATTGGGAAAAATGCCCAGAGGCAATGAAACCCAGGGAAACCCGGGGTAAATCAACTCAAATCGATCCCCTGAATTCTTTGGATTGGTTTCCTGATCCAACTGGGCCTTGGATCACAATAGTCTCGATTGGCTATCCTTCTACCTATTGTTCTTTGATTCCCCCTTTCCAAAATGAGGTAGGAGACAATCCCATGATCATCCGATCATCATCAAGTGATTATCGTTGGGCGTGATACTTGTCTGGGTTGGGCCCAAGGTTTCCTAGTTTGATTTCAAATGTGACAAATCACATTATAATATTAGTTATCCCTTCACTTTAGGGAAAATTATAAAATGTATAACTCTCTTCTCTTTCATCCAATCGTTCCCAAATTTTAAAAGGAAGTCCATAATGACTTAAACATCATTTGTGAAATGTTTGGGACTCAAATTCGAGATTATTGGAGAGTTTTCTTCACATGCAAGTTATCTCTTAATAAGGCATATTTTAAGCATATTTTCTCTCTCCTATTATTTATATCATTATTGGATTCCTTTTACCACTATAAACCATGTGGACTCAAAATCTCATCCATGTTAATACCATTATCCATATTTCCACATATTTCTTATCTTTTCATTATTATCTCAAATTTCCTTCTTAATAATGCATTAATTGATTTCTTCTTTTTCTTTTAATCATATTGGACCATTAACATATTATGATCCACAAAATTGCATGCACAAAGGAAATATTGCAAAGAAAATCCATTCAATACACATAAATCATACAATTCCTATAATCATACATTTATTGGGGAAATTGCATTTCTAACTATACGAACACAAAAATTGGGGTTGTAACAGATCTCCTCTTGGGACACAACCCTTGAGATATGGAACAAGTTGTGAAACACCTATGAAGGCACAAATCAAGTCAAGGAGTCCAAGATCTACATGCTTAAGGGTCTCCTTGAATACTTCAATAAGGGCAAGAAGGAGAAAGTGATTGAGATGTACACAACGCTCAACAATATCATCAATTGAATTTCTTCTTTGGGCCAGACCATGGATAGCGGGACCATCAACTCTAAGATTCTACAGTCTCTTCCGAAGAGATGGGAATTCAAGGTGACTTCCATTGAAGAAGTTAGAAGCCTTGGTGACATATCTACCGAAGAACTCATTGGCAAACATCAAGCCCATGTGCCACGACTTGACAAAAAAGAGGAAGATGATAAGAAAGAAGAGAAGGAATTAAAGAAGATCAAAGGAAATGCATTCAAAGCTCAAGTGGAGGCAATGATTCTGCAACAACAACTTACTTTTTGGTCTTCTCCTCCTTCCTCAATTGAAGCTGAAGCCCGTAGTGACCATGAAGAAAACTACTCTAAGGGGAAGCACTTCAAGGGAAATCCATCCTCCTCCTCCTCCTCCACTCCAAGGTGCTATTAATGTGGGAAAAGGGGGTACTACAAGAATGAATGCCCCAAGTCTAAGAAGTCCTACCACAAGAGCAGCTCCAAAAAAGAGAGGTCTACATGAAGGATGGAAAGTATACAAAGAAGGAAAGAAGAAGCAAAGATGCAACCCATTCCACATGGGAAGAGTCTTCTTCAAGTGATTCTAGCTCCAATGAGGGATAATGCCATATTGCTCTAATGGCCTCTACTAGTGAAGACATTGGTTAGGTAAGCGTACATGAGCTATCTAAAGAAATTTTCATTGATATGCTTAATGATACCCACTCTTATTATTCTGAATTCAAATCTAAGAAGAAGAGGTTAGGGAACATTATTGATGATTTATATGCTAAGATTGATATTCTTGATCAAAATAAGAAATTGCATCTCTACAGTATTGATTCCTTGTAAGGAAAATTTCTTGATCTTGAGTTCCAATACAATGGAGTTGAAGTAGAGAATGGTATCTACCTTAATAACATAAATAATCTTAAGGAAGAAAACCAAACCCTCCTCGATGAGCTTGTCTTTCTTAAAATTGAAAATGATGATCTTAGCCATGCTTCTAATGCTATTAAAGACGAGAATAGGATTTATCTTGATGAGATTATCTTTCTTAGAACTAAAAATGCTAGATTGCTTTCTCAAATTAATGATCTTTCTTCTAGAATTCTATTGCCTAGTAATGAGGTAGCTAGCATTACTATTGAGATAGATTCCTATCATACTAAAGCCCTATGTTTGGAGTCTGACTTACTTCATGAACAAGATGATCTTGATAGTTTATCTTCTATTATCATTACTGTTAGTGATGATAATCACAACCTTAGAGCATCCTTGCAGAAATTCCTCAAAGGGAAAAAGTCCATGTATGATGTTCTAGACCACTCTACCAAACATAGTGGTAAAAGTGGTTTGTGATATGAGAGAGATACAAAGAGAAAGAGAAAGGGTAATTGTAAGAAAAAGAGAAAGGGACCTCCTATCTTCCATGGAGAGTCACTTGGATCTAAGAACCGTATGGTTTGTGTCCATTGTAAGAGTGATGGCCATTACTCTACCAACTACCCTTATAGAGAGAAGGGGACCAACCCAAAGATGAAATGGGTCCCCAAGCTAACACCGTATCCCATAATTTGAATTGGGAACTGACATCTTCCTTTCTTGTAGGTGAAAGGAAAATATATTGTTGATAGTGGTTGATCAATGCATATGACAGGTGAAATCAACCACTTCAACAAATTCACAAAGAAGAAAGGAGGATCGATGAACTTGGTGACAACAACAAAGATAAGTGATAGGTGATTCACTGTGCATCAAGAATTTCTTCTTTTGGATGGCCTACATCACAATTTAAGTAGTGATAGTCAATTATGTGATAATGACTATATTGCTATTTTTACCTCACTTGAATGCTTGCTTCTACATTCACTCTCCTTAAATGTGATATATAGGGGAACTAGAAATTGTAATCTCTATGTTTTTATGCTTGAATCTATTAAGCCTATTGTTGGTAGATGCCTTGTAGTGAATTCGAATGTTATTTCTTTGTGGCACCATTAGATTGATCATGTAAATATGCATCAATTGAAGAAGTTGAGCAAAAAGGAATTGGTTAAGGGACTTCCCAAATTGGATTTTGAGAAGGATGAGAAATCTTGAACTTGTACCCAAGGAAATAAAATGAAATCACCCTTTTAATACAAAGGGCTCCTTTGCACCATGAGAGCTCTTCAACTACTTCATATTGATCTATTTGGACCAATGAGAACTCAATCTCTTCGTGGTAGCAAGTATTGCCTTGTGATTTTCGATGACTTCTCTCGCTAACTTGGACCTTTTTCTTGTTTCAAAAAGTGTTACTCTTGATGTTTTCTCATATTTTTGTAAATGAGTTGAAAACAAAGCTTCTTGTCAGATCGTCTCTATCCATAGTGACCATGGGGAGAATTTGAAAATGACCTATTTGAACATTTTTGTGTGGAATCTAGGAATCTGTGGGATAACCATACAGGCCCATGGATAGACACCTCTATTTGTAGAGAGGTCAGGACTGTCTTGCGTGACGAATCCATCTCGGGATATCTGGTTCCCAAAGTGGTTAACTCTATCCCTAGAGAGCTCGGCAAGTGGGGCAATAACTCTGAGGCTGAGTTCATCACAACGGAACCCGCCACCCTTCCCATGAAGATTAGAGGTATGAACATCCTAGAGAGGAGAGGAACTCCATACATCTTTTTTAGCTGGGTCGAGACCCACTAGTTGCCCTTGCGGGCATTGGTCGGGGAA
Organism: Alisma plantago-aquatica; assembly: GCA_963693085.1. Lineage (NCBI taxonomy): Eukaryota > Viridiplantae > Streptophyta > Magnoliopsida > Alismatales > Alismataceae > Alisma > Alisma plantago-aquatica. The sequence continues at coordinate 225,926,265 of OY856414.1, read as the reverse complement.
GTACCATCTATCTTGAGTTTTTATTTTCGAAGGTGATATACCTGCCATATGAGCAAGGAGATGTATCAATTTCTGGTTGATTTTTCCCACAAGAGGGGGGTGGGATGAATAGAGTACCCCCTGGGTTCCTTAAAAAAAAAATCCACATAAGTTTTCTTCACCTCGAACACCTCAAAAGAATGGGGTGGTAGAGAGAAAGAATAGGTCACTACTATAAATGGATAGGACCATACTTCTAGAATATGATACTCCAAAGAAGTTTTGGGTCAAAGCCATTAGCACCTCTTCCTTTATGCAAAGCTGGGTTTCCATTCATTCATCTTTAAAGAAAACCCCCTATGAGTTATGGCATTGTAGAAATCCCTCTATTGATTTGTTTCATGTTTTGAGTTGTCCTTGTTTTTTTTGGAACACCAAGGATTCTCTCAATAAGTCTGATTTGAAAACATACGAGGCTTTATCTCTTGAATATAACACTACTAGCAAGGCTTATAGAGTATTTAACATTCAATTGTCTAAAGTAGAACAATATATCAATGTCAAAATTGTTGAGACTAACCCCTTTATTTACAAAAATATTGTTAATGATGATGTTGTAGATGAGTTGATCCCTCACTTGAAAGAGCTCAACATTGTTGATAAAGGAAAATAAGTGATAGTTGATGAAGAAGAGAAAGAAGAAGAAAAGAAGGATCCAACTCCTATCTTTGCAAAGAATCATCCAAAGGATATCATCATAGGTATTTCTTCAAAAAGGTGAAGACGCGGCTGCATATAATAAGGAACAAGCCTATAATGCTTTCATCTATCGAATAGAGCCAAATAATGTAAAATATGCTCTCATGGACGATGAATGGATCCTAGCCATGTTAGAAGAGTTAGAACAATTTGAAAAGAACAAAGTGTTGACCCTATTTCCAAGAGCAAGTGATAGAAAGATCATTGGCACCAAGTGGGTTTTCCACAAAAAGCTTGATGAAAGTTGAAATGTAGTAAAGAACAAAGCAAAGTTAGTAACTCAAGGTTATAAGCAATAGGAAGGTATTGATTTTGATGAAACTTATACACCTGTTGCTAGACTTGAATCTATTAGAATGCAACTTGATTTTTCTAGTTATAGATGTTAAAAGCACATTTTTGAATGGTACAATTGAGGAGGAATTCTATGCAGCTCAATCTCCCGACTTTGATCATGATAAATTTCCTAACCATGTTTATTTGTTATAAAAAGATCTCGATTGACTCAAACAAGCCCCTAGAGCTTGGTATGAGAAACTAAAAAAGCTTTTTTTTAGAAATATATATATCATGGGCAAAGTCAATTCTACTCTATCTCTAAATCACACTTCCAGCAATTTTGTGATCATTCAAATTTATGTTGATGATATTATCTTTGGAGGAACTGATATTGATCCTTTCAAGGAGTTTAGTTCTCATATGGAGAGTGAGTTCAAGATGAGCATGATGAGGGAGCTTACTTTCTTCCTCAGCTTCAAAATCAAGAAAACCAAGGAAGGTAACTTCTTTAAAGAAAGTAAGTACACTAGTGAACTTCTCAAGCTCTTTGGGATGGATAACACCAAGTCGATGGACACCCCCATGTCAAAAAACCCCAAGCTTGACTAAGATGAAGAAGGTGAGAAAGTGGATGAGAGGCTCTATAGAGGTATGATTGGAAGTTTACTTTATTTAACCGCATCTAGACCTAACATAATATTTAGTGTTGGCTTGTGTGGTCAATTTAAATCAAGTCCTAGAAAATCACATCTCATAGATGTTAAGAGGATTTTGAGGTATCTAGTAAAAACTCAAAATTTTAGACTATGGTATCCCAAGTCAAGGGCCTTTACTCTTAGTGCCTTTAGTGATGTGGATAATGTTGGGTGCTTGATAGATAGAAAGTGCACAAGTGGAACTTGATTCTTCCTAGGATCATGCTTGGTTTCTTATTTTTCTAAGAAACAAGCCACAATGACTCTTTCAAATACCGAAGCTGAATACATTGCTGCTGGGAATTGTTGTGCCCGAGTCCTATGAATGAAGCAAATGCTCTAAGACTTTAACATTCATTTTGATGCTTCTCCTATCTATTGTGACAATACTAGTGTAATTAATATCTCTTATAATACTATATTGCATAGTAGAGAAAAACATATAGATGTTCGTAACCACTTCTTTCGTGATCACATTGCCAAAAAGAAAATTTATATCTCATTTGTGGACACGAAGAATTAGTTTGCGGACATTTTCACAAAACCTCTATCTATAGAGAAATCTATATTTATTAGATCAAAACTTCTTATAACTTCTCTTGATGGTATATACATGTAATCTACCTAGATGTTATCATACCTATATATTTCTTGCTAATAATTGGTAATGTTTTACTTGAAAGTGCTATAACTTTCATATTTTTTTTAGGAAAACTTGTACCTTTTGTATTGAAAAACATCATGTATATAAGTTTTAGATGGAATAGGGGAAGTTACATGTTGTCATCCAAGAATGATCATGACCAAAACCCAATTTTGCAAGGCTGTGTGCAGCCACATTACCTTATCTAAGGGTATGGGAGAACACAATCCCTTCGAAACCAAGAGATAGTTTGTCTATTTCCTTACAAATTTGATCGGTTGGACTGATGCCCAGGTTCAGGTTGGTGATTAGCCTATGGATGTTGAGAGCATCCATTTCCACTTTGATCTTTTTCATCTTCAACTGTAGTGTTGTCTGGATTCTGAATAGGATGGTTGAAGCTTCAGCAGTTATGGTAGGCCAGCGACACTAAATCGTTTTGACTGCCATGGCTATGAATGCCCCATTCTTATCTCTAAAAACAACGACTAAACAAACCTCATTGCCACTCAGGAAAGCTGCATCGATATTTAGTTCAATAGGATGTATCCTAGGTAGAGACTAGCAAGTATGCATTGTGTTAGGGGGGATTTTATCTTCTTATCTTTTGTTATCACGATAAGATCAACCCCAATGGAGTATGATGTGCACTGTAATAGTAGGGTGTACAGGCCCGAGGTTGAAGATGGCCTCATTTCTTCACATCCATATAGCAAGGTACGAAGCAACAAAAGTCTCAAAGGTAAACGTATCATCATTTTTATTGATGGGGGCTAGTAATATCGATAAAATCAGATCTTGGGGCCCCTCTCACTGCCATGGAGATAGTAGACTCATCCCACATGTTTTCAACATACTTACATTTGAGCAGGGAGTGAATAGTGGTCTCACTGTTCTCTTTGCATATGTCACATAAATCATTATGACAGACGTGCTTGTTCATCATGTTCTTTTTCATTGGCAGCTAGTTAGAGCAGCACCTCCATAAAAAGTGTTTAAGCTTTGGGTGAATTTGAGTGTGCCATATATAATTCCAAAGCACCTGATGGTTTTGGATGTTTCCCATCTTGTGTCCACTAGTGTGACTGTTTCTGCCCAACCAGTAAGCTGAATGGACACTGAACAACCCATTTGTAGTAGGGTACCAATATCATTCAGGTTCCTCAGGCGGACATATAAGTGTCTTTAAGATTGCATGTATTTGCTCTGAACTGACAAGTGCATCTATAAGTGTCACGTTCTAGGCATTTGAGTTGCTAGTCATTAACTCCCCCACCCTAGAGGGTGGGTAGCCATCATAATCCTACTTGAGGTTCCCATTACCCATCCTATCAGGTATCCAATTGTTCTCCCAAATGCTGATGTCCAAATGTGGTACCACATGCCATCTCAATCCTTCAGTTAGAAGAGCTTTATCCCTCCAGAGGCTTTTCCAGATAAAGCTAGGATTAAAACCTCTTTGGGCATGTAGAACCTCACAACTATTAAAGTATCTGGCCTTTAGCACAATTGCTGCAATTGAGCTTGGATATTTGACTAAACACCATACTTGCTTTGCTAAGAAAGCATCATTGAAAACTATAAGATCATGAAAACCTAATCCGCCAAGTATTTTTGGTTCATAGAGTTTTGCCCAAGAGGATTTTCATGTCTTGTTTTGCTTGTTTTTGACTATTTTTAGAAACACATGTTTTATCACAAAATAGTAGCCAATGATGAGTGGAATGTGCTTCAATATGTTTAAAATACATGATAGGCTAGAAAAATAAATTTATATAGCACTCTAGAGGCTTATAATTAATTTTTCTATGTTTTAGATAGGCTGACCAATCAGTCAAGTTTCACCCAGTACAACTTGACCAATCCCTTGCTGAGGGCCGAACTATAATGTTGTATCGGTCGAGTTCCATACACACAGAAATCAACTGACACAGTGACTGGACCCAAATTAAAAAGGGAAATCGGTCAAATTTTCTCCCTCTCAACTAGAGAAAGTCAACCAATAGTGGGCCTCTAGTGTTCGTCCTCCAACCTAGGCTTACCCAACATCTCCTTCACCCTTCCTAGCCTCCTATCAGCCCTCCTTTCCTCTTCCAACTGTGACCTAGGTTGTTTGGCTACCTACTTCTTACATTTTTCTTCTCATTTGGTGGACATTACCTCTCAATCCAACCTATATGGCCTACAACCATAGGTAACAATCCATACTAGCTGGAGCTCCATCCTCCTTGATTTCTCCTCGCCATGTCTCCTTTGATGGAACATCTTTCCTCTCAACTCAAGCTATGAATAGGTATAAGGAAGTCCTTCCTAGGACTCCCTTCCCTTTTTATGCTTTGTTTGAACCTTGTTTTACTACAAGTGGTGATTCAAGAGGTTGGTAGGGTGTTCAAAGCACATTATCTTACTGCTTTGTGCGTAGAGAGCCTGTGCTTCTCAAATGCCATGTCCAACACGAATGTTGTCCACAAATTTTATGCCAATCTTATGTTGAACTACAACACCAATGTGTTACCACCTAATACACAAGTAATCATGACTTTGATGATAGGCGATACCAAAATAATGATATTTGAGGATTCATTAGATACCTATTTCTCTGGTACTAACTTTATTGCAACATGGATGGCTTCCTATCCTCAATACCATGACCTGCTGGACCCTGAAGGTTTCTACAAAAGCTTTCACCCTGTGCTTACCCTTCTTGATATCCATAAGATTTTGAATAAGTCTAATGTACCATACCAGAATAAGTCTACCTTACCCTCAAATTCCCTTGATATCAAGACACATTTGATATCTTTATTAGTCAATTGCAATGTCTATCCCAAGAGGAATCAAATGGAGATTGTAGAGAATATTGCACTGATCATGTTTTGTCTGTTGAATGATATCGGAGTCAAGTGGGCTTGTTGTATTCTTCATCATATGACCTTATTCGACTCAGGGAAGAAGACCACCGGTACCCATCTCCATTATCATAGCATGATCAGTGGTGTGTTTTCTCACCATGCAGAAAAATATATCTTCCATGACCTTAGCTACAAACCAAGTCAGAAAGGAGTTTGCATTAGTAAGACAACCATCAAGAAAACCTTTCTTCCTACCCCCTCTACCACACTAGGTGCTTCTACCTCCAACCATAACCCTCCTCCACCTTCAACACCCAGACCTGAATGCACCTCATTTTCTATATCCAATGAAGCTCTCATGAGATATATGATACATCAACAAATGTACAACCTTCAAGTTCCGGACCACATCTACCAGGAGCTCATTCAAATCATATCACACATGAACCTGTCTTGAAGACATCCCTACCCACCCTACTAGGCTTACCCAGGTGGTTACTATGCTTCTTATTTATACAATCAGTTCTACCCTATCCCACCACCTACTACTTTTGATGTAACCCCAACTGCTTCGGATGGTATACCTACCCCCGCCCCTGGTGTTTTTCAGCTTCTAGCTCTTCCTATTGTCCATGTTTCCACTATGCTTGCTGGTTATGATGGAGTTGCTACTCCCATTCTTTAGCAATACAATGCATTACATGGATGTGGCATGTCTTGGGCTGTGCAAAATGCCAAATGACCTAGTACTCATGCATTTGGACCTCCTACTGATGAGAAGATGTCTAACTAGGATGTTGAGGAAGATCTTGGAGATGTTCATGATGTTGGTGATTATGGTTCTTCTGGTGATGGTGATGGTGTTGAGGGTACAATTGTTGCCACTACTGCACCTTCAGATGACAATGATGATTACCAGTCAGTGGATGAGGATATTGATGTTGTTGATGTAGATAGCCTAGATATTTAGTTATTTAGTCTCTTAGAGTGCTCATACATATCTCTTTTTGTAGACTATAATGAACTAAATATTTGGGCACCTATCTAAGACATACGATTTTCTTATATTGTCATTTTTTGCTAGCTTGTAGCTTTCAAACCGAAAGGACATCTCTTGTGTTGTAGTCTTAATCTTATGTACCTTAACTTTTTTTTGATTACTTCTTCTGATTTGTTGGTATGTTCTCCAATATTTTAATTATGACTCTAGATTTCTTGTTTCTCTCTATATTGTCTCTGTTTTGTGCTTGTTTTAGTGGTTGCTTTTATAGTTCGCGCCTGTGGTGAAGACCTATGATTTATAGCTCTTCTACCCCCTACCTTTTTGAAATGACAAACAGAGAGAAGAAAATGAGATCTCATGTACTGTAGCTACCAAAGGGGATAAATGAGATCAACCATATTGAATTTATTGCTTATATGATCCTTTTCTAGTCAATTATCTGAAATATCTTATGACTTGCTAGAGGACCATGTAGTATATATATGTGCTATGGTTGTTTACGGAAAGACTAACCATGCAGGTAAGATTAAGCATGAATTGAGGGGGAGCAATTAACATTGTTAATTCATGTATCCCCTTGCAATTCACAAGATAAAGGTTCAATTTTTCATATCCTTTTAAATATGTTGACAAATGATTTGTCATAGTCAAAAGGGGGAGAATGTTGACCAGAGAGTTATACATTGTACATATTTTAATAATGACTTAATCATTCCATTTATATGTATCTAATATGTCTACTTGAGATTGATTTGAAGTATTAGGTACATGAAAAGGATCCATTCTATCAAGCCCTTGCTTTATCAAGTTCAAGTCAAAAGCAATGAAAATGCACTTTTGTGGAAAACACCCTAAAACCCTTAGGATGATTTTTGTAACCATTTGTATTGATTCTATGACTTTTTAGTAACATAGGAGACTCGTAAGGCTTTTCCCAAGCCCAACCTAGGTATCTCAACCCCATCCTGTAAGGAGTGTAGCCCATTAAGTCACGCAGAGGCCGGCTGCGCTATGGGAGAAACAATTCCGAACACCACCACCAGGGGGATTCGAACCTGGGACCCTTCATGAGGGGCCCCGTGTTGCGACCACCTGAACTACTACTCACTGGCTATTGATGCTATGACTTGTAACTAATATGAGAAAAAATTAGATGCCCTTAATTCGAACGTTTAATCACTCTAATCACATTTTGTAAAATGCATCACATAGACTTTTCCAGTTGAGTTTCACCCGTAACAATATCGACTGACACCCTTGATGAATTTTGAGAATGTCCAGGTTTGGTTGAGTTTCCATACATAGAAACCAACACCCTGCACTAGAAAATTTAATTTCAAGAGATTGACCGAGTTTCATCCAAGATAACCTCTAGTGATGCTTCAAATTTTCTTTTTCATATAGTGCAATCGATCGAGTTACCCCTATTAAAACTCGATCGATTGCATTATACATAGTGTGTAGAAAAAGTAATTCTAACTATTAGAGTTTTGTAGAACTAAAAATTATATCCGTTACAACACCCCAAATGGCTATCAAACATTCCTTAGTGCTCCTACCATCTAGTGGACACCCCAACTATAAATAGGACCTCTTGGAGTTCATTCCATGATTGCTCCTTCATGCTATTCAAGATACTAGATATATTTGAGTGCATCCAGTCTACTTGAGCACCTTCTCTTGTTTTCTAATCAAAACATCTATACGAGTGAGGTAGGATTTGTATGAGAGAGCTACTTTGTTCGATACTTGTAAAACTCTCAATGTTTCCCTTCCCCAACCTTATTCTTCAAGATCAAGTTGATGAAAGCTTCACCAAGTTGAAGGAGAAGGTGGAAGATTCTTGAAGGTGTAGATGAAGATGCAAAAGCTTCTCCAAAGTGAAGGAGAAGGTTAAGGATGAATATTCAGGAGTAAAGTGGGTAAATCCTTCAAGGCAAAAGACTTGTTGCAAGAAGGGGATCTCCTTGGAGAAGGTATCCAACTACTTCCAAGAGTGGGTAAGACCTTGTATAGGTAATACTGAAGCTCCACTGGATAGGTAAGTCCTTGGTTGGCTATTGGCTCCCTTGTCATCAAAGGGAAGGTTGGGTGTCATTGACCCAGAAAAGGAAGGTCATCTTCCCTGTCGTATATGGAATATAAATATACATTGGTTGCAAAATCCTAGAGCTTGACCTCTCTAGGTAGTGAACTGACTTTTTCCTAGTTTGAAGATTAGAATCACTCTACAAAGCTTGTTCTTGTATTTGTTCAATCTCTCTCATCCTTGATATGTATGCTTAGTTGCACTAAATATTATATATTTGCAATCTCGTACCGTGTAGTAACTTGAAGGTCTGATGAATTTTGTGCAAATGTTTTATCTGTATTTACATGGCACTCTCTAGAGAACATTTGATCTAACATATTCGACATTCCCTATCTAGTAGATTTCCATATAATATTCATAATAGAATAGACAAGGATAGCCTCATAGGTTGTGTACATGATTCAATTAATTTTTAAAATCCCAATATAGAATCCTTATTAGTGCAGTTCATATTCTAAGTACTTTCTCATGTTTGTGAGGATTATGTGTCAACTTTTAGAAAAAGATATTTCACTAGTACTAATATATACTTTGATAACATAATGTGGTTCAAACATAATCATTGGTTCCAGAGGACAAGATTTGTTCAGTCAGGTGTTTCACCTTACTTTCTTAATGTATCATAAGTGACACTCCCTTTTACTCTATAAGAGAAATTCTCTACCTTTCTATGTAGAAACACATATTTACATCACCACACACCATTTATTGGGGTTATTGGTAGATTTAAAAAAGATCATGTTGTCAATTGGGATACTATCTACAAACTAACTAAATATGGTGGTTGGGATATTCTCCACACTAGACTTCACTTTCATTGCATTTTCAACAAAGTCATAGAGTCTATTTTTGAGTGAACAACCACTATATGGACTAAACATGTTCTTCATGAAACATTATGAGGAACAAAAACCTTGACATCATGCCACCAAACCCAAAGCATCATTGTTTTGGAGTAACTTATGCAAGGTCTTCATATTCTCAAAAGTAATCCTACAATACAATGCCCTTGGATCCTTTCAAGGGCTCAATTTCTAGTCTAAACCTTCAAAGAAACTGTTGACTTTAGAGTTATACAATTTCCATATTTTGATAATGACTTATCCATTCCATTCATATGTATCCAATATGTCTATTTAAGTTTGATTTCAGGCTTTAGGTACATGAAAAGGATCTAATTACACAAGCCTTAACTTGTCCAAGTTCAAGTCAAATGCAATCCAAGTGTGCAATTTGAGAAGTCACTCCAAACCACCTTAGAATATATTTATAATCACTTGTATTGATGATACGACTTGTAACTAAGATGAGAAAAAATCAAGGACACACAATTCTAATGTTTGGTCACTCTAAAACCATTTTAAAATATTTGTCACAACAACTTTGTCGGTCGAGTTGGAATCTCGACCGATCGGTGATGGATTTTTGAAAATGGGTCAACTGGTCGAGTTGCACACTCACATAACTCGACTGAATGATTTACTTACAAAAATTGATTTTGACTCATCGATCGAGTTTCCTGGAACAATATTGATGGATAGTTTGAAAATTAGCTTTGGCAGTTAGTGGATCGGTCGAGTTATTTTTATTGAAACTCGACCAAATGTACTGTACGAAAAATGCAGAAAAAGTGATTCTAACCATTGGAGAGTTGTTGTAAAAAAAAATAGATCGATTGCAAGTTGTAAAATGTCTATTTTTCATTCTTAAGTGATCCCACACTCAAAGGAACACCACCAACTATAAATAGGACCTCTTGGAGTTCATTTCAAGGTTTCTTATTCATGCTATCTTGGTCCTTGCTATTGTTGAGTGTGTTACAACCCTTTGAACCCCTTTCTCTCTTTATTTTACATAGCATTTCATGATCATGAGTGAGTTAGGCATGTTGTAAGAGAGCTACCTCCATGTTATCTAGTAAAGATATAATTCCTTTCATCTTTCCAATCCCCTTTCTTAAAGAGAAAAGGTTGAAGTGAGCTTCTCCGAGTGAAGGTGAAGTTGATGTTCTTCTTCAAGCTTGAAGAAGAGGTAAAGATATTCTCAACATAAAGGAAAAGGGAAAGGCAAATATTTAAGAAGAGTGGGTAATTCCTTCAAGTCCAAAGACTTGATGCAAGTGTGGGTAAGTCCTTGGTGAAGGTTGAAGACATATTGATCAAGTGGGTAAGTCCTTGTGTAGGTGAAAAAAATCTGCATGGGGTTAGCCACTTCAATGGGATCCTTCATTCTGGTGGTGGGATTACCAAATGTTTAGCATTCCCTCACGCTTCATCAATGAGTTTTTTATTTGAAAAAAAAGAAAGAAGACTATGGCTTCGCCATATTGAATATGAATAATAAGTAATAATAGCATGGAACTTTAAGTTCGATATGAACAAACATTTTTTGTGCTTGTCTTGAATAGGTAAGTCCTTGGATGTATGGTGGTCTCCTTGTATCTCTTATGATGGAATATAAGTATACATGGGTTGCACATTGCTAGAGGTTGACCTCTCTAAGTAGTGGATTGACAGTCTCCTAGTTTGGAAATTGGAACCACTCTAACCACCATGTCCAAGTGTTTGTTTTAATCTCTCTCATCCTTTCTATGCTTGCTTAGATAGGACTTCAAATTGTTCTTAAGAATTTGGTTTCAATTGATATAATTTGAAGGTCTAATTATTATTGTGTGAATTTTAAAGCTCTACTCACACCCCCTCTAGAGCCCTAGATCCAACAGAAACTAGGTTTAATTTCAAAATATAAAGACTAACATTTTAAACAACAAATCAGTCAAGCATATGGATAGCACAAAAGCATATACTCTTCTTAGATCCAAAGATCTAAGATATCCGAATTCACAGTGCTTCCTTACAACTTTGTAAGTATGGGAATCTTTGATATCATACATCGAGTTAAATACACTTTGAATAAACAATAGATTAGCCATATGTGGGGTGACACTTCCATAGTTGCTAAGTCATACCAAAAATTCATTTTCCTTGGTATCTATAGTTCATAAGAAAGACTTTTATAGAGAATTAAATTATACTCATGTGTTGTCATCATATCTCAGAATGACTCATAATAAACTTCTTTTGTTATTCTTTTCTATTCCACTTGGACAAACAAGTTCATATGGTCGTGCTTTATTCTTGAGGATAAAAGACACTTATTCTTCACTTGAAATTACACAACACATATCTAGAACCGTTTTATGAATTTTCATCTTTCATATTCTTTTAATTATTATTGGATGCAACATTTAATTTCTTATAATATCGTTCTACAATCATATTTGTCTTGGTAAATGGTCAATTATGGCTGTATGTACTTCCCATAATATTTTTGTGAACAAAATAAACAATTTGGTGATAACAAATGGTGCTACTGTAGCGACCCCACCTCCCGGTAACCCCCACTTAAGGGAGACCCGAAGGAAAGAGCCGTTTATCAATTAACATGATCAAAGGTTCGACAAATAATCAATAATAATTAATAAACTTTACCAACTAAACTGAAAATGAGTATAAAATAAAACTTTTCTTACCTTGGAAAAACTGGGATTTCTAAACTTCTATCCATGAAGATGTTAATCTAACTAATCCTTCTGTGCATGTTATCTCTCATTTAATTCCACATATGTCGTTTTACTGTTTGTTCTTTTCATTTGTACCTAAAATGCTGACAAACAAAACATCGGTCAGCCGAAGCTGGTATGTGGGGGAAACAATAATTGTGCAACTATGTTAACAATGTAATCAACCAAATATCAGTTAACAACCAAGATTACGTTTTAACCATTACTACTCAATCCTTTCCTATCCGCTTTCTCTGTAACGTCCCTGTAGTGGACATGGATACCATCTCTCTCATATGGTAGATCCTTACCCCCATGGCCCTACCACACAGGTAGCCAATACCTAGGGTTATGGAGTCGCATGGTCCTACCCAAAGGTAGACCAATCCATGACTCATGATGACTTGATGGACCTACTCCATTGGTAGCCATTTACTAAGTCATTTAATGACCTAATGGACCTACCCTCATTGGTAGCCATTTACTAGGTCAATCTATAAAGCTACAGAGGGGACTAGGATCTGAGCTAGTAGGCATATTTCTTATGTGATAGTCATATTCACATTATACTTTGCATGAATTAAATACATCCAACAGTTTAATTCAAGCCACGATGGAAACATCGATAAAATCCCAGAAAACTAATTCGGGTAGTCATAAGCGTAACCACATACCTGTTAAGCAGATTGAATGCAGAAATAACCAAAACATAGAAATCCCAACCAAGCAACTAATCATGCACAGGATCCTGAAATAAATATACCAATTTCCTTTTATCAATATTCATCCAATATCCTCATATTCCTTAGGATTTCTATTCCAATTTTAGGGTTTCTTTGGAAATTAGGGTTTCACTTCATCTTTCATTATTTTAAAACCCTAATTTAACACAATTGAACACAAACCCTAATTATTTCCACATCCAATTATCAATTCTAGATTAAAGGCATAATTAACCATTAATCAAGCTCATTAAGCCTCTTTTTATTAAAACTACTATTTTTATCCTCTTAATCCATGACAATATCTTTATATGTATTTCTTTTAATTCATAGTTCATTATGATCCAAATCACATATGAACTTGATTTGTCATTAATTCCACCTTTTATTCATGCGAAAACCCTAATTACTACATTTAGAATATTTATCCACAATTAGGAACTTAATGCTCGAATCAACTTAGACTTAGCATATTCCAATTTTAATCATGAAATTAATCAATTACAACCATTAATAGTCGAATTAGTCAACATTAGGGTTTCAAGGCCCATTAAAACATATTTATGCACAAGAAACTCTAAATTAACTAATTATATGCAAAGTCCATCCTTATTCTTCCTAATGTTCATTTTTATCATTAATAGGCTAAGATCAACTTGAATCATCTATTAAACCGTACTAATCACTTTAATCATACCAAAATAGAGTTCTTTAACTATTAACACATTAAAGTTGATATCTTCCATTACTTTTCTAATTGTAGGAGGAATTAGCTTTTACTAATATTTTTATTGTGTTCCTCTCGTTTTTCTGAGCAAAATTAATATATTACATGTCCCCAACTGAGCTACCATTAAAAAGTTATGAATTTCAGAAGAATAAGGATGGACTTTGCATATAATTAGTTAATTTTGAGTTTCTTGTGCATAAATATGTTTTAATGGGCCTTGACACCCTAATGTTGACTAATTCGACTATTAATGGTTGTAATTGATTAATTTCATGATTAAAATTGGAATATGCTAAGTCTAAGTTATTTCGAGCATTAAGTTCCTAATTGTGGATAATATTCTAAATGTAGTGATTAGGGTTTCCACATGAATAAAAGGTGGAATTAATGACAAATCAAGTTCATATGTGATTTGGATCATAATGAACTATGAATTAAAATAAATACATATAAAGATATTGTCATGGATTAAGAGGATAAAAATAGTAGTTTTAATAAAAAGAGGCTTAATGAGCTTGATTAATGGTTAATTATGCCTTTAATCCGGAATTGATAATTAGATGTGGAAATAATTAGGGTTTGTGTTCAATTGTGTTAAATTAGGGTTTTAAAATAATGAAAGATGAAGTGAAACCCTAATTGCCAAAGAAACCCTAAAATTGGAATAGAAATCCTAAGGAATATGAGGATATTGGATGAATATTGATAAAAGGAAATTGGTATATTTATTTCAGGATCCTGTGCATGATTAGTTGCTTGGTTGGGATTTCTATGTGTTGGTTATTTATGCATTCAATCTGCTTAACATGTATGTGGTTACGCTTATGACTATCCGAATTAGTTTTCTGGGATTTTATCGATGTTTCCATCGTGGCTTGAATTAAACTGTTGGATGTATTTAATTCATGCAAAGTATAATGTGAATATGACTATCACATAAGAAATATGCCTACTAGCTCATATCCTAGTCCCCTCTGTAGCTTTATAGATTGACCTAGTAAATGGCTACCAATGAGGGTAGGTCCATCAGGTCATTAAATGACTTAGTAAATGGCTACCAATGGAGTAGGTCCATCAAGTCATCATGAGTCAGGGATTGGTCTACCTTTGGGTAGGACCATGCGACTCCATAACCCTAGGTATTGGCTACCTGTGTGGTAGGGCCATGGGGGTAAGGATCTACCATATGAGAGAGATGGTATCCATGTCCACTGCAGGGACGTTATAGAGAAAGGGGATAGGCAAGGATTGAGTAGTAATGCTTAAAACGTAATCTTGGTTGTTAACTGATATTTGGTTGATTACATTGTTAACATAGTTGCAAAATTATTGTTTCCCCCACATACCAGCTTCGGCTGACCGACGTTTTGTTTGTCAGCGTTTTAGGTACAAATGAAAAGAACAAACAGTAAAATGACATATGTGGAATTAAATGAGAGATAACATGCACAGAAGGATTAGTTAGATTAACATCTTCATGGATAGAAGTTTAGAAATCCCAGTTTTTCCAAGGTAAGAAAAGTTTTATTTTATACTCATTTTCAGTTTAGTTGGTAAAGTTTATTAATTATTATTGATTATTTGTCAAACCTTTGATCATGTTAATTGATTAACGACTCTTTCCTTCGGGTCTCCTTTAAGTGGGGGTTACCGGGAGGCGGGGTCGTTACAATTGGTATCAGAGCCCAGGTTCATCATCTAATCTTTAATAATTATTAAATTTTACCAATTCTGTAGAACCCAAGGGAGTTATTAGAGGATTTTCCGAAAGACTGAGGTGTCTAGAAAAGGATCACATCCGGGGCCTGGAAAAATTTTCCTCCGCACCGCTAGTCAGAATACGAGGACTCCCGGATCGTGTGATTGCCTGGCCGATGTCTTAGGTTAAGACTCGAAGTAAGATACCTTTAGGACTCTCTCATCTTATTCATCCCTTCTCAACTCAAATTCTATTAAGGACCTTAAGGATTAGGGTTTCCTCTCTTCTCCTCACCCTCTTGAGGTATGGGTAAGGTTGATAAGGATTAAGGAATCCTCCACCAAATTAATAAAAACCATGTAAATAATATGTCATGGACATAAGCTTAATAGAGTAAGCATAAAAGGAATAGATACATACTTAGGTCATATGATACAAGCTGTCATTGCCCTCAGGAGAGACCTGAGGATAGACCTCCTTGGTAGGAGGATGTCTTGGAGGTAGAGACCACCATTAAAGGTAGAGACCTAGCACATCCTTTGAGGATGATGGTAACCCTAACCCTAAGTGAAGGTTGGAGAGAGGGATGACATGATGAGTTAGATGTCATGATTGACTGAGTGTTTGGTTGGTCATGCCTTTGGGATGCCATAAGAAGGTAGATGACCTAGTACCTTTGGCGACCCAACCCTAGAGAGGGTCGTGCATGCCATAGCAAAGGATAGCTCCTTCGTGGATGAGGTTAGAGAACCTATGGTTACCCTATGGGCTTAAGCAAGTAGGGTATAGCTTGATGAAATCCTGGTTAAGAGTTCATGATGGATGGCTCATGAAAGGGGTATGGATGCTCTTGAGCCAAACATGAGTGGAGAATAGGATTCAACCACATAGGGGTATGCTTGTGAGCATGAGCCTTCATGGAGATGGGACCTCTAGTAAGTATGGTTGGAGGTGGAATTAGCTCTAGAGAGAGGAAGCAGAACCCCAACAGGGAGGTAGGAAGCCTAAAACCCCGAAACTTGAGGAATGGTGAGGAGTCAAGAATGATGCGACCTAAGTGGATGATGGTTGTTGCCTTATGCTTGATCCCTGAAGGCTGATGATATCTTGGTTGCCTTTAGAAGAACCGAACCCTAGAGAGAGGATGATGCTTCTAGTACCTAGGGTATAAGGGGTTACCTGCTGGATGAGATAAAGAGTGCCTTAGACCCTGAGGAGGTTTAAGTACCCTGTTGTGAGGTTTTATACCTATTTGAACGTCCTTGAGGAGGACTCAACTCTGAGGTGTTTCTCATATAACTTGAGGAGTACATGACATACCTTGGACATGCTTGATTCGTGGTTAAGAGTTTGAGCATGTAGTTGGATATTCAAAGGTGAACCTAGGATTCCTAGGCCTAAGAGGGGAAGTAGTATACCTGATGCTCATGATGAGATTTGAGCCTCTATAGTTCCGAGCATGGTACTCCTCATGTAAAGGAAACCCCTTAAGTTGAGGGTATGTTTGATGAACCCCCTCGCAACTAAGTTGAACTAATGTTGAGGATGAGAACAAGTACGACCTAGCATGGTTTATTAGGTGATCAACTTGTGCTTTAATAGCTGTCGGGTTAGACATGCTCATGCGAAGGTAAACCCTAAGGACGGTTGTGACCTTGTCGTCAAACGTTGTAGTTTCCTCCCATCCTGGGAGAGGGACCCTTTGGTAGGGTGTATACCAGTTTTGTTGGTTTTGAGGTGACCTAAAGAGGTTTCATAGGATCTTGAGAAGCTAAGTGAAAAGTACATGGCGTGAAAATGAACCTGTAGACCCATACATAGCCATCTCTAAAGTACATGTGGATGTGTTACCATGGAGGTAACCGGTATGGGACCTGACCATGGAAGATAGGTCTCCATGATCCCTATGAAAGGGTGAAAGTCAGTCGTGAATGCAGAGAGAGATGATGAAGGCTTGGGTAAGGTTCTACGTTGGACATGTACTATGTTAGAATCCTAAGTCTATCCAAGGGTCAGGTAGGGATAAGACCGATGGAAGAAGGAGTCACCTAATTCCCTAGTTGCACATGACCATAGGGTCGGGAGGTAACATCTATCATTGTCTGAGGGCCGTGGGTTAGGAGATTGATTACCTTCATGAACTCATGGGACCCAAAGGGCAGATGAGTAGGGAACTCTCGGGATGCATAAGGGAAAAGGGATGACCCCAAAAGTGTCGGCACCCTATAGACCTAGAGGAGATGACCAAGGATTGTGCTTGGACCAAGTAAGTTCGAGACCAGTTTTCCATGGAAGTAATGTTGATATCATGATGTTTGTGATATAGAGGCATAAGGTGCACGTTTCAGCTTGGATTTGAAAGTGTACGGGCAAGGTGGGTTGTACCATCTCTACTCTTGGAACAGGAAGAACTCTGTATTTGGACTGCAACCAAATGCTTATTTCTCCTTGTTATGGGAGTGAGAGATAGGACAGTATGCATGCCTTACACCAAGGATAAAGATGATGTAAGTTGGAACGTAGCTACAAGGTATGATGATAGAGATGATAACATACCCTGGTAAAGTGAATGATACATGGATGATTCACAAACACTAAGAGAGGTAGTGTAGTCAGCTTATGAGGATGTTTTATCAGGAACTATGTGGAATTTGCAAGTTAACCAAGGTCGAGTTCGATCACAGTGAGGATGAGCTCAGAGCTTCTCGATGAAGATAGACTTAGAGTTTGAGATGAGGTGATAAATATAATACATGGAGGTGTATGCTACCTAACACTCAAGGATGAGAGGTGGTAATGAATGCTCTGGTTGAGATCTAGCTGCCTAATTTAGTTAGAGGCTAGAAGAAGTTGAGATTGTTTGGCTAACCTTAAGTTTGAGAAGAAGATGTGTTTTGGCTAACACACGGATGTAATAAGATATGTTGAACACGTTAAGGGTTGTTTGGGTAACCAGTTTAGTCCTTGATGTAGTAAAAGGATGGTGATCTAACCTCAGATACACTTCTTTGGATAGGAAGGTAATAAAACCCTTTTGAGAGTGGTTTAGGGTTTCTGAGGTATCGATCTTGAGGAATCATGACATACAGGAGATCATGGTTTTAATATCATGATACACCTTGATATAACAAAGATAGTAAGTGATGGTAGCATTCTGGATGCTTAAAACAAAGTTTCATGTAGCATGTGGCCATGCAAGCCAGGAGGTGAAGGACGAACACCATTAACCCAGTGCATGGATATAAAGTGTAAAGAGTTCCCGAGAGGGAATGGGAGTTCATCATTATGGAGGTTGTGAGTTTCTCCTAGACCAAGAAGGTCAAGATACAATATGGGTTATGGTAGATCGCCTTACCTAGAGGACATGAGAAAGGAAGGGTCGTAGATCTGGTTGAACTACATATGAAAAGATGGTTCAACTACACCATGATGTGAATTCAAAGGTTCTTGATGTGACCTAAAGGTTCACTCCCATGAGGTGGAAGTAGATACATGAAGAGCTCCATGGTTGTACAATTTATCACCCCATACTAATGGACAGTATGATCCGGACTAGAGGGTCTGATGAGAGCATGTGTGCTCATTTAGGGTGATACATAGAGATAGTTCTTAAGATGTGATGTTAACCACCATAGCCTTTATCGGGATGAAAGAAGGAGTTTGTGTCGGTCACCACTTCATTATGATGATGTTGGTGAAGGAGGCCTCGCGAAGGTCAGAAAAGAACCACAAGTGTGTGCAGATGAAGTCGCTTTGATCGTGCAATGGCCAACGGAAAGCCCAGTGGTGACATAAGTCACGAGTTGACACAAAGCAGACTGACATGCAGTTCACTGTGGGAGAATATGTGATGTAAAAATCTGACCCCTCTGAGCTACAGCTGAGAAAGCTGAGTCCCCGATATATGGGTCCATTTGAAATGGATTGGTGGATATGGTTGTGTTTAGCCTTGCCCCTCAGGATAAAATGATGTGTTGCATGAGTCTGATCTAGAGAACTATGTGAGGTACCCAAGTCATGCGTGGAGCCCTGAACCTATTCAGCTTTTGAGAGGTTGAAATGTCCTAAGTCACCTATGAGGGTACGATATACCAAGGTAAGAAAGAACTCAGATGGAAGAATATGAGATGATGAAGGTTCTTGGGAAGCACCATGGAAAAGGGTGAAGCCACATGGGAGCCATGATGGGCATGTGATAGGCTTATCCTATTTGATTGCTTGCTTGATGGAATTTTGAGGACAAAATTCTTATAAGAGGGGAAGGATGTTACAACCCCAATTTTGGGTTCATTTGCTGAGAAATATAATTTCTCATATTAAAGATTTTTGAACAAATGGTATCAGAGCCATAAAACCCTCCAGTAGGTGGGGCCCACATGGGCATGTGGCATGCCAGTCTTGAGCCGTGCGGTCCAGGCAAGTTGAAAGGGGCTATCTGTAGAGACGAGATGGAGCCACCCTTGCGCTGGTAGCCGTGGACGGGAGCTGGGTGTCCCTGGGCCATTGTGGGTCTACACTGAAATGGGGTCAGATTATGAGGTCATATAGTTGAGACTTGACGAGGACGTCAAGAGTATAAGTAGGGGAGATTGTAACATCCCAGGATTTGAGGCCTCGGATAACATGATCTTAAAAGGAATGATTGGACTACCCATATCACCAAGGTGCACCTCCTTTTCCGGGAGCCCATCACTAAAGAACTCCATAGTTAAGCGTGCTCAGCTTGGAGTAGTACTAGGATGGGTGACCAGTCAGGAAGTTGATCCAGGCTTGCGCGTCAGTGAGGACAAAGTGCATAGTTAAGGCTAGTGGTAGTCTGTGGGGCCAATCGTCATTCCTGAAACTCTACTAGAGCCTAGGGCAGTGGGCCCGTGCGTTACAGCTACCTTAACCAATTGTGTTCTAATATCACATAATTATTCTTTTCTTAGATTCTTCCCTCACATGAGATGATTCCTCAATGCTCAAGTAGAAATTAAATGTCCCTCCATGGAATTCTATTGTACATTAAGATGAGGAAGATGGTTCCTTAAAAGGAACTTCTCATTTGTATCCCTTTAGGATGCCTTTGATTATGATGTGTCTCGAGCTCTACTTTCCACACCATGAATTTTTAGATGGTCATCTTTATATTCTTAGGGCTAGGGGATGATCTGACTATGGGTGATGATATTTCATGATGTTTCTATTACATATTTTTATCTTTAATTTTAAAGTCCCTTTCTAGATGTTATGGAGAATTTAAGGGACCACACTTAGATGTGTCAAAAATTTAGAACTGTATCAGCTCTGGGTCGAAAAAGCCAATCTAAAGTTTTTTCTGTCAAATTTAAAATCTAGACTCAAACTCATAATTTATTCAAACTTCTCAACTCAGAACCGATTTAGTTTGAAAAATCTAAACCTACACCAAAATTGGAACTATATTTTTTGAAGATTTCTATGAATTCTTAAGGATGGATATTTATTTAATATGAAATAATACTCATGAATTATTAATGATTTTATAAATACAAGCTAATGATGAGACTAAGCATTGCCTTTCCTTTGTGTTTGTTATAAAAAATACAATACCAAATGGAAATAAAAAGATAGTCTATAATCACCGTGAATCCCTATGGAACGTGATTGATTTTGGCATGAAAAGGCAAGCAATTGCTTTAGATGAATTGGGGGGGGGGGTAAAATAATTAGGTTTGACATATAAAACTAATTTAAGAACCTATAAATCAGTATTAGTTTGGATACAATCATTAATATAGAACCAACCTACAATGTAAAAGCTAAATCCCATCCAACTTTTTTTGACTCAGACCAATTTAGTTTATAAAGTCTATATTACATTTAACATCCCCAATCTCACCCAAATTTATATTTGTTGGTAAATATTTTTGTACCAATTGATCCATACATCATTTAACATAGTACCCCCATGCCACCATGGTCAAATTATCTGATTTATATTATAGTTGACGGATGTACCCAAGCATTTTCCTTCATGTATATAAGCAATTCTTGTGATTTTGATTAATATTTTTCCTAAACATTAATCAGATTAATCATTATAAAACGATATTCAAGGTAGAGTTTCTTTGAAATAGTGTAATTCAAGTGAAAAAATCACCACCATTACTACTCATGAAAAATATAAATAAAATCATGATGTATTGATTGACATGCTCTATTGTTGCAAGTGAAAGCATGAAAGTAAGTAATAGTTTATATGAATTTTGAATCATATATATCACCTTCAAATTGTATATAATATTTTTTTACCTTTTTATCTTGAATCATAGATATGATGAGATATTTTTAAATAAACATACGACAAAGAAGCACCTTCTGAATGTAGAATATAAATAAATTATTATATAGGACTCAAGAATTGTATATGAGATATTGAGTGACATAATCTCACCATAAACATGTAAAATATAGTTTCCAATTCACACTTATGTCATTGAATGTAACACTTTCCTTCTATATGAATGTTATAATATGAAAGATTATTAAAATGCTACATTATATGAAAATTGAGACATAGTGGTTTACTTGTGTAATTCTTAAAAGCCACAATATTGTGAAGTTGTTTTATTTGAGTGATGTACTTCACGATACTTATATCTGATTAATTTTTTTCTTCATGAGTCAATATCATTTCTCATCCATTAGATTTTACATAAAACCTTGACTAATGAAATTTCTTCAATATGTTATTATCTTTTTCAAATTCTCATCTAAATATACTTTTTCATAAATTGTCTATAATAAATGGGAAGTAAGAAAACATACTAGACAAGAAATCCCATGATTCCTATCTTATCATCATTATAATAACCATCATCATCACCATCAACATAATCATAGTCATAATAATAATAATAATAATAATAATAATAATAATAATAATAATAATCATCGTTGTCATTGCCATCATCATCATCAATGACATCGTCATTGGCATTGTCATTGTCATTTCCATCTTTGTCATCGTCGTCATCATCATCATCATCATCATCATCATCATCATCATCATCATCATCATCATCATCATCATCATCATCATCATCATCATCATCATCATCATCATCATCATCATCATCATCATCATCATAATCATCATAGACATCATCGTCATCATCATCATCGTGGTCAATCTCAGTTCCGACCTGCACTAGTATAGAAATGACATATAACATCACTATTGATGGTGTCGGTTATCGAAGAAACACTGATGCCAAAGAACAACTACATCAATTAATTAATCCAACTATCACCATATGTGAAGTCCTACCGATTTAGAAAAGACATGGGTACCTCTTTTACTTTAAGACGTCTAAAATTACCAGTGAAATATAATTTTTCAGGGAAAAAAAATTGGCTCCAAAATTTTCAATCTGGCATCGATTTTTGTTATAACTGATGACACATGTTTCACACCAAGTCCCCACAGAATAGATTATCCCCTCATTAGTTGTCAACTCTAACAACTAACTGACGACTAACCCCCCTTGGCGAGACAATTTTTTTTGAGGGGTCGGTCAATAGCGTCGGTTTTGTAGAAAAAATCAACGGTGTTTACGCACCTTGTCCCCGTGAAAATATTTTCCCCCTATTTGCTCCGTTGTCATAGGTTTTATTAGATAACCAACGACTATGGTCCTAACATTAGATTAATGTTTTTTTGATACATATACAGACGTTGATTTTGCCGGTGGTAACCGATGACTATCTCAGATTTATATCATCGGTTCCATCTTAAACCGATGATTATGTCCCTAATCCGGAGTCTATTTCTTATTTGGTTTATGATTTAGTCATCGGTTCACCACAAATAACAAACAAATATAACCCTAACCTGATGGTAAATTTTTTTTATTTAGATTTGTACCTAGTTGTTGGTTTTTACATGAAGTAATCGTGACTATTTCCCTTCGCCAATGTCTATTTTTTTAGTTTAGGAGTTAGTCCTTGGTTTTTACTAGCAACTGACGACTAAAACCCTAACCCGTGGGGATTTTTTTTAGATTTGTACTAAGACATCAGCTTATGCAGACGTAACCAACGACTATTGTCCATCGCTAATGTCTATTTTTTTCTTTAGGAGTTAGTCGTCAATTTTGCCTCTAGCATCCGACGACTAAATACTTAATTGTTAGTTATTTTATAACTGACGACCATGTCCCATTTAAGACTCACAAAATTTATTCCCCTTCCTGCATTCTCTATTTTATTCTTTGCCCGACCTATCTCTCTAGCGATTCTAGTTCCGTCACTATTTACTCACCAACACTACAACATGCCACCATTGCCACTGCTGGAGCTAGCCACCACCATCTCCACCGCTGCTGGAGCCACCACTGCTGGAGCTCGCCACGCCACCACTGCTAGAGCCGCTACTATTGAAGCTTGCCACTGTCTCTACTGCTGGAGTCGCCACTACCAGAGCCACCACTTTTGGAGCGCACCACCACCACAACCTCAGCTGCTGGAGCTTACCGCCACCACCACTACTGATGGAGCTAGCTACAGTCATCCTCACCTCTTTGGTTCCATCTATGAAGGTCCTACATTCACTTCTTTGATTTATATGACAAAAAAATGTATGAATATGACTTGTTTTGGATTGTAAATGACAAAAGTTTCTCTATTTTGCTATCTTTTCTTCTAAATATTGCATCCATTTCTCTATTTTTCTTCTTAAATAAATTTGTATTATCCATATTAACCACAAACCTAGATGCATAGGTATAGATATAAACCATGGGGTAGAAGAATTGATGAAATACCCTATTATTGTTCATCTAAATCATACTTGTATTTTGGAACATAATTAAGAATGAGTTCAATTAAATGATATTCCAAAAAACCTAGGATATGAATGATGAAACTATGATCATAGGTACAAGAATGACAACATATATACATTTCTGACACAAGCCTAGAAACCCATTTGAGATTTACTCATTAGGAGTAAATCTTGGATAGTCTCCAGTTTGGGACTATTCTCGAACACTTAATCTCACTTAGAATGTAAGTGTATAATTTATATTCAGTTTTTAAGATGTTTCATCAACACTTCCTCATTTTAACTCTAAGTACATATGTTTATACTTGGAGAACTATGGGGAAATGCTACTAAAATTTTCTCGAAATGAGAATACATACATTATACACTTACTAGTGAGATTAGGTGTTCAATAATGGGATAGGTGGTACACACATTAATTTTTGAACCCTAAACCCTAAACTGAAACCCTAAACTCTAATCTTTTAACCCTAAACCCTAATCTTTAAACCCTTATCACTATATCTAAAACAATAAACCTTAATCTATCTATAAATCCTTAACTTGATCTATAAACCCTAAACCTTAATGCTTGTTTTCTCTTTGATCATAGAATGGATAGATCATGGATGTCCATTACAAATCACTGCACCCTAGAGTTTATTGCTCATCTTGATCACTTTATAAGATTTATGTAGGAACATAGGAAATAACCTGGAGATAGGTTCTATTATCCATATAGGCATTGTGGTAACAATTTCAAAGTTAGCACTGGTGACAAAATTTAAATTCATGTCATGTGAAATAGGTTTGTACAAGGCTATACATAATGGTATTGTCATGGGGAGATTTCAAACCTAAGATCATTAGATGTCGATAGTGGTACTTGTGTTGAAGAAAAAGTTATTGCTGATGATGTAGATGTGAACAAACCAATCGATGTTGGATAGTTATGGGGTAGATAACACCGATCCACCTTCCCTGTTTAGGAGCAATGTGCATGATGATGAGAGACCATTATAAATAGGTTACTAAGTTTACGAAGTTGAGCACTATGTTGAGATTGTATAACCTGAAGGCTAATAATAGATGGAGCAACAAAAGCTTCACATCATTGTTGTCTTTGTTGAAAAAAATTCTTACTAAAGGAAATGAGATTCCAATATCAGCATACGAGTTAAAGAAAATATTAAGCTCAATGGGAATGAAGGCCAAGAAGATACATGCATGCTCGACTGATTGTGTATTATTTGAAAAGGATTATGTCAATTTGAAATATTGTCTAAAATGTGGGGCGTCATGGTATAAAATGATGACTTCAAGGAAGTCCAAAACTATCTCTCCTACCAAGGTGATGTGGTATCTACCTATAATACCATAGTTTAAATGCCTATTTACCAATCCAATAGATGCAAAGAATTTAAGGTGGCATGCAAAGGTTAAGAAAAATAATAATGGGATCCTACGACATGGGTCTGATTCCCCACATTAGAAGAAGATTGTTCTATTGTACCCTGAATTTGGTGAAGAAGTCAGGAATCAAAGACTTGGGCTTTGTATCGATGGGATGAATCAATACGGCACATTGGGCAGCCAAAATAACACTTGGTCTATTATGCTTGTTATATACAATCTTCCTCGCTGGTTGTGTATGGAAAAGAAGTATGTTATGCTGTCATTGTTGATATCGAGCCCTAAAAAACCTGGAAATGATGTCGACATTTATCTTGAACATTTGATTGATGACTTAAAGAAACTCTGGGTGAAGGTGTGAGGACCTATGATACTTTGCATACAGAGACATTTTGTTTGCATGCTATGTTTTTTTGCATTATTAATGACTTTCCATCATATGGGAATTTGTCTAGATATAGTGTAAAAGGATTCAAAGCATGCCCTATATGTGAAGAGAACATCAATTCAATATAACTAAAACATGGTGGCAAGACTGCATATCTTGGTCATTGAAGGTTTTTTCCAAAATTCCTTCCTTATCGAAGGTTGCGCAAAGCGTCAATGGTTTGAATGAGGAATGAGTGCCCTAAAACCTATACCAGGGGAGGTTGTTTATGAAAGAGTAAAATACTTTGTCAATGAATTTGGTAAGAGATCACAATGTGCCATTTTCACACAAAGTGATAAATATTTATTCACGAAGAAGGCAATATTCTGGGATCTTCCTTATTGGAGTTCTTTGCCAATAAGGCATTGTATGGATGTCATGCATGTTGAGAAAAATGTTTGTGATATCATCATTGGGTTCTCTTTTGAATATACTTGGTAAGACTAAAGATGGCTTCAAATCCAGTATGGCCTTGTGTGAAACTGGAATAAGGAAATAATTAATAGAAGTAGTTAGTTGTGATCGGAGAATATATTTACCTCCTGCCTTGTACACATTGTCCAGATCGGAGAAGAATTTTTTTTGCAAGTGCTTCCTTAATGTTAAGGTACCACATGGTTACTCTTATAATATACATATATTGGTATCAATTGAAGATCTCAAGTTGATAGGTCTTAAATCTCATGATTGTCATACTCTGATGAAATAAATATTGCCCGTGGGAATTTGATCTAAACTACTGAAGCATGTAAGGTTTGTAATCAACAAACTTTGTTTCTTCTTCAATAGTCTATGTTGCAAAGTTATTGATCCTGAAAATCTTGATAAGTTGCAAAGATAAGTGGTTGTTACCCTATGTCAGCTTGAGATGTATTTTCCTCCTTCATTCTTTGATATCATGGTACATCTTGTTTTCTATTTGACTAGGGAAGTGAAAATGTTGGGACCAATTTTCTTGCATTGAATGGATCCTTTTGAACAATACATGAGTATTTTAAAAGGGGATGTTCATAACTATTATCATCCTGAAGGGAGTATTATCGAGGGTTATGTGGCAAGGGAGGTTATGGATTTTTGTAATGACTTTCTGAATGGTAGTGAAGCTCCTATAAATGACAAGAATATTGAGGACTATTCTGGAAAAGGGACTTTAGGAGAAAAAATGAAAGTAATCAGTCATGACTTGTGGGAACAAGTTCACTTGTATATTTTACACAACATTAACAAAGTTAGTGTTTATATCACAAAACATACCAATTTTGTCAAGAAACAATATCCCCGAGCTTATTCAATGTGGCTTGCTAGAGAATATAACAAGACATTTATTAAGTGGTTTGAAGATAAAGTCTTACATCAACTATCTCAAACACCGAATAATGTTGCTGCAAATATCAAATGCCTTGCCTTTAAACCAAAAATGAATGTTATGTCTTATGCAGGGTTTGACATAAATGGGTTCTCATATTACACAAAGCGTCATGATGATAAGAGTGTCGTCCAAAATAGTAGGGTCACCCTTCAAGTGTCTTCACTATTTTTTTATAGTGTGAAAGATAAGAGTCCACATGAAGCAAAAATGTCATATTATGGTGCCATTGAAGACATATGAGAGTTTGACTATGTATATTTTAGAACTCCGCTCTTTAAGTGTAATTGGGTTGATAACATCAAAGGAGTTATAGTGCATGAATTGTGTTTCACATTAGTGAATTTTGAAAAGATTGGTGAGAATGGTGAACCATTCATATTGGTATCACAAGTGAAGCAAGTATTTTATATTGATGATACTACAAAAGAAAAATGGTCAGTTATTCTTCATGGTAAAAGATAGTTCATTGAAGATCCTATAGATGAAGAAGAGTACTATGATAAGTATGATGACTCCAATCCATTCTCAGTTGGCTTGTCAACACCAAATAGTGAAGCTATCGATGACTTATATATGCATGGAGATCACACCGAAGGAATTTTAATTGATAAAAAATCTCAATATTAGATGCATGATTTGAATTTTTTTAATGTTTTATTCTTTTTAATGTTAGATCAATGTGAACTTTACTATGTTATATTAATTTCATTAAATGTTAAATGTTAATTTTTTATATGATAGTTTTTTAGATGGATGACCATGAGTATGATGATCGTGATGATAATCACCATGAGGGTGGGGCACCACTTCACAATGTAAGTTTTATAATATATCTAGCGATATGTCAATTTCTAAGTTATATCTTATATGTGTTTTTGGTCAACATTTAGGTTGAGGATGTACCCCCTGAAGAGCTTTTGCCACTTGATGATCATGATAAAAAACTAAAAATATCAGGGGCATCACTATGATGAACAAGCTACTACAACAAAGAGGCAATGGACCAAAATTGGTTGTGGATTTTGATCATGAAGGAAATCCAGTTGGAACAAACTGCAACTTGTTTGTTTCATATCTTGGTGCTCTTACTTGTCGCCATTGTAATGTAAATGCAGAATATTGGCATATAGTTTCTAAAAGCAAGAAAGACTTTGTATGGAAAAAACTGTGTGAGATATTATCATTTGAAATTATGTTTTTAAAGCTATTTACAATTCTATTTTTCCAAATACTCTATTAAATATATGAAATTTTTTAGAGTACATTTGAACTAGATGAAAGTCAACATCATAAACTAGTGATGGAACATTGTGGGAGGGTCCTAAGGAATTATAGGGCAACTCTCAACCGACAATACATACGAGAGGCTGATAAGAGGAAGAAGTCAACCACTGAGCAATGGAACTACCTGGACCCGACTGAGTGGGAGGTGTTTGTTTCCAAGATAAATATCGATGAATTCAAGGTATTAAGCGTCAACCCCAATTTAATTAGTAATTTATATACATTCTTATGAATTCATTGTTTTATGGTTGACTTTGATTGTTACTAACCAATTCAGTGTGCTTACTAATAAGGCTATCAACGATTCTCAAAGAGCAAAGCGTGCATTGAATCTACATGACCACACGATGGGTCCAGGTGGCTATGCAGCCCTTCAATAAAAACTATATGTGTCTTCCATTCAACAACCTACTGCTCCTACTACTGAGACTACTAAGTCCTCTACTGCTCCCACACCTCTACATCACCATGATGCGTGGATAGCTAGGAGGAAAAATAAAAATGGAGATATAACCAAACCCACAACTGTTGAGTCCACTACAAAAATGGTAAAATTCAACTCTCAAAGAAATTATTATTGATGATTGTTATGTTTACTTACCAATTTCTATTCATGATGATTAGCTAGAGCTTCACGAGCAGAGGAAGCTTGGCTCGTTTGTCCCTCAGGGCACAAGGGATGAATTGATAGTTGCTTTCGGTAACCCAGAGCATCCTAGACATGCTAGGGATGCAGGAACTAGTGTGGACCTAAGAACGTTCTATGGGCCATCACAGCGCAAATATGTCCAAAAGGAGTGATTTTCAAAAGATGGGGTAACCTATTCTTTTTTTAGAATGCTATTGCAAAGGGAATTCAGGAATCAAAAAGTGTTTCTTTTTTCCATGTATAGGTAGATGAGTTAATTGATACGAGAGTCCAGGAAGAAATGAGCAAGTGGTAGGCATCTCAAGCTGCCACTCAGACAATTCCTATGTCATGCCATTCTTCCCATACGATAGAGGCGGTTGGGAGTAATCTTGTAGACCCACCACCTAGCACTTCCAATGTAAGTATTTTTTTGACATAGTAGCTAGTATTGTCAAGATGATATGTTTAGGTATATATGAACATACTCTATGTAAATTTATATGGGTTGAGGCCATGCCATCTAAAATTTTAAGAATACATCATTGTAGAGGGTGAGACTTACCCACGCCTTCTAGGGCACACAAGTCATGGCACTCCAATACCTGATGGTGTGGCTTGTTTGAGCCCTAGGATTGTCTTCCCCCATGGAAGAAAAATCCATTGCCATATTCCCACCCATATGTTGACATGATTGGCAAAGCATAAGGAAGAGTGGTCTTGTGTCCTGAATTGGGAGTCATCTATATAGATCATGTATGATAAATTTATGTTACATTAATTTGTATATGTATATACATGACAATTGATATGAAATTATATATGCAGGACAAGGGAAGAAACTAGATATAGCTCATCATCCTCCACCTCCACCTCTTCTTGAAGTACCTAATTGGCTTGCAAAGGATCGATTCGCTCGATAGGTCCTCAATGCACGGGTATGGTAATATGGATAGGTGAACATACCGAAAATTCAACTATTATTGTTTCTATGGTGGAGGATGCTATAGGCCAATCATATGATAATAATATATTTCTATAAGATATTTTGGAGTTATTTCATTATGCTTGGATGAATTCATCTATGATAGAACTATGGATATGGTGAAATATTATTTATATATCTATATACCTCGTTTTATATATGGTTATCTATTTTCTTATATATTATTGAATATGCAATATATGTTTTTCATCGAATTGTATAGGGTCAGTGAAGATTTTTCAATGAACCATGTGGGATTTCTAGTTCCATCTTTGATTAGTCTTGTAAATGAAGACCCTACATCAGTTACCTTATACTGCTCTATCACTTTCAAAAATTTGGTGAAGTGAACAAGAGTGTGGTAATATCTCCATATAATGTTGGGCAAGTTTACTTTACTTATAATTTTGACTTAAGAAAATTACACTTCATTGTGGATTTTGAGTTATATTTGTTTTTACTTTATTTGAGTTATATATTTTTTAGTTTCTTATCACTAGGGGTAAGAATTGGGAGTTACTGGTTGTTTCCCCCGAGACGTCTACTATTTATTATCTAGATCCTATGAGGGACAAATTAGACTATTCTAGACATGATTTGAAAAGGCCATTATGCACATGAGAAATTTGTATATTTGTATCTGTTAACATCTATTATTACATGAATATTTACTAATACAATTGAATGTGTTACATTAACGTATAGGGATTTAAAAGATTTCAAAAAAACTGGAGGAAACGTCGATAAGAAAAAGAAAGTGATAGTTTGGAAGAATGTGAATGTACTTTCCTGACTCCAATGCATATTTAACTTATGTGAACTATTCTTATTTTTATTTATTAATATTTTGTATGTTGAAATTTATAGTGTGTTGTGCAAGACAATGGTTGGGCATGTGGTTACTACATGATGCGGTATATGGACATACTTGTCACATATGTTTCAAGCAACATCGAAAACATACACATGTAATATATAGTCTTGATCATCATAAGTATATAACTAGTCTCATTAGATAATATGAACACATCAAACTTATTACTTATATATATACATATGCCCTATTTGATAGAACAATTATATGACCTAAGAGAACAATGGGCAAAAGCCTTTGAAAGGGAGGAATTTTTTTATTATGATTTGGGTACTGATGATTAAAGAATGACATTTCTATACTTTGATGTCATTATTTCTGTAAATATGTGGTTCTTATATATACATGCATGAATGACTTTTTCTGAATTGTCTTATTGAAAGTTGATCTATATACATGTGTGTGAATGTGATGATGATAATTGTGTTTCTACATGTGTGTGAATGTGAAAATGGATGAATGAATGGAATTGTAGGTTTCTACATGTGTGTGAATATGCAAATCGATGATTAAATGGAACTACAAGTTTCTACATATGTGTGAATCATGTGAATCAATGAGTTTTGTTTCTACATGTGTGTGAAATGTGAAAATGGATGAATGAATGGAACTACAGGTTTCTACATGTGTGTCACTCATGTGAATGAATGAATTATATTTCTATATGTGTGTGAATCACATGATTTATATATAGTCTTGATATATAGATAGTCTTGATCATCTTGTCATTGTAGGTTTGTGGCATGTTGTTAGGATGAAATCACATGATGATGTAAACCTACAATTTATAATTGAACTGCATGTTTTGCATCCTCTGATCAGCCAAACAACAGGCTTGAAAGCTGATATTTAAAAAAAAATGACACTTAATCGTCAACTATTTAAAACAACCGTCATTGTAGGTCTACATCATCAGTTATTTATAGAAAACTGACAACTATGTCCTAACCCAATCTATTTTTTTTTGTTCGGGTATGGAGATAGGCGTCGGTTTTTGAAATCATAACCGATGACAATTTATAGGTTATTGTTGGTTTTACTTTGAATTGATGACTATGAACCAAACATGAGATTACGTTTTGTTTGGTAATGGAGTAAGTCATCAATTTTTACTGAAATAATTGACAACTATAGTTGTAAATCGGGCCATTTTTTGTTTGGTTATGAAGATAGTCATCAATTGTCTATAGATAACCGACAACTATGGCTCCTATCAGTGTCCATTCTTTTTTTATTGTAATTGAGGTCAGCTTTGTGTCGTCAGTTTTGAAATCAATGTTATAGGCCTCAACCATTAGTGTTTCCCACTTGGGTGTCGCTTAGAAACTGACGTAAAATGTCCATTTTAATCGACATTATAGGTAGGATCTGTATGAGTGATGTCAAATTCAATTATGTGGACCCTTCTTTGACATTCAACATTGTGATGGGTTAAATTTTATTAATATGTAAAGATTATAAGCCTCTTATGATAATATCTCCTTGAATAAGTTAAGGATTGCTTCTTTCCCTATGAACTTTTCTTTCCTAAATTGAGTTGCATAAAAATTGTGCATTATCCAGTTTTCCATGTACATATTCCATTACACCTTGGGCGAGCCTCATGAAACTTGTCATTATTATAGAAATTGAAACTCATAATTCTTTGATAAAAAGGAATTCCAATGGATCCAACGAAGAAGTAAGTAGTAGAAACACTAGCATTTCAAATGGCATAGTATTATTGGCCTCGTGGAGGTATATAAAAGTATGTTTTTTTATTCCAATATCAGTACAAAATTTGCACATATTACACTTCCATTATTTTTGTATACTTGTAGATCCAACATTCAAAGAGGTTTACAAACTAATATCGGTCCTTATCCCAATTTTGATTCTAATATTAGTAACCACTATGGGTGAATTGGAAATTTTTTGGTTAGAATGAGAAACATTAACACGAGTTCAACAACATGTCATACCTTAATATTCCATGACATTTTCAAGCTTTCGTAGATGGGACATATTTGTCTTAACATATATAATGAATATCACCCTCTCTGATCATATTTTCTATTCTATAATTTTCTTTTCATATCAAAGGAGTCTAGAATTTTGTTTATGAGAATTACAATTTACACAAAAATCAGAATGAACTCCATAGTGCTCCTAGTTACTTTAAGAACAAAGAGATGCTCAAAGATGCACAAACTGTAGAGGTGTCAAGTTGACTAATCACACTATGATACTTTTGGAGAAGATTACTGAGCAAAGGATAAGATTGATAACACAAATACGAGACAACCAATTTGGTTTTTTGCCTGAAAGATCAACAAATGAATCTTATTTTTTCTGATAAGGACGCTTATGAAGAAGTATAGAGAAAACAAAATAGATCTTCACATGCTGCTTATTGATTTGGAAAAGACCTATGATTGAATACCTCGGGGAGGGGTTTTTTCCATAAAAAGGGTGTGCCTATCCAATACATTGACTTGATAAAGACAAGAATCAATAGTCAACTACAAGTATTAGGACTCCCGAAGGAGAGACACAAACTTTCCACATCGCCATTGAGGTATGTCAAGGATTGTCACTCATCCCATATATCTTTTTTCTTGTTATGGATGCATAAAAAAAGCATATTCAAGATAATATCCCTTGGTGTATGTCAGTTGCTAATAATATTGTGTTGATTGATGAAAGAGAATAAATATTGAATGACAAAGTTGAACTTTGAAGAGATGCACTGGAATCTAATGTATTTATGATTAGTACAAGAAAAACTATATATATGCATTATAATTTTAGACAATCTAGAATTGTGAATGGTGGAACCAAGTTGGATGAAATGGATGTACAAATATGTGATAAATTTCATTACTTGGGTTCTATTATTGAAAAGGAGTGTGAGGTCAAATATTATTTTTTTCATAGGATTACGACAAGATGGGTGAAGTGGATGAGTGCAATTGGATTTGTATATGATCAAAAGATCCCTCTTAGAATAAAAAGTAAGTTTTATAGAACAGTTACCCAGCTATCCATGCTATATGGGAGTGAATGTTGGATAGTGAAGAACCAAGGTTCCAATAAGATGAATGTGGTGAAAATATGTATGTTGAGATGAATGTGTGGCAGGATAGGAAAAGGTCATTTGAGGAATGACCACATTAGAAACAATGTTGGGGTGGTGAGCATCGAGGACAAGTTGCATGAAGGTCGTCTAAGATGGTATGGACATATGCAGTAGTGACCGACAAGTGCATCTATTCAAAGCAAGCTTATTGAGTCAAGCACAACAAAAGAAGGAGAGGCAAACCTAAATTAACCTTGGAAGAGCTTATAAAGAGAAATTTTGAATCTTACATCTTGAATACAGTATGGCCCATAATGGAGATGATTGGAAAAGAAGGATTCACATATCTGACTCCAACATGGTTGGAATCGAGTCTTAAATGGTGATGATGATGATCTCATTCAAAAAGAAAAGATTGAATATTGAACTTCGTTATAACCAATCAGATTGTAATATCATATCATCATGGGTAGTATCTAGATCAATTGTTATAATATGTATAAGACTCCATAAGTATGTCTCTATCCAATCTACATAATCATTTTCCAAAAATGATTTACTAATCCTTCTTCAGTTGTATTTCATCAGTCTAGGATTTGAATGATATTTGTTTCATTTATTCCTCTAAATACTTGATTTCAATTATAATTTGGTAATTCAAGATGTATGCTAATCCCTATTAAGAATCCATAGTCAATTTCGTTTACTAATGGTTCTATATTAAAAATAACTATATTCCAAATTATTTTTCTATTAAAACATCATACTTCTAAATTTTCATAGGCTCCTCTATGAATTTGTTCTAGATCTTCTTGAACACTATTGATTGATTCCATAGTTCATATCAATATTTATAAAATATTTAACTTTTATATCCACCATTATTATTGGTTAAATTTATGCATGGTGAATAAGGTCACTAGAATGGTATTAGAATCTAAATATTCATACATAAAAAAGAAAAGAAAAACTAAACCTAAGAAAATTATTTTGTTGATTTTCCTTTTGTTGATCAAACAAATTCAAATTCAGTTGTATTAAACTCATTGAATGATATTTTCAATTGGTCAAGAGTCTCCACTTTATGGCCACTTTTTGTATGGTACATGTTGTTTCATTCAACATGCATCATTAATGGCCTCAAGATTGGACTTTAATCATTATGGATTTGTACAAAGATCTGGTCCTCCAAAAGCAAGCCTTATTATAATAGCTGGCACAGATAAAATGACATGGATCCTTGTTTGGTAAGATTATGGGCAAATACCTAAAGTAAAATATGTCATTACTAAAATTTATTTTACTATAACGATTAGGATTCTCAATACTGATCTTTACATGCTAGTAGTATTTTAAGAATTGAATGTCTTTTGTCATAGCAGAATCATAGGAAAAAATGAAAAAATAGTTTCATAATAGGAACTTGATCTATACCAAGAACAATATTTTTATCGAGATGATAACTCAGAAAACATATATATTTGATCTTTTCTTTCATCGTAGGAAAAATATCATCTAGATTAGATATATAGGACCCATCTACTAAAATAAGAACAAATCTCACATTTGAATCCCATATTTCTTATTATTGACAACTTATTTTAGTTGCATATCATAAGGATTTAATAGCTCTTCATATATAATATCAAGAAGGAAAAATTGCATAAGTTCGTTATTCACATGCTTATAGGTAAATGGCATTTGATACATACAATTTGTCCCTTTCTTTGCAAGGATTTTCCTAACCCTCTTTTGTGACATGCAATTTGTTCCTCTTGCAATGTTTCTCAAATAATATTTCCTTATCATCCATCACATAATTATTAAAACAAAAGTTGTATCACACTCATTCGATTATTACATTGTATCTTCTTGCATGAGAACTCATATACAAAATTATTGGCCATACTGTTGGACTATGAAATTTACCTTTTGTTCCAAGTGGGTCACCAATTGAAAAACTATTCTAGATATAATCATTCATTTCATACATCATTTTGTAATGCAATCGTATGCATTATAACGAAACAACAATTTCCAAGTTTGTTTACTTATAACTATGCACTTTTACACCATCTAACTTGGTTCCATAACTCATAATTGTAGATTGGTTGAATTCACTACACATACTCTTTTTTGTAACATTAATCAAAAGTGTTCTAGATATCAATGTGTTTTGTCGATCTTTAGTTTCATCAAATGCGTAATATCATCAGCAATAAAAGTGCACCAAGGATTTGACCTTCATCATGTTTTTCCTTATCATAATATATTACTATAAAACTTATGTGTTAGAGTTAATCCTTGATGCACCCACTTGTAGATTCAAATCCACAATATTCTCCTCCTAGAGTCGTGAGACACATAGTTTAGTTTTCATACAAATCTTTAAATCATTCACTATATTTCCCTATTGAATATTTTGTAGATACTCACCATTAAGAATAGGTAAATGATATGTAGAAAAAGGAGCTTCTTGGAAATGATGTGAATGCACTACACTCCTTCATTAGTATAAAACCACTACCAATCCAATATATATGAAATTATACAAAGTGTTGGTATATACATTTTTATTGTTAGATAGCTCCTAAAAAGGAGGTATTCATTGGGAAATATCGAGGACCATTCCTAGTATGTCATTATTTTCAATTAAATACTAGTACAATTTTGGGGTTACCAAGAATCAACTTATTAATATGATTTACTTATGGACTCAAATACATATAACACCTTTTCATAGATGTGCATGAATCTTGTGACGTCCCCCAATTTCTATATACTTTCCATAGTGACGTTCATAGATATGCGTGCACTCATATCTATAGATGTCAAAAGGGAAAATATAAGAGATTAAGGTAGTCAACTAAAACCAGAGATTGAGCCAAGATCTAGTCCACATCATCATATAATGCCACACAAACATTCATCTGTATAGATAAAATAAAGTCATTACATATGGAGAGAGAATATGGTTCTTAAGAAAGTTAACTTATTACATAGGATTTAAATCATCCTCAAGATCAATAAGGAAAGAAAATAAACTAACATCTAGCAAGAAATAAGGTAAGAGGAAAAGAATCTATCTATTACATCCTCCAAGTTTATTATTTGTGCCTTCAGGTACTTTGAGCATGCATTTCATTTTGTAGTCAAATGTTCCTTGCACCTAGAAAATACGAGAAACAAAACATCAACAAGGCTGGTACATGGTAAAAGTTACATTTAATAAGGTAGCATAAAGGAAAGTATTTGAACAGGAAGAAAGGAGAACCAAAACAATTTCTTAAGGTGAAAATCAGGTAAACATCCTTTTTATTACAATCATTTTGATGCGGTTGTACTACACTCATTACACTTATCTTACATCTAGTGTGGGAAACATAATATCATCATACATCTAACACGGGCCAAGGAAAACATACATCCATGTTAGGCAACATACATCCACACCAGGCCATGTGCTCTAGTAGCTACAACCCATCATAACCATTTATGTTTCATTAGGTTTGGCGAAATATATATCATACTAGTCAACCAAGCAATAATATTCAAATATGAGCATTCAAGGTAAACATATCATAGGCAACCAGAAATCTAGTCATATACTTATATGACCACATACCTGCTTGTTCAATTAAAAGTCCACAGATTCTAGATTCAATCAGGAATTTAGTCACCCTGCAAAGAAAGCAAGGGTACAACATTACTATTGGTCCAAGTGACCAGGACTAAGATATGTTCTTAGTTATCATTCCTTTTTATGTTATCTTAATTTAGATCATGGATTTCCCCATATTTTAATTTGGTTCACAAATATTATCAGGTCTGATCCATTATAAACTATTTGGATTAAAGATAGTATTTAATGGATTAATTAGAAGATTTCCCAAAATTAGGGTTTCTAAGATGATTAAAGAAAAAGGGAGGGTAATCCTTAACATGTTAACCATTCATAACAACATGGTTCGTTTTAAAGATTCAGACCAATCAATAAACATTAATTATCATCTAATGATATTAATTTTGACATAAGAAATATATCTTTAAATTCATGTAGAAAGAGGAAGCTAAAATTAGGGTTTCTCATAATCCTTTGATCACTTATCAACTTAGTATAGTATTTCGAGTTATTCTGAAATCAGGGTTTCATCTAATGGTTACAAACATTTTAGAAGTCATATATCATCAAGAAAGCCATTTTTTAATAATTAATTATGATTAAGGATGTCCTTTAGGCCTTAGACAGTTATTTTTGAAATAGGGAATGGATTCAAGTATTGATAATATTTTATATGGATAGAGCATATTTTTCTGATAAAAATAGTATATTGGTTTGCTATATTATAATAATCCTAGCATTTATTATGATTTTTCTAAGTAAATGTATTTTCTTGAGTACTCAAAGATTAACAAAAATAAATGAAAAGGAAATTCCCCTGATCGACGGCCGGATCCGACTGGATCACGGCTCAAATCGATCAAGTTGATCGGGTGCTTAGGATCGGTCTGCACCTGATCTGATAGTCGGGATTGGTCTTCACACGATCAGATGGCTTGGCCTAGCCCGTAGGCCTGTAGATCGCTCCAGCAGAGGAGGAGGATCTCCGGCGAGGTCTCGTTTACTCCTGAGTGTCGCTGGAGGGCAGGTGAAGTGGAGAGTGCCTTCGCATGCTCGTTCCGAATGCAGACAGCTAAGCCACTGATCGTGGCTCCTTGTGGATTGGTGCACCGCCGCAACAGGGGGAAGAGCTCACCGGAGCTGAGTCGGAGAAGGGTCAGTATGCTCTCCCAAAGGCGGAAAAGATGCCGCCCAAGGTCCTCGTGACCTCGCGATAACAGGGGAGGCAAGAGTTTGGAGGAAGAGAGCGAGGCGGGGGTGATCGGGCCCAAGGTCAGGGTGGCGGCGCCGCAAGGCTTCAGGAGGTCGAGTGGAGATCTCAGTGGCAACCAGGGTCGGAAAGAATAGGCTTAAAGGCAAAGGAAGGTGGGGGTGACATCGAGGGGTGGTTTTATAGGCTATCGGGGTATGTTTAGGGTAGATTGGGGGTCCTGGGTGTTGCAGCCACCGCCAGAGTGGGAGCAACGAGAAAAGGGGAGTTCGTTCTCCCAAATCCGGGGGTCTTGGGTGACGTGTGGGGGTTTGTTGAGTTCGTTTCAGTGAGAGGATCGTTTCCTCCAAAAATCTCAGGTGGGCGATGCAGGAGTCAAGCGCCCGAGATCGTCGATGGTCCAGGGTTCTGTTGGGGTCAAGGCCGGGAAAGGCAGGAGGTAGGTGACGGGTCCTTCACCCTTGGATCATGGCCTAGATCTGTGGCCATCAGATCGGATGGCTGAGGGTTGGCCCTCCATCACAAAGGTCCACGCCCAACCTAAACATAGGCCGCGTGACATATCATTTGTCAAATAAAATGAAAATCCTAAGTCCTAGGGTTATTAGATTGAATTATACACTTGATTTTCAAATGTTAATAACTCTCAAAAGGTACATCCAATTGGAGTGAAATTTTAGGGGTAGCTTAAAGATGTAAAGATGTGATTATGGTATA
Source organism: Alisma plantago-aquatica (assembly GCA_963693085.1). NCBI lineage: Eukaryota > Viridiplantae > Streptophyta > Magnoliopsida > Alismatales > Alismataceae > Alisma > Alisma plantago-aquatica. The sequence continues at coordinate 225,886,872 of OY856414.1, read as the reverse complement.
ATTTTGGGATCTGGATTCAAATATTTGATGTGTTCATTTAACTAAATACATTAACATATGTATTTATCATCATAGCATATTAGGGTTTGCATAAATTTGAAATTGGTGACACATATTTGTTCTATTGAGTGAGGAAAATATATGTGGGTAATTTGGTCAACAAATATGATAATAAAACTTTTAAGAGAGAGAAATATAATAAAAACTCACTTTGTCACATTCTCCCCTCCTTTTAAGAATTTTGCCCTCAAAATTCAAGCAGCCTGAAAAAGATATGGATACTTCTTCTCGACTTCAGTCTTTAGCTCCTAGGTGACATCCGTTTCATCATGGTGGCTCCAGAGAACTTTCACCATTTCAATATGACAATTACTACGAAGCTCCTTTGACTTAAAGTCGAGAATTCTGACTGGGGACTCATCATAAGATAGATCATCTTTCAGCTCAAGAGGCTCATGATTCAGGATGTGACTGGGGTCCTTTACGTAAGGCTTCAAATTAGATACATGAAAGACATTATGCATGGCACTATACTGAGGTGGCAAAGAAAGACAATAGGCACATTCTCCAACCCTATCAAGGATCTTGAAGGGTCCCACATAACAAGGACTGAGCTTTCCCTTATTCTTGGCTAAAGCTCAAATCGGTCAGATCTTTAGAAAGACATGATCACCTTCCTTGAACTGACGTTCCTTCCGGTGAGCATCTGCATATGATTTCTGCCTATCTTGTGCTCGCTTCATTCTCTGCCTGATCAGTGCAACTTTATCTGTATATAGCTGCATCTCCTCAGATTTCATTAAAGTGTGTTCTCTGATGTCATCCCAATGTAATGGAGATCTGCACGGTCGGCCATAGAGAGATTCGTATGGTGGCATCCCAATACTCGCCTGATAGCTATTATTATAGGCAAACTCATCTAAAGGCAGGTAATGGTCCCACGAGCCTTCCCAGTCGAGCACACAAGCTCGTAGAAGATCTTCCAGAATATGCACTGTTCGCTCTAACTGTCCATCTGTCTGCGGATGGTATGTTGTACTGAAATTCAGTTTGGTGCCCAATTCCTCTTGAACCTGCTTCCACAACTTTGAGGTGAACTTCGGCTCCCGATCCGAGACAATGGACGCTGGAATTCCATGCAGACGTACAATCTCCCGTATATAAAGGTCAGCCAACTCAGAAACTTTCGCAGTAGTCTTCACAGGTAGAAAATGAGCTGACTTGGTGAGATGATCCACAATGACCCAAGCGGCGTCGTACCCCTTCCTGGTTCTGGGTAATCCCACTATGAAATCCATAGTGATATGCTCCCATTTCCATTCCGGAATCTCGAGGGGTTGCAGTAGACCACATGGTCTTTGATGCTCGGCCTTGATTTTCTGGCATGTTAGACACCTGGATACAAAATCCGCAATGTCGTGCTTCATGCCTCTCCACCAGAACTGACATTGTAAGTCTTTGTACATCTTCGTCATGCTAGGATGAACTGTGTACTTGGACCCATGTGCCTCACTAAGAATGGTTGTCTTTATAGCTGACTGCTCAGGGACCCACATACAGTTCTTGTATCGAAGACCACCATCAAGACCCACTGACAGATGTGTATGAGGTTTAGCCAGGAGAGAGGAGAGCTCTGCAAGCTTAGGACTAACTTTATGTGCCTCCAGAAGTTCAGAATGAAAGATGGATGTGATAGAGATGTTATTGACATGCATACGATCAACCAAGAATTGTGGTCTCCAGCTTGCTAGGTCCTCCATGTTCCTCCATTCGGGTACAGGCAGGGATGCACAAACAACTCTTTTCCTACTAAGGGCGTCTGCAACCACATTGGCCTTACCTAGATGGTAGCCAATGGTGAAGTCGTAGTGCTTCAAGTACTTAATCCACCGTCGTTGTCGGAGATTCAAATCTTTCTACGTCAGAATGTACTTGAGGCTTTTATGATCAGTGAAGATATCGAACATTGCCCTGTACAAGTAGTGCCTCCAGATTTTTAGAGCATGGATGATAGCAGCCAACTCCAAATCATGTGTAGGGTAATTCAACTCATTGGGTTTCAGCTGTCTAGAAGTGAAGGCCGCTACTTTTCCGTTCTGCTATAGGACACAACCTAGACCATGCCGGGAAGCATCAGTGAATATCACAAATCCTTCATTACCAGAGGGTAGAACAAGGACAGGTGTTGACGTCAACTTCTGTTTGAGATCTTGGAAGCTAGACTCACAAGCAGCTGACCAGATGAAATGCTCGTCCTTCCGAGTAAGCTTAGTGAGAGGAAGTGCCACTTTGGAGAAATTCGGAATAAAACGAAGATAATATCCAGCCAGACCTAAGAAACTCCAGATTTCAGAAGGATTACGAGGAGGTTGCCAATCAAGTACAACAGATAATTTAGCGGGATCAACATATATGTTACCCCCAGAAATGACATGACCAAGAAACATAACTTTGTCAATCCAGAATTCACATTTAGAAAGCTTGCCATAGAATTTCTGGGCTCGAAGAATCTCAAGGACGGACTTCAAATGCTCCTGATGCTTCTCCATAGAATCAGAATAGATCAGAATATCATCAATGAAGACGACCACAAACTCATCAAGATAAGATTTGAAGACTTTGTTCATCAAGTTCATGAATACGCCAGGTGCGTTAGTTAACCCGAACGGCATTACCAGAAATTCGTAGTGCCCATAACGAGTTCGGAAAGCAGTCTTAGATATATCGGAATCTTTGACCTTAAGATGATGGAAGCCAGAATGAAGATCAATTTTTGAGAAAACTTTTGCAGTACGAAGTTGATCAAAGAGGTCGTCAATACGAGGGAGAGGATACTTGTTTTTAATGGTAGCTTGGTTCAACATGCGATAGTCAATACACATCCGCATCGAACCATCTTTCTTTTTAACAAAAAGGAGAGGTGCACCCCAAGGGGAAACGCTAGGTCGGATAAAACCCTTATCAAGTAGTTCTTGTAATTGTTTCTTCAGCTCCATAAGTTCAGCAGGTGCCATCCTATACGGTGCCCTAGAAATCGGAGTGGTTCCAGGAAGAAGATCTATGGAGAACTCAATGTCTCCGTTTGGAGGCAGCCCAGGAAGCTCCTCCAGAAATATGTCAAGAAAATCACGTACCACCTCCAGTCTTTCTACAGGCCCGTTGTCATGACTGGTCTCTGAGACGAATGCGAGGAAGACTTTACATCCTTTAGATACGAGCTATTTAGCTTTAAGAGAGGAAATTATTATATTATTACAGAATCCACTTCCCTGAGGAATCACTACAGGAGAGGAATGAGGTTGAGATAGAACTACCATCTTGTTTCTACAGTCAATGTAAGCATGATATGTGTACAACCAATCCATGCCAAGAATAACATCAAAGTCTTCCATGGTTAAGAGAATGAATTCAAAGGGCATGTCATGATTTTCAAATTTTAGAGGGAGAACATCGGTTTTCTGTAATGTAGTGAATATTTTGCCACTAGGAGTTGACACATCTAGAATGTATCCCAAGTCCCTGATATGTAGGTGCAACATTGAGGCCATATTGCGAGAAATAAACGTATTTGTGGATCCAGAATCAAACAATGCTTTAACATGATGTCCATTCAGGAAAACAATGCCTACACATGATAATTTCATTGTAAATAATTGAAGGCATTGAACAAGATATTAGATATATGAAAAAGATTTAAGGTTACCTTCGACAAGCTGGTTTGGATTTGCCCTAGCCTCCTCTGCTGTTACTGCGAACACCCTGGCATTGCGGTGTCCCTGAGGGGGTGGATCACCTACTGGAGGTTTGCTAAGGATAGATGCATTGGAGCACTTAGCAAGGCAATGTCCCTCCTTCTTGCAGTTGTAGCAGACCGGCTTGGTGTAGCGACAAGGCCCGTCATGTCCTCGTCCACAAGTCTTGCATTTGCTGTGGTAATCCATCAGCTTGCTATTCTTTGGTCCTTTCTTCCCTGAACCTCCTCCTTTCCCTGATCCTTTATTATGGCTGGGGTGGAACTTCTTGAACTTCTCCTCCTCGGTGGTGGTCAACCCTAAATATCCCATGCTAGAAGGCTTCTGTAATCCCTGCTCCCTTTCCTACTTAAGGGCCATGTCTAGGGCTTCATCAATGCTTAGGGGACGAGAGGCTATAACTAGGGTTTTCAGGTGTGCGGAGAGACAGTCTACATAATGCTCAGTGAGGTGGTCCTCAGTCCGGATAGGGGCATAGCATTCCAGAAGTCTAAACTTCCGAGTATAATCAGCCACGGAGAGACTACCCTGCCTAAGCTCCATGTACATCTTCTCTTTCCTCTTCCTCTCAGCTATGGGCATGAAACGGTCAGTGAAGAGGATCTTGAAGGCTTCCCATCCCAAGTTGTCTACTTCCTCTCCCTGATTCCCACCATAATTCTCCCACCAGATCTTCACCACTCCCTTAAGCAAATGGGTGGCGAACTTGACCTTCTTTTCCTCGGGTACTTCTAGGGTACGAAAAGCATTCTCTATGGAAAGGATCCAGGCCTCAGCCTTGTCCATGACCTCAGGCTGATCTTCCCCCCAAAAGGAATCATGATTGAGCTTAATGAAGTCTATTACCGTCACTTCCTTCTTCCTAGAGGAGCTAGGTTCAGGGGTTCCTTTTGTGGCCAGGGTTTCCATGAAGTCTAGTAGGATTTTCTTTTGTTCCTCCCACCTTTCTTTGTCCACAGTTTCAGGATTAGGTATTTCAGAGGTTTTAGGTTCTTTTCTCTTCTTGGAGGATGATTCCTCCGAGGCCTTAGAGTTGCGAGTTTTAGGAGGCATCCTGTAATTAAGATGAACATATTAGGTCTATTACTTCAACAATTATTCTCATCATTATCTCTATTATCATCACATGATATTTCATTATTCTCATTTATTAATAATTAATGTTCTGAATGTTATGATTTATGGAGGATATCCTAAATCCTTATCAGTCGATCCTTAGGACTTTCTAAATAGAGGGACTCCTTCCTAACCTTATAAAAAAGGTAAGAGCGGAAAAGATTTTATTTATTTTAAAACATAGATGAGAGGGAGAAATTGTTCCTATAGAAAAGGTGAGAGGGAAAATCTATAGATGAGAAGATTCCTAAATTAAGGTATGCCCAAGAGTAGGGAACACTTAGGATATCATCCAGGTAGACTTATACTTCCATAAAGGTAGCCTCGTGATTGCCAAGCTAAGTGGCTCGGAGACTTTAGTCAGACCCATGGCAGATGCTATCCTAGACACCTCAACCCTTCACATCTCAAACTCAAGGACTACCCTAGACTCAAAATAGGGTGAATGAAGTTCATGTGACTTGATGTGTGAACATTGGATCTGATACCAACTGTGACGTCCCCCAATTTCTATATACTTTCCATAGTGACATTCATAGATATGTGTGCACTCATATCTATAGATGTCAAAAGGGAAAATATAAGAGATTAAGGTAGTCAACTAAAACCAGAGATTGAGCCAAGATCTAGTCCACATCATCATATAATGCCACACAAACATTCATCTGTATAGATAAAATAAAGTCATTACATATGGAGAGAGAATATGGTTCTAAAGAAAGTTAACTTATTACATAGGATTTAAATCATCCTCAAGATCAATAAGGAAAGAAAATAAACTAACATCTAGCAAGAAATGAGGTAAGAGGAAAAGAATCAATCTATTACATCCTCCAAGTTTATTATTTGTGCCTTCAGGTACTTTGAGCATGCATTTCATTTTGTAGTCAAATGTTCCTTGCACCTAGAAAATACGAGAAACAAAACATCAGCAAGGCTGGTACGTGGTAAAAGTTACATTTAATAAGGTTGCATAAAGGAAAGTATTTGAACAAGAAGAAAGGAGAACCAAAACCATTTCTTAAGGCGAAAATCAGGTAAACATCCTTTTTATTACAATCATTTTGATGCGGTTGTACTACACTCAACGCACTTATCTTACATCTAGTGTGGGCAACATAATATCATCATATATCTAACATGGGCCAAGGAAAACATACATCCATGTTAGGCAACATACATCCACACCAGGCCATGTGCTCTAGTAGCTACAACCCATCATAACCATTTATGTTTCATTAGGTTTGGCGAAATATATCTCATACTAGTCAAACAAGCAATAATATTCAAATATGAGCATTCAAGGTATACATATCATAGGCAACCAGAAATCTAGTCATATACTTATATGACCATGTACCTGCTTGTTCAATCAAAAGTCCACAGATTCTAGATTCAATCAGGAATTTAGTCACCCTGCAAAGAAAGCAAGGGTACAACATTACTATTGGTCCAAGTGACCAGGTCTAAGATATGTTCTTAGTTATCATTCCTTTTTATGTTATCTTAATTTAGATCAAGGATTTCCCCATATTCTAATTTGGTTCAAAAATATTATCAGGTCTGATCCATTATAAACTATTTGGATTAAAGATAGTATTTAATGGATTAATTAGAAGATTTCCCAAAATTAGGGTTTCTAAGATGATTAAAGAAAAAGGGAGGGTAATCCTTAACATGTAAACCATTCATAACAACATGGTTCGTTTTAAAGATTCAGACCAATCAATAAACACTAATTATCATCTAATGATATTAATTTTGACATAAGAAATATATCTTTAAATTCATGTAGAAAGAGGAAGCTAAAATTAGGGTTTCTTCTAATCCTTTGATCACTTATCAACTTAGTATAGTATTTCGAGTTATTCTGAAATCAGGGTTTCATCTAATGGTTACAAACATTTTAGAAGTCATATATCATCAAGAAAGCCATTTTTTTAATAATTAATTATGATTAAGGATGTCCTTTAGTCCTTAGACAGTTATTTTTCAAATAGGGAACGGATTCAGGTATTGATAATATTTTATATGGATAGAGCATATTTTTCTGATAAAAATAGTATATTGGTTTACTATATTCTGATAATCCTATCATTTATTATGATTTTTCTAAGGAAATGTATTTTCTTGAGTACTCAAAGATTAACAAAAATAAAAGAAAAGGAAATTACCCCAGATCGACGGCCGGATCCGACTGGATCACGGCTCAAATCGATCAAGTTGATCGGGCGCTCAGGATCGGTTTGCACCTGATCTGACGGTCGGGATTGGTCTTCACACGATCGGATGGCTCGGCCTAGCCCGTAGGCCTGCAGCTCGCTCCAGCAGAGGAGGAAGATCTCCGGCGAGGTCCCGTTCACTCCTGAGTGTCATTGGACGGTAGGTGAAGTGGAGAGTGCCTTCGCGTGCTCGTTCCGAACGCAGACAGCCAAGCTACTGATCGTGGCTCCCTGTGGATTGGCGCGCCGCCACAGCAGGGGGAAGAGCTCACCGGAGATGAGTCGGAGAAGGGTCAGTAGGCTCTCCCAAAGGCGGAAAAGATGTCGCCCAAGGTCCTCGTGACCTCGCGATAACAGGGGAGGCAAGAGTGTGGAGGAAGAGAGCGAGGCGGGGGTGATCGGGCCCAAGGTCAGGGTGGCGGCGCCGCAAGGCTTCAGGAGGTCGAGTGGAGATCTCGGTGGCAACCAGGGTCCGAAAGAATAGGGTTAAAGGCAAAGGAAGGCGGGGGCGAATCGAGGGGTGGTTTTATAGGCTATCGGGGTAGGTTTAGTGTAGATTGGGGGTCCTGGGTGTTGCAGCCGCCGCCGGAGTGGGAGCAACGAGAAAATGGGAGTTCGTTCTCCCAAATCCAGGGGTCTTGGGTGACGTGTGGGGGTTTGTTGAGTTCGTTTCGGTGAGAGGATCGTTTCCTCCAAAAATCTCAGGTGGGCGACGCAAGAGTCAAGTGCCCGAGATCGTCGATGGTCCAGGGTTCTGTTGGGGTCAAGGCCGGGAAAGGCGGGAGGTAGGTGACGGGTCCTTGACCCTTAGATCATGGCCTAGATCCGTGGCCATCAGATCGGACGGCTGAGGGTTGTCCCTCCATCACAAAGGTCCGCGCCCAGCCTAAACATAGGCCGCGTGACATATCATTTGTCAAATAAAACGAAAATCCTAAGTCCTAGGGTTATTAGATTGAATTATACACTTGATTTTCAAATGTTACTCAAAAGGTACATCCAATTGGAGTGAAATTTTAGGGGTAGCTTACAGATGTAAATATGTGATTATGGTATAATTTTGGGATCTGGATTCAAATATTTGATGTGTTCATTTAACTAAATACATTAACATATGTATTTATCATCATAGCATATTAGGGTTTGCATAAATTTGAAATTGGTGACACATATTTGTTCTATTGAGTGAGGAAAATATATGTGGGTAATTTGGTCAACAAATATGATAATAAAACTTTTAAGAGAGAGAAATATAATAAAAATCACTTTGTCACAAATCTCTTATATTTTTTTTTATATTGAGCAATAATATAACATGCCATCCATGGTGTGAAGGTACAACAATGGAAAACCCAACTTTAATTCTAAATGTAGACTGCAATTTTTTGTATTAAAAGAGATATAACTATGGATTAAAACTATTGATGAGTAATATAGTATAATCTTACTAACATCATTGGATATGTTCACTAGTTGTTTGATTGCACCGTCACACATATTTTAAATATGGTTTTTTTCTTAGAATTGTACAACATAAATCTGTAGATTATTGTTCCATCTAAACATAGCACATATTTTTTTTATCTTTTTTACCTTCAAAATACACATTTTTTGTTAAAATAATGTTGTATCCACACGTTTACTTCCCAAATAAAACTATTTGAAAATATCAAATTTTCTTTTCTCATACAATTTTATGTAATATGTCCAATTTGTCTATAAAACTATATTTAAGAAGTACAAGTGTTCTTCAAAGTTTCATCCTAACATTATGGGCTCTGAATCAAGTAAATAGGAGGCAACTCTGCATACTAGACAAAGATATCTATAACAATATCAGATATGAAAGAGATTAAAGAGAATGACTTTTCTTGGAGATTTTTGTTGTATTATATTGTTAATTTAAGATATATTTTCAATTCCTTATTATGGGCTTCCATTGGTATTTATAAAATTACAATAGAAAGGAGTAAGGTTCATCATGGAATTATATAATAGAAACTCAGAACTAACCATTCAAATTAATATATTGTGTGCATAATAAATGAACCATTAGATAACAATATAATTCAATATTCAAATATTAAATCAAAGTTTGGTTTCAAGAAAATTGGGGCATTGTCTGGCATTCATGTAGAAAAGCATAATGTGTGAGTGTCTTCATAAATGAACTATACCATCATTATAATCCTAAACTTCCCCTAGTTTTAGGTTTTTGATATATGAGTTCCATTCTAAAATATGGTTTCTATTTTAAAATAGTTTGGGATGGGCAAAAAAATGCAAGGTTGAATGTATGATGGAGAATTAAGGTGGGTAAGCATACGTTAAACCCAAATTTGATTAATAAAATTTTAAAATTGTATAAAATGTCATGGTAATTCTCAGTATTTTGATATTTTTCTCGTGAATACAAACTTTTTCATATATGTGACAATATACCCATGTGATAATAACACATTTGATAACACAATGTGGTAGGTTTTTGTTTTTCCACATAAACATGTTGTGTATTTAAACATTTTCCTAGTCTATATTTTTCTTATATTCTAATAATCATTTAAAGAACCAAATCCCTTTGTGTTTAATTTTTCTATCCCTCAAAATAATTTATTATATTAGAGACTAAAATAGTCCATTAATTACAATGTAGACACTATTCTTGAGTGTCAAGAAAATAAATCTACTTAATTAAGTTGTGACATGCTTGATACATTCACATCAACTTATTATACTTTTCTAGTGGTGTATTGTTCAACTCTAGGCCCTATTAATCATGCAAAAATAGTTAAAGTAAAAAATCCCTATATCATACTATATGGAAAAAAATATTAATACATCAATATCCAAGATAAGTGATTCATGCATTGATTTTTCTAAATCTTATTCTTAGAAATTACATTAGTTATCCCAAATATATTTTTGGGGCTTTTATAAAGTTATACCCTTAACCACACATATATTCTACTGGATGATAATCCTTATTTATAAAAATATATTTATTCACCAAATTAGTAGTTGACATCCCACTCCGCTTCCACTTCACTTAAGGATACAAATCCGCCTTCCATATCTATTGTTTCTTACCTAACCACTAATCATTTCCATTACTATTTCTTCACCTTATATCACGTTGTCATTTAAAGAAATGTCTAATCCAATTGTATTCCACCAATTTTGAGTATCACCTCGACTACAAGAAACCGTAATACATTTGACATCCTTCTACTCTAAATCCCACATACTTCCACCAATGTTCCACATAAGATTGGGTTGACTTGGTGGATTCTTCCTCAAGGAGGAAAAAAAAACTATTTTACCTAAAATGATTGAATATAGGTTGAGTGTTTGTGTGATAAAATTTCTACGCCCTTAGTTTCATTATTAATCCCTCTATATATTGTTTGTCATTTATTTATTTTTATAAGGTTGATATCTATTTCTATCTAAAAAGACTATATTTATTATTTGCTGACCATATCTCATATTAAAAAAGTAATATTGGGTTTTGAAAACCCTAAATTTTGTATAGTAGTTTAAAACAAGTTTCTTATACTTGTTTTGTTGTATAAGTTGTTGGTATGGTATTCTCAGAGAGATAATCATATGATGGTTTTGATAGCATAAGTTGTTGTATAAGGATTTAATTATTAATAATAAGGAAACTTCCAATTCATTTTGTTTCCGTCAGTTATGAGATAATGAGGAAACATAATGAATGTCTAAACAATGACCATTACTCAATGATGAATATCTTCAAGAACGTGACCTAAACAGTTAGATCACATGGATGTTAAGAGTATGCACATTCTTTTTATTCCCCTAGTCAGTTGTTGACGTGGAAGGAATATACACAACAATAACACATAAGACAGGAGTGTGTGTTGGTTGATGATAGAATCTCATCAATCATTATATGTGATATCGAACCAAGCACATAGATACTTGTTAGGGAACAATGTATCAGACAGACCCATCTTGAGAATGATACATGGAAATCAAGTATGGTAGTCATAGTAATCTCTCATAGTGTAGGTGGTGATTGTAGTTCTTAGACCTGAAGTCACTAAACTCATCACATGGTGTTCGGTACACTTTGACATCATAAAAAATAACCCTTAATAAGGTTTGCCATAACGGTGATGATTGGGTAGCTGTGACACATGGGGATTGATTGTGAGTGATGTAGATGAGATTTGTTCATCCTACTGGAGTTTGATATCTAGGCCACTTGATAATAAAGAATGAGAAACACATGCATATGCACATGTGAATAAATATATGATATTAAGGTCACATATATTTCAGACAGTCTAGTCTAGTTCAAGGAAAAAGGATTGAATGTTGAAAGGATGATGATTTAATGCCTCAAGATCATTCTAGATATTATAGACAATGGTATTGTATGATCTCCATTACACCTTACATATATTGTAGGTTGAATTTGTTCTTCAACTTTCTATTCACTTGGGTAGCATTGATGTGCGACTAGGCACCACACTTTTCTTGTGATGTCATAAATTGGTTATGGACATTAACTACCAACATGACATTGGACTTATAGGGTCACACACATAGGATATATCTAGAAAGGGAGTTTAATCATGAATGATGATTGAATTTATTGCCAAAGTATTTGGGTATTCAATACAAGAAACAAATCAACTAACTGGACTCCCAACTAATTGGCTCATATTATGAAATGACTGGTTGGAGTGTCAGGTTGATTGGAAATTGAATTCGCTGAATTCTTATAGAATTGGGGAGTGAACAGACTGGTTCACTTAGTGAACGATCGACTTAGATCACCAATTCACTGGTTGAGTTCATGATATTATCGTCTTGTAGGGTGAGTTATCCAGTCCATGGAGAAATTTGATTGCATCAAGGATCAATGTTAATGTCATGTTGTGCATTAATTGGATTTGAATTGTCGATTAATATACAATTGGGAAACATGAAAAAATGATCGGTTCTCAGAGAAAACTGATCAAGTCACATGTGAACTGACTAGATTAGTTACAAACCAACCAGTTCAGCTCTAGAAGGTTGTGAAAATTCATGATCTTACAGTCCCTTTCACTCACATACAAACTGGGAACCTAGACCCTAACCCCTCTTATAAATAGAGGGGTATTGGGGGATTCCCTAAGACAATACTCAATTTCCTACGACAATTGTTGTGCTCTCTAGTTGTGGTAACCAATAGAGGGCTTGAGCAAGGACTACCCGCTAAATGGAGGGATATCAAGGGAGAAACAATTGTAGGAGAGCAAGTTGGTGACTAGTACACCAACAGAAGGGATCTTTTCTATCTCTACTAGTAGAATGACATGAGTTTTAGGTGGTCCGTATGGACTACTATAGAGGTGAGGAAGCATATGTCTATTGCTAGGAGGACAATGTTGTCCAACAGTCCATAGTGAAGCTACTACAGACGCTATCCATGTCTATTGTCCATGGTGAAGACCAGGAGCTACACAAACATCATCCAAGTGCAACAAGGAGTTCTACACTACTGCAACAAGTTGTAGTCATTGGACTTTCTCGAAGTCCATGTATGAACTCATTAAACTATCATTTCCATTACATAGTTGTTGACACAATCTTGTTGTGCATGGGAAATATGATAGTAAATTTTTTGTTTCCTTTGTCTACTCTGAGCCATAATTTCCCCACAATGGTATCAAAGCCACATCAATTTACTATATTTTGGTGTAATCGATATGGTCAGATTTTTAGTTTTCATCATTTATTTATTGCATATGATGTGAATACTTAAACTGATTAAAGTGCAAATCCAATAAAACACCACATATAATCCCAAATTATACACACACACACACACACACACACACACACACACACACACATATATATATATATATATATATATATATATATATATATATATATATATATATATATATATATATATATATATATATATATATATATATATATATATATATATATGCAATTTACATGTGTCACCCTAAAAGCAAGTTTTGATGGTGGATGTATAGCGTGGCTATGGCCAATAACACAATATTTGTGTGTGGTTGTATGGTTTGATTTTATTCCTATTTTATCCCGATTTGCATATCGAGCCTCTACCTTTTTCTTCCTAATGTAAAAGTGTTATTCTTTTCTACCATTGCTCCTCTCAAATGTATGATGAAAATGATGATCAACAGCAGGTGAGCTGACCCATTTATATGATGATTTGATCCATTAGAGGACTGAGGAGGGCAGACTGTAGGAGGACGAAACCAACCAGCTAATGGTCTCAGCCAACCATTTGGAGGTGTACAAACAACAGTTGGATAGGAGGCTAGACTATCATTTCATGTGACCAACCGATTGACCAAGAGGCAAGACACCCGACTCATGGGTTGAACCGATCAACCCAGATTGGCAAGCACAAACCTACACCAACAATAGGTTCATACATGTGATATTGACCTGGTGGTAGTAATTCCTTGTGGATTCACGAAATTACAGTAGATATGGCCATAACCATCACTTTTTGTTTTATATTACATGTTTACATTGTGGGATATAGAATGTATATGATACATACTAGTATGTGGTGATTGGATATGTATATGTACATATATATACTTTTTGGTTAGATATGTATATATATGATACATATAAAATCCCTTAATTAGAAATATTAAGTCTTAGATGATTTCCATTAAAGGAACACATACTAACGTTGATCGACTAAGCATTCGCACCCCAAGGGTGGTGCGATGTCTATCTCATCGAAGTGTGATGTGAATAATGTGTGCCTACCAAGTGGGGTGCATTATTATCATGGATGCTTTTGGGTTGGTCTTGATTGTGTGACCTTAATGAGATTAAGCACCAGAGGTGTGGAGATGACTATGGCAAAGAGTTGTGCATATCATCTATCCAAGAATTGAATAAGATGCAATTGGAAAACATTGCCTACCTTAATGATTGATTATGGACACTGGCATGGCCGGGTAATAATTGAATAATTTTGGATCTTGGGTCATTAGAAGATTGTTTGTTGCAATATTATGAATTGATAAATGAGGCTTGTAAATTTTATCTAAATAAAGAGAGTGATAGATAATTAAAGACTAATTAATAAAGTCAATATCAATCACATCAAATCAAATCAAAAATTAGTTTTTGACAAAATTGAAAATTATTTTGTAGAATCAAATGGAAACAAATAACATATACTTTTCTCTGTGATCAGTCCTTAAGAAGCATAAGTTAAATGAGAATAACTTCCACCATTGGTTAAAGATGTTGAGAATCATTCTCACACAGGAGTGCAAGCTCTATGTCCTGTAGACCCCAGGGCCAAATGAAGCCCTTCTCAATTCACTAACAAGGATGCTTACAAGTACCATATTGAAGATGTCATTGATGTCAATGTATGATGCTATGCTCCATGAACTATGAGTTGCAAAGGCAACCTCAGAACATGGATGTTGTTGAGATGGTCACACATCTCAAGAACATGTACCATGATTAGGCTAGATAGGAGAGATATGATGTCTCCAAGGAACTTTTCAAATGTAACCTGAGAAAAGGAGATCTTGTAGGTCCTCATGTGATCAAGAAAATTGGGTATGTGGAGAACCTGGATAGACTAGGATTCCCCTTGCATCAAGAGTTGGCCACTGATGTGATTCTGTAGTCTCTACCAGAATCATATAGTCAGTTTGTCATGAACAAAAACATGAATGACTTTAACAAGTCGTGTATAGAGTTATTGGGAATGTTGAGAACAACTAAGACACAAATGAAGAAAGACAAGCCCATGTCTGTGATAATGATTAGCAACACAAAGGGGAAGTCAAAAGGCAAAGGCAAAGGTAAATCTAAGAAGACTTCTAAAGTTGGACAGAAGCCAAATCTTCATATCTTAAGGTAAAGGAAGGAATAAAGAAAAGAGGCAATGGTCACCACTATTTTTTTGGATAAGGTAAAATATAATGGTCAACACTATTACCAGTCTTAATATTGGAAAAGGAATTGCCCTCTCTTCATGTAGCAATTTAAAAAGAAGAACGAAGAAGTTGGGGTTTATACTTTAGGTATAAACATTGTAAGATAAATTTGATTACTTCTCATCTTGGTATGTGATACCGGATGTAGACCTGACATATGTTGATGTGTAGGATCTGATAAAAGCTTTATGAAAGGACAAAGATGGACTATGCAGAGCAAGAGTTGCTGCAACATTTGTCTATATTTAGAATTTCTCTTAGCCTGATGGGAATGTAATAGAGTTAGTTGAACTACTGTTGCATCATACAAATAAATAAAAACATTTTATTTTGTGCATCTTGTATGACAAGGATGATAATGAACAATGAATTGTTAATGTTTCAGTTTCAAAGATATGAACTTGTGTGGCAATGGCCAACCATCTAATGATCTTTATAAGAAAGGATCTAAAGATGAAAGTTTAAATGTAAATACAAAATGATTATATTTAGTAACTTAAATAATCTTTAGCATTGTCATCTAGGGCATATATTTAAGAAATGCATTTTTAGAATCCATATTGATGTTTATCTAGACTGTTTTGTTTATTAACCAATAAGAGACATGCATGCCTTATTTATGAGGAAAATTACAAACTACCTCTCACTAAGTGTAGTGAAGAGAGTAAACATTATATCAAGCCTTATAAATGCAGATGTATGAAGATCTTACAGAATAAATGTTGAAAATAGTTGTTTGTACTTCATTATATTCATTGATTATATCAGTTGATATGGGGTTTGTATTTGATGAAATTCAAACATGAATCTCTTGAAGTGTTCAAGGAGATTATAAACGAAGTATAACTATGATGAAAGTATTAAGAGACTTTGATATGATCAAATGTTGAAATGCTTTACATCAACAGTTTGAGGAATTTCTGGAATGGACTGTGATACTGTATCACAAGTCAAATCCATATGAACATGATGATGTATCAGAAAGAAGGAATTTCATCCTAATGGATCATGGTGTGATTATCATTTATTCAAATCATCTAATCTCCTCATGAATATATACATTACACAAAAATAATGTATTTTCATAAATGGTTTAAAAGGCATCATATGTGATATGATACATGAATTTCCTGATATGTCTCGTGGATTGAAATATATATAAAGAAAGTAATTTCTTGAAAAGGTTTATCCACAAACCATAATTGTTGAATACTTATATTAATCCTAGTTTGATAAACAAAAGTTTTTTGTTCATAGGATAACTGAGTTCCAAAATAAACAGTGGGAGTAAAAGTAGAACTCAAAAGGTTCGAGCTCAACAAGGTACAATAAGAACAAGTGAGAATCACAAATTGTTGTGGAATCTAAAGTTCCTCATGTAACTCAAACCCTCATAAGTTCTAGTAGAACACATCATATATCAAAAAATTATGAATTCGGTAACTCAGATGGGTTGGTCATAAGTTGATGAGCCAATAGGTTAACTAGAAGCTATTGAGAACCAAAATAAAAGAAGTGCCTTAAGGCCATAATGGAGTCCATGTAATACACTAAGGTACGACCTTGCTAGTACCACATAAAGGGGTAATACCCAAAGGGTACAAGGACAAGATTTTTGAAAAGACCTACATGGATAATTTAAAGGACAGATTGGTTGAAAAGGTTTTCAAATCAGTTGAAATTGTTGAACGCAAAGAAATTCCTTTACTGATTGTCATGGTTGTTGTTGCAGCTTGTATAGACTATGAAATTTGGCATAAGAAGTTTAAAAACACATTCCTAAAAAGGAATAAATGAAAGGATGTGTAAGTGAAACAACCTAAAGGTTGTAAAACTTCATTAATGCAAATAAAGTCCATAAGCTACAAAGTTCAATTTGAGAGTTTGAGATAAGCATCTTAGAAATGGGATATTTTTGACTTGATAATATAGTGAAAGAGTTTGACTTGAGTCAAGATAAAAGATGAAATATGTGATTACAAAAGTTTTATTGGGAGAATATGTTAATATTCCACATATTGATGGGGAACAATATCTCAATATTGCTAGTATTGGACCTAGCATGGAAAACACCTTCAACAATGATGGGTTAGGTGAAACATATCCTATCTGATAAGAATCAAGATCTATCGAGATAGTTCTTTAAAGTTTCATGACCTGAAATAAGCACATATATAAGTGTGAATGATTCAACGAGGGAGAATTTGAACATGATTCGTGTGATTAGTCTCTCAAGAAACCTTTGTTTTGATTCTTATGAAGAATGGTAGGACATGAGTAAGATGCCATATTCACTACCAATTGGATATATCATGCATGTTTTGTAAATGTACTCAATTCATAATCTTGTATGCATTGGACATGACAAGATGAAATTTACAATAAGGGTCATTAGAATATCATTTAAAAACATCCATTAGTATTTGAGAAGCACTAACAAATAAGTTGTTGTATTAGAGAAACAAGGAAGAGTTGGGTGTAAAGGGTTACATCGATGCAAGATTACAAAATGATAGGAAGTGATCTTAGTTGGAAGAGTTCTGAACCACAAACCATGAATTCTATTCTACAATGGAAGCTGAATATCATGGTGTTATGAACACATCAATGGGTACTATATGGATCTAGAAGTTCATATGGATGAACTTAAAGATGTTCCAACCATTGATGACACAATAGAGATACTATGATAACAATGGAAAAACTTGTTAGGAAAGCAATATCAGATACAATATTACAATAGTTTTGTCTCATTTGAGAAATTGAACAACAAAGAGATAAGAAGCATGAAATATACCGACTATAGCCAAATGTTCCTAACCCACTGGATTAGCACTTGCACAACAAAAAGATGATGGAATGTTTAGATCATTAAGAATGAGATTCGTGGGTGATTGGATCTAAGTCCAAGTGGGTATCTATTAGTATGGTATTCCCAGAGAGACAATCATATGATGATTGTAGTGGCATATTATGTAAAGAATTTGATTATTAATAATAAGGCAATCTTCTAATTCATTCTGTTTCATCCAGTTATGAGAATGACGTATATATTCAAGTACATGACTTAAACAATGATATCATATAGATGTTAAGAGTGTGTACATTTTTATTATATCCTTTGTCAGTTGTTTTTGTCAAAGGTAGATAGATAGTAGTAACACATAAGATTGGAGTGTGTGTTGGTTGATAATAGAATCACATCAGTCATGATATGTGATACAAACTAAGTACATAGATACTTATTAGGGAATAATGTATCAGACATACCCACCTTGCGAGTGACACATGGAAAGCATGTATTTTGGTCATAGTAATCTCTCATAGTGTAGGTGGTGATTGTGGTTCTTAAACCTAAAGACACTACACTCATT
The DNA here is from genome assembly GCA_963693085.1 of Alisma plantago-aquatica. NCBI lineage: Eukaryota > Viridiplantae > Streptophyta > Magnoliopsida > Alismatales > Alismataceae > Alisma > Alisma plantago-aquatica. Next base: position 225,868,411 of record OY856414.1, on the reverse strand, counting down.
ACATGTTGTTAGGTATACTTTGACATCATCCAACATAACCCAAAAACATGGATTGCCAAAAAGGTGATGATTGGGTAGATGTGACACATGGGGGTAGATTGTGAGTGATGTAGATGGGATTTTTCCATCCACCTGGAATTTGATATCCATGATCACTTGATTAGCGAGACTGATAAAGGCATGTGCATGCACATGTGAACAATATATGATATTGACGTCACATATATCTCATACAGTCTGCTCTATGTCCATGGAACATGGACTGAACATTGAGAGGATGACGATTCCATGGCTCGAGTTCATTCTAGATATCAGAGACAAAGGAATTATATGACCACTATAACACCTTACACAAATTGTTTGGGTAGCCCTGATGTGTGACTAGGCAACACTCTTTGCTTGTGATGTCATAATCTAGTTATGGACATTCACTATCAATGTGACATGGGACCTATAAGGTCACACACATAGGATATACCTAGAAGAGGATTTTAATCATGAATGATGATTGAATTCATTGCCACAGTGTTTGGGTATTCAATACAAGAAAAAAATAAACCAACTGGACTCCCAACCGATCGACTCATGTGATGAAACGACCATTTCGAGTGTCAGGTTGATTGGATATTGAATTAGCTGAGTTCTACCAGAACTGAGGAGGGAACTGACAAGTTCACTTTGTAAACAAATCAACTCAGATCACCAATCAACCAGTTGGGTTAGTGAGACAACCATCTTGTAGGGCGAGATATCTGGTTTGTGGGGGAATTTGATTACATCAAGGATTAGTGCTAACATCATGTGGTGCATTAATTGGATTCGAATTGCCAATTTATATGTGATCGTGAAACATGGTGAAATGACTGGTTCATAGAAAAACTAATCAGCTCGCATGTGAACTTACTGGATAGGTTGCGAACTAGCTAGTTTGACACTCACATGTTGTGAAAATTCATGATCTTCTGGTCCCTTCCACTCTCGCACAGACTGGGAACCCATACCCTAACCCCTTCTATAAATAGCGGGGTTCTTAGGAATTCCCAAAGAAACAACTAAATTACCTCTAACAATTGTTGTCCTTTCTGGTTGTGGTAACCAATAGAGAGCCAAGGCAAGTCCTACCCACTAAAGGGAAAGATGGAAAGGGAGAAATAGTTGTGGAAGAGCAAGTTGGTGACTAGTATACCAACGGGAGGGACAAATCCTTTGTGTCTGTTCTAGTAGAATGGCATGGTTCTAGGTGGACTGTGTGACTACAATAGAGATGAGGATGCTATTTTCTATTCTTAGGAGGACACCGTTAGCCTGTCGTTTGTGGTGGAGTTATTGTATACGTCTTTCAAGTCTACTATTTGTGGTGAAGCGTAGGAGCTACAGAGACACCGTCCAATTGTAACAAGGAGTGTTGCACTATTGCAACGAGTTTTAGGACTAGGTATGACTTTCTTTAGGACCATTTATGAACTCGTTAAAGCATCATTTCCATTACATATTTGTTGATGCAATCTTTATATACATTAGGAATACAATAATATATATTTTTTATTTCTGCTACCTACCCTGAGTCGTTATTTCCCTACATAAGTATGTTTGAATTTGTTCTACAATGATTTCTAGGGTTTTGTTAACCTATTTTACATTTCATTAAGTATTGTGAAGCCCTAATATAATATAAATGTGATCATGTATTTTATTAATACACAAATCAAATAAGAGACACTAATTGAACATATATGTGGTAACCAAGACCTAATTTTGATTGATGCATGAATAGAACATGTAATTTAGATAATTAAAGATGGATTCTAAATGCGATAAGGATAAAGAAGGTTGTATGGTAGGTATTCATCTCAATGGAAGTGGCAAGGCAAGGGCTATGAAGAATACAATTATAGCTCATCCATCTAAAGTTGATCTCATATGGAATATTGAAGGATGTAGATGGATGGAGTTGAAAGACAATATAAACAAGACCTTTTATAATTACAATTGACAGTAACTAGGTAGAAATTTTCTGCCCAAGGCATGAAGGAGAAGCATCACAAGTATCCAAATCAAAGATTAACATTGTTGATGGGAATTGATCTACTCATAGGGAAATTCTAGAGAAGAATCTAACAAGATATATAGACATCTAGCATGCTATATCATTAGCCTAACACCTCACTAGTCAGAAGTTGTTCATCATCTATCATTCATTTTTAAGTTCTATGGTATGATTGAGGCAAATTCAAGAGGAAAGGGTTTTTTCATCCTTACTTTCTCATTTGATGAATTCTGAGGTTTCATATTGACAAAGAATCATAGTTTACCAATGGTAATCCTTTGATCATTATGAAGAGCAAAAGGTAGGAATCCGTGGAGAAGCTAAGCTTAATGAAGATTCATGTTTGGATTAAGACTTTTGATCTACCTCTTGAATTATGAGGTGAGAAGATGATCAACTACATACAATCATTTTTGGGGAAACATGAAATAACAGAATCTGCTATGTGATATATGCTATATGGTCCTAAGAGAGAGGTGATAAAAAATATGTGGATTTGAAAGAGGAGACAGAACAATAATTTTTAATTTGAATCTACTATTTTTTTATTTTGTTGTAGATGTGGATCGTATCATCTCTGTCTGATCTATATGTTGAAGTTCCTAATGTTTTTGTCACTCCTACAATGGTTCATGATCTTACTCCAAACACATAAATAATAATTTATTTACTTATACAAAGACTACTAGGAGTAATATTGTATCTGCAGATAAATACATTTAAGGAAAATGGGTATGTCTCAATGAATTATCTACTTGCTAGTTTTCCATTCAAAATTTCATTGAATACAATGAATCAAGTATTAATAATGTCATTAGTCGACTAAAGAAAAAAAGTGACAAGGTCTATGTCAATTACATCTTTGAATGTTAGAGGTGCATATAAGAAACTCGTATGTATCCAAGAGGATATCAGAAGGCATAAGAAACACATATGTATTTAGGAGGAAATTAGGACGGTGGGTAGTGATATTTCCTTTGTTCTTGAATCTCATGTTAGTGTTGATGGAACGAAAAATGATGTACAATCTACGTGGTGTGGTTCATATTATGTTTCCAAAGAAAAAATCTATTATAATAAAGAATCATGATATCAAAAAATGGTGTTACTTTATCTACTAGTTATTAATCTTATATCTCTATAGGAAAAAAAATCCACTTATTCACTATTTTAGTAGTGAACTCGGATAAAAATTGCAACATGGAAAGTAATTAGTATAGAATTCAATGATGTTGGTGGTACCATGGGGTATTGTGGGGGATTTTAAAGTTGTTAGGATTACCTATGAGAACATCAGTACAAATTTATCTATAAATTATCTATGGATGATCTAAATGATGTTGTAAAAAATTTTGATTCATTGAAATTTCTACTAATGATTCAGATTTAAGCTAGTATAGAAGAAAGAAGGATTTTGAACTTATTATAAAATTGATGAAATTTCCTACAATTTATACTTCCTCCAAAAAATTAATAAGCTTGGGCTTATGTGATTTCCTCTATTCATTGTGATCCTATGATTATAAAATTACATTTTCTATTTACATATAGAAGGAAAATTCCTTTTAGATTGATTTATTCATAAGAAAGCATCATACCTTTATAGACATTGTAAGAATTAGTTTGACTTTTGTTTAAATCATAATGGTCCTCCTTTGTTTTATTATACACTTAATGAATGTATATTCATCCATTTTTATCACGTCTTTTAGGTCATTTTTTATGACATTATGTAGTTTTTTTTCAACTTTAGAAATTAATTTTAATTTCTTTGCTTTTGTATCCTTAATTAGAGTTCTTTTTATGTTTGTTCACATTTTTAGGTTTTATTCTCATTCTCACTCCTTCAACCCCAATGTCCAAGAATGCATATCATTGCTTAAAGAATTAGAGGATTAAGAGGCCTAGTCACCTTCCCATTAGTCTAATTGGTTGACTCGCCCCCTCTGGTCGAATGACTCAGTAGAAGAAATGGAAGGAGCCACAAACACCAACCGATCGACTATCCATATAGTTGATAGACTCAGCCCCATTAAGAAAGGAACATTTTCATGATCAAACTTGTTGATTATCCTCAAACTGGAAAACTAATTTCCTTGGACTCAAGGTATCAATTCAGCCAGTCAAACCTTCCCTTCTTAGAAGTTACACAAAAATTAATCCAGTCACTGACTAACCATGCAATTAATCGACTTATACATCAAATCCAAAGCATTCTAGTCACCGTCAGGCCCTTACTTTTGGGTATCCAGGATACTTCCTCTTCTAAAAATGGAAGGGGAGAAGTTCCAAATAAGACCAATAAACCATCCCTATCTACTCAAAACTTTGTCTGAGAGAACGAAGCAAAGAAAGAAGAGTCAGAGTCTACAAAGTGTTGCTAGAAACATGATTTATGTTTTTCCTATCCTTGTTCTTACTTTTGATGAGAGATATGCATTAGTTCCCCTTTTTCTGGGATCGACGAGTAGGGTCATGATCTTGTAACTAGTCTTAGCTAACTTTGATTCCATTAAGTAAGAAAAATATGTCTTCATTGATTTAAAAATTTGAATTATGAACTAATCATTTGTGCTTCATGAATGTTACAATCCATAATGATTAGAGCCCAAACTTACTGACCACAACATTGAATGAGACCTACAAGTTTCCTGATGTGACCCTAAACAAAAACTTATTGGATGATTGAACCATAATGCATAGAACGGTAAAATCCTAGGTTTGTGGGTATCTTGATCCATGAGTTGTTTCTGAAAGGAATAAATCTACATGATCATAATTTAATTATTTATTAACAAAGGAATTAAAGTTGAAACACTAACTATGAAGGCTTGTGGTGGTGAAACCCATATTTCCAGCAAATATGATTAATTGAAATAAATCCTTAATTAGTCATTTTCACTTTTGCAAGTATACTTTCTCATTTATTTCTAAATTTTGATAATTTATGTACTTTTGTGAATTTACTTTCTTGTTTTAGTTAATCACTCTCTTCAAAATTGGATCTTAAATATTTTTCATCACAATTGGCTTGAATTAATCTCTTAAAAATGTTGTTACATGGGATAAATACCATTATATAATTAAATCAAATTTCTTGTTTTGCAAGTGAATTGGTAGTAATTAAAAGGTTAAACTCTGGGATTTCCTCCTAGTGAATTTGTTGTGCAAGAGACTACACATCAATTTTTGGCATGATTATTGGGGACGATTGAGTTAATTTCGAATACAATTGCTTTGAATAATTATCATTTCCATTGATTTTTGGCATTCACTCTTATCTTCTTGAATCTACACTTCCATTGTCTAAACTTTTCCTCAAGTATACATGGTATATGTGAAACTCCAAAAATGTTGACAATACATGTTCATTTTTGACCCTATGGCTGACAAAGCCTTCGATCATCTGAACTGAACCCATCAAAACAAGATGAATAAAGAGCAGGTCAACTGACAAATAGAGAGGACCTTAGATGCATAGAGAAAGCCATCACATATGAATCAGAGGCTAAAAAAATTACTTAATTAGAATCCCAAACCACCTCCCTCCATGAAGAAGAACGATAGAAGCAACCTAAGGATTTTTCAATCCCTACGACCTATAGAGCACTACATGTTGGTGTGCCTCCTACTATTACCGCTCCTCAATTCAAGGTTTGCACATAGTGGATCACCATCCTAACGAAATCCTTTTTCTCAGAGGATGGGATAAAATTATCAAGACCACCTCCAACACTTCATCAATCTATGTTCCTTGTATAAAAGGATGAGTGTCTCAAATGATGCCCTCAAAATAATCCTATTCAAACATTCCCTCATAGATCTAACAAAAAATTGGTATAACACTATGGAAGGTGATCACATCACCACTGGGCAAGCCTTGGAAGAAACAATCCTTGAAATGTACTATCTCCATCCTTCATCTACCAAATCTGGCTGCAAATCACCCGATTGACCATGGTTCTAGGAGAAACCTTGGGTGAATCTTGGGAGTAATATAAATAACTCCTTTATAATTTTCCTCATCATGACATGTCCCAAATATTATTAATTGAAACATTCTATATGGGTGTCGACTATGATATGAACACATTTCTTAATACCTCATGGAGTAACTTCATGTTTTAGAACTTTGAAAGTGTCTGGGATGTTGTATAAAGAAGATCTAAGACCCAATCCCAATAAAATTGAGGGCAAGGGGGAGTTCTCAAAGTACCCAATTCCAAATATAGCACTGAGTTCAAGTCTATTTCCAAAATGCTCAAGATGCTTGCCTTGAAGCAAGACCGACTGGAGTCCAGCTTCATTGCCTATGAAAGAAGAGGACAACCACAACAACCTCAATGAGCTACAATAATTAAAATATATAGAATTTATTTTTGGAATTCATCAACACTATGATCACTTCATGCATCTGTGCCAACTAATTTATAACACTCACTAGGAACCTAATGATAAGCATTTGATGGAGGATCTTATCTTCATTCATAACATTCCCAGCCAAGCTTATTACAATCCAAATCAAATCTAAAATCATCCTAGTTTCCAATAGGGAAACCCCTATGGTGTAGAGAATGTGATACAAGAATGGCCTCCTCAAATGAAAACAAGGGTAGATTAATTATGTTTTGTATATTCAAAATTCACCTTATACGCAATACATAGGATCTTAGGCCTAGGGTCTTAGTATAACATACCATGTTATGAGTAGAATAGGATAAGGGTCTAAATGAAAATCTCTTCACTTATAAAAATCATATTTTGGATCACAAATTATATAACCCAAACTAAGAACTTGTACCTTTAACTATCATGAAACATGAATAAATAATTTCTCTCTATTCCTCATCTTATGATGATAGAAAAATTGATATCATCTAACATTGAAGTATGTTCAAATAAATCAAAATTTCAATATAATGCACTTTGTCTCTCCTTATGGTAGCCTTATCAACATTAATTTGTATATAAGCTCTAATTGATGTAATTTCATCCAATAAAGTCAATACAACTAAAATCATTCCTCTGTGACCATAATTGGAAAGTTACACCAATTGGGTATCAATCACAATTCATTACATATACCTAAATGTTACTAACTACATTATAGTAATAATACATATTTTTATCATCAATTTTGGAAGCTAACATTGTAAAAATATTCTAGGCTACAAAATGTAAGTATGATCTGAATTTTAGGCCAATCAGACCTCTCTTAAAACATAAAATCATTTATTAAAGGACCTATATAGTTTTAAAAATTATTTTGGGTAATGGTTTTGATAATGTGATAAGTACATGAAAGTTTTGTTGTTGTTCTCTTTCTTTTGTCACGTGGCTATTTTTTTAAGACCCCTAACTTAGATTAACGCTTGATCTTTCTTACTTTGCCTATTTAGATGCTTAAACCTTAATATAATAATGTGATGCACCTTAATAACATGTGACACACTTATGTTTTCATTTTGGTCCAAAATGATTGATGTTTGAGCTAGCTATGATATATGTTTGCTTGCTTTGCACCAAATTGCAATATACCCATTTTGAGGGTTTATCTTGCAATCTGTCACATGTTGGATGTGCTTGTTGTCCCTTGACATCATTATAGAGAGAGAATGATTCTTAGGGGTGCCTCGTTGGACCTTGGGTGATGAGGTCGCATCACGAGTGTGGAGCTAGGGTTTGCATGGTTTGCATGGATGGTGGTGTCGACCATGTTTTGCTCCTTGAGTTTAGTGACCTTGTGTTTTGTGTTCTTGAGAGTGCTTACACCATACCTTTTTGTTCTTAATCTTGGTCGACATGTTTTGATGTGTTGCGACATATACCTGGGTTGGATTTTTGTTGTGGTTGATACCTTAGTGTTTTTCTTTGACCCAAGGGTGTAGTGGACCTAAGTGGTTGCTACACTACCTTGTTTTTATCACCCTTTGTTGCATGCATGTTTAAAGTTCTTGCACAGTCGTATCATTGAGGGACAAGTTTCATAAGAGCTTCTTATATCTTGACACCTCACATCTTTCACCTCTCTCCTACCTTTGAGTATATATACCCTTAATTTCACATGCAAGTATCCCCTTTAGCTCTCTTCTTCCTCTCTTCTTGCTTGCATTTGGCCTTGAGCTTGGTGGAGAAAGTGGAGGTGTTGACCTTAGAGAAGGTGGCTATTTTCCCTCTTGCATACGGTGATCTACGGGTTGATCATATTTCTTATGGTGTTTCTTGTTGATCCTTGACCTTGTAAGTAGTTATCTTTCATTGATATCATGTTTCTTGAACCCTACCTCTTCCATTCTTATCATGGTTGTTAGACTATGGGTTACCATGGCGGCTATGTTGAGGATTTTCTCTCCGTATAGTTTGAGACTATGGTTTTACCATGGTAGTACCTAAGTGAGATGAAGCTCTCATCCTTCTTCTTTCTTCTTCAGTCTAGGGTTTGTACCCTCTCTCTTTTGAGCTTCCTTTGACCTTGGTATGTTCTTCTTCTCTTGAGGTGATCTTGCTTGGGTGTGGAGTTGATTCATGCTTGGTGTTTCTCTTCTCTCTTGGAGCTTGTGGATTTGGAGCTTGGCCTTCATCTCGAGGCGGGTTATATAACTTTCCCCTCTACTATTATTGCACCTATATCATGCTTACATGCTACTCTTCTATTTCTAAAACATAATCATAATTTTCTAGATGATGTTGCCTTGTTTTAGGGTTTAATATTAAGAATTATTCTTGATTATATTGCTTTTCTATTAACCCTAATTCATGTACTATAAATCTAAGTGATGGTGTAGTTGTTATTTCTTTCATGCATCATAATCATTGGTTTTATCACCATGTTTATGTTTCGAACATCATATGTTAGATGGAGGTTTTGGTTCTTATGTGGTTTTGTTGAACATTAGTTTTCTCTCTCTTAGCATGGTTTCCTTGATGGTTTTTATGATGATCATTTTTAGGGTTTTAATGCTCATCCTTTCTTGAGGTTCCATCTTGGTGACACTTGAGTTCTTGATGTTAAGCTTTTGATTCGGTCGACATGTTTTCCTTGGTTTTCTTGGAGTTTTTATGACTATGGTGATGGTTTTCTAGGGTTTTGGTTTGGTCACCATAATCGTAATCCTAACCCACTATGGTTGCTCCACAAGTTGTTGTGTTGGTCACTACATGTTATCTTGAGGTGGCCTCAATATGGTCTCTTGTAGTCTCTACTTTTGCTGATGGTGTTGTGGTCGCAATGACCTCGTGCTCACTACACAAACCCTAATCCTAGTTTGACGGTCGCTATAGGTGGTGTTGATGTGGAGGTCTCTATATAGTTTGTTCCCTAAATGGTGTGGACACTATAATTTGATTTTAGGGAAACTCTACACATGTGAGCCATGTGGTCTCTACACATGTGATCCATGTGATCGCTACACATGTTGAGCCATGTGGTCCCTACACATGTGAGTCATGTGGTTGCTATGTGGTTTGGTCGATACATAGTGCTATTTGCATGGTTTGGTTGATCATCATCATATTTCCTAACCCTAATATGTTCCAAGAATGTGGGAAGTGATGTACTTAGGGCTTGATGTTGAGTGTTGTGATGGAAACCCTAATCGGCTATATATGGAAACCCTAACCATAATTTAGGTATATGATGTAATTGCTTATCTTTCTTGAAGGGATTAGCATGCAATGATGTTTTCTCTCTCCTACTTGTGTAGCCCTTATGTTGTAGGGTGAATGTACATCATAGATGGTGATTCCTATGGTAAATCTTATATGATGCAGGGTTATGATTATGATCCTTGATGAGGCATGATGAGATAATGTTGTTATGCAAGAACTATATGATTGGGCCTATGAATTGGAAGAGGGTTAATACCTAATGTAAGGTGATATCCTCTAGTGATGTGATAATGGATGGTTATACCAAGATGATGTGATAATAGTGATGACCTTGTATGGTAGTAGTATCATGTGATGACGTGAAAAGTTTATATCTCATATGTTTTATATCTTCTGAAGTTGCAACCTACCCTTATCTTTGTAGAGTTTCTTTTGGGTTTGTATGTTGTAACTTGATTCAAGCACTAAAACACACCCAATTGGAAATAATTAATCAAGTGAAACCCTAATCACGTAGGTTTCCCTGAGCCATAGATCCATCTTCAACATCAAAGTTTGTTGGATGGTGAAATGAGTAATTCCTGTGGGAGACTCGGAGCACATATTTTTGAATATGTGAGGGTGCAAGTTGAGGAAATGTCCTTTCATCCACAAAAACAGAATTGGAGAATGAATGTGGTCATACCCCAATAGAAGAATGGTTGAGGTTGTATCTCAAATGATATGTTTTTCAGGGATGGTTGGGATCATACCCTGGCAGGAGAATGACTATTGTCGTATCTTACCAGTGTCGTGCCTATATGAAAGCAAACTATGCTGATTTGTAGTTTGACTTTATATGTTACCGCGGAAGACTTATATTGCCTGAGGTTGTGGGAGATCATATGACTCCAACACTCCTAGATCTGGTATGGCACTAATTTTATTTTAGCAGTGGTCAGTTGGAGCATGAGTGGTATACCTCATCTCCAAAAGGAATAATAAAACACATCATAAAATCGTATAGTATAATTTCTTAGGGTCAGACGTGATTCACATTAGATGACCCCTTGCCTTGTTTCACAAGGGCAGTTGTCCCCATTACGGAATTTCAAGGTTATGGGAAGACCTTTGAGAGGTTAAGGCGTGTGGGGGTGATAGAGTATGCTCGACAGAGGATCCTCAAATGTTGAGATGTTGTTGAGAGAGTTGGAGAAGGCATTTAAGATCCTCAACATCCTGGAAGAGGATAAGGTGAAGCATGTGTTGTACCTATTTAAGGGAAGTGTTGTCCATTTATGGGCCATTGAGGAGGAAAAGATTCCTGGTGTGGTTATCAATTGGGAATAATTTTTACAAGAGTGTGTGAGATGATACTTTCTAGAGACATACCTGAATGAGAAGATCTCTCAGTTTGAGAAGATCCAATAAGGATCTATGACAATCAAGGAGTATGAGGACAAGTTCATGGAACTTTTGACATTTTTCTCACATATTACTTCGACAAATAATGGGAGGATCATATGTTTTGAGAAGGGGTTGAGCTCAGAGTTGACGACCATGGTGTCAGCTTTAGGGAATAAAGAAAGGTTTCTAATGTTTGTGGAAACCAGGAGGAGTATAGAATGGTCCAATGCAGAGAAGTGTGAGAAAACATTAAGAAGAATGACACAGTAACAGGGGAAGTCTTCTGGGGGCTTCAAGAAGCCTAGGTTTTTTAGCACCTCAGTCACATAGAGGTCATTTTTTCAGTCTTAGTGGTTGCCAAGCAAGGAAAAAGGTTGTAGTTTTCTATCATTTGGAGCTCATAGTACGACATCTATTTCATTGACAGGGTCGTCTAGGCCGCATTTTGATAGAAGGACCTATAATAGGTGTGGACAACAAGGACATCTAAGGTCATTTTTCCCAGTAAAGGGTGAGAAGATGATGCAATAGCCAAGACAGAGTCAACAAGGGTCACAACAATGACAGTTCAACAGTAGCGGTGGTAGAGGACATGGTCAAGCATCACAAGTTGGTTTGTCTGGACAAGTCAATAAAAGATAGGGATGAAAACATGCAATGGCTCGATTCTATGCTATGAGTCAGTCGAATGGATTAGTCAACGATCGGGTTGTGACAACTCAAATGAATTTATTTCATTCTGATTTGTCTTCTTCCTGCTATATATAGGTTTTGGTGAACCAGGGTGTGATGCACTCTTTTATCACTAAAATATTGATAGCTAGTTTTTCTTTTCTAGTTAGTCATAGATCTAATAGTCTCTAATTACAAACCCCTATGGTTGGTTCTACTGAGTTTCAGGAGGTGTGTCCATCCTGTGTTCTTTCTTTCTGAGGATGTATCATTCAAGTGGACCTTATACCACTTGATATGAACAAATTCAATGTGATCCTTGGAATGGATAACTTGGAGAAGTATCAAGTGGTATTGGATTGTAGTTCCAAGGTGGCAACGTTGTTTTAAGATGATGTTTCGTGGGTCTTATAGGGATATAGGAAGTCTCTTCTGAAATATTTGGTGTTGATTCAACCCTATTTTAAGGTTTCATCTTGTGCCAATTTGTTCATTATTCACACATAGACATGTTAGAATGCACATTTCTTCTCTCAAGATGCATATTATTATCAAATGTACTTATGGAAGCTTTTTACATGTTATATAGGTACTTTGGTGACTACTTGATGGCATAGAAAGAAGATGGCCTAATCTAGGGTTTCCCCTGGTTTGGAGGAGCCCAATATGAGGCCAAAACCACTTCCAACATACTACAAATTATCAAAGAATGTATTGAAGCAATAACCTTCACAGATGGCCAAGTTCAAGACCAAAATGCATGGGAAGGATTCTATCACTGCCGTGCTACCAAGGAACGACCGTTTTGGGACATGCCCCAATCACAAACTCTTCACAAAACTTGCAGAAATTGATTTTTATGGCCAAAACGACCATTTTGGGCAGAATGGCAGTGCTGGAAGGTGGCCAAAACAACCGTTCTGACCAGCACAGCCATGCTACCATTGAGCCCCTAATTTTATCTCTTTATGTCCCTTCCCCCCAACTTAACCCTAGACCCCCTAGACCTCTATATAAGCCTTGAAGGTGGCTGGAGGTCAAAGGTTGGCTTCCTTGAGCTCTCCATTTTACCCCTTACCCATTCCACTCCATTTCCACCTCCATTTAACTCCATTCTCCATTTCCACCAAAAAAAACCATCATTTCCAAGCCTTCCATCCACTTCCCACTATCATTCCACAACATTCCATCCAATAAGAAGGAGGATGTCAAACTTGCAGTAGTTGGAGAGGAGGATTCACTCATCTATATCATGCTCCATGGCTACTTCTTCCTCTTTCTATTCCCTTTTTGTATTTTCCATTTCCATGAGTAGCTAGGCCCCTTGGCTGGGTTGTTTGGGGTCAAAAATGTCATTATGATACCATGTTGGGGGAAAATGATATGTAAACATTGTAATTTCATTTGGTAATGATTATGTTCTATTTCTATCTCACTCTTTATGAATTGCTTGTTTGTTTGTCCTTGAAATCACCTAGGAATTTAGGGAAATTACTTATATGTTTGAATATTGGGATTCAGTCCTAGGTCTAATTGTTGGATCCCTAGCTAGCCACCCATCTTCCTACATTCTAATAAGTTCTCCTAACCCTAGTTGAGAGATCTAAGTAGCTAGTTTAGATGGACTTGGTGTGCTTAGCATGGATATTTTTCAAGGTTAGAATGTGGGTGATGGGAGGCCTAAAACCTCACTTCCACTCCCATTATTAACCTCAGCCCCTGATCATCCTAAGATCATCTAACCTAGAAACCTAGGCTTGTTTAGAATCTTATTGAATTAAACCTAAACCCTAACTCAATTGAGCCTCGCAAGGGTAGTAGGGGGTGTTAGGGACTAGTTCCCCTATACACAATCTTGCATATCCATGACTAGTTAGTAGTTTGGGATAATTCATTAGACTTTATCTTGTTGTTTGGTTTGGTAATTTAAATGAAATCATTATGTTCATATGTCACCCCCCAACATAATTGATAAGTGTATCCCCTGAACATCCCACATTTCCCTTAATTTCTTTAAAATCCTAATTGGCATCTTACTTTTCTAGTGTTAGCTTAGTTAGTTCTTTACTTGCTTAGTTAGCTTCTTGCCTTGATCTTGCTTTGCTCTTTCTAATTTAGGTCTTTATTTTCTCTTTTTCCATGTTTGCTAGCTTATTGTAGTGTATACCTTTTCTTGCTTATCTTTGTGTAGATTGTTCTTTTGTTTCTCTCTTTCCTTGTCTTGCCTTGTCTTTTCTTGCTCAGTAGAATTGACTATCTAGGGTTAACTTAGGTTTTGATCTTGTTTGTTCTCCTTTACTTGTTTTCTTGTTCAACCCTTAGTGTAATCAATCAAATCACCTTTAAACCCTTAACCCTAGACTCCGCAGTAGGAACCTATCCCAAAAACTAACCTAGCTCTAGTGCCCCATTTTCTCCATGTGGATCGACCCTATACTTGCTGCCTTACCTATACTATGGCATAACCCCGTGCGCTTGCGCGTTAGCATTTTAGTAGAAGTAGGTTGTTTGTGTAGGTCCTTTGTAAATTTGAAAGTTTAATCCACTGTGTTTTTCTGGTCATGATTTTGCATCTATTCAATCTCCAATTGAGTAGCATGTAACACCATTGGCAAAGACACACCAGTTGTCAATTATGATGGCAAAGAAGCTGATGAGGCAAGGTTGTGAGGTGTTTTTGGCACATGTATTGGATATTAAGGTGAGGAATCCTAGTATTAAGAAGGTTTCAATTGTTTGTGAGTTTGAGGATGTTACAACCCCAATTTTGGATTCATTTGGGTGAGAAATGTAATTTCTCACATAAAAGATATTTGAACAAATAAATATATAATTTGTTTTGAATAAATGAATATTGTTTACAATAGCCTTGATGATTGTGTTGTGGGCTTTACTGGCTATTGGGCCCAATAACAAGGAAATCTAATTAATGAATGAATAATTGAGTTTTTGAGAAAAGAAAGGTGTGGAAACCTCTAGAAGGCAAAAGAACGTAACTCAAAGATGGATTTCGTGCCACATGGGTTCCTTGGGTCCCAAGGAGTCTAAAGTTGCAAAGACAACACAAAAAGAAAAGAAAAGACCAATTAAGTATTTCCTTATTAAGAAAGAAATTGAAAACAATGATAAAATGTGGAAAATATGTAAAAAGAGGAATAATTGAGTTATCCTTGGTGGATTTTCATATCCCAAGAATTCCTAACATTAAAATGTATAGCAATGAGGAAAATAAAAGAAAAATAAAGAGAAATACTCAAAAGAGATATTTTAATAAGAAATAAACAAGATAATGCAAGAAATAAAGAGAGAAGTGAGGGTTTGGTCATGATGAGTAATAATTCGAACCCCACTTGCTTTCTTGGATTACAAGAAAAAGAGATAATGAGAAATATGAAAATAAGAAAGAGGAAATATCAATTAAAGAAGTCTTACTAAAGAATAATGAACTTTTGAAGAAAAAGTCATTTTCCTTTGGAATTTGGGACCCAATTTTGATATGAGAGTAGATAAAGCCAAGGGGAAGTTTCCCTCAACATTTGGTTGCAAAATGATCTACAGATTTCAAGATATGCAATTTAGAAACTATCCTAAAGTGTGGACCTTAATTGCGTAATAATCGCATGTCACAGTTGGATTGGAAATATAATCCCGATTTTCAGATTATTGATGACCATTGGATCATCGATCAAATGACTGGGGTTAAATCCCAGTGGCACGGGGAGTCTGGCACAGAGCAGGCTTGGCGAGATCCAAGTCTAGACACTTTCTCTTAAAGGAAAGCTCCTTTGATTTCAAGAAGGAGCCTGTTGTCTTTGGGAGATGATTCCGATGAGAACCAACCCTATTTGTCAGGGGTTTGGTCACCGATGGAAGGATTTCCCAACTCGACTAACACATGTGGCCGACCCTATATATAGGGATAGCCTAAGGCATCACGAGCCATCCCTCTTCTTCTGCCCTCGAGATCGAGTTGCAACGACGTTCGTTTTGGCATCTTCAATTTGACGATTGGCTCTGTTCTCCCCCCTCGTTTAAGCAGTAGGCCTCGCCGGAGAAGAGCTCCACTGTGCGAGCAAATTGAGCATGAACCGGAGGAATTTGGTCCCTGGTCCAGTTCGGGGAAGATGGGAAGAGGTTGTGGTGACCTTCTCAGATGCTGGGAAGGGTTGAGTCTCGAAGTCAACTACCCAGTTGACCAGTGCTAAGAACCTGGATCGCAGCGGCACGCATGAAGGTTGACGAATATAGGAGGAAAAAACCTCCTTGTCGCTGGTGTCGGTAAATGAAGGTAAGGGCAACACTGTCTTTTGTCCCCTTAAATCGCAATTTAGGCAAATTGCTCAGGGCCATTGGATTTCGTGTGGTCCTCTGGACTATGGATCGGATGGTCAACGATTTTTCTAAAAATGACTGATAATCTAGAAAAATGAATTACTTTGCAAAAATCATAACTTCTTCTAGGAAGCTCGGATGAATAAGATTAAAATATGAAACTTTCTCAGAAAAATACGAGTAATCCAATAAAAATATAATGGAAGCCTGATTTCTCTTGCAATTCGAAAATTTATAAAAGATGTCAACTTTAGTACTTTAAAGTTTAAAGAAACCCTATTTTGATATGATTAAAGGGTTTAATAGCTGATTAAAGTGGATATTAGCCTATTAATGATAAAAAGGAATATTAGGAATAAAAAGGATGACCTTTGCATATAATTATTTAATTTGGATTTTTATATAAATGAATATACTTTAATGGGCCTTGAAACCCTAATGTTGATTAATTTGACTATTAATGGATTTAATTGATTAATTTCATGATTAAAGTTGGAATATGTTATTTTGAGCATTAAAGTCCCTAATTTGTTGATAAATAACCTTAATATAGAAATTAGGGTTTTGTCATGAATAAAAGGTGGAATCAATGGCAAATCGAGTTCTTATGTGTTTTGGATCATAATGGACTATGAATTGATGATAAATGCGTAAAGAAGGTAGTTTTGGTATCAAAGGGAAATAATCGACTTTAATTGGGCTTATGATGTTGAAATTAGGGTTTATGAACTAAGGGACCATTTAATATGATAAAAGTGTTATGGAGGCAAAATCCCTAATAAAACCCTAATGTGGTCTAGAAAGCCTAAGGTGGAATCCAAGTCTAGCTTTAGAATGTTTTGGATAAACTATAACACTTGGATCGTATGCATTAATTTTAGGATATTGTTTATTGCTTGTTGATTGATTATTTATCCTTATTGCTTGGACGAACAAGTTGCTCTAGGTTAGGTATGTTGTTAATTATGGATAACCACCTTAGTTTCCCAAGGATTTTCCAGATGATTAATCGCATTGAATGCAAATTATCTGTTTGGATGTTCATACTTGAAAATCATAAAGTCATTATGATTATCACATTAAAAAAAATAGAAGTATGTATTCTCGCACCTACATGCCACCCTGATGGATGATGCCAAAGCTCAGGCCCAGATGAGTAGACCAATGGACACCTTGAGTGGTGACCCCAGGCACCAAGCTCAGGAATGAGAAGGTGGCATGTGATATTGCATGACTAGTGGGCACCATGAGTAGTGACCCACAGGCACCAAGCTCGGGATTGAGATGGTGGCCTTCAGTCATTGACAAAGGGAACCCTAAGGTGGGTATGCTAGGGTTAGGGAAAAAGCGGTGGAGAATGTCATACTGAAAAAAGTGTAAATTGTCTTGTTAATTAATTTGATTGTGATTATTAAATTGTTAGCCATATTTGAAAGATTTTGGTTGTTGCCAGATACCAGTATATTTCGATATACTGACCGAAGTTTTGTTTGTCGGCATTTTAGGAACAACAATTGAAAGAACAAACAGTAAAGTGACACATTGTGGAAATAATAAATAAAGTGCAAGGAGGATTAGATAGAATAATTCAAGCTCTGGATAGATAGATTTCCAAGTTTTCAAAGGTAAGAAAAGTTTTAATTTTATACCAAATTCCAGTTAGTTAGTAGAATTTCATAATTGTTATTGATTATTTGTCGAACCTTTGATCCTGTTAATTGGATAACGGTACCGACCTTTCGGTCTCCCTTAATTGGGGGTTACCTGGAGGTGGGGTCGTTACAATTGGTATGAGAGCATAGGTTCCTCAAGTAATATTTAATAATTATTAAATTTTACAAATTATGTAGAACCCAAGGGAGTTATTTGAGGATTATCCGAAAGATAGAGGTGTCTAGAAAAGGATCACGACTGGGGGCTGGCAATATTTTCCTCCACACTACTAGCCAGAATACGAGGACTCCCAGATCCGTGTGACTGTCTGGCCAAAGTCTTAGGGTATGAATCGAAATAAGATACCTTTAGGCCCCCCTCATCTTGTTCATCCCTTCTCAACACAAATTCTGTTAAGGACCTTAAGGATTAGGGTTTCCTCTCTTCTCCTCGCCCTCTTGAGGTATGGGTAAGGTTGATAAGGATTAAGGGATCCTCCACCAAATTAATGAAAAGCATGTAAATAAGATGTCATGGACATAAGCTTAATAGATTAAGCGCAAACTAAAGAATAGATACATGCTTAGCTTGTATGACATAAGTTGTCATTTCCCTCAGGAGAGACCTAAGGCTAGACCTTCTTGTCAGGAGGATGAGTAGAGAAAGTGAGTCTTGGAGATAGATATCTCCATTAAAGTAGAGACCTAGCACATCCTTTGAGGATGATGTTAACCCTAACCCTAAGTGAAGGTTGGATAGAGAGAGAGATGACATGATGAGTTAGATGTAATGGTAGACTGGGTGTTTGGATAGATATGCCTTTGGATTGCCACACGAGCCATGCGAGGGTAGATGACCTAGTACCTTTGGCGACCCAACCCTGGAGAGGGTCGTGCATGCCATAGAGAAGGATAGCTCCTTCATGGATGAGGTCAGAGGAGAACCTATAGTTACCCTATGGGCTTGTGCAAGTAGGGTATAGCATGCACCCAAAGTACGTCAGTGGTATGGTAGTAGGTTGAAACCCTAGCCAAAAGGGCATGATGGATGGCTTATGAGGTAAGCATAAGGAGCTATGAATAATCTTGAGCCAAACATGAGTTGAGCATAGGATTCAACCACATAGGGGTTTGCTTGAGAGCATGAGCCTTCATGGAGAAGGGACCTCTAGTGGGTATGGTTGGAGGTTGTTTTAACTCTAGAGAGAGGAAGCATGACCCCAACAATGAGGTTGGAAGTCTAAAACCCCGAAACCTGAGGAATAATGGGGAGTTGAGGATGATGCGACCTACATGGATGATAGTGGTTGCCTTATGCTTGATTCCTGGAGGTTTATGATATCTTGGTTTCCTTTAGAGGAACCAAACCCTAGAAAGAGGATGATGCTTCTAGTACCCATGGTATAGGTGGTTGCCTGCTGGATGAGATAAAGAGTGCTTTAGACCCTGAGGAGGTTTAAGTAACCAGTTGTGAGGCTTTATACCTAGTTGGTTACCGTGGAAGAGGACTCAACTTCGAAGCATTGCTTGATTAGAAAGATCATGGAAGTACATGACATACCTTGGACATGCTTGATTCATGGTTAATAGGTTGAGCATGTAGTTGGATACCCAAAAGTGAACCTAGGGTTCCTATGCCTAAGAGAGGAAGCAGTGTATCCGATGCTCATGATGTGATTTGAGTCTATAGTTTTGAGCATGGTACTCCTCATGTGTAGCGGTAAAGGAAATCCCTTACGTTAAGGGTATGTTTGATGGACCCCTCACAACTAAGTTGATGTAATGTTGAGGATGAGAACAAGTGCGACCTAGCATGGTTTTGTAGGTACGCTTGTGCCTTAGTAGTTGTTGGTTTAAGCATGCTCATATAGCTGTAAACCCTAAGGATGCTTGTGACCTTTGTTATAAAGGTGTAGCTTCCTCCCATCTTGGGAGAGCGACCCTTTGGTAGGGAGTTTACCAGTTTGATTGGTTTTGAGGTAACCTAAGGAGGTTTCATAGGATCTTGAGAAGATAAGTGAAGAGTACATGGAATGAGAATGAACCTATAGACCCATAGATAACCATCTCTATGTGCATGTGGATGTGTTACCATGGAGGTAACCGATATGGGGCTCGACCAAGGTAGGCAGGTCGCCATGACCCTTATGAAAGGATGAAAGTCATCCCATGAATGCAAGAAGAGAGATGATGAATGTTTAGTTAAGGTTCTATGTTGGACATGTACAATAATAGAATCCTAAGTCTATCCTAGGGTCAGGTAGGGATAAGACCGATGGAAGGAGTTGCCTAATTCCCTAGTTGCACATGACCATAGGGTCGGGAGGTAACATCTATAATTGTCTGAGGGCCATGGGTTAGGAGATTCATCACCTTCATGGACTCATGGGACCCAAAGGGCAGATGAGTAGGGCACTCTCTAGATGCATAAGGGAAAAGGGATGACCCCAAAAGTGCCAACACCCTATAGACCTAGAGGAGATGACTAAGGATTTTGCTCGGACAAAGTAAGTTCGAGACCAGTTTTCCATGGAAGTAATTTTGATATCATGATGGTTGTGATGTAGATACCTATGTGGCACGTTTCAACTTAGATTTGAAAGTGTACTGGCAAGGTGGGTTGTACCATCCCTATTCTTGGAACAGGAAGAACTTTTTATTTGGACTGCAGGCAAATGCTTATTTCCTCTTGTTATGGGAGTGAGAGATAGGACCGTACACATGCCATACACTAAGGTTAAAAGATGATGTGAGTTGGAATGTTGCTACAAGGAATGAGGATAAAGATGATAACATTCCCTGGTGGAGGCAATGATACATGGATAGTTTATAAATAGTAAGAGAAATAAGGATGTCTTTAGCAGAAGCTATGTGGAATTTGCAAGTTATCCAAGGTTGAGTTTGATCACCCTGAGGATGAGATCAGAGTTTCTTGATGAAGACAAACTTGGAAGTGTACGTCTTCAACATTACTTAACACCTAAGGATAAGAAGGGGTAATGAATACTCAGGTTGAGATATAGTTGCCTAGTTTTGCTGGAATCTAGAAGAAGTTGAGGTTGTTTGGCTAACCCTAAGTTTGGAAAGAAGATGTGTTTTGGCTAACACTCGGATGTCATAAGATATGTTGAACAAGTTAATGGTTGTTTGGGTAGCCAGTTTAGTCCTTAATGTAGTAAAAGGATGGTGATAGAACCTCAGATATACTTCTTTGGATAGGAAGGTAATAAAACCCTTTTGAGAGTGGTTTAGGGTTTCTGAGGTATCAAGCTTGAGGAATCATAACAATACAGGAGGTCATGATATACCTTGGTACTACAAAGATAGTAAGTGATGGTAGCATTCTGGATGCTTAAAACAAAGTTGCATGTAGCATGTGGCCATGCAAGCCAAGAGGTGAAGGACGAACACCAGTAACCCAGTATATTGATATGAAGGGTAAAGAGAGTTCTTTAGAGGGAATGGGAGTTCATCACTATGGATGTTGTGGTAAGTCTCCCCTCGACCAAGGAAGGTTAAGATGCAATATGGATTATGGTAGATCGCCTTACCTAGATAACATGAGAAAGAAAGGAGTATTGTCAAGAGATAGATTTTGTTGACTACATAAGAGGGAGAGGTGGTTCAACTACACCATGATACGAGTTCAAAAGTTCTTGGGTATGACCAAGGTTCACTTCCATGAGGTGGAAGTGGATACATGAAGAACTAGATGATAGTACAGTTTATCACCCCATACTAATGGACAATATGATCCAGATTAGAGGGTCTGATGAGAGCATGTGTGCTAATTTAGGGTGATACATAGAGACAGTTCTTAAGAGGTGATGTTAACCACCATAGCCTTCATCAGGATTCAAGAAGGAGGTTGTGTCGGTCACCTCTTCATTAAGATGATGTTGGTGAAGGAGGCCTCACTAAGGTCATAAAAGAACCACAGTGGGTGCAGATGAAGTCGCTTTGATCAAGCAATGGCTGAGAGAGAGAGAGCCCAGAGACGACATGAGTCATGAGCTGATGCAAAGCAGACTAACATGCAGTTCACTGTAGGAAAGTATGTAATGTGAAAATCTGACCCCTCTAAGCTATAGCTGAGAAAGCTGAGTCCCCGATACATGGGTCCATTTGAGATGGATGGGTGGAGATGGTTGTGTTTAGCCTTTCCCCTAAGGATAACATGATGAATAATGTGTTACATAAGTCCGATCTAGAGCACTGTGTGAGGTATCCAAGCCATGTGTTGAGCCCTGAACCTATTCTGCTTTTGAGAGGTTGAAATGTCCTGAGTCACCTATGAGGGTATGATATACCAAGATAAGAAAGAACTCATATGGAAGAATATGAGATGATGAAGGTTCTTGGGAAGCACCATGGAAAGGGTTAAGCCACATGGGAGCCATGATGGACACATGAAGGGCTTATCATGTTTGTTTGCTTGCTTGATGGAATTTTGAGGGCAAAATTCTTATAAGAGGGGAAGGATGTTACAACCCCAATTTTGGATTCATTTGGGTGAGAAATGTAATTTCTCACATAAAATATAATTGAACAAATAAATATATAATTTGTTTTTAATAAATGAATTTTGTTTACAATAGCCTTTATGATTGTGTTGTGGGCTTTACTGGCTATTGGGCCCAATAACATGGAAATCCAATTAATGAATGAATAATTGAGGTTTTGAGAAAAGAAAGGTGTGGAAACCTCTAGAAGGCAAAAGAACTTAACCCAAAGATGGATTTCGTGCCACATGGGTTCCTTGGGTCCCAAGGAGTCTAAAGTTTCAAAGACAATGCAAAAAGAAAAGAAAAGACGAATTAAGTATTTCCTTATTAAGAAAGAAATTGAAAATAATGATAAAATGTGGAAAAGATGTGAAAAGAGGAATAATTGAGTTATCATTGGTGGATTTTCGTATCCCAAGAATTCCTAACATTAAAATGTATAGCAATGAGGAAAATAAAAGAGAAATAAAGAGAAATCCACAAAAGAGATATTTTAATAAGAAATAAACAAAATAATGCAAGAAATAAAGAGAGAAGTGAGGGTTTGGTCATGGTGAGTAATAATTAGAACCCCACTTGCTTTCTTGGATTACAAGAAAAAGAGATAATGAGAAATAAGAAAATAAGAAAGAGGAAATATCAATTAATGAAGTCTTACTAAAGAGTAATGAACTTTTGAAGAAAAAGTCGTTTTCCTTTGGAATTTGGGACCCAATTTTGTTATGAGAGTAGATAAAGCCACGGGGAAGTTTCCCTCAAAATTTGGTTGCAAAATGATTCACGGATTTCAAGATATGCAATTTAGAATCTATCCTAAAGTGTGGACCTTAATTGCAGAATAATCGCATGTCACAGTTGGATTGGAAATATAATCACAATTTTCAGATTAATGATGACCATTGGATCATCGATCCAATGACTGGGGTTAAATCCCAGTGGCACAGGGAGTCTGGCACAGAGCAGGCTTGGCGAGATCCAAGTCTGGACACTTTCTCTCAAAGGAAATCTCCTTTGATTTCGAGAAGGAGCCTGTTGTCTTCGGGAGATGATTCCGATGAGAACCAACCCTATTTGTCAGGGGTTTGGTCACCGATGGAAGGATTTCCCAACTCGACTAACACCTGTGGCTGACCCTATATATAGGGATACCCTAGGGCGTCGTGAGCCATCCCTCTTCTTCTGCCCTCGAGATCGAGGTGCAACGACATTTGTTTTGGCATCTTCAATTCGACGATTGGCTGTATTCTCCCCCCTCGTTTAAGCAGTATGCCTCGTCGGAGAAGAGCTCCACCGTGCAAGCAACTTGAGCATGAATCAGAGGAATTGGGACCCTGGTCCAGTTCGGGGAAGCCGGGCGGAGGTTGTGGTGACCTTCTCAGATGCTAGGAAGGGTCGAGTCTCGAAGTCAACTACCCAGTTGACCAGTGCCAAGAACCTGGATCACAGCGACTCGCGCGGAGGTTGAAGAAGATAGGAGGAAAAGACCTCCTTGTCCATGGCACCAGTAAATGAAGGTAAGGGCAACGCTGTCTTTTGTCCCCTTAAATCACAAGTTAGGCAGATTGCTCAGGGCCATTGGATTTCGCGTGGTCCTCTGGACCATGGATCAGATGGTCAACGATTTTTCTAAAAATGACTGATAATCCAGAAAAATGAATTAGTTTGCAAAAATCATAACTTCTGCTAGGAAGCTCGGATGAATAAGATTAAAATATGAAACTTTCTCAGAAAAATACGAGGAATCCATTAAAAATATAATAGAAGCTTGATTTCTATTGCAATTCGAAAATTTATAAAAGATGTCAACTTTAGTACTTTAATGTTTAAAGAACCCCTATTTTGATATGATTAAAGGGTTTAATAGCTGATTAAAGTGGATATTAGCCTGTTAATGATAAAAAGGAATATTAGGAAGAAAAAGGATGAACTTTGCATATAATTAGTTAATTTGGAGTTTTATATAAATGAATATACTTTAATGGGCCTTGAAACCCTAATGTTGATTAATTTGACTATTAATGGCTTTAATTAATTAATTTCACGATTAAAGTTGGAATATGTTATTTTGAGCATTAAAGTCCCTAATTTGTGGATAAATAAACTAAATATAGAAATTAGGGTTTTCTCTTGAATAAAAGGTGGAATCAATGGAAAATCGAGTTCTTATGTGTTTTGGATCATAATGGACTATGAATTGATGATAAATGCGTAAAGAAGGTAGTTTTGGTATCAAAGAGAAATAATTGAATTTAATTGGGCTTATGATGTTAAAATTAGGGTTTATGAACTAAGGGAGCATTTAATATGATAAAAGTGTTATGGTGGCAAAAACCCTAATAAAACTCTAATGTGGTCTAGAAAGCCTAAGGTGGAATCCAAGTCTAGCTTTAGAATGTTCTGGATAAACTATAACACTTGGATCGTACGCATTAATTTCAGGATATTGTTGATTGCTTGTTGATTGATTCTTTATCCTTATTGCTTGGACAAACAAGTTGCTCTGGGTCAGGTATGTGGTTAATTATGGATAACTGCCTTAGTTGCCCGAGGATTTTCCAGATGATTAATCGCATTGAATGCAAATTATCTATTTGGATGTTCATACTTGCAAATCATAAAGTCACTATGATTATCACATAAAAAAAATAGAAGTATGTATTCTCGCACCTACATGCCACCTTGATGGATGATGCCAAAGGTCAGGCCCAGATGGGTAGACCAATGGACACCTTGAGTGGTGACCCCATGCACCAAGCTCGGGAATGAGAAGGTGGCCTATGATATTACATGACTAGTGGGCACCATGAGTAGTGACTCACAGGCACCAAGCTCAGGATTGAGAAGGTGGACTTAAGTCATTCACAAAGGGAACCCTAAGGTGGGTATGTCAGGGTTAGGGCAAAAGCGGTGGAGAATGTCATACTGAAAAAAGTGTAAATTGTATTTTTAATTAATTTGATTGTGATTATTAAATTGTTAGCCATATTTGTAAGATTTTGGTTGTTCCCACATACCAGTATATTTTGATATATTGACTGACGTTTTGTTTGTCGGCATTTTAGGAACAACAATTGAAAGAACAAACAGTAAAGTGACACATCGTGGAAATAATAAATAAAGTGCAAGGAGGATTAGATAGAATAATTCAAGCTCTGGATAGATAGATTTCCATGTTTTCAAAGGTAAGCAAAGTTTTAATTTTATACCAAATTCCAGTTAGTTAGTAGAATTTCATAATTGTTATTGATTATTTGTCGAACCTTTGATCTTGTTAATTGGATAAAGGCACTGACCTTTCAGTCTCCCTTAATTGGGGGTTACCTAGAGGTGGGGTCGTTACAGAGGACGTGTTTCCTAGAGAGTTTCTCGATGTTTCCCCACCTCGAGAGATTGATTTTGAGATCGATCTAGTTCCTGGTACATATCCGATAACATAGACACTGTACAAAATGACATCAACTGAGATGCAAGAGCTAAAGAAGCAGTTGCAGGAGTTGCTTGAGAAGGGCTTTATCAGACCAAGTACTTCCCCTTGGGGTGCACCCGAGTTGTTCGTGAAGAAGAAGAAGAAGAACAACAAATCTATGAGGTTCTACATTGACTACCAATAGTTGAACAAGGTGACAATCAAGAACAAGTATCTGTTGTCATGGATAGATGATCTGTTTGATTAGTTAGGGAGTTTTGCAATCTTTTCAAATATAGATATGAGGTTAGGATATCATCAGTTGCAGATCAAGGAAGATGACATACCCAAGTAAGCTTTTAGGACTCAGTATGGTCACTCTGAGTTTGTGGTTATGCCGTTTGGGTTAACCAATGCACTAAAAACATTCATGGACCTGATGAACAGGGTGTTCCAGCCTTATCTAGATTAGTTTAGGGTTGTATTTGTTGACAACATCCTGATCTACTCCATAGATAGCCAACAATATGAGCAACATTTACGATAGGCATTGACCTTGTTGAGACAACACAAGTTGTATGCTTAGTTCAGCAAGTGCAAGTTTTTGTTGAAAGAGGCTTCTTTTTTGGGGCTTGCGATATCTGATTAAGGGGTTTGTTTGGACCCTAAGAAGGTTCAGTCAGTGTTATAATGGGAGCTGCCTAATACAACCGACGAAGGTTCGTAGTTTCCTTGGCTTGGTAGGATATTACATGAGTTTTGTCAAGAACTTCAATGCAATGGCGTTACCCCTAATAAAGATGACAAGGAAAGGTGTGTTGTTTGTCTGTGATGACAAGTATCAACATTGTTTCTAGCTTTGAAGGACAAGTTGACCCGTGCACCAATGTTAGTGCTGCCTGGGCAAGCAAAAGGATATATCGTCTTCTGTGATGTGTTAAATAATGGTTTGTGATGTTTGCTGATGCAAGATAAGAATGTGATTTCTTTGGCCTCATGGAATCTTAAGAAACACAAGGAGAACTACCTGACACATGATATGGAGCTTGCTGTTGTGGTCGATGCCTTGAAGATATGCAGGCACTACCTTTATGGCAAGAAGTATTAGATCTTCACTGAACACAAGAACCTAAAGTACATCTTTTTTGAAGCAGGACTTGAACATGCGACATCGACACTAGATGGAGTTGATTAAGGACTATGATTGCACCATAGATTACCATCTAGTGAAGGATAACATGGTCATGGATGCTTTGAGCTGAAAATTTTCTTTGTCATCATCGGTAGTTAAGGCGCAGTCGTTCTCTTTATTGTGCCATAAACTAGACTTGTTATTGTCTATTCACCAGATGAATGTGAAGATGGAGGTCTCCTTGTTGGCCCAGTTACAGGTGAAGCCTACATTAAGGTAACAGATCAGAGATGTACATCATGATGATATTGTGATTCAGAAGAAGCACGATGGCTTCCATGAATCAGAGGATGGGACAATATGTTACCACGACAGAGTAGTGGATCCTGATGTTGAAAATCTAAGGAAGTTGGTTCTAGAAGAGGCTCACTCTTCAATGTACGCTATGCATCCATACAACACTAAGATGTACCATAATCTAAAATATTTCTATTGGTCGCCTATCTTGAAGCATGACGTGGTTGAGTTTGTGGAGAAGTGCCATGTGTGTCAGCTGGTTAAGGTAGAGCATCAAAAACATGCAAGAACTTTGCAACTGTTACCTATGATGTAGTGGAAATGTGATCATATCATGATGGACTTTGTGGTTGGACTTCCAAGGATAGCCAAAGGTCATGATCCATCTAGGTGATAGTGAACAGGTTGACCAAGTCAGCCCATTTCCTCCCTATGAAGACAATGTATACAGATGAGAAGTTGGCACATGTGTATGTTGATTAGATAGTTCATTTACATGGTATCCCAGTGAAGATAGTGTCTGTTAGAGATCCTCAGTTTACCAGTCGCTTTTGGGAGGGTCTGCACACATCTGTGGGTACGTAGTTGAGGTTCAACATAGTGCTTCACCCATAGTCAGATGGATAGTTCCAAAGGAATATACAGACCTTGGAGGACCTATTGAGAGCTTGTGTTCTACATTTTTTGGGTACTTGGGATGTACATCTCAATTTTATAGAGCTTGCTTACATCAACAACTATCAGAGGAGCATTGACATGGCATCGTAGGAGGCTTTATATGAGAGATGTTGTTGGTCTCTAGTTTGTTGGTATAGGACTAGTGAATATCAACTTTTGGATGTTGAGCTTGTATAATAGACAAAAGTGAATATTAAGATGATACAATAGAAGTTGACGGCAGCCCAATATAGGAAGAAATCTTATGTTGATAATCATAGAAGTCCATTAAATTTCCAAGTGGGAGACAAGGTGTATCTCGAGGTCTCTCCTTAAAAACACATGTTGAGTTTTGGAACAAAGGGTAAGTTGCCCCCCAGGTATATGGAACCTTACCCTATGGTGGCACGTGTTGGGAAGGTAGCTTAGAAGTTGGAACTACCACATGAGTTGCACAGGTTGCATTCAGTGTTTCATGTTTCTAAGGTGAGGAAGTGTCACTGTGACATAGAGTTTATGTTGTAGCCTATTGAGGTTGAGATGGATGAGGATGTGTCATATGTGGAGGGTGATGTTTTGATCTTAGATAGAAGGGTGAAGAAGTTAAAGAATAAGGATATCATTTCGATTAAGGTTTTGTGGTATCACCTGGTGTAGAGGAAGTCATGTGGGAGTTTGAGGATGAGATGCGTAAGAAGTATCTGTCACTTTTCATGTAGGACTTTAGGGGAAAAATCCTTGTCATGGGTTTATAGTTGTAAGACCCCTGACCTAACTTATTGCTATATATTTCTTGTTATGCTTAATAAGATGTTTAAATCTTAATCTAATCATGTTATGCACCTTAATAACATGTGAAATGCTTATGTTTTCAGTTTGGTTGATGTTTGAGGTATCTATGATATATGTTTGCGTTTTTTTACCAAATTGAAATATACCCATGTTGAGGGTTTTTCTTGCAATTTGTCACATGTTAGATGTGCCTCTTGTTCCTTGGCATCATGAGAAAGTTAATGATTATTAGGGGTGCCTTTTTGGACCTTGGGTTATGAGGTGTCATCATGAATGTTGAGCTAAGGTTTTCATGGATGGTGGTGTCGACCATGTTGTGTTCCTTGAGTGTAGCGACCATGTATTTTGTGTTCTTGAGCGTGCTTCAACCAATGCCCTTTTGTTCTTCATATTGGTTGACATGTTTTCATTAGTTGGGACCTATACCTAGGTTGGATTTGTGTTGTGGATGATACCTTAGTGTTTTGCTTCGACAAAAGGGCGTAGTGGACCAAAGTAGACACTACATTGCCTTGTTTTTATCATCCTATGTTGCATGCATGATTACAGTTGTTGCGTGTCGGTAGATTTTAGGGACAAGTGTCACAATAGTCTCTTATATCTTGACACATCACATCTTTCACCTCTCTCCTACCTTTTAGTATATATACCCTTCCTTTCACATTCAAGCATCCCCTTTATCTCCCTTCTTCCTCTCTTCTTGCGTGTATTCTTCCTTCAGCTTGGCAGAGCAAGTGGAGGTGTTGATCTTGCAGAAGGTGGTCATTTTCCCTCTTGCATGTGGTGATCTAGGGTTTGATCATATTTATTATGGTGGTTCTTGGCAATCCTTGAACTCAGTAAGTAGTTATCTTCCTTGATCTCATTTTTCTTAAACCCTACCTCTTCCTTTCTTCTCTTGTCCGTTAGACTATGGGTTACCATGGTGACTATCTTGAGGAACTTCTATCCATAGAGGTTGAGACTATGGTTTAACCATGTTTGTACCTGAGTGAGATGAAGCTCTCTTCCATCTTCTTTCTTTTTCATCCTAGGGTTTGTACCCTCTCTATATAGAACTTCCTTTGACCTTGGTGTATTCTTCCTCTCTCTAGGTGATCTTGCTTGGGCATGGCGTTGATCCAAGCTTGTCATTTCTCCACTCTCTTGGAGCTTGGCCTGCATCTCAAGGCAGGTTCTATAACTTTCCCCTTTACTATTATTGCACTTATATCATTCTTGCATGTAGCTATTCTATTTCTAAAATGTAATCATAATTTTGTAGATGATGCTATCTTATTTTATGGTTTAATATTAAGAAGTATTCTTGATTAGATTTCTCTTTCACTTATCCCTAATTCATGTACCTGTACATAAGTGATGGCAGAGTTGTTGTTTCTTACACACATCTTGATTGTTGGTTTTATCACCATGTTTATGTTTTGGTCATCATATGTTAGATGGAGGTTTTGGTTCTTATGTGCATGTGTTGAATGTTAGTTTTCTCTCTCTTAACATGGTTTCCTTACTGGTTTTGATGATGATAATTTTTAAGGTTTTGATGATCATCCTTTATTGAGGTTTCATCTTGGTGACACTTGAGTTCTTAATGTTAAGCATTTGATTCAGTCGACATGTTTTCCTTGGTTTTCTTGGAGTTGTTATGACTATGTTGATGGTGTGCTGGGGTTTTGGTTTGGGCACAATAATCCTAATCCTATGGCACTTTGGTTGCTACATAAGTTGTTGTGTTGGTCACTACATGTTATCTTTAGGTTGCTACCCTTAATGGGTCTCTTCTGGTTGCTACACAAGTTGTTGTGATGGTTGCTACATGTTATCTTGAAGCTGCTACCCTGAATGTTGTATCTTGTGGCTGATACTTTTGATGATGGTGTTGTGGTCGCAATGACCTAGTTCTCACTACACAAACGGTAACCCTAGTCTGAGGGTCACTACATGTGGTGTTTATGTGGAGGTCACTATATGGTTTGGTCTCTACATGGTGTGGTTACTACACTTTGATCTTTGGGGGTCACTATACATGTGTGCCATGTGGTCTCTATACATGTGAGCCATGTCGTACCTACACATGTTGCGACACATGGTCGCTACACATGTGAGCCATGTGGTCTCTATGTGGTTTGGTCAATACATAGTGTTGTTTGGAAGGTTTGGATGATCATCATCATAATGCCTAACCCTAATGTGTTCCAAGATTGTGGGAAGTGATGTACCTATGGTTTGATGTTGAGTGTTGTGGTGGAAACCCTAGTGGGCTATTTATGGAAACCTAAACCCTAATTTGGGCATATGATGTAATTGCTTGTCTTATTTGAAGTGATTAGCATGTAATGATGTTTTATCTCTCCTACTTGTGTAAGCTTATGTTTCAAGTTGAATGTACATCATAGTTGGCGATTTCTATGGTAAATATTATATGACACAGGGTGATGATTATGAGCCTTGATGAGGAATGATGAGATAATGATATCATGTAGGAACTATGTGATTTGGTCTTATGGCCTAGCAGAGGCTTAATGCCTAATGTGTGGTGCTATCCTCCAGTGATGTGATAAGAGATGGCTATACCACGATGATGTGATAATGGTGATGGACTTGTATGGAAGTGGTATCATGTAATGATGTCATAATTTTATATCTCTTACATTTTATATCTTTTGATGTTGAAATTTACCCATATCATTGTAGAGTTTGTTTTGGGTTTGTACGTTGTAAGTTGGCTGATGTACTAAAACACACCCAATTGGCAATAATTAATCAAGTCAAACCTGAATCATGTAGATTGACCTAAGACACAGATCCATATTCAGTGTCAGTAGTTGTTAGATGGTGAAATGAGTAATTCCTATGGGAAACATGGAGCGTATATAGATGAATATGTGGGGGTGCAAGTTGAGGATATATCATTGCATCCACAAACATATTTTTGGAGGATGAATGTGGTCATACCCTGGTAGAAGAATGGTTGAGGTTGTATCTCAGATGATATGTTTTTTAGGGATGGTTGTGATCATACCCTGACATGATAATGACTGCAGTAGTGTCTCACTAGTGTCGTGCCTATATACCATGGAGGACTAGGACCATTTGTTATGTGACTTTATAAGTCACTACAATAGACTCAGACTAATAGAGGATGTGGGAGATCATAGGAGTTTGGCTCTCCCAGATCTTATATTTCATTGATTTTGACTTAACAATGGTCAGTTGGAGCATGAGTGGTATACCTCATCTCCACAGGGCATAGTAAAACACATAATACAACCGTGTAGTATAATTTTTTAGGTTCAAACATGATTCAAATTGGATGACCCCTTGCCTTGTTTCTTATGTTGATTGGTTGATAACATTTACACATGTTCTTCATATTCCTTTTGAAAATATATGATAATCTACTGATCAGTTGTAGTTGCTTATACTGCTTAATTTGTGTTATCAATATTACTTGTATCATTCATCTGAGTCTTCTCATCTTGATAATAGTATTTTTGTCCTTCTATGTAATCTATCCGTGCAAAAAATAGTTGTTGTTAGAGAGTTATATCTCTCACTGGGACATTGATATCACCCCATGGGTTTCCATATCATTTAGGTGGTTGTACATGATGAGGTAGAGATTGTGCGGTTGAGGAAGAGTAGCAAGGAGAGTTGTAGCTTTTGAAGGTTGGATATGCTTCTGGTGTTTTGTAGTAGAGGCCTATGTGTCGTCGCTATACTCTCAGGTCCTTGGGGGTGTTTTATAGATGATGTTGTACATCGATATGACATGTTTGAAGTATTCCATGTTTGTATATTTAGGGCTTGTATATATATAAACATGTTATCTTTGTGACAGGTTGTGGGAAGTTGGCAAATGAATAGTGATGTTAATATCTTCTATGGTATGACATGTAATACATGTAGCTTAGTTCATGGACTTGGATGTAATATTTTCCTCTTGTGAATAAATAAGTGATCGATTTTAATGTATCATGTTTTCTGGAAATCTGGATGTTTAGTGTGAATTCAATGATTTGTTTTGAGTAATCTTGTTTTGGTGTGACGGATGTGTCACAATTTTGTAAGTGTCAGACTTTGTGAGTCTGCGAGTGTTGGGAGTTGTAACAACCCTACCTCCCGGTAACCCCCAATTAAGGGAGACCAAAAGGTCGGTGTCATTATCCCAATTAACAGGATCAAATGTTTGATAAATAATCAATAAGAATTATCAAATTCTGCAAACTATACTAAAATCTGGTACAAATTAAAACTTTTTGCATACCTTTTTAAAACTTTGGTAAGATACTCTATCCACAACCTGGATTCATTCTATCTAATCCTCCTTGCACTTTATTTCTTATTTCCACAATGTGTCACTTTACTGTTTGTTCTTTCAATTGTTGTACCTAAAATGCCGACAAAAAAACGTCGGTCAACATATAGGAATATGCTGGTATGTGGGGACAACCAAAATTTCACAGATATGGCTAACAATTTAATAATCACAATCAAGTCATTTAACAAGCCAATTTACATTTTCACTATGTCATTATCCACCTCTTTTGCCCTAACCCTGGCATACCCCTCTAGGGTTTCTCTTTTGCCATTAACATAAGGCCACCTTCTCAATCCCGAGCTTGGTGCCTGGGGGTCACCTCTCATGGTCCCCCATAATCATGCAACACAGACCACCTTCTCATTCTCAAGCTTGGTGTCTGGGGTCACCTCTCATGGTGCCCATTGGTCTACCCTCTTGGGCCTGACCACCATGGCATCTTCCATCAGGGTGGCATGTAGGTGTGAGAATACACATGCATTTATAATTGTGATAACCATAATGACTTTATAATTGCAGTATGAACATCCAAACTGTTCAGTTTCAACCAATGTGATTAACCATCTGGGAAAACTTTGGGAAAACTAATGCGATTAATCGTAATTAACCACATACATGTCAAGCTGTCTTGAATGCAGAATTAATCCAAACAAGCAAGTAATCCAGAATCAAGCAAGCAATCACACAATTTGGCCCTGAAAAATACATTCAATATTCTCTATCATGGATCATGGTATCCAAGTCTAATAGGCCTAATCGAGCCCTTGGGTTACTATCCCTTTTTAGGGTTTTGACAATAATTAGGGTTTTACTTCCTTTTTACCACTTTTACTTTATTTTTATCAAAATATCTATTAAACCCTAATTATCTCATATTATTTTTCCATTAAAACCCCAAGATCAGATTTGGACCACAATACCCTAATTTTCGAATTAATTATGTCTTTTCTTCCCATTTTCCCTCACTTAGGGTTTCTAAGGGTATAAATGACAATATTAGGTTGAAAACTGTAATTCTTGCAAATCCCTTTTCAAAATAGGTCAAGATTCATTTTTATCACTAAACAAGTTAATAATAATTGAATTTATTCACTTGCAAGATTAAACCCATCCTTTATCAACAATTAGGTTTTCTAACCATAAGTTAATACTTTTCCCCTCCAATTTATACACTTTTACAAAATGATACTGATATAGGTTCCCAAACCATTTTTAGTGTATACCTCGTATTTTACTGATTATTTTTTCATGTATTAACTTTCTTCATCCGAGTTTTGTATAAAAATATATGATTCTTATAAGAAAACCCTTTTTCCATCGATTTAATTACAAATTTCAGAAAAAAAATGACCATCTGATCCGTGGTCCGCTGGTCCAACCAGGATCCAGTGACCAGGGATCGCACGTGCCTTGCGATAAAAAGAAACAAATGACGAAGACGCCCTTACCTTGACTGAAGGCACAAAGGGGCAAAAGTGTAAAAGGCCATGAGCCTTCGTCTTCTACCTTGTGTCAAGAACTGCTACTGCGATGGTCAAATCGAGCATTAACTCTTCGATCCCGGTGACTAGCAAGCATGCCAAGGGGTTAGGAGGCTTCGTACTCCTCCGTCGGGCCTGTTCACAGCCTCAATTGCTCGCCTGAGACTAGCCAAGACTGCCTCTTGCTCGTAGGACTCCAGTGAGGTTCCCTGAGAAATCAGGCATACAGGTCAAGACGAAGAGTCCAATTGAATGCACAAAAGCATTCCTCGTACTCTTCCACAGAGGTTGGTCTAGCAAAAGGGGATGATGGTGTCTTCGTTCACCCTCCCCTATATATAGGGTCGGGGCAAGATCCTGCTGAATTAGGAATTGTCCTAATAGGCGACCAATCCCCTACAAAGTAGGGTTGGTTCCCTTCGCTTTCCTTCTCTGAGTCCAAAGCAATTACCATCGGGTGTACACACTCCCTAGATCACAAGGAAACCAGAGAGGAAAGATCCTCTGTAACTCACAGAGTTCCAGTCCCAGCGGGACTTAGACGATGAATTCCAGGTGTTGGATTAAGATTCGATAGCCTCAGTTGCACGCAATCAAACAAAAGGAAATTCATTTTCCTATTTCAGAATAAATCCCAATTTTGGCAATATCATGAGAAATTCGTATCTCCCAAATCCTTGCTCCTTTTTAACTCAAATTTTAACAAAACGTTCATCTTGATATTACCTATCTATTTACAAAATTTGGGAAACAAATTGCAATGGATGAGAAGGATTCCTTCTCTCCCAAGTTATCTATCCAATTAATCAAAATTAATTAGTATTCCTTTTCCTTTTGCCATTAGCTTGTTATTTTGGGTCCCTTGGACCTCAAGAAATCCTAAAGGCACAGATTCCCATCTTGGGAGATATCTATTTGCCTTTATCCTATTTTAAATGTCTATTTCTCATATTCCTCTTTTATTTATCAAATCCTTTTCCTTTTTATTTATCTTTTCTTTTCAATTAGGCTCAATGGCCAAGAAAGCCCATTATCAATCAATCAAGCCCATTTCACACGAAATTCATCACAAATCAAAGAAATAAATTTCTTTTATTCTTTAAAAGAGAATTACATCATTTTACTACATTATTAAGAAATTGAGGTTATAACATCCTCCCCTCCTTATAGGAATTTTGCCTCAAAATTCCATCACGCAAACAAACAAATCAGGATAAGCCTTTCATATGTCCATCATGGCTCCCATGTGGCCTTACCCTTTCCATGGTGCTTCCCAAGAACCTTCATCATCTCATACTCTTCCATCTGAGTTCTTTCTTACCTTGGTATATCGTACCCTCATATGTGACTCAAGACATTTCAGCCTCTCATAAAGCTGAATAGGTTCAGGGCTCAACACATGGCTTGGGTATCTCACATAGTGCCCTGACCAGACATATGGAACTCATGTAACACATTATACATCATGTTATCATGAGGGGTAAGGTTAAACCTAACCATCTCCACCAATCCATCTCCAATGGACCCATATATCGGGGACTTAGCTTTCTCAACTATAGTTTAGAGGGGTCGGATTTTCATATCACATACTTTCCTACAGTGAACTGCATGTCAGTCTTCTTTGCATCATCTCAT
Source organism: Alisma plantago-aquatica (assembly GCA_963693085.1). Classification (NCBI taxonomy): domain Eukaryota; kingdom Viridiplantae; phylum Streptophyta; class Magnoliopsida; order Alismatales; family Alismataceae; genus Alisma; species Alisma plantago-aquatica. Next base: position 225,832,491 of record OY856414.1, on the reverse strand, counting down.
GACTCATATCATCTCTGGGCTCTCTCTCAGCCATTGCACGATCAAAGCGACTTCATCAGCACACACTGTAGTTCTTTTCTGACCTTCGTGAGGCCTCCTTCACTAACATCATCTTAATGAAGTGGTGACCAACACAACCTCCCTATAGAACTTCTTGCATCCCGATAAAGGCTATGGTGGTTCACGTTGCATCTTAAGAATTGTCTCTTTGTATCACCCTGAATGAGCACACATGCTCTCATCAGACCCTCTAGTCTGGATCATACTTACCATTACTATGGGGTGCTAAATTGTACTAACATTGAGTTCTTCAGGTATCTACTTCCACCTCATGGGAGTGAACCTTTAGGTCATACTCAAGAACTTTTGAACTCGCATCATGGTGTAGTTGAACCATCTCTCTCTCTTAAGTAGTTAAACTGAATTCGTCCCTTGACAACATTCTTTCCTTCTCATGTTATTTAGGTAAGGTGATCTACCATAACCCATATTGCATCTTGAGCTCCCTTAGTCTAGGGAAAGCTTACCACAACATCCATAGTGGTGAATTCCCATTCCCTCTCGGGGACTCCTTATCCTCTATATCACTACACTGGGTTACTGGTGTTCGTCCTTCACCTCCTGACGTGCATGGTGATGAGACACGTGCATCTTTGTACACTTTTCATCTTAGGCATCAAAATACTACTGTAACTTACTATCTTAGTAGTTTCACAGTGTATGGTGATCTTAAAATCATGATTTCATGTATGTCATGATTCCTCAAGATTGATTCCTCGGAAGCCCTAAACCACTCTCATCAAGGTTTTCATTCCTATCTAAAGAAGTGTATATGAGGTTCTACAACCATCCTTCAACCGCATCAAGGACTAGGCTGGCTAACCAAACAACCATTAACTTGATCAGTTGCTACATCTGAATGTTAGCCAAACTTATCTCTTTTTCCACTTAAGGTTACCCTAGCAACCTCAGCTTCTTCTAGCCTCTAGTTAAACTAGGCAGCTATATCTCTACCAGGGTATCCATTACATCCTTAGGTATTAGGTAATGTTGAAGACATACACCTCCATGTATTATTCTTATCATCTCATCTAAAACTCTAAGTTTGTCTTCATCAAGAAACTTTGAGCTCATCCTCATGGTGATCAAACTCAACCTTGCATAACTTGCAAATTCCACATAGCTGCTATTAGAAACATCCTTATTTCTCTTACTATTTGTAAACCATCCATGTATCGTTCACTCCATAAGGGTATGTTATATTCTCTATCCTCATACCCTGTAGCAATGTTCCAACTCACATCATCTTTATCCTTAGTGTATGGCATGTGTATTGTCCTATCTCTTACTCCCATAACAAGATGAAATAAGCATTTGGTTGCAGTCCAAATATAGAGTTCTTCCTGTTCCAAGAGTAGAGATGGTGCATCCCACCTTGCCAATTCACCTTTAAATCTAAGTTGTAACGTTTCACATATGTCTCTACATCACAAACATCATGATATCAAAATTACTTCCATGGAAACGGGTCTCAAACCTACTTGGGTCACTACACAATCCTTGGTCATCACCTCTAGGTCTATAGGGTGCTGGTACTTTTGGGGTCATCCCTCTTCCCTTCTGCATCCAAAGAGTGCTCTACTTATCAGCCCTTTGGGTCTTGTGAGTACATGAAGGTGACCAATCTCCTAACCCATGGCCCTCATACAATGATAGTTGTTACCTCCCGACCCTATGGTCATGTGCAACTAGGGAATTAGGCAACTCCTGCTTCCATTAGTCTTATCCCCACCTGAACCTAGGATAGACTTAAGATACCATTATAGTACATGTCCAAATTAGAACTTTACCCAAGCATTTATCATCTCTCTCTGCATTCATGGGTTGTCTTTCATCCTTTCACAGGGGTCATGGCAACCTTCCTACCTTGGTCAGGCCCCATACCGATTACCTTCATGGTAACACATCCACATGCATGTAGAGATGGTTATCTATGGGTCTGCAGGTTCATTCTCATACCATGTACTCTTCACTTAGCTTCTCAAGATCCTATGAAGCCTCTTTAGGTTACCTCAAAACAAACAAAACTGGTATACACCATACAAAAGAGTCCCTCTCCCAGGATGGGAGGAAACTACACCTTGGTAACAAAGGTCACAAGCATTCTTATGTTTAGGGTCTGCATCTACATGAGCATGCTTAGCCCTATCAAGATACTAAGGCACAAGTAGACACCTACAAAACCATGCTAGGTCACACTTGTTTTCATCCTTAACATTAGATAAACTTAGTTGTGAGGAGTTCATCAAACATACCCTTAACTTAAGGGATTTCCTTTACCTCCACACATGAGGAGTACCATGCTTGAAACTATAGAGACTCAACTCTCATCATGAGCATCGGATACACTACTTCCCCTCTTATGCCTAGGAACCCTAGGTTTATCATTGGGTGTCCAACTGCATGCTTAATCTCTTAACCACGAATCAAGCATGTCCAAGGTATGTCATGTACTTCCATGATCCTTTTATATAAGAAACACCTCAGAGTTAAGTCCTCCTCAATGACAACCATCTAGGTATAAAGCCTCACAACTGGTTACTTAAACCTCCTCAGGGTCTAAGGCACTCTTTGTCTCATCTCAGTAAGTAATCACTTATACCATAGGTACATAGGTACCAGAAGCGTCATCCTCTCTCTAGGGTTTGGTTCCTCTAAAGGCAACCAAGATATCATCAGCCTCCTGGGGTCAAGCATAAGGCAACCACTATCATCTACTTAGGTTGCATCATCCTCAACTCCCCACTGTTCCACATATCTCAGGGTTTTAGGCTTCCAACCTCCTTGCTGGGGTCCTGCTTTCTCTCTCTAGGGCTAACTCCACATCCATCCATACTACTAGAGGTCCTCTCTCCATGAAGGATCAAGATCACAGGCATACCTCTTCGTGGGTGAAGCCTATGCTCAAACTTATGTTTGCTCATGATTATCCATAGCCCCTTATGCTTATCTCATAAGACATCCATCATGTCCTTCTGGCCTCAATTTTAACTTATTGCTCATACTACCGATGTACTCTGGGAGCAAGTTATATCCTACTTGCAACAACCCATAAGGTTTCTATAGGTTCTTCTCTAACATCATCCTTGAAGGAGCTATCCTTTGCTCAAACATGCACGACCCTCTCCAGGGTTGGTTCGCCAAAGGTACTAGGTCATCTAACCTCTTATGGCATCCCAAAGGCATGTCCAACCAAACACCCGGTCAACCATGACATCTAACTCGTCATGTAATCTCGCCACTTAGGGTTAGGGTTAACATCATCCTCAGAGGATGTGCTAGGTCTCTACTTTTAATGGATATCTCGACCTCCAAGACTAACTCTCTCTACTCATCCTCCTGACAAGGAGGTCTATCCTCAGGTCTCTCCTGAGGGCAATGACAACTTGTGTCATACAACCTAAGCATGTATCTATTCTTTAGTTTGCGCTTAATCTATTAAGCTTATGTCCATGACATCTTATTTACATGCTTTTCATTAATTTAGTGGAGGACTCCTTAGACCTTATTAACCTTACCCATACCTTACGAGGGTAAGGATAAGATAGAAAACCCTAATCCTTAAGGTTCTTAACAAAATTTGAGTTGAGAAGGGATGAACAAGATGAGAGAGTCCTAAAGGTATTTTATTTCAAGTCATATCCTAAGACATCGGCCAGGCAGTCACACAATCTGAGAGTCCTCATATTCTGACTAGCAGTGCGGAGGAAAATATTGCCAACCCTCGGATGTGATCCTTTTCTAGACTCCTCAATCTTTTGGACAATCCTCTAATAACTCCCTCAGATCTATGGAATTTGTAAAATTTAATAATTATTAAAGATTAAATGAGGAACCGATGCTCTGATACCAATTGTAACGACCCCACCTCCCGGTAACCCCCAATTAAGGGAGACCAAAAGGTCAGTGCCATTATCCCCAATAATAGGATCAAAGGTTCGATAAATAATCAATAAGAATTATCAAATTCTACCAACTATACTGAAATCTGGTACAAATTAAAACTGTTTGCGTACCTTTTTAAAACTTTGGTAATCTACTCTATCCATAGCCTAGATTCATTCTATTTAATCCTCCTTGCACTTTATTTCTTATTTCCACAATGTGTCACTTTACTGTTTGTTCTTTCAATTGTTGTACCTGAAACGCCGACAAACAAAACGTCGGTCAGCATATAGGAATATGCTGGTATGTGGGGACAACCAAAATTTCACAGATATGGCTAACAATTCAATAATCACAATCATGTCATTTACCAAGCCAATTTACATTTTCAATGTGTCATTCTCCACTGCTTTTGCCCTAACCCTGGCATACCCCTCTAGGGTTTCTCTTTTGCCATTGACTTAGGGCCACCTTCTCAGTCCCGAGCTTGGTGCCTGGGGGTCACCTCTCATGGTGCCCCATAGTAATGCAACGTAGACCACCTTCTCATTCCCGAGCTAGGTGTCTGGGGTCACCTCTCATGGTGCCCATTGGTCTACCCTCTTGGGCCTGACCACCATGACATCTTCCATCAGGGTGGCATGTAGGTGTGAGAATACACATGTATTTATAATTTTGATAACCATAATTACTTTATAATTGTAGTATGAACATCCAAACTATTTACTTTCAACGAATGCGATTAACCTTCTAGGAATCCTTTGGGAAAACTAATGTGATTAATCCTAATTAAACACATACCTGTCAAGCTGTCTTGAATGCAGAATTAATCTAAACAAGCAAGTAATCCAGAATCAAGCAAGTAATCACACAATTTGGCCCTAAAAAATACATTCAATATTCTCTATCATGGATCATGGTATCCCAGTCTAATAGACTTAATCGGGCCCTTGGGTTACTAGCCCTTTTTAGGGTTTTGACCATAATTAGGGTTTCACTTCCTTTTTACCACTTTTACTTTATTTCTATCAAAATATATATTAAACCCTAATTATCTCATCTTATTTTTCCATTAAGATCCCAAGATCAGGTTTGGACCACAAAACCCTAATTTTCGAATTAATTATATCTTTTCTTCCCCGTTTCCCTCACTGAGGGTTTCTAAGGGTATAAATGACAATAATAGGTTGAAAACCCTAATTCTTGCAAATCCCTTTTCAAAATAGGCCAAGATTCATTTTTATCACTAAACAAGTTAATAATAATCAAATTTATTCAGTTGCAAGATTAAACCCATCCTTTATCAACAATTAGGTTTTCTAACCATAATTTAATACTTTTCCTATCCAATTTATACACTTTTACAAAATGATACTGATTTAAGTTCACAAACCATTTTTAGTGTATCCCTCATTTTTTACTGATCATTTTTCATGTATTAACTTTCTTCATTTGAGTTTTCTTAAAAAGATATGATTTTTATAAGAAAACCCTTTTTCCATCGATTTAATTACTAATTTCAGAAAAACAACGACCATCCGATCTATGGTCCGTTGGTCCACCCAGGATCTAGCGACCAGGGATCGCGCGCACCTTGGAATCAAAAGAAACAAATGATGAAGATGCCCTTACCTTGACTGAAGGGGTAAAGGGGCAAAAGCGTAAAAGGCCATGAGCCTTCGTCTTCTACCTTGCGTCGAGCACATCTACTGCGATGGTCAACTCGAGTGTTGACTCTTCGATCCAGGTGACTAGTGAGCATGTCAAGGGGTTAGGAGGCTTCATCCTCCTCTGTCAGACTTGTTCATAGCCTCAATTGCTCGCCCGAGACTAGCCAAAACTTCCCCTTACTCATCAGACTCCGGTGAGGTTCCCTGAGTAGTCGGGTGTACATGTCAGGATGAAGAAGCCAATTGAACACACAAAAGCATTCCTCACACTCTTCCGCATAGGTTGGTCTACCAAAAAGGGATGATGGTGTCTTCGTTCACACTCCCCTATATATAGAGTCGGGGCAAGATCCTATTGAATTGGGAATTCTCCCAATAGGCAACCAATCCCCTACAAAGTAGGGTTCGTTCCCTTCGTTTTCCTTCTCTAAGTCCAAATCAATTATTATCGGGTGTGCACACTTCCTGAATCACAAGGAAACTGGAGAGGAAAGATCCTCTGTAACTCACAGAGTCCCTATCCTAGTGGGACTTAGATGATGAATGCCAGACATTGGATTAAGATCCAACGGCCTCAGTTGCACGCGATCGAACAAAAGGAAATTCATTTTCCTATTTCAGAATAAATCCCAATTTTGCAAATATCATGAGAAATTCGTATCTCCCAAACCCTTGCTCCTTTTTAACTCAAATATTAAGGGAAAGTTCATCTTGATATTACCTAGACAAAGTTTGGGAAACAAATTGCAATGGATGAGAAGGCTTCCTTCTCTCCCAAGTTATCTATCCAATTAATTAAAATTAATTAGTATCCCTTTTCCTTTAGCCATTATCTTGTTATTTTGGGTCCCTTGGACCTCAAGAAATTCTAAACACATGGATTCCCATCTTGGGAGATATCTATTTGCCTTTATCCTCTTTTAAATGTCTATTTCTCATATTCCTCTTTTATTTATCAAATCCTTTTCCTTTTTATTTCTCTTTTCTTTTTGATTGGGCTCAATGGCCAACAAAGCCCATTATCAATCAATCAAGGCCATTTCACATGAAATCATCACAAATCAAAGAAATAAATTTCTTTTATTCTTTAAAAGAGAATTACATCATTTTACTACATTCTTAAGAAATTGAGGTTATAACAGGAGTTGTCCCCTCCACTTGGCTACTGGTCGCTACATGAGTCAACTATCTCCCGTATTCCCCCTATGTCCCTCAGTCTTAGTGCTTTCCAGAAGAGTTATCAACAACATGGGATTTCTACAATCTCCCCTGACCAGACAATCCTTGATTCACATGATTTACTTTATCACAGAATCCCAACTGTATTTAGACTCCTAGCCCACCCTAGACACATAAGACATCAATAATCATGGTTCCATTGTTGATCGAAGATTCGATAGACTAAATCCTCCAAGTCACATTATTGCATAACATCCATCTATAAAAGTATACCATGAGATCCATCTATGCTCATCCAGAAATAGTGGTTCATCCTCATCTCGCTTTCCCTGATCTTTTTTTCCCCTTAGACATGAATTTCTTCAGGGGTTGATCAATCTAGATTTGTCATCATAGTGACTTCAACCACCATTGGCCTAGGGAAGTGGTGTACATCTTTGTGAATCCTTGTTGGCTGCTAATCTCCTATGAGATCAAGGTATTGATCTATATTTCTACGACGTTACCAAAAGTTTAGTTGTTGTGTTTCCCTCCTCTATTCCTCCTTTGCCCGTCCTTGGAGGTAGTGTTACCTCAGGCTCCTATACATCACAAGAGCCTATTCTTGGGTTCATTATTTTTATATGGCAATGAGGTAGTGGTTGTCCTTTACAGAATCAAAGGAAGAGGAAGCAACATCATGGTTTTCCTAATTTGCCCTTGTATCTCCATGTTTTGTCACATCCAATATTAGGAAAAGTTGTCTTTTTGTGATGATTTCATTTTTATTAAATGTGTGTTCTTTTTTAGGCAAGGCTTGTCACTATGGCCAAACATGATTGGACAACCTCAGTGAGGCCAATGCCTTAATTGATAATCATAATTAAATGGAATTTTCAAAGTTTCAAAAATTCAAATTCAAATAACTTGATGTCAAACAAATTGATATAAGTACTTGTTGGAAAGGTTTTCTAATAAGGAATCATGTTTTCTCGATCTAAATCCTATTCTGACTATATTTTCCCCTAATTCATAAAATAATGATGAAACCCTAGAAATCAATTTAAGAATTAATCATTGATGAAAAGTAATGTTTTCAACAAGGTTGTTTGGGTTTCATTAACATCAAGAGACCATTAAGAGTTTCTCTAATATCTATAAGAGGTCCAGGCACTTTGAGCATAATTACTAGATGTTTATATGTTACTATGTATAATGTACATGTTATAATGTGAATGTATTATCCATGCTATAGTTTTAGTATTTTTTCTAAAAGTTATTGCATAAATGAAATCCTTTTTATTATTTACTTTCAAGAATCATCATATCAAGTTATATTCATCATTAAGACAAATAGTAAAGAGTACTCAAGAGTTTGAGTAAAGATAAAGAGTGAACCATATATAAGATCATCGTCATGGTCTTTCCTATAAGATAGTCCACTTTGGTGTAAATCATGGGCTTCCTAGCAACATAGAACAATTTGATGCAATTTTACAGGAACTTCAGTGCAAATAGAAGAGGCACTTCAGTGCAAAACTTAAGGATTCTTATACACATTAGATAAAAGTAATGATAAAATGAAAAGTTTATTTTCATAGTTTAAAATGTTTTCTTTTCAAAGTATATGTTTTTAAGTTTACAAATTGTTTTATGCATGGCTGGGGGCATGATTCCCACATGAAAGGAGCAATTTCAAGGATCGAGACATACGAAGATCAGACTAAGGAGTTCCTCAAAGTTTTTCCAATGTTTTTCCTAGTGGGGTTCCATCTACCTAGATGATTCAATCAGTAGATATGAGTTTCTTTCATGTTCTAAACCATGATTAGATATTAGATTATGTATTTAATAACTCAATTGTATTAGATTGCCTTTGAAAAATGCATGAATAAATTTTAATATTAGTGCATGGTGATTGTTTACTTTATTTACAATGTTATTGTTCTTTTGACAACTCTTTAAGCTAAAGTCCCTCATGTTATGGAAAACATGGGAGTTACTTCATCTGATACATGTATGCTTAAAGAGGGATTTACAATAATGGTATCAGAATGAATAAATAGATGGCCACTAGAAATATATGATTCATATATAGTTATCCTTAGGATGAAGATATGAAATTAGGGTTTACAAATGGACACCAAGGAAGAGTATCAAACCCTAGAATGACTAGAGTTTTCATCATAGAGTAGAAAGACATGTTAGGGATTGGTGTATATCTATTTTAGATATTGAGTAATGGCCTAATCCTAACTAGTGTCATATCCTCTCTTATTCATGTGGTTTGTGCACACCATGTGAGAAATGTAGAGGGATGTCACAAGAAAAGGACTTATTGTGCATCTTTTCCCTTTATAATAGTATATGTGTTATGGGACATGAGTATTATTAGGTTGGTGAAGGGTAGGAAAATATGATCAAAATATACCTGGGGAAGTCAAGAAGATGGGAAATACAAAGGACCTAAAATAGGTAGTCATCTATACCTAATGTTAGAAAGTTATTTCTAAGTCAAAGCTAGATCCCTTAGTGATATGATGTGATTCCATATACCCTAAGTAGAGATTAAAGGTGAAACCCAAGATTTAATATGAAAACTATGCAACTCAATGAATTTGGGAAAAAAGTTACACTAATAAGGATAAGGAAAATCCTAGGGTGGGTAGTAACCTAGAAATTTTAAGGATGACATTTATTAAGATGGGTAGAATTGTAACATCCCAAGTTTTGAGTAAAATAACACTAGGGTCATAACAAAAATTTCTTCACTAATAAAATTTAAATTTTGGATCACAATGTAAATAAAACAAAGTAATTACTTACACCTTTGCCTATCATGAAAGATGAATAAATAATTTCTCTATCATCCCCATCTTATGGTGATAGATAATTTAATATCATCTAATACTAAATTATGTTCCTATAAGTCAAAATTTCAATATAATGCATTTTCTCTCTCCTTATGGTAGACTTATCAACATTAGTATGCATATGATCCCCAAATGTCATACTTTCTTCCAATGAACTCAATACAACTAAAATCATTCCTCAGTGACCATAGTTGGAAGGACACACCAATTGGGTGTCAATCAAAATTCATTAGATATACCTAAATGTTACTAATTACATTCTAGTAGTAATACATTTGTTATCATCAATTTGGGTAGGTAACATTGGAACGATGTTGTAGGACCCAAAATACAAATATGATCCAAATATAAGGTTCATCAGACCACGTTTACACCCTAAAATCAATCATGAAAGGACTTATATAGTTTTAAAACATATATTTGGTAATGGTTTTGATAATTTGATAAGTATAGGAAAGTTTCATTGTTGTTCTCTTTCTTTTGTCATGTGTCTATTTCATCCATGTTGGACTCTCTAAGATGAAAGGAGCGGGAGTCATCCCCTCCACCCGACCTCTAGTAACAAAAGAATTCTGCTATCTCCCATATTCCTCCCTATGTGCCTCAATATCAGTGGTTTCTAAAAGAGTTCTCAGTGGCATGAGATTCCTACCATCTCCCCAGACTGGATAATCCCTGATTCATAGGTTTTTCTTCATCACAGACTCCTAACTGTGTTTAGACTCTTACCTCACCCCAGACACATAAGATGTCGAGAATTCGTGTTCTATTGTGGATCAAATCTTATATAGACAATGTCCTCTAGTTCTCGTTATCGCATACCATCCATATATAAAAGTAGACCACGAGATTGATCAATGCACATCCAGAAATATTAGTCCATCCTCATCTCACTTTTCATGATCTTGTTTTCCCTTTAGTCGTGAAGTTCTTCACCGGTTGCCCAATCCCAGTTCATCGTCACAGTGACATGGGCCACCCCTGACCTTAGAAAGTGGTTGGGAGTTCTCCCTTCATCTTCATGAAGCTTTACTGGTCACTAATATCCTCTAAGAATAAGATATTGATCTATATTTCTATGACATCACATAAAGTCTAGCATTTATGTTTCCCTTCCATGTTCTATGACATCGCCTAAGATATTGATCTATATTTCTATGACATCGCTCTGCCCATCCTTGGCAGTAGTGTCACCTCGGGCTCCTTCCCATCAGAAGAGTCAATTTTTGGGCTCATTAGTTTTAGAGGCGACAAGGCCTAACACCTCTATTTTCAAGGGCATGATGAGGTCCCATTTCTGGATACTCCCAATCACATCGTTCCTCTCGTCATTATTGGTTGTTCTTCAAAGAATCGAAGGAAGAGGAAGTCACGTCATGATATTTCCGATTTGCCCTTGTATTTCCATGTTTTGTCACATCCAATGTTAGGCAAACTTGCTTTTTTGTGATGATTTTATTTTTATCAAGTGTGTGTTATTTTTACGGAAAGGCTCCTCATTGTGGCCGCACATGGTTGGACCACATCATCTGGGCCAATGCCTTGATAGATAATCATAATTATGGGGAATTTCCTAAGTTTTGATTGGCCAAATCTTTGAAAAATCATATTTAAATAACCTGATGTCAGAAAAAATCTTATAAGTACTCATTGGAAAGATTTCCAAACATGGAATCAGATTTTCTCAGTTTAAAGCCTATTTTGACTCCATTTTCCAATAATTAATAAAAGAACAATGAAACCCTAGAAATCAATTTAATAATAAATCATTAGTCAAATGTATTTGTTTCAACATGGTTGTTAGGATTTCCTTAACATCAAGAGACCATTAGGAGTTGCTCCAATCTCCATAAGTGGTCCATGTACTTTGAATATGATAATTGGATGTTAATATGTTACTATGTACAATGTACATGTTATATTATGAATGTATCATTCATGCTATAGGTTTATGGACTTAAGCTAAAAGTTATTTCATACACGAAATCTTTTATATTCTTTACTTTTAAGAATCATCATATCAAGTTATATTCATGTTTAAGAGCAACAATAAAGAGTATTTAACAGTAAAATTAGAAATAATGAATGAACCTTATATAAGATCCTCGTCATGGGCTTACCTATCATACGTTGCACTTTTGTGTGAATCATTGGCTTCCTAGCATACATAGAACATTGGTGCAATTGAACATGCACTTCAATGCAAAGAGAATAGGAACTTCACTGCAAAACTTAAGGATTCATATATAAGTCACATAAAGGATAATGATAAAATGCATTGTTTATTTTCATGATGTAAAATGTTTTATTTTCAACATAACTGCTATTTCAATTTTATAATATGTCCAATTCCACTTACACTTTTTTTTATGCATGGATGGGGGTATGATGCTCATTGGAAAGGATCAATGTTAAGGATAGAGCCATATGAAAATCAAACTAAGTGGTAGCTAAATGTTTTTCCAAGGTTTTACCTGGTGTGGTGCCATCTACCTAGATGACCCAATCATTAGATCTAAGTTTCTTTCATGTTTGGATATTAGATTATGTATTAATGAACTCAAATGTATTAGACTACCTCTAAACAATGTATGAATAAATTTCAATATTAGTGCATGATGATTGTTTACTATACTTGCAATGTTATTGTTCTTGTCACACCCCTTTGAGCTAAAGTCCTTCATGTTATGGAAAACATGGGAGTTTCTTCAGCAAATACATATGTGCTTAAAGGGGGTGTTACACTTAGGGTTGATCATGATAGTCAAGGGGATCCATATTAAAGGGATTTTATACTGCTCAAACTTTCTTGCAGTGGAGAATGTTTTCCAAAAATCATCAAAAAAAATCTTAAAAGATTTTCTTTTTGTACATACAATCTATATTAAACATAAATTTTAGATGTAAACCTTACGATGAAAATCCAAAAATGGTTGAAAAATTGATCTGAGAAACAAATCAACCACATTCAAGTACACTACATACCTACTATTATTCTATCATCGATTCATTCTTACTAAAGGAGTTCAATCATTACTACAAGTAAGAGGGCATGCCAAAATATGTCTAACACATATCATAAGAGGGGAAAAAGGTTTCATATTACATATGGTCAACTACTTTTAGATCTTACTAAAGCATGACATCTACCATTCTCTTTTTCAGAATAATCATAATTTACACTACCTCATACAGAGATATAAGAGACTTATATTATCATCCAACACTATAGGAAGAAATTAGGGTTTTCTCCTCACTTACAATAACATGGTGCCTTCATATGACTATGTGAACTATATAGTCACACCATCATTCATATTGTTTACTAGGTAACCTAATCGCACCATGGGGGCCAAATGGTGAACTATTTAAGAAGATACTTACGTTAGGGTTTTGGGTTTGTCACCCATACATGCTCAGTATAACAATGGATATAAATGAGGCATGCTATAAAAACAACATCAAAAATTATGGTATGAACTAAGGTTAATTCTAGATATGAGTGTTCAAGTCAACCTACTCTCATTATTCTCAAGATAACTTTCTAGATGATAGGACATAGGAATGAAATGCTATAAGTTTCATATCCTTTGTGGAGACATTACCACCTTCACAAAGAGGGGGTAGGGTTATTAGGGTAACAAGAGACCAAGTATCAACCACATAAGTAGTTTGGAGATTTTCAGTGACCAAATCAGCAAGAAATGTAGCCCTAGATGGTATTGCACAACTCAGGGATAGACATATCAATGGCCTATATATGTCACTTAACAACCTAACATGGGAGAACTTGAAATAGTCAAGTCATTGACTATTTAGTCTCTTATAACACACTATAAAGAGTTGGACCCAAGCAAGGATCCACTCAAATGATATATTAAAAGGATCTATGTAAAGATAAATCAACAGAAATATCCCACATACATTATTCTTCATATTAAGATAAATGTCATACAAACTAAAATTGGTAGATTTATTAACATCAAAGACCCTTATCAGAGGCCAATTATGCCATTACAAACTATCATGGAGACAATCCATCATGTACAATTTCCTCATGAGTCATGATTCTCTGATGTACCTATACCTGGGCAGTTTTGGGAATAGCACCCAAAAAGGAAACACAAATGTATGTGTTACAATAAAACTGAGCATGTGCATAAAGTAACATATGGGCATTATAAGGGATTACAAGTAAAGAAGGGGTATGATTACCAATAAAATAATGGGGCAAAAATACATAGTTAAGTTCCAAAATAATAAATAAAAAGAATGATTTCTTCAAAGAATGAACAATAAAAATCAAGGCTTTGTCCATTTAAAGAAGCAGACTATGAATCCAATAATTTCTTATCTTTAATCATAAATAACAACATAGAAAAAGTGCAAGTAGATTACAACAAGACCATAATAGTGTAAAGTAGGGCTACATAACCATAAATAACTAACCATGGAAGTAGGAATTAAACTTCAGTCTCCATCATATAAATCATGGTAGGGAAATAAAACCCCAATGCCTAGAAGGAGGAATAAAACCTTTGTTCCTATAAACATGTCATGTGTTAGGGGGAACAAAACACCAATGTCCAGAAGTGCAAATAAAACCCCAGTGCTTAAAACATGGTTAAACTACTATTATATATTACTAGTCTAAACTCACAAGAAAATAGAGTAGGCTACATCATAGTGCCATTCAATTCAATAATCAAGTACGAAAAGGGATGAGAACATCCAAAATATGAAAATGGATCCAATAGTAAAAATTATAGGATTTAATGCAGAATGTTATATATTTAAAAGGGGAGTTCAATGGTATGCCATAAAGTAGAGTGCCAGTGGATATATGCCTTAATACCAAAAAAATCAGTTTTACTCATTAGATGACCAAATCAAATAGTAACAGAGCACATACCTTAGATCCTTGTCTGAGAAGTCCAATGTTTAAACCCTAGCTCATGGCTAGCACCTGTAAAACCTATTAATAGATCATTTAAAATCAGGTTCAACTTCCACTAAGCACCTAACAGTTAGAAATTGACTTTTACACCTAATCAATTTAGGAAATATAACATGTGTATTAATTTATTTATAATTTACCAATTCTATTTTATGTGTATATATTGACTTAGCAATATTTATATGTGGTTATCTTTTTAATGTATTTATGTGAAATATTGTGGAAATAGACTACTAAGTCCTCATATCATTCAAAAAAACCAATTTTGACAATCATCTACAATTGTTAAACCATGAAAAAACATGTGAATAAAAGATTATATTACACTTTATAATGTGAAAACCATGAAACTACTCAAGGAAGTCGAGGAGAAAATGCAATGTCAGATGTTTCCCCACTAGATGTGATGAATCCTTACCACAATATTTGATTTTGAGATCACTTCTCTTCAGTATTGGAGTTATTGGACTCACTAACCCATAGGAGAAGCCATGAGGAGTCAGGAAGATAACATAGGTCTTCCTCAATGTTCATGTAGAGGGAATATGCAGAAAAAAATTTACAAAGGGAAGATAGGTATGAAGAAGTCAAGACTACTTGAATAAAACCTATTCAGGCGGAAGAATTGAAATGGTAATCAGGAAGGGCATGATGGATATGGGTTTGATAGACATAATTCAACTACTAATGAATTCTCATGAATGATTGAAAGTTGAAATCACCATGCAAAAAAACACACCAACTTTGTATCCAATACACAACGTCAAAGAAAACTAAAAATGTGAATTTGCATTCGAAAAACATGATTAAGCTTGTCTTCAACAATGAACAAATTAACAAAGAAAAAGGGGCACTCAAATCTACCACACTTGCATCAAGTTGATGAAGGTAAAGATTTGCTTATAAGTCTTGTGGTCACTTGTTAATATTCCAAGAGTACATGGTTCCATCATATGGTCCTCTAGGGTTTCTCTCACAGACTTCACTAACTAGAGCTTCAAGCAAGGCACTGGCTATAATGCAACCTTATCCAGAACCCTCAAATGTCTAACCATTTCTAGGAGACGCTGAAATACAAAAGAATGTCTCACATAGACCTTCTGATATATAAGAAGAGTTTGGATTTAGGATCATGCTATTTTCTAGAAGATAGCCAAGGCGCCAACCACTATGCCTTAGAAAGCGATGTTGGTATAGATGTTTAGTTCAATAGTAATTTGCAGGTTGATGACATGATGATGAACTATAGATATGTGTGACAAATGCTCGAGTCTAGGTTCAAGAACTTGTAGGTAGATCAATGGATAAGGCCTAGAGAAAGGCATTTGGATGAGGAGTGAAGGAGGTGATGGTGGCACTGGTTGGTAGATGAGTGGGGAGGCTATTAGATCCATTAGTCACGAGTGTAATAAAAATTGTGGCTCTTTTTTCCCCCTAGAGGCAAGAAGTGGGAAACTAGGATTCTTGCACCAAGGAATATGAAGGATGAGAAATAGGGAAAGAGGAAAAGGAAGATGGGTGAAGATAGTATCCTAGACATGTGGTTGTTGGGTGCAATTAGTTGTGTCCCAGTGGATAGGGTTATGAAGACGAGAGGAGAGTGAAGAATAGAGGGAAATATGTAGGAGAGGGGAAATGAGAGAGGAAGGTAAGGTGACCATTTTTGTCCGTTGAGGCTATCACACTAGGAACAAGGGAGAACGGGAGTCGAGTGACAGACTCGCAAGGTAGGTGATGTTACAAGATGAAATAAGAAAAGGAAGGAAACATATTGATGGAAATTAATGTAATAATTGCATACACTTATGAATATAAAATTTAATATTATCAATCAATTAAATAGGAGGTCAAACGGAGTCGTATTGTCACAAAAATTGATGATTGACTAATTGAGGTATGAGAGTTCCAATACTAATAGTAATTTCATCTTTAGAAAAGATTTGGTATTTTAGTTATTTTCTTGATTGATAATTACTCACTTAATTTTTTATTTTCCTCTATCATTCAGTTAGATGCATTATTTTGTAATTTGTAGCTTCATTCATCAACTAGACTTAGGATGCATTAAAGTCTCATATAAGGGTCAAAGCTAATTAACTAGTGATTTACTAATTATTTTGTTTATTCTAAAACCTCATATAAAAAGATTTTTTTAAGAAAGTGTTATTTTTTAAACTCCAAATACTCCTAATTTAATCTAAATAGGAGTAATAATTACATACTAGTATGATAAAAAGGTGTCA
Source organism: Alisma plantago-aquatica (assembly GCA_963693085.1). Classification (NCBI taxonomy): domain Eukaryota; kingdom Viridiplantae; phylum Streptophyta; class Magnoliopsida; order Alismatales; family Alismataceae; genus Alisma; species Alisma plantago-aquatica. The sequence continues at coordinate 225,815,645 of OY856414.1, read as the reverse complement.
GATTTGAGTTTGTTATAGTGCTTCTGTGCCCCATTATTAAACTATAGATTCATAACCAGATCAGGCTTGTGTTAATGATTATTTTAGACTGTTGTTCTATAGTCGATATGTCCAGGAATAGGAGAATATTCCCTTCAAAGAGTCATGGCACTCATTCAACTACTCAAACTCCATCCTTCTAGTTAAAATAATACATCATAAAAAGATTACTCTTGATCTTCTGGAACACTTTTCCTCATCAAACCCCATATTGTGTCCATAATTCTAGTGAATGCATTATAGTTCAAATTTCACTCTATTTCAAATAGTTTAACCAAGGACACTTCAAGATGATCTACTGTCGATGTAACCCCCATTATCATAAAACTGATAATATCTTCACCTTCCATAGTCTTTAATTTTGTGCATCCTTTCATTTTCTTGTCATCAATGGACAAACCTAAAAGATACACTAAGTCAACCAATTATTTCTACATGCTATATGCCCTGAGCCCAAGGTTTGGATGCACCAATTTAGAGGATCTATGTAGAGCATGCTCTTTAGTTTACCCACCCACTCACAACTTCGAAATTGCCAAATATGGTTAGGATTTCATTGGGTGATGATTGGATATTTTATAACTTTCAAGATTATGAAGTTGGAAGAGTAAATGTAAAGATTGATCTTTCAAGTTACAAATTATTTAGAAATAATTTTGTAGTTATTCTTATATGCATGTATGATGGCCGACCTCCATCTAGTTTAGGTCAAGGAAATACCAAACCATCTAGTTTTATCATTATTTGTCTTCATTTTGAACTTTTCAAATATTCTTTCTCTTAAGGAGGAAGAAAAGTATTGATTGCTTGAGGTATTATTTGTTTCAAGAAACCCAATTATTGTAGTTTGAAATTTAGGATTTGTACACATGAGGTGAGTGGTTAGGGTTACTTTGAAAAGATAAACTAACACTCAACCCTAATAACACATGATGGACCCAATTTGGAAGATTTAATGGTCTCAATAATTTTATAGAGAAGTATTGAATAGTTATTATTGAAAGTGATTCTCGACATGATATTTTGCATTATAAACTCACATAATTTCTACTTGATTAATGTGAGTAGCTTTATTTTTTAGACTAGTTTAAATATTTAGTTGTCTAAGTAATAAAAATCTCGACAATTATTCAAACCTAAAGTTTTAATAATCAATATGATCTTTTGAGATATAAATAAGATACATGAATTGATAGGAATGAAATGAATATTGTTAGTTAATACTCATTTAAATAAGGATTAATTTTATGATTGAAACCCAAATTACTCATTATAGGATGAGATGCGTGTCATGAATATCAATATAATTATTTCTAATTTCCAAAAAATGAGTAAATGAACTAATTGACCATTATAACCCTAAAATCATCTATATATGAGCCATAAATAATACCAATACTCCCAAAGGACCATACTTGATTCTGGTAATAATGTTTAAATTTTCAAAAGAATCATCATTGTATGATTCTAGACCTTGCAAGCTACATTAATAAAACATTGGAAAAGCTTCAAGCTATGATTATAATCAAAATAATATGTTGTGAAATAAATGAAATGATAGTTACATGAGACAATTGTAGGGTAATTTGAAATCACTATAGTGAAAAGGATCAATTGGTATATATTTAATTAACATCTCACATGTGATGCTCTAATTTGACATTTATTTCATATAACATATACCATGTAATAACAAGAAGTGTGGAAGGTAAAGAGGTTTATTTTATTAGCTTACAATGTGCCATGAAACACTGAAGCAAAACAAAGGCTGCTATACTATCTTATGGTTTCTTAATTACTTTAAAACTTACAATGGGTCAGTGATACAAGATATTTGTCTAGAAACATGTAATAAATCATTTACAATTAAAGTAACTTTATGGGAAACATAATAATAAATGATGGTATGCCTAGATGCAAGTTTAATTATATACTCTATAATACCTGCTAGTATTCATTTTTGTTTATTTTCAGCCATATAATATAATTCATATTTATTCTTACCTAAAAGAGATATTTTATTATTTCATCTAGATTGAGTTTTGCCTTGTTCTAAATTGCTTAAAAGTATAACTTTCATTATAATTTTCTTTTAAACATTTATGATAAGTGGTCTTTTTTCATTTTTATATGTTTATAGTAAGATTTATTCCATACAAGAGTTACACATATGTAGTGATCCAGCTCTTCACCATCACAAATACAGAGTACATGTTGTAGGATTTTATTTATATGTAGTCACTACACTGGGATGTCTTGGATGGGGTTGCATAGATATTGGGTTGTAAGATATTTTGATGCATGCACATATATATTAATCTAATAACATAATCTAATACTTCTTCTTGTATTACTATCATGATCTGGTATAATGCTTGAGCTATTAAATTGATTGTGTTTCCTAGATAAAAAAATTCCACAATAGCCTAATAATGAATTTAGGAAACAAGCTCTCTACATTACCGAATGTCTACCACCATCATCTTAGAAAGGAGTGTATTATCACCCCCATTAGATATTGGGTCATGATAATTGAGTTTCGTACTATCAAAAAATGGTAGAATGCTTGAGCTATTAGATTGATGAATTTTCCTTATTAAAGAATTCCTAAATACAATATGATAGAACGTAGGAAACAAGATGTATACCTAGCCAAAAAAAACTATTTTACATGTGTTGCTCATTATCATGTGAAATTCTAGTAAATATTTTATCTCATAGCTCCACCTAACCCCTTTGTCATGCTAGATTTGTGTTGGTTCTGGTGTTGCTTCATTCATTGATTCATAGTTTTATCTCCCCCTTAGGCCTATCAACATGGTTAGATGATGTATAATTAAGATTTTTTGGTGGACAAATAACTCACTATTGTGACCTAGAATATTGTAACTAACCCTAACACTTTTCCATTTCACTTAGTTCTAAGTTGGGTTTATACATGTAACATTTACTTTCTAACACATGCATGGATTTTTTTGGAAATATATTTTCGTCCATAATTGAAACACATACTTTATGTTGTTTCAATAACTCTTATATATGAATGAACTTTAAACCATTATTTACATGTACTTTAGTGTTCATGTAGGAATGCCAACATATGCATAAGTAGACTACAATCATGATGATATACAATTTAGTAAAGGCTTCCAGTTAACTAGATGTGTATAAGATTCCTAGGAAGATTATGGGTGGGGGTATATTGTACTCATGCGTATAGTTAAAAAAAATCAATAGATTATTTTAAATATATCATCATTATTTTAAATCCATCATCCTAGTCTTTTAAATATCTTTACCATCTAACTGATTTTTTGTTTAGCTTGTAAAATTTCAAATCTAGTATCCTAGTGCATGAAACTAAATACCAAAAAATAGGTCAATAAGAAAACTTAACTAGCCTAATAGGTATATATGTCTTAAAAATAAAATCAGTCACCATACAAGATACATCTCTTATAGTTTGCAAAGAAAGATATTCGAAAAACTACACCTTTTCCTAAGTACAACCTATAACTAGAGGTGGACATGGTATCATTCAATGATGATGCCATAGGATAACAACAATAATGGAAAATACAATTGACTATCCCATTTGGTGATTACTATTCTAAACACGGCCTTCAAATGATCTTCAAAGGAACAAATTAGTAATTGTTCACAAGTTCTAACGAAAAATATAATGTGTTCACCTTTTGTAAGATTTGTCTTTTCCTATATCTTGACATATCACCGTAATCTATGATGTAAATACAATGAGATTTAAGATGAATAACATAATCAAATAGTATGTGAATAGGTAGGTGATCAACTAAACGCATATTCAATCTGAATGTTAAGATCACGATGAACAAAGTAATTAAATAAATAGAAACTGAATGGACTTGTTACATTTTTTCCTTTTAGACAAATGAACAAACCAACCAAATGGAGACAATGTAATTTCTTTGATGATTTAAAATTAGATCCTAATTATAACATACCCTTAAAATTAACATAACAACATTGTCAGATTTATGCATATAATAGATGACATATGCGGATATAAAAACATAATATGAAACTCACCCTAGTAGGTTAAACCCTAAGATCATATGTGTGATGCCCACTCACCCCCATGCCACACTCAATACCATGTTATGTTGTCATAAACATCTCCTATTCAGGGCACCCACCAACCATTTTTTTGCACCAAGTGCGCCCCCTATTGGTATGTATGCCCTGAGACCCACTCATGGGATGATTGGTGGGATACATTAAGATTGATTTGATAAGAATCAAAGGCAAGCTTCCTATTCTTTCTAGTTCAGTCATATGAGATAATGATAGAACATATTGAATGTCTAGAGAATGACATCACTCAATGACGTATGCTTTCAGGTTGAGGACTTGAACGATGAGATCATATAGATGCTAAGAGTTTGTATATTCTTATTATGTCCCAAGTCGAATGTCATTATGGAAGGTAGATAGACAACAATGACACACAAGACTAGATTGTGGTGTTGGTTGATGACAGAATCTCGTTAGTCATGATATAGTGATATCAAACAAAACACATAGGTACTTGTTAGAGAACAATTGAATAAGACAGACCCACCGTGAGTTTGACACATGGAACCATGACATGGTAGTCACAGTCAGTTCTCATAGTGATGGTGGTGAGTGTGATTCTTTGACCTGAAATCACTACACTAAACACGTGTCGTTGGGTACACTTTAAAATCATCAAACACAGTCCTAAAACATGGGTTGTTATACAGGTGATGATTGGTTGGCTTTGACACATGGGGCTTTTGAGGCGTGAGTGATATATATGGGATTTGTCCCTCCTAAGGGAGTTTGATATCCATGGACACTTGATGAGTAAGATTGAGATAGGCGTGCGCATGCATGTGGGAATCAATATGTGATATTGATGTCATACATATCTCCTCCAGTCTACTCTGAGATTAAGAAAGTGAATGAACATTGAAAGGATGATTGTTTCATGCCTTGAGTTCATTCAGGATATCAGTGACAAAGGAATTATACATTCACTATAACACCATTCACGGATTGTAGGATTGAAAGTTATTCTCCAACTTTCCTTTTCACTTGGGTAGCACTGATGTGCGACTAGCACCATTCTTTGCTTTTGAAGTCATAAGTGTTATGGACTTTCACTGCCAATGTGAAATGGGCCTGCAGGGTCACACACATAGTATTAAACTGGGAAGAGGAGTTTATCCACCAACGATGTTTAGATTGATTACTAAAGGAGTTTTGTAGTTCAATTAAACACTCAATCAATTGATAGCTCAATATAATAGTGTTTAAGGTATTGGAATGATTGATTAGAGTATCAGATTGATTGAAACTACAATTGACTGATTTTGCACAGTCTACACTCCCAACTGATCGGCTCATATGATGAACCAATCAGCTCAGGTTGGTGAACCGATCGGCTCATGTGATGAACCGATCAGCTTAGGACAGACTGAATTGACCGGTTCAAGGGTTGAACCGATCAGCTCAACTGGTCCAAACGAGTTAGTTGGGAAAGTGAGGTTAGTGAGAAATTTCTCTTCATTTCACTTGTCCAATTTGATTGGAACAAGGATTGGTATTTGGATCAATTTGAAACAAAATAGGAAAAGTCAATCGGGAACTGATCAGGGGAGTGAACTGACCGGTTCAGACTTGAACCGATCCACTCAACTTCCCCAACCGACCGGTTCAGGTGTGAACTGATCATCTCAGGTTCCCAACCGACCGGTTCATACATGAAATGGTCAGTTCAGCTGGCGCAGTTGGTTGTTTTGTGGAAAATCTCAAACCCTTCTATTCCTTCTTTAATCCCACATTGCCCGGGGTAGAGAACCCTGACCCTGACTCCTCCTATATATAGAGGGGTATTGGGGGCTTCTCAAGTACAACTCAAAACACTAGTTGCTATGCAAAGTTGTCGTTCTCTCTAGTTGTGTTAATCAGGAGAGCTCGAGTAAGTGTTACCTGACAAGGGAGGCACAACAAGGGAAAGACAAATGCAGAAAGGTGACTGGTGGCAGGAGAGTGTGTCGGTGACTACTACGCTGACAGGAGGGTATGACTCCTCCTGGTGCCTTGTGCAACAAGGCGATCAGATTTCCAGGTGGTCTGTGTGGACTACTTTAGAGGTAGGAGATTTCTGCCACTCGGAGGACAGTTGTCAATCTGAATAGTCTCGGTGAGACCAGGAGCTGCACACACACTGTCTAAGACCGGAGGTGAAGACCACACTATCTGTGAGGTAATGTCGCCAAGCAAGCCTCGGGACAAGATACACCTCTACAAACCATCCTTCCTATAGTATAGACGTTGACGCGATTCCTTTATTCTGGGTTTGGGAGAAGAAAATTTTTGTTTCTGCTGCCTTCTCTGCCTTCCCTAAAAACCCAACAATGGTATTAGAGCTACGTCAACTTCTCTATACTTTAGGATTATCGATTTGATCGATTTTGTTTTTTTGCCTTTATTTATTGCATACGATGCGAATAAAATTGGCTTTATGCATGTCCAATCCTAAATCCACAAGTCCTAATATACATATATGATATGTAATATGAATGCACTCGATACGTGTCGCCCTTAAATGAGTTTTGTGGTGGATGTATAGCGTGGTTATGGCCAATAAACCCTATGTATATGTGCTTGGTTGAATGTGGTTGCTTGCATCTCGGTCTGCGCATTGATTCCCTACCTCCTTATTCCTGATTTAACTCAAGATAACTCGAGATTTCATTCCTACCTTTGCTCCCCTCGAATGTAACTCGGGGTTTCCCAATTCCAATGTAAATAGGATAGAACCTTTTATTTCCTGTAATGTCAAAGAACGGCAGACAACCTGACGACAACTGAGACGATCGGTTCAAGGCGTGAACCGATCAGTTGGCATTCTAGATGACCGGTTCGTGGAGCGAGATGAGTGGGTGGTGGCCATGAGGAGATGCACGACGACTAGAAAGTGATTGGTTGGAGGAGCCAATCGATCGGCTGGTGGCACCCAACCTACAAGCCTGATGGCGAGCCGATCAATCATGGAGATGAGTTGATCAAACCCAGTAAAGGCAAATCACAGAATTCATTTTGTACAGGTTGCATGTAATGTAGACCTAGATGACCGTGATTCCTCTTGGCTCGAGGAATCACATTAGGATGGCCATAATCATCACTTTTATCGTTTCACATGTTTTTTGTGGGATATAGCATGTATATGATACATACTATGTATTGTGGTGACTGGATATGAATATGTACCTATAAAACCAAACCCCTCATCTAAATATTAAGTCTTATACGCCTTCCATTAGCGGCACACATGAAAAACTCGATCGACCAAGTGTAGGTTACGCCAAAGTGTAGTGCACCGTCCATCTTGCGAAAGTGTGAAGGGTAGACATGTAGGTGCTTCCAAAGAAGGGTGCATGTTTACCATGTTAGCTTATAGGATAGACTTAACTGGTGATTCTTAGAGCGTCTAATCTCAGAGGCACGGAATGTTCATGGCAAGGTGTTGCACATGTTCATTCATCAAGAGTTGCATATGATGCAATTGGCATGATGGCCTACCTAAATAGTCAAGATT